>JARHVA010000546.1:3265000-3915000 GCA_037957365.1 Torreya grandis | reverse complement strand
CTTATAGTTTCTCATTTTCCATCTAAGATTTTTTCTCATGCTATGAACCTTCAAAATATCATGTATTAACTAATTTTTGTTTACAATGTTTAACGTACTAGGTTAACTACACTGTGTACAACCTAATAAAATAAAGGCATAAGGGAAATATGAATAAATATGGTAGTAAATAGTAATCATATATGATATAGTGCCAAAATATAGACTAACAATACAATTTTAACTATGATGATAACACAAAAGAGTAAGGAGAGATAAATAATACTGAAAAGAACAAACTTGGTGACTATAGATAAATTCTAATTTCAAAACAATATTTTGGCACTGGTAAAATGATGCTCCCAAATTTAGACTTTAATATACAAAAGGGATCAAAATTGGGTCAATGTCAGTTGTGTCCAATTTAGAATCGACAAGTCGTTGATTGTATCTTTGTACTGTCAATTCTATCCTCTATATATATTCAAGCCTTGTAACTTTTTAGGTAGCTTCATAAATAGATGATGATTAGAATCTTGGATTATCTTTGTATAATTGATGGGAAATATATTTTGATTTTCTTCTCCTTTTACTTTGACCTAATTCTCCATAATGTCTCAGGAGAAATAAACAGATGCAAGTGTAGATGTTCAAATTTTATTCAGACCTTATTATTAGAATGGTTTTAGATTTTTCTTTTTACATATGGGTTATCACTTTGAATTAGGAGATTATTGACACTTTTTAAATCTTTTTCCTTCTTCTTGGTTTGATCATATGGTCCTTTGTTCTTTGGTTTGTCATTTTGTCATGTTCATTTTATGCACATGACTCTATTTTCCCTTTCGTCTATCTTTTTATTTGTTTCTTCATTTAGGACATGAATGACAGTATATCAATCCTACCCTAGGTGGGATCAATAAACCTACCAATCTTGCCCTCTTCATTTTTTTGGACCCTTTTCTCCATGGTTTCATCATCTCAATTATTGGATCTATTTTTTGTTTTTTGCCTTTCTCTTTATCTGATTTTTCACTAATAAGTATTTTAATTAAAACCATGAGAATCCTATATATATAAATCATCTATAAGAATTTTAATAGTAATAAATAATCCAAAAGAAGCATTATTTAGGTTTGAAAGCTCCATTTAACTTTTCAATCTATTTATAGTAATTCATTTTCAAGTCTAGACACACTCTACATTGACTTATCTTTGCTCAAGGACTTGCTTCACATCTTGTATAAAAATCAGCCTAGGTGATTTTACATATAGTTTCATATCATGATCAAGGAGAGAATGTGTATTTTATTCTCTCAATCCTCCATTCACACTATGCATGAACTACATGGAATTTAATTATGATATATGTGGGATACATAATAGCAACATCTTCATGGTTTCCTAACCCAACTACTCCTTCACTTATATTTTTAAAACATATTTTGGCAAGCTATGTCAATCACATTGAGAAAGAAAAACTAGATAGGTTTACCCTTAAATTTTGAAAAATGAAGATACATTTAAGTACAACATCTAGTAGTGAAGGGGTAAAGAAAGTTTTAAAAACCCATAAAGTTACACAAAACACAAATGAGGTTGCAGGATAGGAAGGAAGGCCAAAATAGGTCAGCATTAATCCCACCTGATGCAAGAACAACATAGGTGTTGATATCATGCCCATATAGTCAAACACTTAAATTATGTACACAAGTGGATACATGCCTACATAGTCTAGATCCACACTGAGAAATCTAAAAATATCAAGGTGTGATTGTTCCAATGCTTTTACTTTTTATTACTCATTTTCAAATTTATAAATTGGCATGTTTACTATTTATAGAAACTAGGGTAGATATGAAATTATTTTTTTACATTATTAAATGTTAGATCTTCCTAGTGCAATTAGTTTACCTTATTTTTAATGGTTATAAAAATAGAGTGAATCAACAAGTTAGTCAGCTTAGGAAACTATTTGAGGAGTTACAACTACATATCCTATTTGCTTTGAATCAAGGCTCAAAGTAATTCTAGTGCATATGAAATTTTTTTAGGAGTTACAACAACATATCCTACATGCTTAGAATCAAATCTCAATGCATTTCTAGTGCATGTGATTGTAATCCCAACCCAAGTGAGAGATAGGAATTCACCTTCTCTTCCTATATAATCAAGTGCAATTATATGAACATTATATTAAACCTTCTCTTGATACAAGTATGCAATTAATTGAAACCATTGAAATCACTTGAAAACCTTGAAGAGAAGAAAAATAGATTTGGTAATGTGCATAAGACTTGAATCTCCTTGGTGATTGTTACTTTCAATTAATATCTAAATATAATTAAAGACCTATTACCATGCAAACTAACCTGAGAAAAGATGGAGAAGTTGATAAAACATGCCCACACAAAAAGGAAATTTTGAAAAATGGGAAACAAGCCCAAAAATACCAAAGGGTCACAAATAGAGAACCACTGATTACGACCCACACATATGTATGACAAAGGAAGAGGAGAGGAGGGGGTCTCCAAGGATAAGAACACATAGAGGAAAGAGAAAATATAATAAAGAAGAAAGGATGGGGCCACACATAGAAGAAAGATAGAGGTGAAATAAAAAGAAAAAACACTAATAAGTACATTATCTAAATTGATTATCTATATGTACAAAAATACTAAAGCATTATAATAATAAGCCTTGTACCAAAATTCAGTTTTTAGATAATTTTTCCCACTTTGGCGTGCATGTGCATGATGTATACATGCATCAAAGTAAAATAAAAATTAAGAACATACCTGAGTATTACCTGATAGGGATGGAAGGTGAATTATAAACTTTTAGATTGGGTGAATGCATGCTTTATTTTCAACATCTGGTGTACCTACAAATGATCTAAAATGTATGCAAGTAATCAATTTGTCTTAATGAAATCTATAATCAATTAAATAGTAAGTAACTAATTTTGAACATAAGTAAAGGAACGAATACACCTGGTATTACACAAATCATGTTTTCACTTATATAAAATATAGTCCTTCCCCTACTTTCTCCTATAGAGATTGTATATATAGACTCTTTTTCTAGATCCATTCTAACCTCATTTGCACAAAACCCTTTTTATATGCCTAGACCACTTTGTAGACCAATGTCTTGTATTTGTTATATTTAGAGTGGTCATCTACTTTTTACCTATTTAAAGGATTGATTTATTATATAGGCACCATTTTATGCCTAATATACCATGGAATATGCCTACCAACCAATGTGGGATTAATGTTTTACATAGATATGACAATTTTAGAGTCAAAAAAATTATTCTATGATATGTAGGTTAGGTCTATCTAATAAGAGAAATTAAGGTTTTTTTATAACCCTATTGTAAGGATATTTTTATTATATTTTTAATCTAAAAAGAGAAGATGAGATGTCGAGAAAATAATCATACTCATCTACAACACATCAACAATTATGTTAGTAGGAGTTATAATTCCATTTTGGCATCACTACCACTAACATAAGGATCATAGTATATTGGACTTATATGTTTCCACAGACTAAGCCTTCTAACTAATGTGAAACTAACTTTTTATTAGATTATAGGTTTTTATATCCGTTAAAACAATTCATACACACATATTAGGTGTATTTGACTTGCGAAGTAAGCCATTTTTTAGAAACTTCTTGTAATTTGACGATTGTTTTTAGATTATTAAGCCACACAAGAAGAGAGTGGAAACTGAACAAACAAAAATACTAGTTTTAAAGCAATCAACCATTATCTTAGGGCCACTTTCACTGTGGCATCACTCCCATTGGTATAAAAATCATGGTATATATGGTTTATATGTTTTTATGGACCATGCTTTTCAACCAATGTGATATTCAATTTTATGTAGATATGAGTATGTTAGAATTATACAAACTATTCCAAGACACACACATATTATACATATCTAACTTAAGATTGTAAGGCAATTTTTTTTAAAAATCCATTGAAGAGGAGAGACGAGGCTAATCAAGAAAATATACACATCCAAAACCAAGGGAAAATTCTATTAGAAACAATGTATATAGTACATAAATCAAATCTTTGAGAAATATATTTTTCTAACTGATTACATTCCTCTTAAATACGTGTTAATATCTAGAAATATCTGATTGAATGCAACCCAAATTTTAGTTATAACATAGGATGTCTTACTAGTGTGGGAATGCTCTTGTAAAAAACCTCCAGAGACTATTGGTTTTGTTCCTATCATATGCTACTCTATTTGAACTAATAACTCCTCTAACACTTTCAGGGGAAAAGGGAAGAGAGAAATAAGAAGATAAAAAGGTGGTGATACACCAAGATGGAAATGGTTGACATTGGGTTTATCCTTTACTTATATGACACATAATTTTTTAACATGTAAGATAGATTGAAACTCAATGTATGAAAAAATACATGAGGTAAGAACTAACTTGAATGCAAGAGTGGAATTTTTAAATCAAAAAGAAGGGAAAGTTCAACCAAAAAAACACGTCAACTCTTATCAATTGCTCAAAGTATGTACACAACTACAAATATGTCATTCAAGGGCTTGTTTTCTATACACGGACAAAAATAGGGTACCATAGAACGAAACGAGGCCCAAATGGGTCCAAGGAAAGAGCGAATAAAAACAAGCTATAATTATTGACAATAAGAGAGATCTGCCCTTTATATAATGAATAAAAAGGAGAAAAGAGAGAGAATAAGTAAATATCTCAATTGCCAAGTACCAAAAGTATAATTCAATTCGGTACACAATCTTTCGTTTTGTCCATGCTCTGTCTAAATCTTATAGATTTTTTTTTATTGTAGCTTATTTCAACTTTTTCAAGTTATGCATACTACTTTACTCATCATAAAAACATTAGCTTTTATTTTTATTTTGATTCTATACATTTAAAGAACAGGAAACTTAATTTTAAATATTTAAATAAAAAAATTTGGTGGGATTTTTAACAACCTATAACTTTCTTTTAAATTATGAAAATTTGAAGTTGGATTATATGCTAGCTTACTTTAATTTTTTTAAAAAATATTTAATTCCTATGCTACCAATAGCTTTTCTATTTTTTAAGCTAGTTTTATTTTATACAAGCTCTTTATTTGAATTAGTGGGATGAGTCCATTTATAAAATAAAGCTTTATTTATATCAAATTGAATAAAACATTTTATGATTAGAGAAATATATAGGCTTTTAACTCATAGAACCATTTTATGCAAGGAAAATAAAGCTTGATAAATAATTAAGCCTAATGCATAATTTTATCAACAGAATACAAATATTTCTATGGTTTCTACAGTCATACAACTCTAGTGTGGCAAAAAAAAACCACTCAAGCTTTGAGTAAAATTTCCAACCTTACGCTTAAATCATTTAGTATAAATAAATGTAAATATTCCTACCATCCTAGGGTTTGATAAGAGGGTGTGCTAGAATTTTTAAGGTGTTTAGATGTTTTAAGCCATTTTAGATGTCAAAATAGTCTTAATTTTTAAATTTAACCATCATGGTTGATGGTTGAAAATATAAATTAAGTGAAAAAATAACTTACATATTCAAAATTTAACTATCATAAAAACACATACACATATGTATAACATTTTAATAGACACTACTACATATATCTTAAATACATATATATGAAATATGCTGAAATAAATTGATCTTGAGGTTCTTAGCTTGATTTTTTCACATACCACATTTTTATTCCCATGGTTTCTAGAGTTATGTAACTCTAGTGTTGTATAACCCCCTACTCTAACTTGAGAGAAAAATGTCTACCCCTATTACACCTAAGTCATTCAATATGAATAAATGTAAATATTTTTACCATCCTAGGGTTTGATAGGAGGGTGTGATGAAAATTTCAAGATGTTTAGAGGTTTTAATTAATTTTAGATGTCATAATGTGTTTAATTTTTAAACTTAACCATTATGGTTGATGGTTGAAAATATAAATTAAGTGAAAAAATGAGTTGCATATTCAAAATTGAACCATCATACAAACACACATATAACATCTTATTAGAGAATAGTAAATATATATTAAATACATTTATTTGAAATATCGATCTCAAGGTTCTTATCTTGTATTTTTCACACACCACATTTATTAATGACTTCATTACCTTCTCTTCCAATGTACACTAACTAGTGGCAATGGCATCTATCTAGCTACACAAGAGAAGATGATATGTCGAGAAAAATATCATACTCATCCACAACATATCAACAATTATATTAGTAGGAGTTCTAATTCCATTTTGGCATCACTTCTACTAACATAAGGACCATACTATATTGGATTTATATGTTTCAAAAGACTAAGCTTTCTAACCGATGTGGGATTAAATTTATTATTTAGATATGAGGATTCTAGAGTCATTGACCCTATTCATACACACATATTAGATGTATTTGACTTAAGATAGTAAGGCTTTTTTTAGAATCATGTTGTAAGTTGACAATTATTTTTGCATTATTAAGGCATACAAGAGGAGAGTGGAGACTGAGCAAGCAAAAAAAATTAATTGGAAACCAATCAACCATTATGTTACGACCGATTGGCATAAGAATCATGGTGGATATGGTTTATACATTGTCACAAACCATGCCTTCTCACCAATGTGAGATTCAATTCTAAGTAGATATGAACATTTTATAATTGTACAAACTATACACATATTATATATATCTTGTTGGGTGAATATTTTGTCGACCAACTGATTGGTGAGCAAAATAGTTCCTATCACCACAGCATAGGGAGATTGGTCATCCTGGTGTGCAAGTTTACTACATCAACAGGGGACACATCTCTCCTCTCATCAAGGGGAGGTTCCCTATTAAATATACGGAGGCTATATACTATATATATAAGTATAAAGTAAGACACAGGGGTGGGATAAGCCATCCATCTCTCTTTTTTTAGAGATGATGTTAACAAACAGAGGAGAAATCCTGGGTGATTGGTGAAGGAACTTCTCTTCTTTCAAAAGTAACATTCAACCAAGAGCCAGATCCCTTCCTATATAGTAGAAATCCTGGTGAAGCAATAGAAGGCACTTCTCTTCTTTCAAAAATGCTTGTTCTTACAGGCAACAGTAATCTTTCTAGTAACAAGTGACTGATAAACAAAGGCACAGAGTAACCAGTAATCTAAGATGTAGCACAAAGTCTCCACCTTGACTGCCCAAGAGTGAGGTATGAAAAATAATGGGGGCACAAAGTCGTCCCAAGGTCCTTTACATAGAAATAGAAAAATAAACACACACTGAAGACAACTATGGCAGCATAAAGTCTGAAAGTAGTTGGCTTTAGGACACCTTCCTTATCTCTTCCACTAGCTCTACTTGTTAAATTACATAAACAAGAATACATTCAAGAAATAGACATAATAACAATCTCCTAGAATGACACAAGCTATGACAGCACAAAGTCTAAAAGTAACTTGCTTTTTGATTCAAACAAAGAAATATAATAAACAACCTGAGCTCAAAGTCTCAGTGATGCCTTTTAATTTGGGCAGAGTTTTACTTCTGGAAAAGGGAAGATCTCCCTTGTATCAATGAAAGAGTTTACATTATATAGAGGCTAGGAGAGACTTGGCACTTTGTCCCATGGAGAGACCCATGCTACGTAATTAATGCCTTGGATGCATTTTGTATTCTGTCAGGGAGGGCCATGCTAGAGTAGGGTGGTTGCCTTAATTGTGGCATGTTGGTTCATCTCTTTTGTCTAATCCTAAGCCTAAATTACTCATTCCATTACTTGTTAGCCGTGTAACTATCTATTCTGCCTTTATTTAAAAGGGGACAAATAGGCTATGCTTTCAATGTTTGTATGCCCCAAATATCTACCTGGTGAACTGCTTCACCTACTAGAATTAACTCTTGTAGAGTTTCCCTCTTTGTCTCTTCCTTCTCTTGGTCCTAGCCTTAGGGTATTTGAACGCATTTGGGTTCACGTTTTAAGCCTACAGGGATCAACAAACACTTCAATGTAGCAAATTTGACGTTCACGGGTCTTTCTTCCTTTAAAGGTTAATGGGTAGCCAATTGCCCTAATTTTGACATTTGCGGACCTGTCATTCTACTATGACATAGGTGAGGACACATGGTGGCATTTGTGGCTTTGAAATAAGCCTATTGGAATAGGCTTTGAAACTTGTTAGGGGCTGGAGACACGTGGCAGCTTCTGCTGCACTGGGACGGGACACATGGTGAGTTCTGTGCTTTGGAGCTTCATTTGAAACTGTGTCTTAGCATGTGACACTTGGCAATTTTTGCTGCACTTTGAGGCTCGACCCTTCTTGAAGGGAACTTGCCCTTTGAGATCTTGAACAGGGTCCATTTCTGAGTGTTGAGTGTCCCCCCGAAAGGGTATCTACCCTTCGGGATCCTCCAAGTGGCCTTCGGGCTTTAATTTCTTTAGGGGACTATTGTCTCTTTCATTTTCTTTGAACAAAATTTTTGAATAAATTCCTTTAGACAATTTGTCCAAAGAAATCCCTTTCCTTGGCTCTATGCCTCTGCACTTGATGGTGCTCCTTCTTTGACACGTGGCATCTTTTATTAAAACCATTACAACCTTCCACCAGTGACACTTGGAACCTCTCACTCTTAGGCTTTTGTGACATTGTAGAAATGTTTGGGGTTCACTTGGGTTGTCACCGACAATGACACTTGTCAGCCTCCATCGAGCTCTGTAAGGGACACGTGGCATGGTCCGCTGCTTTTAAGAAAACAACTCGAAGCCTTTCATGGTTGCCACTTGTCACCCTCTGTAAAATTTTGAAATAAGCTTTATCAGAAGGAACCTTGTAGCTTATAAAAAACTTTGAGAAGTGAACACTGACACTTGTCACGTTCCACTGAGTCACAATGGGACACATGGTGCAGTCTAAATACTTTTGGTAGTCATGCGGATGCAAACACTTGGCACATTTCACTTCATTTTAGTCACTCACCCTGGGCCCACCATGGTCTTTACTCAATATCATGATTCTAAAGGAGGGGACTACAGATATTGACACTTGGAGGCTTCTTATAAGCTTTAAAAGGGACATGCGGCAGTATTCTCCACTTCTCAAAAACAAAGTATAATGGGGCTCAGCCAATGAGACTTGGTAGCTTCTACTTATCCATTTCTTTTGTGTGCACTCCTTTCCTTAACTGAGGTAGCCTTTGAACCTTTAAACCTATGATCTCATTAAACTTATGAAGTGGTTCAAGGTTCAATGATTCGGTCAGTTCGTTCCTTTGATTTGGCTGAGTCACTTTAACATCTTTGAACCAAGCACGTTGAACCATTTAGAAGTTGAACCCATTGGACCAATGAACCTTGATGGTTCAAGGTTCAACAGTTCAAGCCTTTGAAACTCATTAAGTGCTCAGGGCTGTAGAACTTTGGAACAGTTGAACTTTGCATCTTTGGCAAATGCACTTAACTCTTGGTGACGACGTTGAACCTTTGAACCCATTGAACCCATTGAACCAAAATGGTTCAAGGTTCAATGGTTCAATGGTTCAATCCTTGGTTTGATGCTTGCTGATGGACATTTTTAATTGAAACAAGGTGCTGACCCAATCCTGAAGATGACCAAGTATTGGAAATTGGTTCTTTTGATTGAACTCACCTACAAAAGCCTTTGAACTGGTTGAACTTGCTAATCCCTTTACTGAAAAAGCTTTAAAAATGAGGAATTTGAAAGCTCCGAACGAATTTCAAGAAGGGAAGAGATTATTTTGGGCTATGCAGGACCAAAATAGTCATATGTTGTCCCAAAAATGAGAAGTTGTTTTTTAGGAACAACAACTGGCTCCAGTTGGAAACTTGAAACATAGCTGAGGGGAGTAGAAACCAGAATCTCTAGTGCCTTGAAGTGTGCCATTGGGCTATGGAGTCATGCTACCCAAAAAGAAAGGCTCCAAAAAATGAAAATGAAAAGAACAAAATAGAAATAAAAGACTATACAAATATACATATGTATAGGGGAACTCATCCGATACTTTAAGAGTTGAAGTGCTTCAAATTTTGCCCATTGTGAGGCAGAGAAAAGAGAGTGCTATCTTGATACTTCAACAAGAAACTATTTTCACCATTGAGTTGATGAATAGTAAAAGGGTCCCTCCATAGGGAATCAAACTTTCCATGCATCCCTTTTGGTTCTCTTCTCTTGTCCCACAACAAGACTTGATCTCCAATTTGGAAATCATGATTCTTTGCTTTCTCGTCAAAGAAGTTCTTCACCAGACCTTGATGGGCAGAAATTCGATCCACCACTATAGTTCTCTACTATTCCAGCTCAGTTAGGCACATGATCCTCTTATCAAGGGTGCTTTCATACATTTGATCTTCAATTGCCTTAGCCAATTTTAGTTCTGACAATTCTGGGGTGATTGGTATGTCAGCATTGAGTCCATAAAGAAGTTGGAAAGGAGACATACCAATTGCCTTATTGGGCATAATTCTATCTACCCATAGAGCATCAACCAATGCTTTATGCCATGTCCTTTGGTTGTCATCCACCAGCTTCTTGATGATAGCCACCAGGTTCTTATTGCTCAATTCAGCCTGTCCATTCCCTTGTGGAAAGTAATCAGAAGAGTGGGAGAGCATAATTATGTAGTAGAAATAAAATTGAGTAATCTCTTGGGAAGTGATACAAGCTACATTATCAGTGACAATCTTGGTTGGGACCCCAAACTTGGATATTATGTTCTCTTTGAGGAAGTTGCATACTACTTCTGAAGTAGCATGTTTGGTTAGAATGGCCTCCACCCATTTGGTGAAGTAGTCTATTACTATAAAGACATAATTATGTCCAACACTTGAAGATGGATTTATAGCTCCAATAAAATCAATTCCCCATTACTATAATGGCTCCTCTATGATCACTGGTTTGAAGGGCAGGGCAGCTAACTTGGGCTTTCCAATAAACTGCTGACACAGTTCACATCCCTTGACCCATTTGTATGCATCTTGAAAGAGAGTTGGCCAATAGTACCTAGCTCATAGGATCTTATGAGTAGTCATAGGAGTGAAAAAATGTCCTCCACATGTCGATCTGTGGAAAGACTTTAGAAGTCAGCTTTGTTGCTCCTTGTCCACACAACGAAGGAAAACTCCATCAAGGCTCCTCTTGTATAGGCCGTTGTCCCAGAGGACAAAATTAGCATCTTTTAGCTTGATGGTTCTCCTCTCTTTATAGGATAGGTGAGCAGGACACTCACTATAAGTAAGTAAATGATAAATACCTGAATACCACTCATTTTTGGTGGAGACAAAGAGGATTGTTGGTGTGTCGTCGACCTCTAATTCTTCATGCTCTGTTCCTCTTGGCTTGTTATCAGCAATTAGTTAGCATAGCCCCTTTCCATGCACCAGATTTGTGGGCTTGATGACCAGATCAAACTCCTAGATCTTTGTAACCCAATTGCCTCTTTTCATCCCAAACTCCTACTGAGTCAGTATGGATTTGATCATGGTGTCAGAAACTAAGGTAGTTGTGTGTGAATTCAAGATGTAGAAGTAGAAATGCTTCACTGCCTTCACCACTACATAAGCATGTTTCTCCATGTTCGATTACTTCATCTCATGAGCTTTGAGAGGATACCTCATGAAAGAAATGGGAGATTCCATACCTTCTTTATTCTATTGAACCAGAATTGCTAAAAGTGTATGTTCTGAAGCATAGCTGTAAATGGTGAACTCTTTGTTATAATTTGGACAACCCAGAATTGGAGCATGGGCAATAGCAGTCTTGATCTCCTCAAATGTTGACTTACCTTCTTCAGTCTAGCTGAAGGTGGCCTTTCCCTTCATCATGTCTATAATGTGCCTAGTTTTCTCAGCAAATTTGGGGATAAACTTTCGTAACAAATTCACCTTTCTAAAGAAAGAGTGAATAGCAGTCTTACTTGTGGGTAAGGTAAGTTATTGGATAGACTTGACTCTATTTGAGTCAATCTTTATGCCCTATTTAGACATGATGTGTCCTAGAAGTTTCCCCTTTGTTACTCCAAAAACTGACTTCTTGGGATTTAAGGAGATGTCATTCTGGTGGCAGCGTTCCAGCCCTTGTTGCAAGTGGTGCACATGATCTGGGCGATGCTTAGAAAAGACGGTCAAGTCATCAAGATAAACTATGATGAACTTCCCCATGTCATACTTGAAGGCAAGGCCCATTGCTCTTTGAAAGGTGGCACTAGCATTTATCAAGCCAAAAGGCATCCTTTTATATGCAAACATGCCCCATGGTGTGGTGAAAGTAGTCTTATGCTGGTCAACCTCACCAACTTTAACCTGATTATATCCTAAGAAGCCATCTAACATTGATAACATCTTTGAGCCCGTCACTATCTGCAGCACTTGATCCATGATTGGCAAAGGATAATTATCCTTCAAGGATGCCTGATTCAAATTTCTAAAATCCACACAAATGTGAATTTCACCATTCTTTTTTCTTATAGGCACTATATTGGCAAGCCATGTGGAATGATGGATTGGGAAGATTATCCTAGCATTTAGCATCTTTTGCATCTCAGATAGAATAGTACCTGATATTTTTGGATTATAATGCCTAGACTTTTGCCTGTAAGGTGTTGAATCAGCCTTGAGAGGAATGTCATGTCATATTTCATCAGACTGGAGTGACTTCAGGTCATCATATGAATATGCCAGGGTGTCCATGTACTAGTTGAGTAACTTGGTGAACTTGAACCTCTTCTCAGGAGTATAGCATTTACCAATGTTAACCATCTTGGGATCTCTCTGGGTTCCCAGATTTACTTGATCAAACTCCTGAGATGAGCTTGACTCTATTGGCTGTTGCTTGATGAATCTATCATGCTTATCAAACAACTTCTCAAGGGAAACCAAGCCTTTGGGAATCTTATTCCCTTTTAGTTGCAAGAACTCATCACCTGTGTTTGAACTTGATTCGAGAGTTGATTCACACTTTTGAGGTTCACTACCTTTGAAATGCAGTCATTTAAAGTTGTCCCTTTGCTCTAGGAAGGCAATGATTTGGTCGTCATTGTTAAACACTTGCCAATGACTGGCATTATCAGGTACACTTGGTCTAAAGACCAGCTCAATCATGTACTTGTCTCCTTTGAAATATAGGTGGGGGACCAAGAGAGTAGCTAAAATAGCCAGTGCATCTGCCTGGTCATTGAATTCTCTGAGAACTACAGAGATGCTGAAAGCATCAAAGTCTTCCAACTGGTCCTAGACTAGATTGCAGTAATGATGCAATCTTTCATTCTTGGTTTGATACAGGTTCCTCACCTGACAAACCACTAGTTCAACATCTCCTTTAGCATGAAGGAGCTTGATGCCTTTGTCTTGAGTAGCCTTCAATTCAAGCAACAGAGACTCATATTCAGTCATGTTATTCGTGTTGCTAAATTGCAATTTATAAGATGAGGGGAAAATATCTCCTTGAGGAGATATTAACACAACCCCAGCTCCTAAACCAGTGGAGGAGTAGCTACCATCAAATTCAAGAATCCATACCTCATTTGATACTAATTTTTCTTTGAAACCTTCTTCGTTCGGAGGAGGGGATTCTTCTACCCTTGCATTACACTCTACCCCTTCTTTTGTTGTTTCAGTTGAATGCATTTTCAGGTTGTAACCTGCAGGAGCTTCATCAGATGCCTCATGAACTTCATTCATGGATAGAAAGTAGTTACCCACGCTTGAAGACTCAAATAAAATTTGAGCTTTAGGTGCCGAGGTTTGGGTAACCACATATTTCACTTCCTTCTCAGGGAGCAGCCTTTTCATGACACCTTTGACTAGAATTCTTGCTTCTAATAAATCCATGCTCAATTCACCACCAACATCCCTGCAAAAAATTTGCCCAAGAAGGATGCCATATGATGTTGGGACGTCGGCTACCAAGATAGTCATCTTGATTCTTTTGTTTGGGAATGTTGCAAATGCAAATTGGGCATATTTAATTTATCTCAGCAGAGGTACTTGATTATTCTCCATGGAGAAGCATCTACCAAAAGTCTTGGTCAGTGTGAGGTTAAGGGACTCAGCCACTTTAGCAAGCATGACATTGTCTGAAGCTCCAGAGTCGATGCTGCAATTATTCAACTGATGACCATTTATTAGCAACGAGACATAGAAAGGTTTAGTCCTACTAAGAGTAGTAGGAGGGGTAATGACAAAATTATTCTTGGTGGGTGCATCCTTAGGTGGATCATGTGTCACTATGGGGACTGCTTGTTCAATAGGGGTGTTCTGGGTTTTAACACACTGGACCAATTTATCTAATTGCTCAGGATGGGACTGCAGAAATTTAAATTTAGACATTTGAATTTTGGTTTTCTTTATATGACCAATTATTGCAAAGGCTTGGAATGAGCCAGGAGCAGAGGATGGGAATTCATCCTTTTGATTTTTGGAAGGGGGAGGACTGGACTGCGAATTTGAAGTAGAAGGCATAGGGGTGTTTGGGGTACTTACCTTTCTTGCGATCACTGGGTCCTTTGGCTAGAAAGGAAGAGTGGATCCCTACTTAGCAATTGAAACTGTTGGTTGAGGTCGCTCCTTTGTCTTCTCTTTATTAGCTTTTTGAGTTGGTTAATTCTTAGACTGGGTGAATACAGTATATGACCCCTCAGCTACATTGCCTTCACTTTTGGGTTCATCCTGATAGTTTAGGAAACCAATATGGGAGTCACCAACTAATTCTTCTTCCTTAGTGAAGATATTAGCATCATCTTCAGGATTCAACTCAAGATGGAATGAGAAATTTGATTTAGCCTCAAAATATCTAACCACTAAGTTGGTTGGTGGTGCTTCGAGGGCAAGGTTCCTCTATGGAGGAGGAAGGTGATTTAGCTGTCCTTGATTCCTGGTAGCATTGCCTTGATATGCCTGATTTTGAAATGTTCTCCTTGGCATATCTCTGTATGCAAGAGTGGATGACATCCCTTGTGCATTTGGTTTTTGAGAGCTAGCACCTCATTTGCCAGCTTTTGCACCATAGGATCAGTGGTGGCTGAAGGGGAGCATTCAAAGGAGAAGAGGGTTTACCTCTGTTTGGGTCTCTCCTTATCTTTCCTACCAAGATAAGGTCATCTTCTAGCTCAATATCCAAGTCCTGAGAAGTAGCAAGGTTTATGTGTCTAGCCCATCTCAGCAAAAAACTCACTTCAGGCAGCTGCGAGTTGATGAAGAAACACTTGAGATTCTGAGGTGTCAGCTAGGCAATCATGGGAATCTTATGCCTCAGTTTTTGTGAGTTGGGCCAACAAGGCATGTGCATCTTCTACAAGCTTAAACTTAGCTTCAAATTTGGCTTTAAGTGTATCCTAATTAGTGATTGATCTAGCTTGCAGATGGTAGATCCAATCTGCAGTAGCACCTTGTAGTGTTTCCACAAAGAACCTAACTACCACATCTTCAAACTCCACTCCTATTATGCCACAAGCTATGCTGAAGGCTGCAACAAGTTCATCAGGGTGAACTTTCCATCCCTAAAGAATTTGGGGAAATTCTTTCTTGAGCTACATGGGAGTTCATGCAGAGGTGGAGTTAGATTCAGTGGGCCAAAGGATTTACCCAAGGGGCCTCAAACTGCCATGATTGGATTATTGAAAGTAGGGATAACAAATTGGGGTGGAACTTGAATAGGCAAGGCTCTGCTAACATTAGGAAAAGTAGCTCTGCTTGGTGTTGGTGTCCTGGTACGGGTAGGAGGGACACTCCTGGATTGTTGAACTTGAGGTTGGGGAGAAAGCAAGTCAAAATCTCTTTGCTGTGCCAACTCAAAGATAGGGTCAACAACACCTTGAGCTCTCTGGCTTTTGGTATAGCGTGGAGTTGCTAGATTGTGAATCAAAAATGGAAAAGGACTGGTCAAACTTCAATTTGAAGCTTGAGGCTTCAAACTGCTTGTCCTTCCCTACCAGAGTCGCCAAAAATTGTTGGGTGAATATTTTGTTGACCAGCTAACTGGTGAGCAAAATAGTTCCTATCACCACAGCATTGGGAGATTGGTCATCCTGATGTGCAGGTTTACTACATCAACAGGGGACAAATATCTTCTCTCATCAAGGGGAGGTTCCCTATTAAATATATGGAGGCTATATACTATATATATAAGTAGAAAGTAAGACACAAGGGTGGGATAAGCCATCCATCTCTCTTTTTTCAGAGATGATGTTAACAAATAAAGGAGAAATCCTAGGTGATTGGTGAAGGTACTTCTCTTCTTTCAAAAGTAACATTCAACCAAGAGCCAGATCCCTTCCTGTATAGTAGAAATCTTAGTGAAGCAATAGAAGGAACTTCTCTTCTTTTAAAAATGCTTGTTCTTATAGGCAACAAAAATCTTTCTAGTAACAAGTGACTGATAACCAAAGGCGCAGAGTAACCAGCAATCTAAGATGTAGCACAAAGTCTCCACCTTGACTGCCCAAGAGTGAGGTATGAAGAACAATGGGGGCACAAAGTCGTCCTAAGGTCATTTACACAGAAACAAAAAAATAAACACACACCAAAGACAACTGTGGCAGCACAAAGTCTGAAAGTAGTTGGCTTCAAGACACCTTCCGTATCACTTCCACTAGCTCTGCTTGTTAAATTGCATAAACAAGAATACATTCAAGAAATAGACATAAGAACAATCTCCTAAAATGACATAAGTTATAACAGCACAAAGTCTGAAAATAACTTGCTTTTTGATTCAAACAAAGAAATATGATAAACAATCTGAGCTCAAAGTCTCACTAATGCCTTTCAATTTGGGCAGAGTTTTTCTTCTAGTAAAGGGAATATCTCCCTTGTAACAATGAAAGAGTTTACATTATATAGAGGCCAGGAGAGATTTGGCACTTTGTCCCATGGAGCGACCTATGCTGCGTAATTAATTCCTTGGATGCATTTTTGATTCTATCAGGGAGTGCCATGTTAGAGCAGGGTGGCTGCCTTAACTATGGCATGTTGGTTCATCTCCTTTGTCTACTCCCAAGCCTGAATTACTCATTCCATTACCTGTTAGCTGCGCAACTATCTATTCTGCCTTTATTCAAAAGGGGACAAACAGGTTGCACTTTCAATCTTTGCAGGCCCCAAATATCTACCCGACGAACTGCTTCACCTACTGGAATTAACTCCTGCTGAGTTTCCCTCTTTGTCTCTTCCTTCTCTTGGTCTTGGCCTTAGGGTCTTTGAACGCATTTGGGTTCGCGTTTTAAGCCTGCAGGGATCAATAAACACTTCAATATAGCAAATTTGATGTTTGTGGGTCTCTCTTCCTTTGAAGGTTAATGGCTAGCCAATCGCCCTAATTTTGATGTTTGCGGGCCTATCATTCTATTGTGACACAAGTGAGGACACGTGGCGGCATCTATGAATTTGAAATAAGCCTATTGGAATAGGTTTTGAAACTTTTTAGGGGCTGGAGGTACAGATGCAGACATGTGGCAGCTTCCACTGCACTGGGATGGGACACATGGCAAGTTTTGTGCTTTCGAGCTTCATTTGAAACTGTGTCTCAGCATGTGACACTTGGCAGTTTCCACTGCACTTTGAGGCTTGACCCTTCTTGAAGGGAACTTGCCCTTCAAGATCTTCAACAGGGTCTATTTCTGAGTGTCGAGTGTCCCCCCGCAAGGGTATCTTCCCTTCGGGATCCTCCAAGTGGCCTTCGAGCTTTAATTTCTTCAAGGGACTATTGTCTCTTTCATTTTCTTTGGACAAAATGTCTAAAGTAATTCCTTCAAACAATTTGTCCGAAGAAATTCCTTTCCTTGGCTTTGTGCCTCTACGCTTGAGGGCGCTCCTTCTTTGACACATGGCACATTCCACTGCTTCAAACAAGTGACATGTGGCATCTTTCACTGAAACTCATTGCAACCTTCTGTCAGTGACACTTGGCACTTCTTGCTCTCAGGCTTCTGCGACATCGTAGAAACGTTTGGGGTTCACTTGGGTTCTCACTAACAATGACACTTGTCGACCTCTGCTGAGCTCTGCAAGGGACACATGGCGCGGTCCACTGCTTTTAGGAAAACAACTCGAAGCCTTCCATGGTTGCCATTTGTCACCCTCCATAGAATTTTGAACGAAGCTTTATCGAAAGGAACCCTGCAGCTTATAAGAAACTTTGAGAAGTGAATGCCGACACTTGTCGCATTCCGTTGAGTCACAATGGGACATGTGGCACGGTCTGAATATTTTTGGCAATCGCACGGATGCAGACACTTGGCACATTTTGCTTCATTTTAGTCACTCATCCCGGGCCTACCATGGTCTTTACTCAATACCGTGATTCTAAAGGAGGGGATTGCAGATATTGACACTTGGAGGCTTTCGACAAGCTTCAAAAGGGACATGCAGTAGTATCCGCCACTTCTCAAAAACAAAGTATAATGGGGCTCAGTCGATGACACTTGGCAGCTTTCACTCATCCATTTCTTTTGCACGTGCTCCTTTCCTTAACTGAGGCAGCCTTCGAACCTTTGAACCCGTGAACTCGTTGAACTTATGAAGCGGTTCAAGGTTCAATGGTTCGGTCGGTTCGTTCCTTTGATTTGGCTGAGTAACTTTGACATCTTTGAACCAAGTGCGTTGAACCGTTTGGAAGTTGAACCCGTTGAACCGATGAACCTTGATGGTTCAAGGTTCAACGGTTCAAGCCTTTGAAACTCGGTAAGTGCTCGGCGCCGTAGAACTTTGAAACGGTTGAACTTTGCATCTTTGGCAAATGCGCTTAGCTCTTGGCGACGACGTTGAACCTTTGAACCCATTGAACCCATTGAACCAAAATGGTTCAATGGTTCAATCCTTGGTTTGATGCTTGCCGATGGACATTTTTGATTGAAACAAGGCGCTGACCCAATCCTGAAGATGACCAAGTATTGGAAACTAGTTCTTTTGATTGAACTCGCCTGCAGAAGCCTTTGAATCGGTTGAACCTGCTAATCCCTTTACTGAAAAAGCTTGAAAAATGAGGAATTTGAAAGCTTAGAACGAATTTCAAGAAGGGAAGAGATTATTTTTCGTTGTGCAGGACCAAAATAGTCATATGTTGTCCCAAAAATGAGAAGTCATTTTTCAGGGACAACATATCTAACTTGAGATTGTAAGGCATCTTTTTTTTTGAAAGTCATAAAAGAGGAGAGAAGAGGTTAAGAAATCAAATATACTTATCCAAAACGAAGGTTCACTTCTATTAGAAACAATGTAAGTAGTACATAAATCAAATGTTTGAGCAAGATATTTTTATCATTGATTACATTCCTCTTAAGTGCGTTTTAATGGCCATAAATATTTGATTGAATGCAACTCACATTTCAGTCACAACATGTGATGTCTTATAGTGTGGGACTGCTCTTGTAAGAAAACTTCCAAAAACATTTAATTTTGTTCTTATCCAACTGCTACTCTATCCAAACTAATAACTACTCTAACACTTCCAGGAGAAAAGGGAAGAGAGAAATAAGAAGATAAAGGATGGTGATACACCAAGATGGAAATGGTTGATGTTAGGTTTCCCCTCTACTTGAGTATGATACATAATTTTTGAACATGCAGGTCAAATTGAAGCTCAATGTATAACAAAATGTAGGAGGCAAGAACTAACGTAAATGTAAGAATGAAATTTTTACAACAAGAAAAAAGAAGGGTTAGATAAAAAAAAAAATGGCATCAACTCTTATCAATTGCTTGAAGTATACACAGCTACAAATATGTCATACATAAACTTGTATTTTATAAATGTAAAAAAATAGAGGCCATGATACCATAGAACAAAACGAAGTCCAAGCAGAACTAAAAAAAGAACCGATAAAAATAAACTATAATTTTTTAAAATGAAGGAGCTCTACCCTTTATCTATTTTTTAACTAATTTTCTTTTATACAAAGTCTAAAATTAATGAGATGAGTCCATTAATAAAATTTAGGTATATCATATTGAATAAAACTTTTTATCCATACCATTTTATGCAAAGAAAATAAAGCTCGATAAATAATTAAGGTTTTTTTTTTTTTTTTAAAGTAGAATTTTGTTAACAATACACAAATATTCCTATGGTTTCTAGAGCCATTCAATTCTAACGTCGCATAAACCCCTGGTCAAACATGGAGCAGAATGTCCAACCCTAAGTCATTCAGTATGAATAAATTTACAAGTTATTGTTAAAATCAATCCAATGTTCGTTCATTCTGCTGACTATAATTCTAAAGCATTGTGCAGAATGTCCAACCTGGCAATATCGCCTTGCGGTGATTGCAACTGTTCCATTGGAATATTATTAACTTGGTAGTCGCTGTCAATGCCAAGAATTTATATATTATTTATAAGTACGTGAGGTGTCCACCATTAAAAAAAAAAAGTTAGAAAAACACCCTCATCCTCATCGTCATCTTCATCTTCATCTTCATCCTTATCCTCTCTGTGCTCATTTCCCTATAAATCTACACTTTAAGAGCTTTTGTCCTCATATACGTTGACTTGTCCTTATCAATTTTAATAAGAGGACCAACTCTTGGGATTTTTTTCAGAGACAATTTATTTATTTATTTTTTTTTTTTTGGGTTGAATATATAATATAAAATATTATAATAATTCTTGTTGAACATAAATATTTAATATTATAAACAAGAGGTCGGATTAAATTACTTAAAATGAAATTTTGGTCATTTTTTTATAAGATTATTTTAAAGAATTTTTAGCATCATATATGTTGAATTGTCTCAATCAAGAATCAAGATTTGATTTTCATTTATTCTTGTTTTATATTCATCTTTTGAAAATTTGCAAACACTCGTTATTATAAAGAAAATAGGTCGGATTCTATTTTAAATAAATTTGATGAAATAAAAATCTTGTATCTTTAATATTAAATCGAAGTTTTGAGTATCGTTGGGAGTACGCTTGGCATGCAGTTGAGTGCTTCTCAGTTTGAAGTTAGCGGTTTGAAACTTGCATCCCCGAGGGTTTCACTCACTCCAACTGGACTTTATCGAGATGAGAGTGGAATATAGTAAATGCGAACTCGAATCAAAAGCCTATATATGATAAGAACGTAGCAAAGCGAAGCATGAAGATAGTTGCATAATTATCAAAATAAAAATTCAATCCTAAACAAAAATAATGACAGACTATAATCTATTCCCATTATAACAGAAAAAAATTAAATCGAAATCTTAATCTATCATATATATATATATATATATATATATATATATATATATATATATATATATATATCTTTTTTAAGAATGAAACAATTAAAATGTCAAAATACTAAATTAAAAATATATTAATTGAATTAGTTGATAACAACTTAAAAACTTATATCAATCATTATAATTATTAATTTTTTTAATTAATTCAAAAGTAAATTAATTAGTTAAAATAAATAATCAATAAAAAAATAACACCAAAAATCATTTACATTTCTAATTTAATAATTTATAATTATTATAATATTTATATCAAAATTTATTTGAATATTTAATTATGATTTTTATTATTTAATTAATAAATTATAAAAATTGGTTATAATCAATTAATTACAAAAATAATTGATTAATATTAAAAAATAAAATTGTTCCAAAAAAATAATTTTAATAATTTTAAAAATATATTTTTATTTAATATTTTAGTTTTTTAAATTAGATTAATGATTGGATTCCACATTAAATTCAAGTCCAAATCAATATCTTTATTCAAATTTTTCTATTGATTGTGAATTTTTACTACCTCTTTTAAGTGTTGTTTGATGTAGAGATCCTCCATTGCCAATATTTTCATGTTTTTGCCATAAATGTGGTACTCTATCATAAAAGAGTTCTCTAGTAAGGTTGAATTAACCACCCTTTCCCTCTTTAAGTTCTTGTAATGCTCATTTACCCTTCTACAAAGAAAATGACTTGTTAATCTAATATAAGGAACTGACAAGCATAGACCTAACTAGATCCAAGATGTAAGACGTGTAAACTAAAGTAATAAAAAATTGTCATATTCCTGCCAATTTTCAAATAAATCACTAGGAGTACCCCACATCCAAGTCTAAAGCATACAAAATCCAAGTCAAATCAAACATTGTAAAGTATCAAATCTAAATCATTAGTTGCATGCATATAATGAAGGATCACAATTGCATAATCACACTAGGTGGGAGAACTAAATGTGGTTTAATTTTCCTCATTAGAGTATCAAATATGTAGACAATAGTTAATCATCAATGAGGTTGATTGGGGTCAGCTTAGTTTATTACACTTTTCTATTTTTTAATATATTTCTAGTCCTCATAAACACACTTAAGGTTTCAAAGTGAAGGAGGCTAATTTATAAAGTAACACACATCAACATGGTTTGACATGATACATACAAATCTTTTAGAGACATGCAAAGATGACTGTATAGTCGCATACCCTATTTTTCACACATGTTACCATCAACCACTACAAGTGAGTATTGACAGTTGATATTGACCTTAAGCTATTGTAATTGACCCTTCATAGACAGAAACATAGTTTTACATTTGGACAAATCACATGTCTACTTCAGTCTATTTTCCACTACTAAAACACAATCACAACCAAATAGATAGTCAAAAAAGCTAAGTACTTATCCCTTGATTATACTTAATATGTTTAGCATATGTCACTTGTCAAATCATTACAATCTATTTCAAGCTTTTATGTTCATATTCATCCTTAAATGCTATATTTAGTAATTTGAAATCACATACTAGTTTCTATCCTCTAAGGGGTTTTAAAACTAAATTAGGATAAAACACATTAATGGACACTTACATTGCTTGAACCATGTCAACCCCTAGGTCTCCCAAAGGGTTTCATCCTTCTAGGTTTCTAGATTTCAACCTTAAGTTTTTGTTTTAGACTTGATTTTTTATTATTCCCTTGTAATACACATTACCCATGGTTATCATGAATGGACATTGTCTTTATTTATTAATGCAAGTCCTAAAAGGTAATATTTTCATATTGTTCCACTTGGTTATTTTACATTTTAATCAATCATATAATTAAATGGATAAAATCTAAGAACACTAATAAGACTATAATTAAAATTAAACAATCCCAAGCATTCCTTAAATCATATTGTGACAGCATATAATCTGAGTATCTCCTTATTAAACCTACTCAGTATTGAAGAAAAATATCTTGACTAATCAAAAATGAATATTAAGGGATCTAAAAATATCTTGCAAAAAGTACTATGACAAACTACACTACATATAATAGTGGGCCCTCTAGCAATAACCATAATTTATGAAGTCATGCCTAATGACCTCAATTATAATATTATTTTGAGGAGACCATGGATTCATGATATGAATGTAGTGCCTTTTAGTTTTCATGCATGCCTAAAATTCAATCATCAAGGATGTGTGTGTGTGTGTGTGTGTGTGTGTGTGTGTGTGTGTGTGTGTGTGTGTGTGTGTGTGTGTGTGTGTGTGTGTGTGTGTGTGTGTGTGTGTGTGTGCACGTGCACACACACACGCACGCATGTGTCCTTTGGAACAATAATTATTCAAATATTGTGCATTGACTCATCCCAAGGATCACTACATCACTCATATGCAACCCTCTCTCAAGGATGCAATAAAAATGAGGCACCAATATTTATTCTACCTTCAATGTTATCACCACCAAAATATTTCAATCAATATGGTTTTGGGCTCAAATATTTAAAAACAAAGGATATGTTGGACATAGATTGGGAAATCATGCACAAGACATTGTTCATCCCATTACAACATCCACTCTTAAAGGATGAAAAGGTTTTGTTTATATAGAAAATTAAACAATTAACAAGAAATGAATAAACACACAAGTTACTATTTAAACACACTTATTCGAAGTAAATCCATAATGAACACAATAAATTCATCATGTATCTACACTATAGTTGGTATACCCTCATCTAATTAATGACATAGTTTCCCCATATATTTGGACATTACATGAATTTTCAAATGATGAGTCTCTCTTATAATACTTGGGGGTATATGATGATCTCCCTTCCTTTTATCATAATAATAGGTTTCTTCACACAACTGATGCCCATGCATGTTTCATAGAAAGCATAGATTCTAATGTTCGTATCCAAGTAGATAACCCAAATACCATCTCTAATGTGTCATATATGGAGGATACATCAAATATAATTAATGAAGAGACATTTTTTGGAAGTTCAACTATTGAGAGGGGGGTGAATCAGTGCCTTTAAAAAAATCATTCAATTTCACTTATCATTCATGAAGCATTCATTCAAACACATACATCAACCAGTGCATAAATAAGCATCCATATAAGCATACAACATATGAACACAAGATATATGTGAGAAATCCTCATGGGAGATAAAACCCATTGAACCCTGAAAATGGACTACAATCATATAATGACAAGGTCCAAATTTAGTGAAGCACCAACTCCACAAGGAGCAACAACCCCTACCTAGTCAAGCACCCACTCAACTAGTATTTATCAAACACCAACTTACAAGGAGGCACCAACCCCCTAAGTGACTTAGCACCAACTTAGCCACTTCAAGTACACTTCTACAAGCACCAAATTTTAAGAAATATCTCACTCATTAACAAAACACCAACTTAACCAAGACCAACTTGATCACCTCAAAACACCTTGTTGCTCAATCAACATATGATGGCCTCTTCTTCAGCTCTGTATCTGCTCTATCTGAATTTCAATCACTATCATACATCAAAAACAAATCTCTAATGTAGCTCTAATATTCTCTTAAAATATAATCAACTCATTCAACTCTTCTCAACCTTCTATCCCTCTCAAAATAACCTATAGGCTTCTTCACTCAACAAGCCCTCTTCTTAGCAAATTTAGGTCATATGAACGTACTCAACAAACTCAAAACTTCTATTGGATATTCATGACTAATTATTTACTCCCCTATTATTATCTACATGACCTCCTTCTGCTCCTCAAGGTGATATTTTATTCGCTCATTGGTGTCTTTTATATTACACACACAATTAGCCCAATTAGGCCTTGTATAAATATATATCACTAGATCACTTACACTCTTTGTCAGCCAAAACACTAATCCATTAGGTTCAGACACAAAACATGTATTAAGATAAATTACACACAATAATAAATCAAACTAGGATCATTATTAGGTTGGACAAACACATTTAGACCACCTTCTCTTTTTAGGTCTACTAGAGACCTAATTGCAATTAGGTCTATCCTTTCCATGGAACAACTTGAACCATTATGGCCCAGATGGACCTCACCAACGAAATAAATACTTTCAAAAAATTATCTTGAACCCTTAACTAATATCCTCCATTCTCAATAAGTCACAAATCTTTCACTCACACCTTGAAAGCACCATTAGGCCTTACAGACCTATTAGGCCTAATTACCCCAAAAACATTGTCTTCAAAGATGAAGCTCAAAAAATCTGTAGAAATACATTCTAGGTACAATACACATATGGATGAAGACTTCATGACCTCAGGTTCATCATAAAACTCATTATAATCCATCACTTATGCTCCAAATACTCAAGAACACCTCATCAAAAAGCTTACTCAGAACTGTCAATTTGCTCAAAACCTAGTCATTAGCAACTTGACCTCAAACATTAGTACAAGAACTTTAAAACACTCCAGATGCATGTATAAGATCTCATGTCATCTAGATAACATCATCACATTATTTTTATACTTCCAAACTAGGAAAAATGACTTAGTAACATCAAACTTACTAACACACATAAAACTACCTAAAGACTCCAAAACATAGACCTGATGAATGCTATTTTTAGCTCCTGTAAGGACACTTAAAATACATCAAATTCAATCAATAGTTCCTAAGTGACCTCTATAACGTCCTAAAATATATAAATTACAAGTTATAGTGCCAACCATTGGTCTTCCAAACCAATCTATTGGCCTTCTCTCTCATAGTCCTTACACAGCCAAATAAGTCATTTTAGCTTCCATAATCCAACCTCATATAATGACTTCCAAGAATTTGAAACTAATTTATAGGTAATTTAGGTCCTGAATAAAAACATATTAATTGGATGCTTCAACGAAGTTCAAAGATCCTCCATCTCATCACTCTCACTTGCTTATTTAGAACTACCATTCTGCCTTGTGGCCCAGTCATGATGATTATATATTCCAACATTAGTGTAGACACATTAAATAAGTCCTAATTCATGAATATGATCCTTATATATATTTATAACTTCTTCAAGTACAAATATATAGATTTATAATAGAAAATATGGAATATATAGACCAATCTTTGAAACTTACACCTTCACTATCTCATCTTCACTAGACAGGTCATCTTGTAAAAACATTTTCCACATTTTTAATGATATAAAAACATATAAAATATATATATATATATATGTGTAATAGGTCTTTAAAATTAACCCCATATAATTGGATTCATTCCTAATCTATGACAACTCATCCCTAATCTCATTCTCACTTCTACCTGGTTTTGCTTATTATCTTCATTATTGGACCTTTTAGTGATAGGCCAACCTCCATGGTCAGTTTAGTATATTTTAAGTATATAATCTACTCAAAAACCACCATGGTTATGAAGTATAAGTCACAAGATTGAACCTCCATACATTGTGTAACTTTGACTCAATCGACCCTGCTTGTTATAACAAATTTATGATAAATGAGTACTTTCATGTGGTGTCCAATTACTCTCCTAAAAAACCATTTCCACCTATAGATACCTAAGAGAGTCCAATACATGATCCAATCATCAAACTATGTCATCCAAACCATTATGAGCCATTTCTATCAAAATTTTCCTTATTGGGTCACTATGAGGGTTTTAGGAGGGTTTAGACTGCCTTCCACTCTTAATAATCATTCATAAAGGATTTCCATTCAAATCCAAAACCAATTCCATGAAAATAAACCTAGGACCCATACCCAACTACCATGAAATGGTCAAGAACCCATGCATAGTTGCACGCGCCAATGAGCACATGAAAAAAACCTTCTTGGGTCTATAACACTCCATTTTATCACTCAAAAGAACCTCAACACCAAATTTCATGCTTTTTCCTTCATAATTTAACCTCAGACTTGGTCAACACACTTGACACAAATTTTCACACCTCTGACAATGCTCTCATAAGCTCTAGCACCTTGGAAACTAAACTTAACCATTCATCATGACACACTAAGTTTCTTTGCTCACTACGCCTAAACCTATAAGTTACATTTAGACCTTGAACACACTTTGAAACCTATTTCACTGCTCTCAAAACCTCATAATCATGTCATAAAACCTCATACCATTCTCACATACTACCACACATCTTCTCACAAGCCTCAGTCTACTCACCTCACTATGCTATCAAACCTCTACCTTCTCACTAGTTCTCTTCATGTAAATGAATAAGCCATGAACTAGCCTTGAAACCTCCTTCTAAATATTATCTAACATGTACACATGTTTAATCAATGTCAAACATATTTTCACTTACCTAAGCTCACTTACTTCACCAAGCTTCACCAATCATGCCTTCAACAAGACAAGACTAGGCTTCACAAAACACCTTATCCACAAAGATTTGATTTCTTATGAACTTGGTCAATAATGAACTTATTAAAAAAATCACTTCAACATAATCAAACACTCTATTTATGATGATAATTTAGATCACTACAAAATAACACTACTCATAAGCTTGTCATATCACAACATTGTGCCAAAACCTTATGCAGAACTCAAGGACTTACTGGATCATGCTTAAGCAATCATGATCACTTACCATGCATATTCACAAGAGAACCTATAGGAAATCAATGACACTCAATTACCTTTGACATCAATGACAACATCAAAGCCTCAACACAACAATAAGAACATACCTCAACCATCTCCCCTTTCGTCATTGATGGTAAACACTCTAACAAAGCAGATCATTCTCATCTCCTCAAGCTGGATCTTCCCCAAATTTGTCTTTATTCCAATATGATCTTTCTCCCCCTTTGACATTAATGATAAAGGGTCATCTCTCACAATACTACCATCTAATCCTTGTACCTACAACATGCTTTCTCCCCCAAAAAATCAAACTTCCTCTAATCAATCAAATGGAAGATCAACTCTCAGAAGTACTTAACCATGTTTCCCTTAAGCTTATGCATAAATAATCATAGGCCTTCATATACTCATATGCATCTTCAGATATTGTAAACACTTAAATGAATAAGTGAAAACCAGACAACAAATAGAGTGAAATCCCAATTCAAAATAAAAAAATGCAGCCAAGTAAAAATTATAGAAACCTAAGGCTAGTACAACACAGACAAATCTCATTAGTGACTTGAGTCACTAATCTAAAATGTAAACACAGATATTCCATTGGCCTCAAATGTCATGAGTAATGCACACATGAATGAATCTTCCAAAATTATGAATGAGTGTAAATGCAACTACTAAATCCAATCAGGTAAAGTCCAGTTGTTATGTTCAAATAGGGAAACATCCATGAGTCTAACGAGATGTACATAGAATTAAATCCCAAGATAAATTGCAACTCTTGCATAATCTAGATTTTCAAACCAACATTAAATGTGCATGGGTTTAATGTCACTGGTACTCAGACCTTTCCAGACTAGCTCATGGAACTTGACCTGCTTAACCATTAATGAGGTGGACTTGTAGTAGCTGAGCATCATGTAGTTGGTCCTTTGGCACCTATCTAGAAGTTTGAATTCTAGTTATCGATCCAAATGGAATTTAATGTTTCTTCAAGACAATGAGTCTATATATAGACCAACTATTGATGTAAATATGAACCCTCTCCTTGGCATAACAAAGCTCTACTTCTTTGGAGTCCTATCATGTTGTGTTGTGGCCTTGAAATCTAATGGAAATTTAAATTTGCCTTTTCCTTTATTTCTTTTATTACTTTGTATTAATGAACTATTGATCTTTATTTGTGAAAAAATATATCTTTCCCTTCATTGTTGTCTAGTTCTCTTCACCTTTGTGTAGTAATAAGATCCTTTTGTAGGTCATATGTTGTTTCAAACCAAGTCTATATATGAGTTAGCTATGAATGATTCTATGTTCCTTCTAACTTTGTATTAGGCCATTTACCTTCATATAAAATGCTTATGCATCTGAGATTCAACCTAGAAATTATGTTAAATCACTAGTTTCATAGGTTTTATTGTGTTATTTGATCAAGTTGAGGTGCTCTCTAGATCTTTGGTGCATCATCACTCTTGCAGTTTCAATTTAGCTCCCTCTCTTTTTCCCTTGTCAAAAACCTTAACATAGTTTAGTTAGGTATTTGAGACAATAGAAGTAGGTTTGTAACTGGTCTTAAATTAGGTGAATTAGGTCTAGAAAGGAATTTAACCTTCTCTGAAGGTTCATTCCAAGAAGCCAAGGGTCCCACAAGTGGGGGGTGATTCCATTGTTTCAATGAACCATCATTCAATTCAATGGGTAGAAGGTTTGAGTGATCACAATAACACATTAACACAAGTAGAAGAAAACTATTTTTTGCCAAGATCAACACAAAAGTGTGTACATTTGTTCAAGAGTGGAGAGTTTTTTAATTGGAAAAAGGGAGACATCATAATGCAGGGTTGTATCATTGTTTCATATTTCAAAGAGATCATGGGAGAATATAAGTATGGATTTTATTTAGGGTTTCCTAGAATGTAGAGAGGAAATGACTAAATATTTTTTTTTTATAATTGATAGATTTTTAAATATGGCACATTTTATGGCTTGTAAGAATACTAGTGATACAACAAACATTGCTAACTTTTTTTTCAATGATATTATAATGTTGCATGGTTTGTCATGTGGTATAGTATCAGATAAAGATGTAAAATTTCTAGGAAAATTTTGGAGAAAGTTGTGGAATAATTTGAACACCAAGTTGCAGTTCAGTTTCATTTCATCCTCATGTGCATGGATAGATGGAGGTAGTCAATAAGTGTGTAGGTAATATGTCATGATGTTTAATTAAGGGTAAGCCAAAAATATGAGATAACATTTTGGCACAAGCTGAGCTCACATATAAAAATTAAGTTAATAAGAGTATACGAAAGACAATTTTAGAGTGTGTGTGGTTCAAGTCCAAGAGGATTTGGAGAGTTACATAACATTAGATGTGTGAAAAGGAAAAGTGTAGAAACATAGGATTTTATAAAACATATGTGAGATGTGCTTAAGCAAGTGCATGAACAATTGGTAAAGCATCCAACACAATATAAGTAATTCATAGACATAAAGAAAAGGGAAATTGAGTATTAGGTTGGAAACTTGATCTTAACACACTTGAGGAAATAGATATTTCCAAAAGGAGTATATAATAATTTGAAGTGGAAGAAGATTGAACCTTGAAAAGTATTGTGTAAGTTTGGGGAAATTTCATATGGAATTGAGTTACCTAAAGGCATTGACATTTCACCTATTTTTAATGTGGTAAAATTTTATCATTATCATGAAGGGCATAATAGTGGAAATGCAAATTTAGTTTTAGATTCAGAAGAGATAGATTGGAGAGTGTAGATGCCAAGAAGTAAGTGCGAAGAGATGGAGCAAGTGACTAACATAATATTTAACAAGCGGACATGCAATAGAGAGTAAAAATAATATTTACTCAAGTGGAAGGGTCGAGACATTGAAGATGTAACATGGATAAGCACATCAAAAGTTGTAAAGCATGGAATATCATCAACAAAAGGTAAATGAGTAAGAACTCGTGTTTATTTCATCTACCAAGGGTGTATGATACATGAGAAATCATTTACACTTATAATCCTACATTAACCAAAAATATGTTAGATTAGGAAAATTAGCTAAGTCTAGTTTTCGTAAGTATATGATTGCATACAAGTCCTTGTTTATAAGTTTTGCATAATTTTATTGATGCACATAATTATTTTATTAATTTGAATAAACTTGCAAAGTTTTTCATAAGAGGGTTTGTCAGGGCTTTTGATCAAGCATAACAGTGCAGGTATTTTTTAGGCATGTCAAAGGTCCATGGTATCTTTTGGAGCATTAAAGCATTCACTAGACTTATTTCATAGTCTAGTTATTTTTTACACAAGCAAAAGAGTTAAAAGTGTTACAAAATTTCTTGGAGGAGTTGTATCTTCACCACACAAGTACTGCGATAACTTGTGGTAAGTTTTGAGCATGGGATTAACACTAGGAGATGGTCTAGCATCAACACACTTAATTCATAGCTTTCAGACCTGATATAACATTACTACACAACCTAGAATCATTTGGGAACACTACGGTAATGTGTGGTAAGATTCATGACCCATATGAGGTTTGTAGTAAGATAATATGTTCATTGGAGATTCTTATACATATCAGATTGAATTGCATCACTTATGGAGCTATTTAATGGTCATGATGATCTAATAGATGGAAAAAGGGTTTAATTCTCAATTGTTTGATTGTTTCTTGTTAGGTAGGTAACATTGAAAATAGCTAAAGGGGATACCAATTTATTTGTGATGGGTTATAACACATCAAGTTGTGTTATTATGTAATATCATCTATTATTATGTATTATCATTGAGACCATATTAAGTATTTAATATTGTTAGTGGGTTGATAAGCACTTAATGTAAGTAGGTGGCTCTTATGTCTATATTAACATGCTCCTACACTTAAGTTATAGGAAAGGGGAGAGATTAGTGAGATTAGATGATCATACACATAAGTAGATATATGTGGATATAGTGTTGTATCACAATCTCATTTGTGAGATTGTTGTAAGTGTATATGTGCATTATAATTCTTGAACTTAAAATCAATAAATATTTGAGTGTTATTGCATTTCTTTGTGTATTCTTCTATATATTCTAAGGGTTGCATGGTATGCAACATCTCTTAAATTGAGACCCATAACAATGACTACATCATAAAGGAGCCCTGTGAAGATTGTACAATTATGATCAAGACATGTATCAAACATAATCTCATGCTCTCTAAGACAAGTCTGGGGTGTAATATTGTGTTATATACGAAAAATGAAGAATGTGATCAAATATGGAAGGGGAGCTTAAAATGTGATCAAACTTGGGGGAGCCTAAAATGTGATTAAGTGTGGGGAAAGGAAGATAACATTTTGAGGGTGTTGGGAGAAGGTGCGAGAATTGGTAAAAGCCAATAAATGTGCCATCTAATCCAAGAATAAACAAATAAACAAACATCCGACAAAGATGCAATTTAACGTCTAATAAATGTTTGTACATTTACACTTATGGATATAGCTAAATATTTTTTTCTTACATTACCATAAATTTATAAATATTAAATATATTATGATTATAATTTTATTTAGTTTCAAAAATATTGATAAATTATGAGACTCGTATATTATTGAGCACTTGAATGATGTGTATGCAAAGTAGCCCATGCAAGAATATAGGGAAATGATATGAATATTATAAGTTTATTTAGTTTTAAGAATATTAATAAATTGTGAGAATTGTATATGCACTTGAATGATGTGTATGCAAAGTAGCCCATGCAAGAATATAGGAAAATGATATGAATATTATTTGATTTCTTTTTAATATTAAGTTTATTTTTCTCTCTTGAGAGAGAAAAGAATTTATTTTTGCAGAAGGGGGGACTTTAAGTTCAAATGTTTTTGAGGTAGTTTTATATAATATATAAGTTATTTTATTAAGAACCATTTTTATTATTAAAGTTGATAAGTGTGTTTATAGTAAAAGATAATGGTTATCTATCGAAAGGGTTATAATTTGATTGGTGAGGATAATGGTTATTTATATCTATCCATTAAGGTACAAATCTCTCTAGATACTTGACACAAAGAGTCAAATAATTAAGTCCAAGGTTGTACTTGTAGGATGATGGTTGTTTATATCTATTCACTAAGGTACAAATCTCTGGATACTCGGCACAAAGAGTCACACAGTGAAATTTAGGATTTTACTTTTAATTACTTAGCCAAATAATCTCACCGATCTAAATATACATATTTCTAAAATATGTACAGTGAGGATGATAGTTGTTTATATCTATTCACTAAGGTACAAATCTCTCTAGATACTTGACACAAAGAGTCAAATAGTTAAATCTGAAATCGTACTTGTAGGATGATGGTTGTTTATATCTATTCATTAAGATACAAATCTCTTTACATACTCGATACAAAAAATCAAACAATTAAATATAAAGTTGTATTTGTAATTACTTAGCCAAATAATCTCGCTAATATATATATGGTCCACATGATTGTTCTTGTTTAGAAAATAGTTATAATTCTTTTATCATTGAATTAAATAAAATGTCGATATTTTTGTGCATATTTTAAATATATATATCTAAAATATGCACACAAATACCGACATTCTATATAATTCAATGATAAAAAGAATTATAACTATTTTCTAATGAAAACAAGGACATATGATGTAGACCTAAAAATAAAAAAAAACATGTATGAGGATAAGGTTTAAGACTAATGAGAAAACAAGTTAAAAATGCGGGGGGGGGGGGAAGGGCGGATGTCATGTGGGGAGCATGGGGCTAGAAATGGGCAAAACATGGATGAGGATAAGGTTTAAGATTGTTGAGAGGGGAGTTATTCGATTGGATAAGGATGGGGATGGGGATGGGGATGGGGATGGTTGACGACAACACACATTCCCCACCTTTAAATTCCATTTCTCACCTCTGGTGAAGCAGATAAGGATATGGATCACGATTATATTTTATTTTTATTACTATTATTATTATTGCTCTCTTTCTTCACTGCACGCATTTAAAACTACACACGGGCCCCACGTTTGCCCCAAAAAATCCGGTCCCCACACGTTATGACGACGCAACGTGGGCCCCACGCCCAGTTTAAGTCAAATTCGTTTCCCATATCCATCAAAAAGCACCCACGTGTGACGTGGCAAATAATTTATATTATTGCACTTCGCATCATGAGTTAGATAAGGCAAAAACAGCCTCCGGTTTTGGAGATCATGCTCGCCACGTGCCCGATTGCCTTGGGTTCCTCAACGCAGCAGTTACAGTCAGCAGAGGCACCGATCCTTTTTGACGTCCTACGTGGCACGATATATCCCGCGCATATTTATTCATTGGGTTGGGTGCTGTTCCGTAAATCCCATCTCATAACAAAGGCAAGAAGAAATTCGGTGAAGGAAATCTAAGAGTGAGTGATATGATGGATGAATACGATTCCAATTCCAATTCATTCGATTCGAGTGATGATCATGGAAATGGTACAGACAGCAGCAGCAACAGCAATTCCTCTTCATGGAACAATCTTTCAGATGCTCATGACGGCCCTCTTTTTCACATGAACGCCCTCGCAGCCACCCTTCCCTGCAAGTAAGCTTTCCACCAGATCTCGTCGTATAATATATCGTCATTTGTGTTTTTACAGTTTATTGATCCCGTTCTCATGTCTCGCAGAAGAGGCTTGTCGAGTTTTTATGGTGGGAAATCGCAGTCGTTCTCATGTCTCGCAGATGTGAAATGTGTGGAAGAGCTCGCGAAGCCAGAGGGTTCGTATTACAGGAAGAAAAAGTTCAAGAGCTGTGGATCCAGACTTAATATTTCTTCAATCTCCTCCATCTCGAAGAGACCTCAGAAGGCTAATTTTAATTCTAAAATGACGGTGAGCAAATCGGCCGTGAATTTTGCCTTGAATTCCATGCCGCCGGTTTCAGCCGCCAAGCGTGTTTCTTAAAGCCATTATTCTAGGGTTTCACTGTGCAATATCACAGAATCCGAGATTATACATGTGTATATATATTTAAAAGCCATTATTTTGCTTCTCCAATGGCTTTGGATGGGAGCGGAAAACAAGTGTATTTGGTTTTCATTATCATATACAAAGGCATTACTCACGATAATTTAATGAATTTTGTTGATTGTTCCGCTTTGTATGGAATTGCATCCTCTCAATTCTGATAATGCTGCTGCCCATTCAACTTCCGTTATACAGATTTCAGTCACAAAACCCCACCCCCACCAACCCAAAAAAAAAAAAAAAAAACTCGAAGCCCTTTTAGGGTTGTATTTTTTACAATTTTAGGGTTTTCTCATCCGAATTCGGTTGATGAAATTTACGATTCAAGAACAGAAATTTTTTTTCGCAACAACGGGAATGATGCCGACGCCGGTGAATAAGTGGAAGAATGGGTTCATATGTGATGATGGTTGACAGTGATGGCGTTTTAGGCCTCCGATAAAAGAATAATCCAAAAATAGGCTCTTGAAATTGGAGGAGTGGAAAGACAAGCACTCTGTCTGCTTCGGCAGGATAAGATTTGTGATGAAACGAATAGATTCCACCTATTTCGCTCCACGATTTGATCGACTGTGTTTGCTTTTTAAAATTGATTTGAAATTTTGAAATTTTGTATGATAAATAGAGCAGTTTTCGTGTCAAACGATAGTGTTAGTACAGAAATAGCATTGTTACAGTGTTTCCACCATTAGTACAGAACAGAACTTCGATTGTTACAATCTTTGGTCTCATAGACTGTTCAATTTGGTGGATGTTATTAAAATATTTCTTTCTTTCATTCATTTCTAATATATTTGAATGGTCAAGAATGAAGAACATAAGATCCATTTTAAATAAGAAAGAGGTTAAAGAGTGAAATCTTGAACTCTGTTCCTCTTTCATATGATCATAAACTCATAAAAAAGTTTAGGGTTATTCAAATATACCATTATATTTTTTTAATATTATGCGATTTGTTAAATCTGGGAGAGGGTGGCTGGGTGATAGGCCCCCAGCCTTACCACCATACTGGGATCAGTGGTCTCAAATATACTTTTTTCTTGTTGATGTGGAATATTTAACAATTTTTTTAATATTAAATATTTTATAAATATATTTTATGTTTATAAGATATTTAAAATAATTATGAATTTAAATATATTTTTTTAATTAAAATTGTAAAATCATGTTAGATTTCGACGATCTTCATCAGGGAAAGAAATATAATTTAAATTTATAATTTTTTTTCCCAAAAAACAATATTGTTTGAACTTGGTTGGTTGGACTTTTCGATTTTGTTTAAGCCTTATTGTTATTTCTTATTACAATATAAATAGTTTATATGATATTATTATTATTATTATTATTATTATTATTATTATTATTATTATTAATAATAATTTGAATTAATTTCAAAAATATATTTTATTATAATATAAATAGTTTATATAATATTATTTATTGTGTTTTTAATTTAAAAAAATCTATTACAGTTTAAATAGTTTATATAATATTATTTTATATTTTCCCTTATCTTAAATTTTATTTTTTATTTATATATAATTTTTTATCTATATATATTTCAAAATAAAATCGTTAAATTTTTATTGATATATATCTTATATTAATTAGGCATGTGATAGTGCTTAGTAACAATTGGAAAAGAACATTGTTGCTTGTTTAGGCATTGCCTTTTATGTTTTTCCTGACCATATTACAAATACTCTTTATCAAAACATCATGTTTTTAGTTTTTAAGTGTTATATTATTAATATTTTAAAGAATATTATATTATTGATGATGAATATTATTTAGTCATTCTATACTCTTAATTCGTATAATTTAAAAAAAATAAAAAATTATCTTATGAAAAATAATAATTTATTCTTTTTATATATTAAAATGAGTTGATAAAAACCTTTTAAAATATGTACAAGTGTAATAAATTATTGTATATGAAATAAGAATTATTCTTAATTTCTCACCAAACAATAAAAAATGAAAGATTTTTACTGAAAAAACATAAATCATAACTTATTAATATGCTAAGACAAAAATATTGATATGAAAGATGTTAATTTATTTTTATGTCAAATTTAAATAAATTGAAGAGAAAGAACAAAGACTCTTTAGATTTTTTGACGTTTAAATTATAAGCACTCAATGAGATTCAAATTTAAGTGAGGTTAGGTACAACTAACCCACTTATCAACTTGTCTACATCTCTTTAACGTATTTTTATTTATCATTAAGATTATTATAATTTTTTAATAGTTATTATTAAGATTAATTATAATTTTCTTTTTAAATCTTATAATTTTTTTTTAAGTTAGTTTTTAATGTAACTTATTAAAATAAAATAATAAAATATTATTAATATATATTTATAGTCATCACAAAAAATACAAAATATTTATTTTGAATGATTAAAAAAATAAAAAAAGGTTTGAAATATTATTCACCCATAAATTTATATCAAAAAAATACTTACATATATTTATAATTTAATCTAAACATATATCAAAAATTATAATTTAATCATCAACTTTCTGTATCAATATATCAAAATAGAACAATAATAATTATCTTATATAAAAAATACCAAAACTTTTCACAACACAATATCATAATTTCTATAACTTAATACAAAAGTTTCTACATCTTATATATCTAAAAAATCATCTTAATCTCTATTTTTTAAAAACCTAAAGCTTCCAGATTTTAAAAGTCTACGAAACTATCTTTAAAAAATAGTTCATAATCTCCATAACACAATTTCTATAACTATGTGTAGAAAACAACAATAACTAACTTTTGCACCATAGTACCAAATCTTCCACATCATAATATTCCAACTTGTACTTAAAAGTGTGAAATCCTCCACATCATATAGGTCGAGGAGACCATCTAATAAAAAAAAACTTCTCTTTTCTTGAGTATAAGCTATACCACCATCCTTCACATAAATTTACCAAAAAAGGCTCTCTCTCTACATGCAAATTTACTTTTCATAACAATAACTATGATACAATATTTTATAGTAGTTTCCATTCCTCCACAATTAAAATTGTAAATTCACTCAAACTTAAATTAACTCATTTTAAATAAACATATATCCATTTTAAAAACTTATATTATAATGATAAATTATTCAAAAATCACTATAATCAATAATATGATCGTTAGTTGGTAGACAACATCCTTAGCAACCATAATAACCTTTCATTTATATGTTTCCTCATCATTGTTAATAAGGATTCTTCCCAATTATAATATAAATGTGACAAAATTCGTTAGTAGAAAATAAATTTTAATATCTTCTACCTTAATAATATCTTTAAAATATAAATATAAAATTATTCTATTTTATATATTATTTGTAAGGGCTTCCATGGAGAAACCAAATGTGTTAGATGTTGGTTTTTGATTGAGGGACCACAAAAGCCTCTTTCTCTCGGGTGGCTTCTTCTTCCCTAAAGCTTAAAAAAAATGATTTTGAAGTCATATTATTGGTCAAAGGGTTAAAATTGAGTTAGGAAAAGGGATACTTGAACCTTGTGTTCAAAGGTGACTCTATGTTTATAATCAACATTAATTAAAAAAAGGAAGACACCTAATTAAAAACTGAACAACATTCTTGATGAGGCTTGGGAGCTCACCCAATCCTTATCCTTGCTTTCTTCTAGTCAATGTATTAGGGAATGCAATTTCATGTTGAAATTTATTGCTAATTTTAGGGTAGACATAATCTCAATCTCATCTATAGAGAGTTATCAATCAATTGAGTGGCCTAGCCTTGAATCTTTTCCAACCCTAGATATCCTTGTTATTTATGAATTATTGTTTCTAAAACTCCTTTCCTCTACATCACCTTCCAAATTTGAATTATTTTAAGATGACACTTGATAATTTAGATCAATGATGATTTAGTATGGTAGGGTGGGCATTATTTAGTGTGGAAGAGGTTCTTCATGTGAAAAAATGATACCTACAACCTTTTTTGGGGGGTTTTTTCTCACCCTCACACTAATTCATCTCCATATCCAAGTCTTTTTTAGTTCCCCATAGAATTCAACATTTCAACAATCTCTATTTCACCTCAACTTGGTGGAATTTAATTTTAGCAATGAGATATGACGTTGGAAAAAATAGACTACAAGTTGTATGGATAGTCTCCAACTATTGAATTAGTAAAATATTTAGGACATAATAAACATGCACATTAGCTATATGATCTTGTGGAGTTATTGGAAAAGATGCAGTGGGGAGATGGGAAAGTTTTACTCAAGAGCCACCACTATGGAACACTTTCAAGTGAAACTAGAAGGCTTGGTAAGGGATGAAAACTTTTATGAATGGATTATTGGTTAAGTTTTCCACAAGGAGCATGAACTTTAGGGAGAATTGGGTGTAGATAAATAAACCAAGGAATAGGATCCCACCATAAAGGTTGATGTAGGAACATTAAGAATGGAGATACGAGTAGTCCATACAAGCATGAAGGCACTTAATGCCCACTAAAAGTATTTCAAACAGTACATGAAAGACCTAAGAGTGGTTCATTATGAGGGATTGCTGTTCTTTTCATACTTGGCTCTTTTCCATGTTAGGAAATAACTGAAAGCCATGTGCAAATATCTAGATAGGTACGTAGTGATGAAATTAAGTGCGTACATGGTGATGCCTCTCAAGGTATGTGGACGTGAGGGATCACAGTCATCATTTTTTTCTTTATTATTCCTCACAATCATATAAGTACTAATAAAAAATGTACCTTTCATACAACATACAATAAAATATATTTGTATTTGGACTGATTCAAGACACTTCATAGATGAGTTTATGAATATGAGGCATGTCCTATAAACATATCTTTTGATTAGATAGGTATATTGAGTTGATATTTATATCACATTTTTTTAATATGTAACACATCATGTCATTGGATCATCAGGTTTGTATGGGCAAGATTATAACAAAGTATATGTGAGAGTGAGAGGTGAAATAGAGTAAAGAGATATATTATAAGAATAAGAAAATATATATAGATATAAATAGTATCGAACATTGTAATAAAATATTAAATATATGAATAAAGGAGATAGTTTATGAAATTCTATGTTATGTTTGTTATATGCATAGAATGGAGGGCCTACTTCTTTTTAAGTTATATTTATGATCAGAATAGTAACATAGTGAGTGCATGTGGTTACTTTCCTTTGTGTAACATCAACTATAATAAGTCTCTCGAAACTAGTAAGTTTGTTCCTAGTATTAGATTTTATGTCAACACGTGGTGGCATCACTTGGAAAATAACTAATTAATGTCCAAGGTAGATTATCCACTAATTTTATAGAAATTAACATTAACCTAGACTTAAACTTAATGGGATCTCAAATGTTTTTCAGTTAGAATCCAAATGCACTAGTGATGCATATATGCTCTTGTGAAATAAAATTTCTCAAGGACACAAGACAAAGAGTTTTGGAGTACATTTCCACATTTGTTTATTTAGACAAGTAGAGGTTACAAATTCAAGTAACCTTTGGACAAATAAACCTATTAAGTGAAATGGATACAAACTACATAAAATTGTGGAGATTGACAAGGCTTGGATGAGATAAATTGACTATTGGTTTAAAGCTACATTAGACTTATTCACAATCATTTGGTAAAGTCAAGATTGGACTAGTTTTGATACTAAAATGGTTAACTTCTTGGATGGTTCTAGAGGGAGATTTGTAAAAAATACTAAAAGTTCTCATCCAAAAACTCTTTATGGATAAAGGACTCAATAGAAGGAGACTTGACACTTTATTTATGGGCTAAGGCACCTAAGGATGGCATGGGAGAAAATGGGGGACCTTGAAATGAAATTATTCAATTTCATAGTTAGGGGAGGTTAAATGGAAGAAGATGTAGATGTAGAAAATAAGGAAAAATAAGAGATTGGTCATGGAGATTTAAAGAGATAAAAGATTATAAGGATATAACGGATTAGTTTGTAGTAAAATGGAATTAGAAGATGATATGAAAAGAATGGAAGATGAGAATATTAGTGCCATTGGATGTTCTATCATTGAACATATTTGAAATTAATAAATCAAGGAACTAATGCCCCTATAGGTATATGAACCAAATTACCCTTTGGAGTCATTGGAGAATAGGGTGATCATGCCCTAAGGAGATGCTAGTGTTAAAACCATGGGTTGAGAAGAAAATTCCCCAACCCTCATTGAAGATGGAGAATTTATTAGAAGTTAATCCATATAGAACCTCAACTGCACTACTCATTATAATTTTTTGAGAATGGGAGCCAAAATAGGTTCTAATAAACCTGAATAAAACTGAGTATGCCTGAGTGCACTTGAGTAAGTCTGAGTAATTTTGAATCATCCAATTTAAATGGATCTTATGATCACTATGAGTATGCTTGAGTACACCTGAGTAAGTTTGAGCAAGTAGATTTACTTCATATGTCATTCAATTTGAGTAAAATTGATTAATCTTGAGTAAACATGAGTAAACCTGAGTAAACAAGAGTAAAATTGAGTAATAGAATGACATAATATATCAATTAATCTGATAACATGTCATTGTAAGTCATATAACATGTGCCATAATATCATATTATCTATTAAATATTACTCAAAATTTTATACAATGTCTCACATATTCCCCCAATATGTATCAATCCAATCTCAATTTGTGTCATTCTATGCCAATCTAAATCAATTTATGCCTAGTTTGTGATTTTTTTGTTTGAATGACTGATTCTCTAAGACAAGCCCACTATGTATTCCCCCATTTTGAGGGGAGGGATGTAACTTGAAAATTAATCATTTCAATTTTTTTAAATATGCATCAAGCTATATAGAAAACTATGTAGACATGTAAAACATGTGCTAACATGATTATATTATGTCATAATAGAAAAAATAGATTTCTAGAGTATATATGAATTAGGTATCCTAATGCATAAAAGTGTCATATAAAGTCGATATAACAATAAGTCACATAATAATAATTATATGAATGATTGTATAAGGTTTGAGTAATAACTGTGCATAAAAGATGCATGATATGTATCATTTCATTACACACAATTAGAATAAAACATGATATGAATCATGATATCAAAATCTCAATAGACAATCCTATATGTATCCAAACAAACTTCCATGTAATGTAATGGCCATGACACACATAAGAAATTATAGAAAAACATGCGATAACACATAATGTCACATAAAGTAAGAGTCATGCATAGAAAAAGTCAAACATAAAAGGGGTCACACAATGAACATCCAATGTCACCTAGAGTAAGAGTCACCCATATAAAAATTCAAACATAAAAGGGGTTAGATAATGAACACCTAATGTCATGCAGAGTAAGAGTCGTAGAGAATCACAAAATGTAATATACAACTAAGGATCACACTATCTAGTAGCAACATCAATCATACATATAACAAATAAAGCTAATCTATTGTATAAGATATTTTTTTTATTATATAACACCTCATTCTTGTACACTTGAAAAACTCAAACCTTGGTTGTTTCTCTCAGTTATTTATCTTTTCCACTTCTACAAGTCTCACATATGCTCTATCTTTGTTCCCCTTAGCCTATATATCTTAGTCCAACCAGTCTTATATTGATGACCCAAGTCTTATATCTTGCAAAAAATGCTTAAAATGTACTTATCTTCCATCTTTAAAAGTTTGAACATGTACTTATTTTCCTACTCCCTGGAAACTAACCTATGGGTTAGATAGTAGCATTGATGCTACTGTCCTGCCCTAACACAAGTGTCAATTTCCCTAAAGTCATCCAATTTTCAAATGAAAAGTCTCCTAATGGTCACCCTAAGTGATTTCTGAGTTATTACTCCAAAGGATTGATATAAATACAAGATCAACCCTCATTCTTTCCTCACCTACAAAAACCTATGAATACTTAGTAAAAGACCAAAGAGAATTCAATTGGTCAAAGCTTCAATATTTATTCCTATTTCCATACCAATCATAAGGACCACACATCTATAGGTCTAAACTACTGAAGGATAATCCCAAGAGCTCAATTTGTCTAGTTGTAATCTATATCACTATTGTACTTACTTTTCACATATTATGTGAGTCACACACAATCCAACACATAGAGGAAAATTACATTAGTCTGAGGCCCTCTTTGGAGTATTGGATATGTAGGAAACATACTTTGACATATGGGTCATGAGGGTTATCTTGAAACTATGTACCAACTAACCCATTTTTCCCTAGGGTCACATTGAAGATGGAAAGTTAGAGTTTTTCCATTTCACAAAGAACAACTATCCATTACCTAAATTTGAATGCACTAGAGTGAAGGTGAAGTATAACCTAAAAGCATCCAAGTGGTTTCATCTTCTTTTAATAGATATTACGTACAAGACACTAGTGTCAAACCCATATAGTAATATTGACACAATCATCCTAGGTTGGTGTTATTATCTAGAGAACAAAAGCATCAGATCCAAAATCTGATGACTATTATAGAATATAATTCCTACCTACTTTCAAAATGTTTTAGATCTATAATTGCATTAGAATAAAAATAAGTTAAGTACTTCACGTCTTTGCCATTTTTATATCTATCATAGTTGTAATTTCTATATTTAGACTATCTCAGTATAATAAATTTAGTGTATACTTATATCTAAGTTTAACATCTAATTAACCTATTATAGATTTGATTATCACCCTTGTGCCATTTCATTTCTATATACTTCTTTAATCCAAATCTAAGGCTAAATCCAAGTACTTAGATTTCATTTTAGGGTTGAACATTTGGTGAATCTGATATTTGAACATTAAAACCCTAAGCATACCCTTTGGGATGCTTATTACCTACTTTGTGATAATATTTATATACTTCATATCTCTTATCATGAATGATACTGATTGCTTTGATGACTATGATTATAAAATCATACAATTCTCCTTTAAGGAAGGAATTAACATTTACTACTCTTGTATTCTTCCAAGTGCTAAACCATCCATTATAAAATCCTTGAATGGTGATAGTTGTTATCCCTCTAATTAGGTCCATGCTCCCACCACTTCAAGAGATGATTTCATCCATATTAATAAAGATACAAAGCCTTTACCCATAATTCATATACAACCATTGTATGACTTTGAAATTTGATACTTACAAAACTATGGATACCAAGGCCAAGGATTGGGAAAACATGAGCAAGGTATAACCCATCATAAATCCCTTAAACATAACAATACAAATAGGCAAGGGTTGGGATTTTCACTAACATCATTGACTCAAAAATCATTCAAGCCAACTAAACATGTATATTTTACCAAAATAGTGGGTACCTATGACCAAGAAGTTCCTTCATTTGATCATCAAAAATTACAACAACTACATAAAGAGATTATGGATGATGTGCAAATAATTAATAAGGGTGAAATATATTCAATAAAATTGATTAAACACCCCAAGATTCCTATATTTACAAATAATATCCCTTTATTCAAGGGTGATGATTTTTTCCTACCTTCATTGAAAACAAATTTCATATCAAAAAAGATGTCCTTACCAAACTTTTCCAAATCTAAAATTGTTATACTCTTATGAAAGAAAAATGAAACAAATATGTAAAATGATACAAACTATTCAAATGATATACTAAATGTACCAAAGTTCAAAGATCCCATACCATTACCAAAATATCCTAAATTTAGTGATAATGAACTTACACTTGTTATATGTAAGGATGGTGATACTCGTATGCCTAGATTCAAAAGAGGTGGTGGGTTGAAACCAATGATAACACCTATGAAAAACACCTCTATCCCCATATAATATCTAATGTATATGATGACCACTATTTGGGACCTTCAAAATCCAATTTATATACTCCAATGAAAATGGATTTTCATAATAATAATGCACATGTTACTACATTCAATAATCAACCTCTTGTGCAATGTATACTTGAATATCCTTACCCATAATATTTTGAAATACCAAATTACCTCTCTTTTTGAAAAATAAGGACCCATTTGACCACATGATTATCTATGTACATTCTTTTGGTCAATGGGCACAAGACAACAAACTATTGCTAAAAATTATCCATATGAATATTTCTAATAAGGCTCAAAATTGGTTCTATAGTCTACTAAAGGGTTCATTAGTCATTTTATTAAAATTGGAATATGCATTATTTATGGCTTTTAATATCCACAAGGTGAAAAAAATTACATTATAATTTTTTCATAATTTCAAACAACATGATGATGAGTCCCTTCAATATTATACTATTCGATTCAAAAGTACATCATATGAGCTAGCATTTAGACCCTTAGACTTGGAATTACAATTTATCTTTAGTAGAGGACTTCTTTCTGCATTGAAGGAAATGCCATTACATAAAAAATATGAATCATTTACCCATCCACATAATGATATGCATCGATATGCTTCCTTCATAATTACTCATTCAAAAAAACTTAACATATCTCCCTTAAAATATAAAAACTTTATCCCTCACATAAAGGATGATGATGGATTACCTAAGGGATATTATGAGAACAAATGTGGTATTCCTAATCTTTATATGAACAGTTCGTAAATTTTACTCAACATGAGGTCAATCCAAGGTCTACATCTTATGAAATAATCTCAAAGTGAAAAACACAAAAAACATCCACACCGACAAGAATTAACAATTACCTTATACATGGGTGTTACTTATTTTTTGCACAACCATATTGGTCCTACTCAAGAAAAACTACTTGAAATGTAAGATGCTTATAACAAATGGGATTCAATGTAAAAAGCTTATAAAATAAATGAGGTTGAAAATACTTCTTGGGCAACATAACAATACAAATTACTTGTGGTCCTAAAGTAATTCAAACACGGGTTTGGGTTATGCTTACCACATCTCCATATTCCTTTACCCTAGGAACTCTTTGGCTATACCAAATGGAAGCATAAATTGATACAAATCAGAAAGGTATTTTATTTCCTCACAAAGGCACATTAATACATATTTCAAATGATAACATTGCATCTTCTACTACACATGCAAAACATGAGGAGGAACATGCTAGATGTATCTTTTTAACCTATCCAATCATGATGCAAATAATGTAAAAGATACAAATTAAGGTTTTAAGGTTCACAATGGGGGGATATATCTATGACCATCCATTGGATGGCATCATAGGGTGATTTTTTCTCTTCACAAATTTATAAAAATACCTAAAAAATCCAAAACATTCAAAAATCCAAAAACATTTTTGGCACTTACATGTTCTATTGGATTCTTAGAATACATGTGTTACTTCCATATTGATGGACAACATACTTAGTTAATCCTACATACACATATATGTCATACTTCTCTTTGAGTGTGATATAGGCATACACATATAAATGATACATTATTGTTTTGGATGTTGGACCTTTCTTCTACTCGTGTCATATGGACATTGGGGACATTTGCTTCTTTGATCTTGATACACATAGGCTATATGATTTGATGATCACTCTCCATTATCATGTTTGAATTTACATATGTCCTTACACATGCCTATTATCCATGATTATATCTTAAATAGGGTACTTGATATGCTATACATGTGACATTTTCATAACACATTGGATCCATGGGCTACTATGACATGTTATGTAGGTTGTTTATGCTTTATTTTATACACTTCCTTGAGTATCTTGTATTCTTTTTCAAGAATTTTAATATTCTCCTTTTCTTATGGCTCCCATGATTATGCATGTTGTCATTGACATTTTCATATGTCATTATTTGTTGTATGGACATTTGAATATGTCACTCTTACTTTTATGGACATTTGACTAAGTCATGTCATTTTGATTGTGTGGCATTTGAACATGAACCTTGTTTGTAGTCTCCTTAGACCATTGCCTTTTGAATTGCTTTTGAGTTATCTTGTGTGTGTTATTGTTTTCTTGTTGATCTTGTACTATTACTATATAGACATTTCCATCATCTTTATCATGCATCTTAGGCCTACATGTGATCACATTGGTTCTACGCACTTCAATGATACATTTACTTAACCATGTTTCTTCTATATGCTACATGGTTACATTCACATAGTATACAATTATCTTATCCTTTTGAGGTCAGGTAACTAACAATTCCTATCTTTCCCTCACCTCAAAGGGGGGCACATTAGTGGGGGCATGTCATATAAACATGTTCTCCACACATTCATAGTTTCCAAATTATAGTGGGGGCATGCTTTGGAAGCATGTTATCCACACTCATTCAATATATGATACTTATATTAATTTGCAAATTCAGTGGGGGCATGCTTTAGAAGTGTGTTCTCCAAAATAATTCAATATGTGGTACTTATATCATTTTTTAGATTCGGTGGGGGAATGTCATATGGGCATGGCTTCCACACTTCATAGTTTTCAAATTCAGTGGGGGCATGCTTTGAAAGCATGTTATCTACACTCATTCAGTATGTGGTAGTTATATCACTTTTTAGATTCAATGGGGGCATGTCATATGGACATGGATTCCACACATTCACAGTATCCAAATTATAGTGGGGGCATGCTTTATAAACATGTTGTCCACACCTATTTAGTATTCAACATATCTAATTTACAGTGGGGGCATGTTTTGGAAACATGTCCTCCACATTGGTACTTATATCAATTTTTAGTATTTTACATATATAGTGGGGGCATGATTTGGAAGCATGCAATCCACACTTACATAGTTATCTGAATTGGCCAAAACACGTAGTTATATGATTCAGATTCATAGTCATGGCAGAATTATGTACATTGGTACTATTTTTATACATAGTTTCAACATGAGACATGTCTAAGGTGAATATGCTATGAAAAATGTGCCTAATATTTTAAAATCCAAATTATTTTTAGCTTCCAAAACTCTTTTATGGATTGTTACCATATCATGAACTTATTCATATTGATACCCCATGAAATTTTTTAGATTTTTAATGAGCCAATCTACTGTAGTAGTTGGTTCACCTTTTGGTATGATCAAGGTGATGAAATCACTCAATATTTCCAAGTTTTTAGGCTGGAATTGATCATCAAGCCTCACCAAGTTATAAGGATCATTGGGTTGTATGGCTGAGTTAATCTCAACTACCAAGTGGTAACTCACTTTTGATCCAAAGTTGGGGGCATGTGCCTTCCAATATCTCTCTCTATATCTCCTTGGATATATGCACCTTAAATATTATTTATATTTATTATAATCTCAATTTCATATCCTTACAATGCCATGTATTTTTCAAAACAACTTGCCAATAGGAAAGATAGTTACATCGACACAGGTGTACTCCTAAACCTTGCTCTTTCAATTTCAATTTATTTCAAGTAATTTTGACCCAAACTATATGCACTAATTTTTATATTATAACATGCTCTTAGTTGTAGGTCAATCACCAAAAAATCACTCAAGTTGGTCACACACAAAGATAATATGTGCATACACACGCAAATATGCATTCATTTCCTTTAAACTAGCAATTTCATTGCTAGATTAAATGGGGGGCATTTAGATGATATTTTGTGATTATATATCACCTTAGTATTATACACTTATAAAACTTAGACCTTGTCTATTCCTCTTAGTTCTCTAACTTTTCTTCTTCTGTAACTCTCTCATCTACTCTATCTTGGTGCCCCTTGGCCTATATCTCTTAGTCTAACCAATCTTATGTTGATGACCCAGGTCTTATATCTTGTCTAGAATGATTAAAATGTACTTCCATATTTAAAAGTTATAAAACTCTACCTATTATCTTTCTCCTTGGACACTAATGTTCAGGTCAGATAGTTGACACTATTATCCTACCTAATGCAAGTGTCCAGTGCCCTAAAGTCATCTAATTTTCAAACAAAATGTATCCTAGTGGTCATACTAACTAATTTAATGCAAGTTATTACTCCAAAGGGATTGATATAAATATAATATCAACCTTCATTCATTCCTCACCTACAAAATCTTATAAATACCTAATAAAAAACTAAAGAACATTCAATTGATTAAAGCTTCCCTATTTATTCCTATTTTCATACCAGTCATAGGGACTACACATATACGAGTCTAAATTACTGAAGGAGAAACCCAAGATCATGATTTTCCAAATTATAAGATAGGTCACTATTGCACTTGCTTTGCATACATTGATGATTCACATAAAAGCCAATATGTGAGGGAGAACTACATCAATTTGAGGCCCTCTTCAGAGTATTGGATATGTAGGAAACATCCTTTGATAGAGGGGTCATTGGAGTCATCTCAACACTATGTGTCCACTAACTATTTTTCTCCAAGGTCATATTGAAGATGTAAAGCTAGGGTTTTTTCATTTCACAAGAAACAACCATCCATGAACTAGATATGAATGCACTAGAGTGAAGGTGAAGTAGGACCCAAAAGCATCTAGGTGGTCACATACTATTTTAGTAGATATTACATATAGGACATGATCATCAAACACAAACAATAGTGTCAATGTAATGTCCTAGGCTAATGCTACTATCTAGAGTGCTAGAAGTGTCAGATCTAGAACCTGATGATTGTTTTAGAATTTAATTCCCACCTACTTTCACCCTACTCTAGATCCAAAACTACATTAACATAAAAACAAGCTAATCACTTCACTTATTTATCGTTTATATATCTAGCATAGTTGTACTTTTTATTTTAGACCATCTTAGCATAATAAATTTAGTGTATGCTTATATCAAATTTTAGCATCTAATTGGATTGCTATAGGTATGATTATCACCCTTGTGTTATTTCATTTATATATACCCATTTAATACAAATCTAAGTCTAAATCCAAGTACTTAGATTTCATTTTAGGGTCAAACATCTACACAATCAATGTGTACCATCATTACATATATATATATATATATATATATATATATATATATATATATATAATACTATGAGTAGTATATGTAAGATAAATTCATGTGTAATCAATGTAAATATATCAATATTATCAATGGAATAGACACATAAATATGTAACTTATGAACATATTCTAAGATGCCCTAGTGTAAGAAGGGTAACCTCTAGGTGTAGGAATGTTCGACATATGAATATTGTGTCATATATAACCTATATGTCTTGCATCCCAATCATGTATAATATGAAATGAATATGCATATAGAATAAGAAAATATTATTTATCAATGTGATAAATCATAAATGAATCATGTAAACTAGCAACACATGTCATGCATAGGTCTTATTTTTTATTGTTTGAATTTTTTTTAATTTTTTATTCATTTTTTATAATTTAGTACACATATATATAGTAAAGGAAGGCCAAGAGGTAAGACTCTAAAAATATAAGAATGGAAGGTATTCAAATAATCTATAGCATGTGTCAAGGCATAATGTGCAGAAAGAATAGTGACGAGTAGATTCATACCACCAATAAATCTTGAGGAAATAATGCTTGCCTACAACTTGACAGAGTCGCTCGATGGATAACCATTTGATTTACTGATGGTACTAATTTCACTAATTTTTAACCTATGCCATATATTTTTTAAGGTTATAACACTCTATATGAGACACTAGTTTTTTTCGAAGGTTGAGATGCTTAAAGGTTGCATATAGGGAAACGCACTTATAAAACATAAATGATAGGAAAGTAAATTTTAGGAAAAGAAAGTACAAGAAATTAAATTGAAAGAATTGAAATCCTAAACTATGTTTGGAAGTTTCCCAAACATAATTTAAATACATAAACAAAATATAAATACACAAACATAATTTAAAGGTACAAACTTACATGAATGGAGTGAAATGAAAATACACACCCAACAAAAATGAACTAGCTAACAAATAAGAAACTAGACTATCGAATCTATGTGAGTGGGCCCTACCTTAGTTGCACTGGAGCTTGAATCCATTAATTTATCAAGACATAATTTAAATCAAATAAAATATTTATTCATCCAACTATAGGATTAAATGAAATTTATCCAAGCACATAAAATTTGTTTTGACTTGATCTCAACACAAGAAATTATAATACTCTATTCTAGATTATTGATCGATTCAACATGAAACTTATCTTAAATAGAGAAAAAAATGTGTAATTAGAATATATTCAAATCATTAAAGTTACAATCATAAACTATGGTTATTCCTATAATACAAAAATATAAACAACAATACTAAGATAACATAAATAATATAAGATGTTGCAACTAACAATCATAACATAATAGAAAATAGGACATAGGAGGATTTTTTTTTTTCCATCATTGAAAAAGTCTTGGAAACATGTTAAAACAGATAGCTACAATTTAATAGTGTAGCTATATTAGTTGCTAATTATTTGGTGATAGTATCAAAACAATAAGAGGATATTTGTACTTTGTTAGCCCAGTCAAAATGGAAGAAGATAATACAAATGGTTGATCCCAACACTTCATATTTTGGTCTCTCAGAGGTCAAGAAGAACTCTAAAACAACTCCAAGGACATTCTCTAGGATATTTAATGATGACAAGGGAGAAAGGTATGTTGAAATTTTAGTCCCCTCACTAAATAAATCAAAATAAAATCTTATGGTGGGGTATTACTAGATTTCCAAAATTCATCTTGGATAGTCGACAAGAGAGGGGATAAAACATTATATGCAATATAGCATCAATTTTATATTCAAAAGTATTAATCATGATAAGGCCACCAAGGATGAATTAAAAATAAATGTGGAACAACTTATAGATTCATTAAAACAATTTACACAATCCAATGGATCTATTGGGTTGTGTAAATTGTTTGATCCATTGGGTTGTGTAAATTGTTTTAATGAATCTATAAGTTGTTCCACATTTATTTTTAATTCATCCTTGGTGGCCTTATCATGATTAATACTTTTTAATATAAAATTGATGCTAGATTGCATATCATGTTTTATCCCCTCTCGTGTCGACTATCCAAGATGAATTTTTGAAATCTAGTAATACCCCACCATAAGATTTTATTTTGATTTATTTAGTGAGGGGGACTAAAATTTCAACATACCTTTCTCCCTTGCCATCATTAAATATCCTAGAGAATGTCCTTGGAGTTGTTTTAGAGTTCTTCTTGACCTCTGAGAGACCAAAATATAAAGTGTTGGGATCAACCATTTGTATTATCTTCTTCCATTTTGACTAGGCTAACAAAGTACAAATATCCTCTTATTGTTTTGATACTATCACCAAATAATTAGCAACTGATATAGAAATTTTGGAGGAAATCTACTTCAAACTTTTAATTAGCTATTAGTCACCACATGACATCAACAATAGTGCTATGGGTTAGCTTAGAGTTGATATGAATTTTATACTTAGTTGTTACAAGTTAGCTTACCTAGGTTCTACATGTTGCACATTATTTCTATGTGTTGTACATAGTTTCTATATGTTTCACATAATTTGTACATGTTAAATAACAATTGCTATATGTTTCATAATAATTTCTAGGGGATGCACAATGAGTAATATGGATTACACATAATTTTATATGAGATACACATAAGATGATATGATTTGTACAATATATTCTATGAGTTTTAAAATAAATTCCATGGGTTTAAAAGCATATGATATAGGTTACACAATAATTGTTATGGGTTGCACCCAGTTTATACAAGTTACAACCAATTAATATGGGTTGTGTCCAACAAATACTATGGGTTGTCAAAAAAATTGATGTATGTATTTCCTATTTTAAGAACCATATTTTTCATTCTTTAATAGTAATACTATAAACACTCAAGCCTTTAAATCATATTAGTTTATATATACCTAAATAGTTTTAGCCAAAAAATGTGCATATACATTATTCATATAATATGTGTATATATTAACATGGTGTAGGAAAAATTATTGTGAATAAAAACATAGGGATGTGTTTTAGGAAACAATAAGAAGAAATATGAGGGAAAATTTTGGAGGAAGTGAAGGCAACTGTATATGTGAATCACAACATCATATCTCAAGAGAGAGTATATGTAAGAGGATGCATTCCCCCATTGGGAAAGAATAAATGTTTATGATCTAATCATGATGTTTAGAGGTGAATATATGTGATCATGTAAGATTGATGTAGGCCATAAAAAGTATATATATAGTCAATATGTAGGGGTGAGCAAGTAGTATTTTATAAATAATGTGAATGGGGATGTGGTTATTGTACAAGATGTATCATTTTAGGATATATGCCATGGAAGTTTGAATTAGGATAAATAATAAAAATTCAAGGGCCAAGTGAAGATGAGAACAAAGCCAAGGGATAAAATAATGATCAATACAAAATCATATGTACACATCTATGGGAATATATCTGAATAGAGGGAATGAACAATTAAAAAAACATGAAGAAGCTAGGTAAAATAGACTATATTCTAGATAACCAATGATATTATCAATTTTATAGTCATATGCATGTCATGTATCATATATTTTATAATTACCAAGTGTATTACCATAATAATCAATTAATTTAAACAAATCATGATAGTGAACATCTATATTTATAGTAGGTTATGTAAAACAAACCATACCACATGTTGGCATTAGTTTATCAACTATTATTTTATCTTCATCATATACATCATGATCAATATCATGCACCTCCATTGTGGTTATAAAATAATTAGGTATCTCTCTTAGTGTTAGATTCATAATAATATTTTCCATTTAATTTTATTTATTTATTTTTAAAGTAGTCCTTACTTGATCAATTTCTTGGTTTATACTTTGTTTACTTTGCTTTGGTATCTATATTTATGTGTAAATATAATTTTAATAGGAGTCCTATTTTAAAATGAATAAACTACCTTGGAATTGAATTGAATTTTGCTTCAAATTTTATTTAACATGATTTTCCAAGTATTGAATTTCATTATGCAAGGGAAGGATTCACATATAATAATTCCTCCATTGTCTTAGGCCTAATAGAAACTGATACAATAATGTACCTTATTGCATCCTCATTATTTTCTGTATGCTATATCTCATGTTCATCTTATCCTAACTCCTTAATATACCCTATTGTACATGCATTGCATTTTATATTATAATCTATGACAATGCCTATTGCATGTTCATGATAAAAAAGTAGTCCTTACTTACTGAATTCCTTGGTTTATAATTTTTTTTAATTTGCTTTGGTATCCATATTTATGTGTGAATATAATTTTAATAGGATTCCTATTTTAAAATGTTCTATCTATTTTATATATGAATAAATTACCTTGGAATTCAAATCCAATTTTGCTTCAAATTTTATTAAACATGATTTTCCAAGTATCAAATTTCATTGTGCAAGGGTAGGATTCACATATAATAATTAATCCATTGCATTAGGCCTAATATAAATTGATACAATAATATACCTTATTGCATCCTCATTATTGTCTGTATGTTATATCTCATGTTCATCTTATCCTAACTCCTTAATATACCCTATTTTGCATGCATTGCATTTTATATTATAATCTATGCCAATGCCTATTGCATGTTCATGATGGAGAAGCATCCAAGAGTTCATGTAATCTTACATCAACCAAAAATATAGTGCTTATATGTTTGTGTGATTTATTTCATTTTTTTTGGCATGGTTAAATAATGACCAACTTAGATCATGCCATTTTCATGAACTTGCACACATTTATTTGTGGGTGCATTGGTGTAAGGATTTAAATCATATATAGGCTCATGTTAAGTAGATTTATAATGATGTACACATGGCATGCAATTTGAGAAATTATATATTTGTGTTTGGTGTATTAGAGAAACTTGACATAGTGTTTATTATAGGAATATGTGATTTTACCAACTGTACAAATGTGTATTCAACTGATCCATAGTTAATTATTATTTAACCCTAAAATGGTATTTGGTCTAAGTAATTGGATTTAATTTAGACTAAATTTAAAGGGGTATATAGAAATGATAATCCACAAGGGTGATAATTAGATATACAATAGGCCAATTTGGTGCTAAACTCAGATATAACATATGCTAAATTTATAGAATTGAGAATAAGCTAAACATATAAAGTACAACTAAGCTATGTATGGAAATGAAAAATAAGTAATATAATTAGCTGGTTCTCATGCTAACATAGTGCTAGATCTAGAATAGTCACATGATTCTAAAAATTTGATCTCTATATTTGTAGACAATTACATCAGTTTAAGATAGTTACGTTGACATTACTATATAGGTTCAATGCTACTATCTGGGTTTGATGTAGGTGTCATGTATAGAATAATTTTTGAAAAAGGATGTGACCACATAGATGCTTTTAGATTTGTATTTACCTTCTCTTTGGTGCATTCAGATCAAGGTCATGGACTAACACTCCTCATGAAATGTCAAAGCCCTAGTTCTTCATCTTCATGGTGACCTTGGAGAAAAATGGGTTAGTGGGCACATGGTGTCAGTTTGACCCCAAATGCCCCTTTGTTAGCGAGATATGCCTACATAGATAATAATATAAAGAGGGCCTCATACTGATGTAGTTCTCCCCTACATGTTGGCTTGTGTGTGAATCATGGAATTATGATAAGTATTATAATGACCTAGCTTTTAGCTTGGAAAATATAGCTCTTGGACTACTCCTTTAGTAATTTAGACTTGTAGATATGATGCCACTATGAATGACATGGAAATAGGATAAAACATAGAATATTTTCTCAATTGAAAGCTTGATAGAGTGATTTTGATAAGTTGCCTTGGTCTCTTTTTGGTCTTTTCTAGGTTATGCTAGGTGAGGAATGAATGAGGGCTAATATTGTATTTATATAAATCCCTTTAGAGAAGTAACTTGCATTAAAGCACTTATGTTTACCATTAGGATATGTTTCATTTGAAAATTAGATAACTTTAGGGTATTAGACACTTACGTCAAGGCATGACACCTACATCAACATAGGTGTCTATCCTGGACGTTATGTTAAAGAAGCAAGAAAATAGGTACAGACTTAAAACTTGTAGAGGTAGAAAATAAACTATTTTTAAGCATTTTAGGTAAGATAGAACGTCTTGGTTATCAACATAAGATTAGTTGGACTAAGAGATAGGCCAAAGGGCACAACATAGAATAAATGTGAGACTTGTAGAAGCAGGAAAGGTCCATAACTAAGAATAATAACCAAGGTCTAAGTTTTTTAAATGTAAAATACTGAGGTGATGCATAATCCATAAATATCATTTATAGTTCCAAATGACAAATTTCAAAAACATAGAAATATTAAAATATAATGACTTGAGAAGAGGAATAATAATAAAAAATGTTAGTGTGTTGAGTTTATACTTGACAAAAGGGAAAACCCATTTTTTATATTTAAAGAATAATAAAAACATGTTGGAGTTATTAGCCAAGACATTTTGGAAAAATAGGGGGTTTATTCAAGTTTGGGAAGAGAGAACTTGAAGAGACATTGAGATAAGAAAATGACTAAGGAAATATAATATTCTTAGGTAAAAAATAAACCTGAATAGGTAGGTGGATGGAGCATAAAATAACTTATCATAAAGGAAAATGAGACATGATAATGAGGTAGATGAAAAGTAAACAAAAAATGGCTTGGTGAAGTTGGGCGAGTTTCAAAGAAGAGTTCAGGGTAGAACTAAGGATGAAACACATAGATATTAATGGATTAAGGTTAAGAGATCATAAAAAGGAAATATTTAACATGTTGTGTTAAAACCCTTTAGGGTTTTTTTATTTAATTTTTAAATTTTTTATTGAATGGAGAAAGTGTGTTGTGTGTTCTTGGTGTTGAATGTCAAGCAAGTAGAACTTTTTATTGGTCTATTCATATGTGTATGTGACAAAATTAAGCTTCATAGAGTTAAAAATTGTCATTAAGTGGATAATATATCTCAAATTGCACCATTTGGTATTAGATAAAATATTTACTTGATGGGTTGAGTGTGTGAGGCTCTTGTCTGAGTTGTAGGTTGTGAAAGAGAAGTCTATTGAGTTAGTTGTAAGTTATGAAAAATAATCTTGCATGGGAGAGAAGATAAGTTTTTTGAAGGTAAGAGAGAAGTCCTTAAAGGGTTAGAGGAAGTGAGGGAAGATATTTTTGAGTTTGTTTCATGTTTTAAAAGAGAATCCTATTTGTTGAGAAGATATGACACATAAAGTAAGAAGAACACCATGGGTAGAAGACTTATCCTAGATGTTGAAAGAATTCCAAACAAGATTGAAAATGATGGAGACTACATAATATTGAGAGGTTTCAGATATGAGTATAGATGATGAATAATAAATGACAATGGGGTTGTTGTCCCTACAAGTAAGGTTATATTCTTTGAAAAGTGTCCAAACAAGCAAAGAAAAATATTTCAGCCAAGGAAAAAGAATAAGATAGGTTGAGGTGAAGGAGAGAGGTAATCCCACTATCAATTTTATTTTATTATGTGGTAAAGAGAGCCCAAAAAATCTCATGAAATGGATAGTGGTATTGGAAATATATTTTGAAGAGGAGAATATTGAAGACCCCATGAGGGTAAAGATTACTTGAAATAAGTTGTGTGGGCATGAAACTATGTATTGGAGAGATATCCAAAAGAGGAGAAAAGGAAAATGAAATAATAAGGTAAGGACCTTGGAATGTATGGTTTCCAAGTTGATGGGTCACATTGTGCACCCAAGAATACATGTAGAGTGGTTGAATAAACTTCACATATTGAAGTTTGAGAGAGAGGAGAAGAATAAAATTTACATGAAAGGAACTATGAGAGGAAATTTTCCATGTGATCAACTCAATTCTAATTTGAGAATTAGTAAGGAGAAGGATACGAGTGAGGAGAATAAGGTTGAATTAAAAGATAATAAGAGAGTGAGATTTCCATGTGAGAATCCCAAATATGATTTCAAAAACAACAAAAATTAGAAATGTTATGAGCAATCCATAAAGTAAAGAATTATCTTGGAAGAGGATACGAATGTGATAGTTGTTGATTGGAATAAGGAAACCCATTTTTTAATGATAGGAAGGAGTTTGTGATATCCCATAAGTGAGAAGATTTAAAATTTACTTGGTGAATAAAGATAATGCATCGATCTTTTCCCTTTTGGAGATAATAAAGGTTGATGACAACCAATGAAAGATACATGTTTCCTTGAAGGAAAAAATAGAGGTGAATGAAGAAGGCAACCATGAGGAATTGTATGTTTCCATGAATGAAACAATAAATGTGGTTGGTATACAAGTTAATGCACATAATTAGAGTATGGTTGAATATTAGCCATGTGAGGAAGAAATAAATAAAAATAAGAATGAAGAGAGGACAACCATGGAGGTTTTTGAAAATGGGCCTTTGGGACTCCATCATGGGAGTGTAAGAAATGAGGATAATGTGAACAACATATAATATTTGGACAACATGTCCTTGAGGTGTGATAAAAAGTTGGAAGAAGTATTTATGGAAACTCTTGATTCACTTATTGTGTTTTTTCAATGAGTAGGTCCAATAATGGAGAAGATGACAAAGAAAAGGAAAAATTTATTCAGTCCAACATACTCATTTGTATGAGAAGAAAATTGAATAAGTGAAGTAACAAAATAGTATGTTATCGGTAGTTAAAGAGGAAGTTGTTAAGGAGATAATAATAGTAGATGATTATATTCAAATGATCATGGAGACAAAAAAGAGTGGAAAAGTGTATGTATTATAATGTTATAAAGAGAATATGCAATAGGATGTTCATTTACAATAGCTAGAGGTGGAGAGAAGACTCTCACAAGATCAAGTGAAATAGAATGAAAAGAGGAAGACCTTATCAAAATGACTATAGTTGATAAAAAAAAGGATATGAATTGTAAGTGAATAGATTTATAGTTGGAAAAGTTAAGGAATTAGTGATAGAGGTTGGTTCAAAGACATTTGGACAAGGAGAGATGAAGAATGTCACTTTTGTGGAATACAAACAACCAATAAGACATAGATGGTGGTCATGTTTCTATTAAGAAGAATTAATAATGAGAGTGATGTTGCATATGTGGGAATAACCCACATATGTATTGAGTCAAGTTATTAATTTTTATCATATGGACAAGGAGAGTGCAAGGTTATTTTAATATGGCATGGTTTTGGTGAATGAAATAGAGTAAAATCAACTTAGAGCTAATATAAAGATGATACAAATGGAAGAAGACAAGGATGAGATGGGAAAAATGAGTTTGTTATTAGCCCAAGCATATGATGAATAGTATAATGTTGCATCTGTATATATGGATAGCAATGAGGCATTCAAAGGTGAATAGAGTGAACCACTTAAGTTCACAATATGGGAAGAGTAGTATTTGATTTTCATATCAACTAAAATATTATAAATAAATAAACCACAAGTAAGATGATAGTGGCAAGAGAGGAGATGGTATCCATGATAAAATAGGAATTGAAAATAACAAAGAATGACATAAGGAATAATCCAAAAACATGTTGGATAGGGAGTAAACAAATCTAAGAAGGCTTTAGGATGAGGTGGTTAGTTAGTTATGGGTTTTATCCCACAAGAGAAAGTAAGATACTAAAAAAAAATCCTTATGGAGGTGGTCATATGGAGGTGGGTTTCAACCCAAAAGAAGATGGAGAGAGGAAGATAAACATTTGGTGGAGAAGGATGGTTTGTGGTTGATCTAATCCTATAATGAGGGAAATAAAGAGTAAAGATTAAAAAGAGAAGAAATAACTAAAACTAACAAGAGGGACCTAAAAATAGTGAAAAAGAGTGACAAATAGTTGAAATACTTGGTTTGTTGGAAACTAATTACATAATTTTTTTGATTCATGGTTAAAAAAAGGGTTCTGCTAATTATTCCATCCGTGTAAGCAAGAGCTCATATTTTAAAAACCTCGGGTGTTTCATACAATAACACCCAAGGGTTTGTGCAATCTTGCATCAACCAAAAACAAAGTGCTTGTGTGTTTACGTAATTTATTTCATTCATTTATTTTTTTGTAATGGTTATATAATAACTAGTTTAGATCATAATGTTTTCATGAGTTTGCATATATTTTTGTGGGTTTGTTGGTATAAGGATGTAAATTCTATACAAGTTTATGTTAAGCAAATTTGATGTATTTATAAGGATGTCAACATGGCATGTTAGATATTAATATTTATTTAGGTTAATTTATGTTAATATTAAGTCTATTTAATTAGACATTTATTAATATGAGAAATTCTCTTATTTCAAATTTTATTATATCACACATCTTTTATTATTTTATAGAGAATCTTAGAGTTACATGTAACATATAACTCTCTCGACACTTGACACACACTTCTCTCTCACCTTTTGGGGATTATGTACATTTGACACATACTAATAAGGTCGTGTAAGGTCATGATGAGATTATTTTAAACTTTCTCTTCCTTCCTTTATCTCTATTTAATAAGCTATTTCCTCTCTCATTCTACAACACTAGATCTTGAGAAACTTGCTTATGACTTGAGGCCCACTTTTTTTTCATTTCATTTTTTCTATTCGTATTGTACTTAGTAAATAATTTTTTTGAAATGCTTCTTAATACACATGGTGTTTTCTTCCATTGGTTCAGAGTCCCAACTTGACAAATCTTGTGTCTGACATTTGTAATTACTTACTTTTGAGATAACATTGTTTGTTTGTGCATTCAATATTTATTATTTCAATGTTATTTTATATCACACTTAAAAAAATATTCTAACATGGTTTGAGATCAAATTTGTTGAAATGTTAAAATTTGATATTTTGTATAGATTTGTGGGTAGAGAAGAAGCCAAATATATATATTTTTCTCTTAATCATGTCATTTTAAATATGTTTTTTTATACAAACCCATATATAAAAAGGGCCATAACTTTTGATTGAAAATATGTGTTTCTCTTATGTTTATTAGATTTGTTAATTTGTAATCTAAGAACACACTATTAACATTTTGGCATGACATAGATGGTGTTGAGAAATCATGAAAATGGTAACTAACTATTTATTATTATTCTTTATTAAAAACATGCTCGAAAAAAGAGCCATATCTTTTTATTGGAAATTTGAGTTTTTTTTTTTTGAATTTTTTTATTTTTAATTTGAGAATAAAATTTTAAAATTTCATCCAAACCTAAATCACCATTTAAGAGAAAACATCAAAATAATAATTACTGATAATACATTTTACTCGATTTTTTTGAACTTTTCTAAATAGTATTTTAGTTTGGTATTTAAACCCTTTTATCTCATTGAGGTGGAACCATTTTAAATTAAATATTTTACAATTATCTTTATTTGTAATTCTTTAAATTATATATTTTATTTATTTAAAATTCCAAAAAAATGATAACTTTTGTTGACGTTTTGGTATTTGACATGCATTCCTTTCAAATCCTTTATTTTATTTATTGAAATTAAACTCTTGTTTTAAAAATGCGTTGTCATATTTAATAATAACATTGATTAATTTCTTTATAAAAAGCTTTTCAAATCTCAAGTGAGGATATGAATATTGGTATATGCTTCATAACACTTAAAAAAATATTTATAGTGCACTTTTTATCTAACTTTTAATTTTTTTAAATCTTTAAATTTGTTTCCACTTATAAAATCGTTTTAATTTTTTTCTCAAGTCTTGCTCTTTGAAGCCATTTATATTTCTTCAAATATTTTATATTGTTTTTCATATAAAAGTTGTATTTTTTTGGGTAGTGATGGATTAAAAGTGGCTTAGCAATAAAAAATATGAATTAATAAATGATATTAAGCATCAAATTATTGAAAAATATAATAAAATTTTTGATTTAAAATATCAATTTGAGTGTCAAAATCAAACCATTTTTTATTGAAAAAATTGTATAATTAAAAACTAAGTAAAATGTAAGTTTTAATTAGCTCTTTTAATGAAAAAATTACATATTTTAAAAAAGATAATATTTATAATATTTATTTAAAATATTATTTTTATTTCTCTCACGAGCACATTACTTCACAAAATCATGTTACTAACCCTAGTTTTGTTAGGTTGTGGAGCTAAAAGCTTCAACTATGCAGATGAAGAAGAGGAGGTTGCTGAAGTTCCAGAAGTACCAGCGTCGGCAGTATAACCGACATCGGTCAAGATGAATGCAGAAGGCAACCGGTGTTGGCAGAGAGTCGGCCGACGTCAGTTAGCACCAGTGAGACAGGGACCGATGTTGGTCACCTGTGTGTTCCAGAACTGTTCGTTGCACGAACAGTTACTTAAGTGAACGGAGTGTTTGCATGTAAAGGCTATTTCGAGTCTTGAGTTGCGTGTCTATTATTAGTAAACTAAGAGTCTAAGTTATTGTTTAAGTCTGGGATCTATTTATAGACCCATTGGCATGTATTGTATTTATGAGCTAGAAAGGAAGGCAAGGAAGATCTTTCCATTGTAAGATCATTGAGTTGCAGGTTGTTGCAAGCTCATAGGAGATCTACATGTGTGAGTATGGTCTGTTGAATTGCAAGTTCATGGGAGATCTACTTGAAGTACTTTAGAGTGCTTGGTGTACTGGCAGGGTTATTATTGACTGGTTGGAGAGGTGAACACCAATTATGTGTGTGAGTTGTGTGTTGGGACCGTTTTTGGTAGGAGAGTGTTTTGAAGAAGAATTACTGTACACTTGAGGTGTGGCAAGCCTCTGTAAGGTGGAAGAGTGTGGCGGCTCTTTATTGTATTCTTTTCTGTACAAGTGTTAATACAAGATTGTATATTGTCTCTCATATTGTGTGCTATTTGTGAATTCTAGTTACTTGTACTTCTGGATATTTTTGCATGTTTAATTGCTTGTATTTGGTAATCATATTGTGCTCTTTCTGAGGAGCAAGATCCTAACAAGTGGGATCAGAACAAGGTGTGTTTTTCTTGGATTCCTCGACAACTGGTATAAGAGCTTTTGGTTAGGTTACTAATAGGTTGGTTCAGATCTGGTTAGTGTGTGTTGATTACAGGTTACTCACAGGGGTTTTTGTTTGAGTGAGAGTAGAGCAATGGCAGAAGATAGTAAGCTACGAATGGAGAATTTTAATGGCAAGAGGTCCAAGTCCAGGTATGGCAGAATAACCTGCTGGAAATGTGGAAAGCAAGGGCACTTAAAAAGAGATTGCAGGTCGGGTGAAGATCAGCATGAAGGACATGAAGAAGAAGCAGATGTTGTAGATTTCGTTGCACAGGATGCTCTGGTATGTTCTTTGGATAAAGTAGAATCTTGGGTTTTAGATTCTGGTGCCTCTTTTCATGCATCCCCAAATAGGGAATTTTTTCATGAGTATGTCCAGGGAGACTTTGGAGAAATTTGTTTAGGGGATGGTAAGCCTTGTCAGATGGTTGGCAAAGGGAAAGTGAAGCTAAAATTGCAGACTAGTAACACATGGGTGTTGAAGGAGGTCATGCATGTCCCAGTTCTGGAGCGGAATTTGATTTCTATAAGAAGTTTGGGTGATGAGGGTTGCACAGTAACTCTCACAGCAGACTCTTGGAAGGTTACCAAGGGTGCACTTGTTGTAGCAAGAGGTAAGAAAGTAGGTACGCTTTATCTATCTACTTGTATTACTGATTCTCTTTCTGGGTTATCTACTTCAGCTGTAGATTCAAAGATGTGGCTTAATAGGCTTGGTCACATGAATAAGAAGGAGATGCATGTTCTTGAGTCAAAGGGTATGCTTTCAGATTTGAAGAGCATAGATCGAGATTTCTGTATGCAGAAGAAGAAGGTAACGTTTCTTGAGGAATTTAATGTTCGTGACAAGAGCAGGAAAGCCTTGGTTTTCAAGGAGAAGGTGACAGACAGAGTTCAACACAAGGGTTAGAAGAATTCTAAGCAGAGCAAGGGTGATTTGGATAAGGGTTTGATTCAAAAAGAGCTCACAGGTAGAAGTCAGTTCTCACAAGCAAAACACAGAGACCGATGTTGGCTAGAAAATTGGCATCGGCGTCCAGACAAGGACCGATGTTAGCTATGTGCAGCCCGATGTCGGTGACTCAGGGATAGATAAACACCAACATCGGCCAGGGGGAACCGACATCGGCGATGAGGCAGTCGCAAGGAACCGACATCGGTCAGGTGCAGACTGAGATATGACCGGCATCGGTCACTAAGACAGATTTTGGGTGGACAACAAGCTACCAAGGAGTCTTAAGCGCCCATATGGAGGACTTAAAGGGTATGTAAGCCTCAATTTCATCATTTCCCTTCTTTACACTACTTGTTGCTCACTTATGGTAAAGAACCAGGAAGTTGTTAAAGAAGCAGAGCAGGTAGATCCAGGAAACAGTGGGAGCTTGGCATGGATGAAGGATGTGATTCCTTAGAGGAGAACCAAATGGGAGTTTTGGGTGGAGTTGCTAGCTGGAAGTTAGCACTGAGAGACGAATGGATGTTCATGATGAAGAAGAGCGGAAATGGACATGTGAGATGGAAGGCTAGGGTATATGGTCTTGTATAAGCTACAAGACAATGGAGGTTTGATCATTGTGTTTCTCTTTACCAGGTTGGATAATATTAGCTACATTATCCTATTATTGTATGATGTGCTTGTTGCAGGGTTACATATACAGGGAGTTATTGAACTAAAGGTAAAGCTAGTTCAGAGGTGTGTCATGAGGAATCTGAGAGCAGCAAGATTCTTTGGCATAAGTGTGTTCTAGGGACATGGAAGGTCACAGGTTGACTTTGTTTCAGGATGATTGTGTGAGATCGATTAGCACGTCGATGGTTGGACAGTTCACAAAACAGTGTCTTGATTCACATAATGAGGTTAAGTGCATGGTATGTACTAGACTTGAGTTTTCCCAAGCAGTGGGAGTTGTCACAAGTTAGGAGCCAATCTGAGAAAGAAGCAATGGAGGGCAGTTCAGTGGATTCTTAGAGGGACCAGCAACAGGTGCACATGCTATGCAGGGTCAAGTTATTTTCTACATGGGTTGTCGATGTGGATGTGGCAGGGGATTTGGATGACATGTGTTGCACCACAGGGTGTGTGGTGGTTGGTCTTCAAGAGTGATCTTGAAGAGGGATACAGAGCCAAAGGAATAAACTAGATGATGTATAGGTATAGGTACAGTTGTAGCTATTTATCTCCAAGTGGGAGATTGTTAGGTTATGGAGCTAAAAACTTCAACTATGCAGATGAAGAAGAGGAGGTTGCTGAAGTTCCAGAAGTACTAGCATCAGCAGTATGACCGACGTCGGCCAAGATGAATGCATAAGGCAATCGGTGTTGACAGGGAGTTAGCCGATGTCGATCAGCACTAGTGAGACAGGGACTGACGTCAGTCACCTGTGTGTTCCAGAACTGTTCATTGCACGAACAGTTAGTTAAGTGAACGGAGTGTTTGCATGTAAAGGCTATTTCGAGTCTTGAGCTGTGTGTCTATTATTAGTAAACTAAGAGTCTAAGTTATTGTTTAAGTCTGGGATCTATTTATAGACCCATTGGCATGTATTGTATTTATGAGCTAGAAAGGAAGGCAAGGAAGATCCTTCCATTGTAAGATCATTGAGTTGCATGTTATTTCAAGCTCATAAGAGATCTACATGTGTGAGTATGGTCTATTAAATTGCAGGTTGCAGGTTCATGGGAGATCTACTTGAAGTACTTTAGAGTGCTTGGTGTACTGGCAGGGTTATTACTGACTGGTTGGAGAGGTGAACACCAATTCTGTGTGTGAGTTGTGTGTTGGGACCATTTTTGGTAGGAGAGTGTTTTGAAGAAGAATTACTGTACACTTGAGGTGTGGCAAGCCTCTGTAAGGTGGAAGAGTGTGGCGGCTCTTTATTGTATTCTTTTCTGTACAAGTGTTAATACAAGATTGTATATTGTCTCTCATATTCTGTGCTATTTGTGAATTCTAATTACTTGTACTTTTGGATATTTCTGCATGTTTAATTGCTTGTATTTGGTAATCATATTATGCTCTTTCTGAGGAGCAAGATCCTAACAAGTGGGATTAGAACAAGGTGTGTTGTTCTTGGATTCCCTGACAAGTTTGAAAATTTTGCAATCAATGGGTTATTTTGGTAGTTATCTTAAAAAACATGAAAATGACATTGTTAAGCCCATTTTACTCAAATCAAAATTTTATTTTATAAAACTTAGTTTTAATGTTTATAATGATATTTTTAAGTCACATTGTCCACATTACCAAAGCTTTTTATATTCATTATTTCATTAAAAATTGTAAAAAATGTGAGCATTGTGTTACACAAAGACATCATATTTCTAAATATTATAAATTGAATCCATGTAAATATTATGGTAAATCCACTCATAACATTTTTAAACTTTCTTGGAGACACCTACTCTCTTTTTCTTTCTTTGAAGGAAGTTTCTATTGAGTGTTATGTTATGTTAACTCCCGTATCTATGTTTAAGATTTTCTTTTCTTTTATAATCCAAAATAAATTTTAAGAGGGAGTGTTGGAGATTAATCTTTATTTAGGTTAATTTAGGCTAATTTTAGGTCTATTCAATTATGCATTTCTTATTATGAAAAAATCATTTATTCTACATTTTATAAGTTTTCACATCTCTTTTGTCCCTTTATAGGGAATCATGGAGCTAAGTATCACATGTAACTCTATCCACATTTTTCACACACTTTCTCATCACCTTATTGATATCAGGGATATTTGAAACACACTAAGAATGTTGTGTAAGGTCATGATGAAATTCTTTGTAACTCCTCCTTCCTTCCTCTAGCTCTATTTAATGAGTTCTCTCCTCTTTCATTCTACAACACTAAATCTTAAGAAACTTTATTATGGCTTGAGACACACTCTCTTTCTAATTATTTTTTATTCTACTAATATTGCAATAGGAGAATAATGTTGTTACAATCTTTATTAATACACATGGAGTTTTTATTCAATTGATTTAGTTTCTCCACTTGATAAATCTTTGTGTTTCATATTTGTAGTTGTTAATTTTGAGGTAACATTTTTTATTTGTACATTAAATATTTATATTTTTAACGTTATTTTATATTGATATTGATAAATATTTTAACATGACAAACAAGTTGAGAAACTATATATTTGTGTTTGGTACAACAAAAACACTCCACTTAGTGTTTTCTATAAGGAGATGTGATTATAATTATTGTAAAAAGTAGAATTCAATTAATCCCTAGTCAATTCCAAATGGAAAATTCTAAGAACAAAGGAATATTAAAATGTAATTTTATGAGAAGAGGAATTAAAAAAATATTACCATGGTGAGTTTAGACTTGACACAAGGGAAAACCAAAATTTGTTATATTTAAAAAATAAAAAATTAATGTCAGAGTTAGCAGTAAAAATATTTTGGAAAAATAAAGGGGTGTTTCTTAAATTTTGGGAAGAGAAAATTCAAAGAGACATTCACACAACAAAATGACTTTGAAAAGATAGGGAGATGAAACATAACATGTTGAGTATGATGTCAATGTTGTCACTTGATAATTGATGTTTTAATTATATTTATTAGTATTTTATTTAATTAATTTATTTCTTATATTTATTATTTAATTAAATTATAACACTTTTTAAGAATTTTTAAAAAAATAGTTAGAAGTGCTAGTTAGAGTCTAGTTCATTAAATGTGTAATTAATTGAGCTCAAATATTTATCCGTTCATCCTAATGAGGTAGAGAATAATTTTTAGAGATCATTTAATTAAAATTAAATTTATTTTATAATTTATAAATATTTAGGGAAACTAGCTTGTCTAGTGTACATGTTTTACTTGTTAATAAAAGTTTCTTACATGTTGACCTTATCTTATCATTAAGTCAAAATTATTTTCTTAAGTTAGTTTTAGTTATCTTAGAGTATATTTTTAGCTAACTCAATTTTTAAGTAAGATCTTAATTTGAAATTAATTTGTCATACAAATTACTTGTAATTAACTAGTTTTAGCCTTATTAATACAAGATGGTGAAATTAACTAGTTATTTAACAAAGGAAAACCAACAAGCAGATGCATTCTAATTTTGGGTTATTCAATGTAATTTTCACCAAAAATCATACTTATAATACTACTAGATTAACAACTAATAATTATAGAATAGATTAGTTGATATATAACTTCATTTTTAGATTAAATGGAAGTTAATTTTCAGTCCCTCAATACATCAACACATTTATTTTTTATCATTCACTGATTCAATAAAGGTTCACAAGGGTTTTAAGCTATTATCAAGAGAATCATGGCTTGGGTGAATTTTACTTCTACGAATATTTTTATTTTTAAAGTTGATGAATTTGAGTATTGGAGAGATTAATAGAAGATAATACTTGTTTGGAAGGGAGTTTGAGAGAATTTTCTCCATGAATATACACCACTTATATATTCAAACACTTTTACTTAAGATCAGAAGAGAACAAAAAAAATGAAGAAATGGTTGATGGACAATTTTTTTTTTCTATTTTTAGAGTGCCATAGACCCAAGCATATATCCAAAAATTGATGGATAAAAAAATGCATATGAGGCATGAACTAACTTGTAAACTTAATATCAAGGATCTATTAAGGTATGATAAATAAAAATTCAAACTCTTAAAATGAATTTTGAAATTTTAAGAGTGTCAGATAATGAAGGAGTTGGAGAATATTGATTAAGGATAAATGACTTAGTACATAAAATGAGGATTTATGAATAAATAATACAAGTTAATATTATAGTAAAGAATTTTTTTAGATCTTAAAAAAAAAAAGATCACTATATATTATGATCATTCTTAAGGATTTTAAAGATATGAACACTATAATTATTTATGAGTTAGTGGGTTCTCTCTTTTTTCATGAGGATAAGATGAGACTATATGCAAGAGATTAAGAACATGCACTTGAAACCAAGGTAAATATTTTAGAGACCAAAAATAAAAATAAAAATCAAGGAAGTAAAAAAATTAAAATTAAAAGGGAAAAAATTGCATGTGTAAAATAAATAAGTACCTTAATTTTCATTATTACAAAAAAGTAGGAAACTTTATAAAAGATTGCAGGATACTGGTAGCTAAGAATCAAGATAATCAAGAGGGTGAAAAGATAACACTCTAAGATGAATAAAGTGAGGAGTAGGAGAAATAAGATTATTGTCTCATACATATTATGGGAATAGAGGATAGAAATATATTTTTTCTCTTAATTTAGGTTTCTCAAATCACATGACAAACCACCAAAAATAGTCTTAACAAGTTAGATGATTCATTCAAAATCCAAGTGTTATTGGGATATGGCGAGTCCATTAAAGTTGAAGGAAAAGGTAACATTAAAATCACAAGAAGTCAAGGTAAGTGTGAAATATTTTTTTGTTATCCAAATCTATATTATAAGAGTATTAATCACAATTTCATAAGATATAGTGAAGAAATAAAAAAATACATGAATTATAATTCTACTAGTAAATACGTAATTATTTCTAGGGATTGTATTTTTTTTGAAAATGAGATGTATGATGATTTTGATAATATAGATAAATATTAAAAATAATTGAAGGGTGGGAAACCTATCAAATTTGATTTTGAGGACTTAGAAATTCTTACACATGTTTCTAGTTCAACAAGAAACAATATTAACTCTTCCTAATAGACCACTCATCTATCTTCATCAAATCCAAGTAAGAACAAATAATTATTGAATCCATATTCAAAAATTAAAATGTTAGATTATAATTATGAGAGGAGGATCTCAAGGATTAAAAACCATCAAGGTAATTTTTTTGATGATGCTTAAGATGAAAATTTTATTTGTATTGTCATCAATCTCTAGTGAACCTAGAAGTTAAGGAGTAACTAGTCAAATGAAAGAGTGGGTTGATGATATGCAAATTAAGATAAATTTAATTGAGAGGAATGATACATGAAATATTATTTAGGCCCCACTAAAAAATATGTCATTTGAACCATGTGGTTTGAAAATACCAAGTTCAAGATTCATGGTACAATTGATACTGTAAAACTCAGACTAGTTGTGTCAAATCCCATTTTTCTGTGCCAAGTCTTAGGGCACTTATTGGTGATACCCTACTGGTGAACTATCGCTCCCTTGTCGATGATATCATACATGTAATTTATGATGTATTGGATGTGATACATGATCAGAACAAATCAAATATTGTTAGTGATATTGTTATCCTTAGTCAAACACTTTATTTTCATCTCGTATGACCTTGGTTTAATTATTTTAGATTTTAGATTTAGTCTCAGGTCATGGATGATTGATTTGACCTATGACACTCTAATTAATAATTTTATCTCTAATATAATTATATGTTTATAATTTGAATGTATGTATATTTACCCTGTATTACATGTATCTATAGAATAGTATGGATCGATGTAAATATAAATATGTATTAAATATTACAATTAAATCAGTCTAAAGTGTATTTCAATGTTGATGAGGTCAATTGCTCACAATATGTTTGAGTATGCATGAATCTTGAATTAAGCACGGAGATTATTTTTGACGTGGAGTTCAATCTTGAGTGGAGACATATTCAGTCAGTGTAATCATGAGTTTTAAACTTCACTTAAGGAGCCATGCATGCCAAGGTTGATATTTTATGACAGTTTTGTGTGACTCAAGTTTTGGTTGAAGAGTAATCAACATGCAAGCTAGAGGAGGGTGTTGATCATGCCTTCTTCATTGCTTACATGCAATCCTTGTTATCACCACATCTAGGAATTAAATCTAGAGAACAACATTTTCATTTGGTAGCATTCACCTCATTTCCATATCTAGTTATGTTTTTTTCTTTTCTTTAACTTAGCTCAAGAGCAATGCTGCCATGATTTTTCTTTTTATCTAAGCTATTTTAACCCAAGCAAAATAACATTCCATTTTAAATAAGGAATTAAATGGATATGAATGAGGAAATGGGAGCTATGGATGGAGAAATAGAATAAGTTAATAGCTTAGAGGAACTCACATAGTAGGAAAAGAGAGAGGGTGAGTTTGGAAAAAAAAAGGAAGTTGATGTAGAAGGAGATGGAAGCTGATGTGAGGAAACCACTACTGGTGTCCATAGGCTCTACCAAATGCAATCTAATGGATCTATACTCTTCCCTGCTATTAACATCATTGATTCTATTACCAAGAGCAACGTATGTATGTATGCATTTGGTTATCTGTTTATCCACATCTAAATTATGGGAGCAATTAGTTTTCAAATTGGTGCTTATACTAGTTACTTTTATTAATTAATGTTGAAATCAATCTAAACTAGATCTATATAATATTTTTTCTAGTTTAGCATGTTCCATTTATATGGGACTATGGGGTGTATGGAACTAGGTATATTTTGGATGTGGGATTTCATTTCTCCATGTGTGGGTTTTATAGATTTTATATCGCTCATTTATATAAATTAATGTTGAGAACTATTTGAGTTAGATCTAAGATCAAATTCAATTTGATTTAGTATGTTCGATTCAACTATGCATATGGGATTAGCTTGGGAAGGTCAAAACCACTTCCAAGTAATGGGTTTTATTCATGCTATTTTGTAAATAATTCTCTCTGTCACAAAGCCCTATCACAGAAATCCCTTCCACCCCCATTTTTTAACTCAACCAAAGAGCAACACCATAAGCCTTGTTCACCATACCTTTTTAAAATTCTATTTGTTTTTATCTCAACCATTTCAACTCAATCAGAATTGTGTTTCACTTAAACAGGTTTTCAATGAACTTAGAAAACCTCAATACTTTCAATATACTATAAAGATACATTTATCTCCATGTCTGAACATCACACACACACACACACACACACACACACACACACACACACACACACACACACACACACACACACACACACACACACACACACACACACACACACACACACACACACACACACACACACACAAAAAATGTATATGTAATGTGGTCGTGTTTCTTCCTGGTAGGGTGAGGTGCGCTATTTCATGTCCATTTTTTGTTTTTAACAATTACATCATAAAACTAACTTTATTTGATTCTATCACAATTTTCATATTTCATTTCCTGGTGCATATTTGATTTTTAGTTATTGTGAATTGACGGGAAGGGTAATGGGAGTTCCACATTTAGTTGGTTTAAATTTGTATGTAAAAATATATATAATCAATATGATTTAAAATTTATATGTATAAATAAATAATAAATATGGTTAGGTATTAATTAGGCTGAGATTAATATATAATATGATTTATATAATATTAAACATTATATTATATTGATTATTAAATTAATTTTTGTGATTTAAGAGTGTATACAATATATGGTCATCCAGTTGTTATTATCCTTTTGTGTAGGAAAAAAAGTTGAGGTGCTTTTGTGTGATTATTATATTTCTATATGCATAGTATATAATTGATGTGATTATCAATATAGTTTTCCTAATATTAAACCATGTTTATTTAGAAGAAAGGTTATTTAGCTTTAATAAATTTCTAACCATTGTTAATATCTAGTGAGGATTAAATATTTAACCTAGTTATATATAAATGGGATAAGAAATTGACATGATTTTATAATTGAATATCATTATTTGTGTGACTTATGTGAAGTATAAATGTATATTATACCAAATACTAGTGTGTTTGATACACTAGTCCATTGGTTTGTTAATCGATATAGCATATCAATAGTATATTTTTGCACCACTATTTAGTTATGGATGTTACTACAAACCCATATATGTCAAAGGAAATGAGATGTAACTTATTAAGCAGATGGAATCTAATGATGTGGTATATCCAAAAATATTAATAGAGAGTAGTTCCATCTTAATGTTTGTTGTGTAATGACATAAGTCTATGTATAATGTGGATACTTGTAATGTTTTGGTATGTGGACAAGAATCCTTGAAAAAAGATTAGAATATTAAGATTGAGCCTAATTAATTTACAAATAATGCCTTAGTTATTTTTAACTAAAAAGGTGAAAAATGGTGTTATTTATGCGAATGAAATATGTTACCTTGGAAATCAACTCAGTTGGAGCTATAAATCATACAAAAAATCCTTTTAACTCTAGAGCATAATAATGTTTTATTCTTGATGAATTCTTTTGAGACTTAAACCTTGCCACTCCTGCAAGGAGTATGTGTCCATTCTCATCTAATTTGGGAGGCGATCTAGATTCATATCTTAAGTTCATAAATGACTTACGATGTTTAAGGGATATGTATTTTTAAAATATAATGTTATATTTGGTACATTAGAAACATGTTTGAAATTGTGACTGAGACAAACCTGCTTATATGCTAAGACTGTGAGAAGTTTTCCTATGTATCATTATTTAGTTGTGTAGAACTATGTATATATGTTAAGTGATAATGTACGTCTTTAACATCCTAGATTATGTGAGTTTTAATGCAAGTTATATTATGTGGATGCCTATTGAGTCTTCTCACTATAGTTTTAGAACATGGTTATCCTTACTTATGTATGCAATTTTCTAGTAATCTTGTATACCTTTAGTAGTTGGTAGAACTACATCTAGCCCTAATTTTGTGCATGTAAGAGATATAATAGATATGTATGGTAGCTCAAGGAATGAGTGCAGGCATATGAAACTAACCTTGATAGGTACTCAGTATGGCATCTTCTATAAATGCTAGTGAAAGCAAATAGCCTTTTTGTAGCATAGTACTATTATGTAAACTTGTAAACAGGATCAAGTTTGTCACATCGTGCAAGGATAAAAAATTATATGTGGTATATTTCATGAGAAAGTTAAATGTGTAAGTGACTAGACATTTATAGAAAACATAGTGCATCATGAGGTATTCCTAGAGATTATGTTCTCTTTAGATTGTTATTGAAGGTGTACTTGGATAGTATAATCTTGACTTGCTTTATTATTATGGTTGGGTGTAAAATTATTGTTAGTGTTGAGTTAGATAATCAAACATAAAGACCTATGATAATATGGGATGTCATAGAGTTTTATAGTATGAAAAGTACCTAGTTATTACATATTATATTCATTATATCTTGACCCATACCTAAATAAATATATGAGTTAAGGTTATGAATGTTTGGGTAGAGTGATCATGAACTATGATAGTATGGGATATCATAGGATACTTTAGCTTAGATGTATATACTCATATGGTACATACTATAGCTATATGTTTGGACTCTCACCTATATTGATTTTTCTAATGAGTTTGTTGGTTTTACTTGAGCAATATCTCCATAGCAGTTAGTAAGATAGCATATATGCATGCATATAATCTTATAAGGATAAATAAATTATAGGTTTGAATGTTATGTACGGTATGTCTTGCTTTGTTTTGTATACTTAGCTTACTTATGTGCCTAGCATGTGATTCTCTATGGAACTAGGAATGTAGGTTCCTTCATCATTACTTATATCTAGGTTTTGTGTGAGAGTGCTTGGGTAAGCTCACAAGCTTTGATTAGTAGGATGTTATGTTAGAGTGTGTCTCTTAGCTATGGGATTGTAGACCAGAGATTTAGAAGCTCACCTATGTCATGAGTAGTTTATTTTCCTATTTGGCTTAGAGTGCCAACCCCTTTGATGGTGACATCTCATGAAGGAGACTATCACATTAAAAAGGAGTACTACATCAAAACCTGATTTCAAAGTGTAAATATGTAAGCTGCCCAAGATTATGGTGGGGCATTAGGTCTAGATCTTTAGGCTACAATAGGGTAGACTTGATTACATAACAATACGAACAAATGCTTGATTTTATGTTCATTATTTAGTTTATACAAAAAATTACTATTTTTCTAAGTAAAACTAGGAGGGTTGTTACATGTGGTATCAGAGCTTAGGCTTGAATACTATGACCTAATGAGTCCATTAACATTTTCATATCTTCTGTTTATCAGAAAAGAGAATTTGGAAAAATGTGTGGTACATTGAGTGGGTACCCTAAAAGCATTCATAACCCCTCAGAGTTATTAAAGGGTGGATTTATAAGTGTCTCATTAGTGATGGATTTATAAGGTGTATGGGTAGGAGAGTACATATATTAGTTCTTGAGTTGTGAACAAGAGTTTTCTACCATATTTTTGATCTTTTGATTAAACACCTCGAGTATGATTACATCTTTCTCGGTAATTGAATCACCTTTACCACTTGCTAGAACATATAAAGTGATTCTCATTTCAATATATATGCTTTCATTTTATGTCTTTATTACATAAAAACTAGGAATGAGAATTTTCTTAATTGATTGCATATGACTTGATTATAAATTCCTTTAGTATAGGAGTTTGTAGATTAGCATCATTATTTTGTTTTTATTTATATATACTTGAGAAGGAGTATCATTTCTCTTCATTAGCTTAGAGGTGAGTTTTTATTCTCATTATACTTGTAAATCATTTTAAGCTATTGAAAAGGTTCATATTTTTAGGATGTTGATTTAGTGTTTTCTTAAGTAGAAACTTGTTTCTGAAATATTGTTGATCTCAATTCTCTTAAGTTCATGGGATAGTGTTTCCTACTTCTTATTGAGAAAAGTTGTAGGATTGGATGGATTGGTGCATCCTTGTGGTTAAAATTTTCTCTCCAATTGAAGAAGTAGGTTGTGATTCTACTCTTATAATTTGGTAAGTAAAATAGATTGCAGTGTTATCTTTTACTATGTGAGGATATGTAGGAAGTTTTGTTTTGAGATGTTATCTCTCTACTTTCTACTTGTAACTTTATAGAGTTACTATTTTATCTAAAATGTAAAATTGACCAGGAGGAGTGGCTAATAATGGATTTATATTAATTATAGTTGATTATAAATTAGTATGTATCTTTGTTAGACTAATATTATTCTCTTTTTAAAACATTTTGAATAGTATGTGTACCTTTTTTCCAGGAGCAAGTAAGGTATTAGATGTACATAACATCTTGGTAAGGGTAGAGATAAACTTTTAAACTTGTTATGTGCTGGTCATGCAAGCAAGAGAAATGGTCTCACTTATAAGGTTTAAGGGTGATATAATCCTTCACCTAAGTATGTTATGTTAATTATGAGATTATTTATATAATAGGTTAAGTTGCTGAATTATGATACTAGTTATGTTTAGCTAGTAGCAACTTAATACAATATTGGAATGATTGTATGATTTTCTTATATGTATGTTAATACATATGGAAATATTATAGCATATTGTGATGTTTTTTATGATCTATTAGTATAAATTTGTGTTTTTTTAGCCTTGTGCACATTTTTATTTGAAGATCATCAAGTCATAGAGACACGAGGGAAGAGTGATGAATTAGGAACGTGAGTTCTAAGTGATAGGATGGTATCCTAATTGGCCTCACATTGACTCAGATTATTGGTACTAACTTAGATATGATAGATAGACTTATCAAATCTAGGATTTGATAGGCAAAAACTTTTCAAATTTAGTCATATGGCCATATGTTAGTATACTGGATGGGTGTTCCATGTGGATGATTATTCCATGATTGTATACATTTTTACTAGTTCCTATTCATCAGCATACTTCTTCAAAGCTCTGTTTGAGTTAAGATAGTATTGACATGTTATACTTATCCGAGGATACATGGAGTAGTGATAGTATTGACATATTCACATCATTTTTCCAGGTGCCCTTAATACTTTTCTCTAGTTTGAGAAATACACTCTCTAGGTTGGAGAGATGTGTAGAGGGACTAAAAAGTTTTGTGGGATTATTCTTGGTTATTTGTTTTGATGATCTCATGTGTACTTAGAAAGTTAGTTACACTTTTTCCAAGTTTTTTGACCCCAGGGTGGTCATGTTAATCATTAGCATAAGTGACATTAACAAAACTTAATTACATAATAGAAGATGTCACTAAGTAGGGTCTTGTGGCACTGATACTCTATAAATAATAGTAAATGAGTGCACTAGGATAATTTTCTTTTTATTTACATACTATGATAATAGATACTATGTTTATATGGTGATAAACTCTGATGTCATTCAAAAAATTTGTGTCATCAAGGTGATAACCAATTTTAGGGGAGGGGAGGATGTCACATCCCATTTTTTTGTGCCAAGTCATAGGGCACTTATCGATGATACCCTACCAATGAACTATCACTCCCTTGTCGATGATAACATACATGTTATTTATGATGTGTTGGATGTGATACATGATCAAAACAAATAAAATATTGTCAGTGATATCATTATCCTTATTAAAGCACTTTATTTTCATCTTGTATGACCTTGGTTTAAATATTTAAGGTTTTGGATTTAATCTCAAGTCATGGGTGATTGATTTGACCTATAACACTCTGATCAACTTCTCTCCAACATAATTGTATGTTTATCATTTGAATGTATGTATTTTTAACATGTATTACACATATCTATAAAATAGTATGGATCAATGTAAATATAAATATGTATTAAATATTTTAATTAGATCACTCTGAAGTGTTGTTCGATGTGGATGAGGTTGATTGCTCACAATATATTTGAGTATGCAAGAATCTTGAATTAAGCATTGAAATTATTTTTGACATGGATTTCAATCTTGAGTGGAGACATATTTAGTTAGAGAAATTTAAATTAATGATAAAGTGTAATCACGAGTTTCAAACATCACTTAAGCAGCCATGCATGCCAAGGTTGATATTTCATGACAGTTTTGTGTGAGTCAAGTTTTAGTTGAAGAGTAATCAACATGCAAGATGGAGGAGGGCATCGATCATGCCTTTTTCATTGCCTACATACAATCCTTATTATCACCACATCTAGGAATCAAATCTAGGGAACAACATTTTCATCTAGTATCATTCACATCATTTTCCATATCTAGTTTTATTTTTTTCTTTTCTTTAATTCAACCCAATAGTAATGATACCATGATTTTTATTCTTATCTAAGCTATTTTAACCCAAGTGAAATAAAATTCCATTTTAGTTAAGGACTTTAATGGACATGAATGAGGAGTTGGGTGCTAGGGATGGAGAAATAAAATAAGTCGATAGCTTAGAAGAACTCTCATAGTAGGAAAAGAGAGAGGGTGAGTCTAGAAAAAAAGGAAGTTGATGTAGAAGGAGATGGAAGCTGATTTGAGGAAACCACTACTGGTGTCCATAGGCTCTACTAAATGTAAGCTAATGGCTTTTTAGTCTTGTTATTAACATCATTAATTTTGTTAGCAAGAACAAGCTATGTATGCGTTTGGTTATCTATTTGTCCACATCTAAATTATGGGAGTAATTAGTTTTCAAATTGGTGCTTATACTAATTACTTCTGGATATTGATGTTGAAATCAATCTAAACTAGATCTATATAATATTTGTTCTAGTTTAGTATGTTCCATTCATATGGGACTATGGGGTGTATGGAACAAGGTATATTTTGGATGTGGGAGGTTATTTCTCCATGTGTGGGTTTTATAGATTTTATACCACTCATTTTTATAAATTGATGTTAAAAAATGTTTGAGTTAGATCTAAGATCACATTCAATTTGATTTAGTATATTCGATTCAATTATGCATATGGGATTAGCCTGGGAAGGTCAATAAGACTTCCAATTAATGGGTTTTATTCATGCTATTTTGTAAATAGTTTCACTGCTCTCTATCACAAAGCCCTATCACATAAATCCCTTCCACCCCCATTCTTTAACTCAACCAAAGAGCAACACCATTGACCTTGATCACCATACCTTTTTAAAATTTTATTTGCTTTTATCTCAGCCATTTTAACTCAATTGGAACCCTATTTAACTTAAATAGGTTTTCAATAGACTTAAAAAACCTTGGTGCTTTCAATAGACTACAAATATATGTTTATCTCCATGTCTGGACATGACATACATATAATGTATATGTATTGTGGTCATGTTTCTTCTTGGTAGGGTGAGGCAAGTTGCTTCATGTTTATTTTTTGTGTTTAACAATTACATCATAAAACTAACTTTCTTTGATTCCATCATAATTTTCATAATTTGTTGGCTGGTGCATATTTGATTTTTAGTTATTATGAATTGACAGGCAGAGTAGTGGGAGACCCACATTTAGTTGGTTTAAATTTGTATGTAAAAAAATATATAATCAATACGATTTAAAATTTATATGTATAAATAAATAATAAATATAGTTAAATATTAATTAGGTTGAGATTAATATATAATATGATTTATATAATATTAAATTTTATATTATATTATATTGATTTTTAAATTAATTTTTGTAATTTAAGAGTGTATATGATATATGGTCATCCAGTTGTTATTATCCTTCTATGTAGGAAAACAAGTTGAGGTGCTCTTGTGGGATTATTATATTTCTTTAGGTGTAGTATATAATTTATGTGTCTATCAATATAGTTTTCCTAATATTAAACCATGTCTATATTAGAAAAAAAGTTATTTAGATTTAGTAAATTTCTAACCATTGTTAATATCCAGTGAGGTTTAAATATTTAACCTAGTTCTATTAAAATGGGATAAGTAATTAACATGATTTTATAATAGTATATCATTATCCATGTGACTTATGTGAAGTCTAAATGTATATTATACCAAATACTAGTGTGTCTGATACACTGGTCCATGTGTTCGTTAATCAATAAAGCATATCAATAGTATATTTTTATACCACTATTTAGTTATGGATGTTACTATTAACCCATATATGTCAAAGGAAATGAGATGTAACTTATTAAGTAGATGGAATCTAATGATGTGGTATATCCAAAAATATTAATAGAGAGTAGTTGCATCTTAATGTTTGTTGTGTAATGGCATAAGTATATGTATAGTGTGGAGACTTCTAATGTTTTGGTATGTGGACAAGAATCCTTGAAAAAGGATTAGAATATTAAGATTGAGCCTAATTAATTTACAAATAATGCCTTAGTTATTATTAAATAAAAAGGTGAAAATGGTGTTATTTATGCAAATTAAATATGTTACCTTGGAAATAAACTCAGTTGGAGTTATAAAATATATGAAAAATACTTTTGACTCTAGAGAATAATAATGTTTTATTCTTGATGATTTTTTTTGAGTCTTAAACCTTGCCACTCCTACAAGGAGTATGTGTTCATTCTCATCTAATTTAGGAGGTGATCTAGAATCATATCTTAAGTTGATAAATGACTTACGATGTTTAAGTGTATGTATTTTTAAAATATAATGTTATATTTGGTACATTAGAAGCATGTTTTAAATTATGACTGAGACAAACTTGGTTATATTCTAGAGACTGTGAGAAGTTTTCCTATGTATCATTATTTATTTATGTATAACTATGTATATATGTTATGTGATAATGTGCATCTTTGACATCCTAGCTTATGTGAGTTTTAATGCAAGTTATATTGTGTGGAGGCTTGTTGAGTCTTCTCACTATAGTTTTAGAACATGGTTATCCTTACTTATGTATGTAATTTTTTAGTAATATCTTATACCTTTAGTAGTTGGTAGAACTACATCTAGCTCTAAATCTATGCATATAGGAGACGTAGAAAATATGTATGGAAGATCATGGAATGAGAGTGGGCATATGAAACTAACCTTGATAGGTACTCTTTAGTATGACATCTGTTATAAATTATAGTGAAATCAAATAGCCTTTTTTTAGCACAGTATTGTTATGCAAACTTGTCAAAAAGATCAAGTTTGTCACATCTTGTAAGGATAAAAACTTGTATGTAGTATATTTCATGAGAAATTTAAATGTGTAAGTGACTAGACATTTCTAGAATAATGTAGTGCATCGTGAGGTGTACCTAGAGATTATGTTCTCTTTAGATTGTTATTGAAGCTATACTTAGATAGTATAATCTTGACTTGATTTATTATTATGGTTGGGTGTAAGATTATTTTTGGTGTTGAGTCAGACACTCGAACACAAAGACCTATGATAGTATGGGATGTCATAGAGTTTTATAATATGAAAAGTATTCAGTTGGTACATACTATAGTCATTATATCTTGACCCATACCTAAATAAATATATGAGTTAAGGTTATTAATGTTTGGGTAGAGTGATCATGAACTATGATAGTATGGGATATCATAGGATACTTCATCTTAGATGTATATACTCAGATGGTACATAATATAGCTATATGTTTGGACTCTCACCTAAATTGATTATTCTAATGAGTTTGTTGGTTTTAATTGAGCAATATATCCATATCAGTTAGTAGGAAAACATGTATGCATGCATATAATCTTACGAGGATTAAAAAATGATAGGTTTGAGTGTTATGTATGATATTTATTGCTTTTTTTTGTATACTTATCTTACTTCTATGGCTAGCATATGATTCTCTATGGAACTCAGAATGTAGGTTCCTTCATCATTACTTATATATAGGTTCTATGTGAGAGTGCTTGGGTAAGCACACAAGCATGGATTAGTAGGATGTTATGTTAGAGTGTGTATCTTAGCTATGTGACTGTAGACTAGAGTTTTAGAAGCTCACATGTGTCATGAGTAGGTTATTTCTCTATTTGGCTTAGAGTTCCAAACAATTCGATGGTGATGTCTCGTGGAGGAGATCATCATATTTAAAAGGAGAACTACATCAGACCCTGCTTTTGAGGAGTGGATATGTAGGCTACCCAAGATTGTGGTGGGGCATTAGGTCTAGATCCTTAGGATAGGATAGGGTAGTATTGATTGCATATAAATCCAAGCAAGTGGTTGAATCTATGTTTAATGTTCAGTTTAAAAAAAAAATTATTGCTTTTTCTAAGTATAAATAGGAGGGTTATTACAAGTTACATAATGGTGTGAAAAAACATATGGAATTGACTATGAGGAAAATTATGCACATGTGGAATGTAAAGATACTATAATATTAATTATAATTAGATATACTCATAAAATATTAAAAATACATCAAATGATTGTCAAAAGTTCATTCCTAATGGAGTGATTAAAGAAGCATATGTGTGGAAGCCACAAGGTTTTAAAGAAAAGAGCAAATAATTTTTGGTATATACATTGAAGAAGGATATTTATGGGTTGAATAAATATCCAAGAGCTTAGTAATAAATAATTTATATTTGGTTATTTGATCAAGGCTTCCTAATAAGTCAAATTAAACCAACTCTTTACATACAAACATTTGGTTCTATTATTTTACATATTTGTCTCTATGTAGATGAGTTAATTTTTATAGGTAGCTCTATGGAGATGTTGAAAAAATTAACAAAAGATATGAAATATAAATTTGAGATGAATGACCTTGGGATTAATGATTAATTTATTGGCATATAATTACATAAAAAAGAGAGTAAGTATTCATTTGTTACACAAAATAAGTCCAATACAATCCAATTGAAATTGGAGAAAAAATAATGGGAGAGTATGAGATTTATTTAGTTAAATAAAATAATTTTAAGATTATTTTGGGAGGTTTAATGTATCTCACTATGACAATACCAGATATTAGTTATGGGGTTTCACTAGTTTTTAGATTTATGGACAAACTGTCACTCAAACATTTTCAATCAATGAAGAGAATTTTAATATATTTAAGAGGTACTTATAATCATGGTATTAATTTAAAATAAAAATTTTAATTATGTCTAATTTAATACACATATTCAGATTGAAGTGGATCCCTTGATGACAGGAAGTCAACTTTAGGTTATTGCTTCACATTGAGAAGTGGGTTGATTTCATGGTCTTCAAATAAACTAGTTGTATTTGCATTATCCTCTACTAAAGTTAAATACATATAAATTAAATTAGTTTTCAAACAATGATTATGGTTGAGGACACTCTTAGTAAATTTGAGAGAGAGGATTAATTTGAGCTAACACATATTTTGTGATAATAATAGGGCAACATAATTATCCAAGTATCTAATTTTCTATGCTAGAACCAAACATATTGAATTCATACATCATTTTGTTAATGACTTGGTCAATGATAAACATTTTATCAATCAACATGTGATAATTGAAGACCAATTTTATGATATTTTCACCAAGGGATTACTAAATAAGATTCATGGAAGACTTAATGAGATGATAAACATTTCTACTCTTTGCATCAAAGGGTGAAATGTTGAGTATGATGCCAAATTTGAAACTTGATAATTTATATTAGAATTATATATTTTTAGTTTATGAAGGTTAATTAATTTATTTATGTCTTATATTAATTGTTTGGTTGATTTTGAACACTTTTTAGGAACTTCCTAAAAAATAGCTAGAAGTGTTAGTTAGAGTCTAATTCACTGAATGTGTACTTGATTGAGCTAAATTATTTATCCATCCATCCCCAAGAGGTGGGGTATAATTTTTAGACCTGATTTAACTGAAATGAAATCTATTTTAGACAATTTCATACTTTATAGGGATTTGGGGTGCCTAACTTGTCTAGTGTGCATGTTTTACTTGTTAAGAAAAATTCTTGCATGTTGACATTATCTTGCCATTGAGTCAAAATTATTTTCTTGAATAATTTTTAAATTATATTATAATAAATTTTTATTTAAATTATTTTTTAATTACGATATTGATTTAGCATTAACTTGTCATGCAAGTTACTTATAATTAACTAATTTTAACTTTTCTTCTTAATAAAAGTTGGTGTAATAGTGTCACACCATATTTATTATTAGAAAATATTTTTATATTTTTTTATCTATTATTTTTATTTAAGGTATTCAAAAATTAAAAATAACAAGCACATGTATTCTAATTTGAAGTTATTTAGTGTAATTTTTGTCAATAATCATACTTATAACGCTACTAAATTAATAACTAGTAATTCTGGGATAGATTGGTTGATATATAACTTCAATTTTAGAGTAAATAAAAGTTGATTTACACTCCCTCCATTTATAAAACCTTTAGAACATAAATTTTCATAGAGGCAGATTGGACACAATAGTTAGGTAGAGGTAAAGTAGACAAAAATAGTTTGGTGAAGTTAGATGAGTTCCTAAGAAGAGTTTAGGATATAATTAAGGATGGAACAATGAGCTCTTAATAGATTGAGGTTAAGAGAAAATAAAAATATGATGTTTAACATGCTATATCAAAACCCTTTAGGGTAAGTGTATTGATTTGGGGGAGAATTTTGTGTACATTTACCCTAACACGCATGTGTTATATAAACCTAGCCTTGACAACACCAGACATAACACATATGCATTATATTAACATGAAAAAAGGCCCAAACCTATGAAAATTATCATTTTCACTCATTTTTTTGTTTAATCTAGCATTCTCTAAGTTAAACCATATTCACATTGTGCTTGGAGGAGGAGAAAATACACTACAATTGCTTGTTACCTTGATAAATCAATAATGCTACCACAAAGAAGAGGTAAGCAATAAAAAACCAAACCTATATATATATATATATATATATATAATTTTATTGTTAAAACTCATTTGTTTAAAAATACATTCATTTACAAGATAACATCCTACAAACCCTCCTCCTAACCCTCTGCCTACCTCATAACCCACCTAACCCTCTTATAGTTTCACAAGACCCCTAGGCAGTCATGAGAATTTTGATACACACATAGTGGAAAAAAAATATTGAATAAATTATTAGGAGAATGAGGGACCCCACTTCAACCAATACCCACTAAACCCATTTGGCCAATACCCTAGAGTCAATATTAGGTCAAGTTGACTCAATAACGAGTCAAATTGACATATGGGCATCATATAAACATATATATAAGGCTTACTATGTAATAAATTGTTAACACATGAGGTGAAGGATAAAAAAACATCAAAAGACCTAATTTTTACCCTATTCATCGACCCCAAAACCAATGCACCCTTTCCACTATCCATAAAATGTTTAGCAATCCACCTATACCAACAAAATTTTATTAGAAGTAATTTTTGAGATTGATGGTAGATGGTGTTTGATTATCCATCATGTAAAAACCATAAAGTCCCATTATATTTTTTGAGGAAAATTTACTTTAAATTTATCCTCATTGATATTTTCAACTATTTTGACTACTTAGAGTTTCAAGGCCAAGGGAAAGACTCTATGTAGGATAGACCAGATGCACATCATATGCCTAATCAACCCACAAGGGTCCCTACCCAAAAGCCACTTTAGTATAGGATCATTTATATGGTGAATGAGGTTGTGGATATTGACATTTTACATGCACTTAGAGTGCTTATTGACACACTCATTCAACATATGGGCAAGCTTCTTGAGACTGATTCTAGAGATACTCTACCTAGTGTACACACCTTATATCACCATTATATATGCTATGGTGTTATATGAACTAGACCTTTAGATGATGATGGTGGTGCTTCTAAGGGATTAAGTGATATACTTTTGAGTGATGGCTTTTTTAGCCTATAAATTTGGTGTGCATATGTTGATCACTTCATATATGCATATATCTTTTATATTTGACATGTTAAATTTCATTTATACTTGTATGTAAAAGATGAATATTAAATTATACATAACTTGAATAATATATATGTATTTTTTTTATGTTTTAGAAGGAGACAATACCATCATCTTCATGATCCACTACTACATTTTTGGGTTAACTAATGTTTACATATGAATGGCCAGTTTATGGGCCATCTACTATTGTATATATTGATGTTACTAGGCCAAAATTCACATATACAAAGGTAATTTTGAGTTAATATTATAATTTGTGTACATGCTTTTATTTAATAAACAAGGTAAATTTTCTATATATCTTCAATATTTTCTAGAAAACTAAGTGAGTCTATTTGTTTAGTTGATGAACATAATGGAGGCTCCTCCATCTCTATGAGCTGAGATAGACACAAGCATTACCACTATAATGTGATCTACATAGGTACTCATTGAGGTACATGTTTAATTGTAATTTTGAATTGTAAATATAGATTTGTTTTAATAATTTTACCAGATACTTGAGCAAATATAACTTATGTGAATGTAGTGTGTATGCAAGGGTTGTCCAATGACATATGATAGTCCCATTCAAATGATTATCAAGAAACCTTATCATATTTTATTACCATTGCACATGTCTATTTATTCACCTCAACCTATCATTGACCCTATTGAGCATCAGACATATATTAAGCATGATCACAAGATTGCATTAAATGCATATTTTAATTATTTTTGTATTCTAGTTTAAAATTAAATTTTAGACTTAGTTACATATATAGTATTTAATTTTTATAATAATATTTGAATTTGAATAGGCTTATTTGCAAATGATCTATGAGTATAAAAGGACCCACAATCAGACCTTGGAAGAATCCAATGCATATGAGGGATCTCCATCTATGAGTAGGGCATCCTAGGGAGAGTCTTCTTCAAGGAAGGCAAAGAGAGGGAGACTATTTGATGAGTAATATGTCTTAGATGATGTAATTATTTGTATCCCTATATGATAATATACATGTTTTTTTCATTGTATGCATATATGAAATTTCCCTGACATTATATTATGTTTTTAGATGATGCAATTTTTTGTATGCCTATATGGCAATGTATGTGTTATTGACATTGTATGCCCATATGTAATTCACTCTACATTATATTAAGTTATTTTTTTTTATGCCTTTATGGATTTTATGGATACACAACCACACACACACACCGACCCACCCACAGACACACAGACACATACACATACACACACACACACACACACACACACACACACACACACACACACACACACACACATATATTCACATTTTGTGGTGATCATCCTTTCACATAAAATTTGTCTCATATTAGTATTGAAAAAATAAATTTGATGGTTGTATGGCCATATTTAGATATGATCATATTTAATATTTCCTTCGTGTAATTTATTAAAATTAACTTACAATATTTCAATATGTGTTTTAATTAAAACTATATGGGAGAAAATAGTATAATGTTTGAAATAAAGTCATATATTACTGTGAAATTCCTCTCATGATTGAGATGCACTATTTGGGCTACACCATTTATCACTATTCTAATGTGGATACCCTTACTACACTAGTTTAATATCATTTGAAACTTGATATTTACTTTTTATATTCATTGAATTTATAGACATACCATATTTATATTATAAGTAAAATCAAGCAAACAATATAATACTCATCTATTACATAACTTCTTCAGATTCACTTATATATTTTAATTGTGCAAGTTTGATGAAGTTGTTATGTTATACTTCCTCCTTTTGGATGTTCTCTCTTTGGAGATGTTTTTCATTATTATTTGATGCTTCCATATTTTATTGAAAATTTGTCCTCTTATTTGAGTCAACTTTAATTCACAAATGTGATCCTGAAGTGATGTTGTGCTATCTCCTTAGCCATATTGTTGTTACCCTTCTTTTAGAGACTCCTTTGTGGACCTTTAAAGTAGTGCAAGATTATAATTCTCATGTATCCTAAGGCCTTGTAATATTTTGGTGGTTATAGTTATTTTGTTTTGATTCATAAAATTTGTTATCTCACTTTCCCCTACACTTATCTTGGCCATTTCATCTCTTCTCATCATATATTTACTCTAGTATTCAAGAGCGTGGAAACACAACAATAAATATTATCAAAGTTGATATGACACTTAGAGAACTATGCTTCTATTACTTCATGGCTATACAATTCTGATTATAAAATATTTTAGGTGGTATATAATGTATATAACTAGGTTATTTTACACCCATCACACCCAATTGAGAGACCCACCTTTAATTCTAACATCAAGAATGCCCTTTTGAATACAAGAAAAATATAATTTTTAAGCCTAACTTCAAGTGTGTGTAAAATGAAAAATGTAATTAATTTTGATGAAATATAAGAACCCTTTCATGCATGAAAAATACATATAATTTCACCCTATATCAGATCTATGGAACCTTTGATACCGGTCCATGACACAAGTTGTAGTAATGGGTCATAAAATGTAACATTTTTTAACAATGAAGAGACAAGTTCTTGAGCTCCAACTAGAATTTATGCCTTCAAGACCTTGAGGTGAAAATAATTCACTTAAAGTATGTATATATAGTAAAATTACACATTTTACCATGAAATTGACATCTAAATCTACCTGAAAGCATGTTTTTACTATTGTTTAGAAGTGTGAGAACACTAACAACAAATGTTGTCAATATTTAATCGACAATTAGAGAACTCTACCTCCAGTGCTTCATGGATAAAAAATGGTATTTATAAAAAATACAAGGTGGTATATAATTTATATTACTAGGTTACTTTCCTCCCATCACACATGGTTGAGAGACCCACCACCCATTTTGGCCTTAAGAATACCATTCAAAAATATAATAAAAATATAGTTTTTAGCCTAACTTAAGGCATGCATTAAAAAAAATGTAAGTCATTTGGATGAAATAAAAGAACCTTAAAATTCATGTAAAATACATATAATTTAACCTTTAATCATGTAAATGGGATATTCAATACCAAATAAGTGGCATAAGTTGTAGTAATAGGTCCTGAAATGCAATTTTTAACAATGAAGAGATAAGTTCTTGAGCTCTAACTAAAATTTATGCCTCTACGACCTATAGGTGAAAATAAATCACTTAAATAATTTTAAATAGGAAAATTACATGTTCTCCCATGACCTCAACATTCAAATCCACCTGAAAGCATGTTTTCACTACTATTTAAGAGCATGGAAACAATAATAATAAATGTTGTCAAATTTCAAGTGGTAGTTGGATAACTCTACCTTCAATGCTTCATGTATTGAAAATGGAATTGAAAAAACATATATGGTGGTATATAATATATAATACAAGGTAATTTTCATCCCATCACTCCTGATCAAGAGACCTACCATCCATTTTGACCTCAAGAATGCCCTTCCCAATAGAAGAAAATTGTAGTTTTTAAGCCTAACTTCAGGCATGTATAAAATGAAAATAGTAAGTCATTTTGATGAAATAAAAGAAAAATCACATGCATGTATAATACCTATAATTTATCCATGTATCATTTCAATATAACCTTCGAGACCAATTCATGACACAAATTGTAGTAATAGGTCTTGAAATGTAACTTTTTTGTATTTAAGAGACAAGTTCCTGAGCTCCAACTGACATTTATACCTTCAGGAACTCTATGTTTAAATTAATAATTTAAAAAATTTATATATATGAAAATGATACATTATCCCATTATTTTAATGTCCAAATCCACTCAAAATCGTATTTTCACTACTATTTAGGAGTGTGGAAACACTGACAACAAACATTGTCAAAGTTGACGTGGTAGTTGGAGAGCTCCACCTCCAATGCTTTGTGGATCAAAAATGGAAATTATAAAACATATATGGTGGTGGATAATGTCTATAAATATGTTTTTTGCCTCCCATAGTTCTTTTTCAAGATACCCACCACCTATTTTAGCCTCAATAACACCCTTCTTAATACAAAACAATTATAGTTTTAAAGCCTAAATTTAGGCATGTGTAAAATATAAATCATAATTCATTTGGATAAATTTATATAAAAATCATGTGCATGTAAAATAAATATAATTTTATCCTATGTCATGTTTATGGCACCTTAGAGACCAAACAATGGCATAAGTTGTAATGGGTCATGAAATACAACATTTTTGTAGTGAAGAGAATTTATTGAGCTTCAATTAACATTTCCACATTAAGATGTATAAGTAAAAATACATAAATTTAAACACACACACACACACACAAATTTAAACACACACACACATATATATGTATAAATTTAAAAATACATATATAAGTAAAAATACATACATTTAAACACACACACACACACACACACACACACACACACACACACACACACACACACAGGAAATGGCATGTGATTCTATGACCTCAATGTCTAAATCCACTCGAATGCATGTTTTTAGTACTATTTAAGAGTGTGGATATACTGAAAAAAATGTTGTCAAAGTTTAAGTGATAGTTGGAGAATTCAACCTCTAGTGATTTATGGCTTAAAAATAGCATTATCAATTGTATGAGGTGGTGCATAATGTATAGGACTAGGTTATTTTCCTTCCATCACACTTTATCAAGATACCCACCACCCATTAGAGCCTTAAGAACACCCTTCCCAATACAAGAAAATTGTAGTTTTTAGCCTAACTTTAGGCATGCATAAAATAGAAATCATAAGTTATTTAGATGAGCCAAAATAACCTTCATGTGCCTATAAAATACATCTAATTTCACATTGGATCACATTGACATGAACTTGGAGATGAATATGTGGCATAAATTATAGTAATAGGACTTGAAATGCAACTTTTTATAGTGAAAAGACAAATTATTGAGCTCTAACTAGCATTTCTATCTTTGGGACCTCTAGTTTAAAATCCATCTCTTTGAGAATGTATAGATAGGAAAATTAGCTCAATTTCAAGATCCACCTGAATGTATGTTTTTAATACTATTCAAGAGCATGAAAACACTGACAATAAATGTTATCAAAGTTAAAGATATAGTTAGAGAACTCTATATCTAGTGTTTTTTGACTTGAAAATAGCATTACCAACACATTTGGGGTGGTGGACAATGTTAAATACTAGGTTCTTGGCCTCCCATCCTTCCAACCTCAAGAATGCCTTTCCCAATATGAAAAAATTATAGTTTTAAAGCCTAGCTTTAGGTGTAAATAAAATAAAAACCATAAGTCATTAGCATAAATTGAAAGAACCTTCACATTCATGTCAAAACCATATAATTTCAACCTATATCACATTAATGAAACCTTGGCTATGAATTTTTAGCACAATTTTTAGTAACGAGTAATGAAATGTAGATTTTTTATAGTGAATATACAAGTTCTTGAACTCCAACTAGCATTTTCACCTTTAGTACCTCTAGGTGTAAATCCATCAATTTTAGTGCATCTAGATAGGCATATGACACATGATCCCATATATGTAAAAATACATTAGAATGCATGTTTTCATTATTGTTCAGGAGCATGGAAACAATGACAACAAATGTTGTCAAAGTTAAAGCTATAGTTGGAAAACTCCACCTCTGATGCTTCACGACTCAAAATAGGCATTGCCAACACATCTAGGGTGGTGGATAATGTCAATGACTAAATTTTTGGCCTGCCATCACACCTAGTTGAAATATTCACTACTCATTATAGTCTCAAGAATTACCTTTATGTAATAAATGAGTACTTATATTAAGCTTTTCTTAGCTTCAAGAATATGAAATTGTTTACTAACCATGCCAACTAGATGAAGGTGGAAGCTTATTTGGAACCACTAACCTACAAAAAAATTATTAGTAAGTAATTAAAAATGAGATTTATATGTACTACCTAAAAAATCAATAAAATTTGATAAATTAAATACATCTATATTTGGCAAGTCAACACACCTTAAAAATTCAATCCAATGGACCACTAGGATCTACTCTAATATTGATAGTAACAAGAATAGATTCATGGTCTGACTCACAAAATTTCCATATATTCTTATTTACTAGCCTCTGATGATATTTTACCAATTAAATATTTGTTGAAAGACCCAAATTTTATTAGTGTAGCATCTTCCTATGTTTCAAAGTCTTCAAACAACCATACATATGATTTTTTTTTATAGGATATCATCAAAGCTAAGTTCTAGTGACATCATAGACCCAGTGGGATAGTCAATGTTTTCTCCATCTATGACTTAGGAATTCAATTTTTTATTTTCTTCTACACACCAAAATACGTATTAATATGTTATCTCTTTATTATCCTCATCAACAATAACTACAAAACATGCCCTGTATCATAAAAATATTTTTTAATGATGTTGTCAAGATAGATAACGAGAATAAATAGTACACAATGATTAATATTCTACTTGGTTACACTAGATTATATACATGGTCAAAGTCATGTGATGATGTCATATCTATAAGTTGTAATGCTAGTGAAACTTGATATGTATCAATTGAATTTAGAGGTTTTCAACTCCATTCATCCACCCACTCTTGTGACTCACACTCATTAAAAATAGAGTCCATGCATACAGAACAAAAACATGTTAAGCGTCTTATATGATTAGTCTAAGTACTTGAATTTTAGATATGAAATGAGTGGAACTCACTTGATCTCATTATATTCATACAATCCTTATACTTTGCCTAGTGTTTTTCCTCCATCAACCAAAAATATCTTTGAACAATAAATCTTTCTTAAGAACCATGGCCCATTTTTCTCATTACACCATTCAACAATGGTTTTTTCATCAGTCAAAATAACACCATATTAAAAATTCAAATTCTATCTTGAAATGACTCTTTTTACACATGATTTAGCACCATCATGCTCCCTTTCTCCATAGCTAATCTTAGTGAAACTCTAAATATGTTTTACACCAGTGGTAATGTGCATCCAACTCAACTAATAAAACATCCATGCATTCTTAAGTTGTGATGTGAAATTATCTGACCAAATGTAATGCTAATTGAAATTAATGTTCCCTTAAGTCAACTATCCATATAATATCTCAAAACAAACATACACATACTCTATACAATGTTATCAGTCATCACTGACATATAAATGGTACTCCTTTAATATATTTTGATCTTGCCCTATACTATCAGGTATATACATGAATGCTATATACACATATATTGAAACCTGTATTGAGTTATAATATTGTGAGTGAACTTTCATTTATGGTTTGAATGTGTAATTATCAAAAAATTCAACTAATAAAACAATAAAATAAAGTGGGAATGTATCCTTGCTTAGTTTGAAATGTTTATCCAACCATCTTGCCTTAGGTCTACCTTGCGTACTCATAAATAATTTTCTCCTTACATTTGACCATAAATTTTGAAATAGGTATCTATTTTTTAATAAACTCACTCATTTTAGCTTCTTTGCCATATTTTACTTGATAAGTCATATATTTGTATCCACTCAGACCAACTAATTGATGTCCAATTGCACTTGTACTCCCCTCCTGGATATAATTTTTTAATTTTGACAATCCACCACAAATGTTATAATTTACATCCAAACATACTTGTTATAAAATAATTATCCATTTGGAGTTTCACAAAAAATGGTTGGAATAAATAACCTATATGATTTTGGTTAAAATTCTATGTCACACTTTTTAAATTTTTAATTACTATGCTAAACACAATGTATATGGTGTAAAACATCATAGTGCATTGAACATTTAATAGGTTACATACAAGTGGTGCAAATGTGATTTATTTTCTCAAAATATCTTTGACTAATATAACTTTATGGATTTTTTTTTAAACATAGAGTACAATTATGTTTGGGTCATATCCAATAAATATTTTAGATGTGGTTCATGGTTATGAGAACCAACTCTTCTTTTCAATACATCCCTTTTATTAGGTGAAACTCTTGTATTGCCTTTCCAAAATTATGCAAATAAATAATTGAGAGCATTGACTATAGCCTTGCCCTTTCATTGAAGTCTACTAGGGAATACACAGACCTTATTGGTATTAACATAATTAAGTATTTGGAATCTTCCATTCAATTTCATTAATGTTTTTATATTTGTGCCCAATGCTCAACTATTTTTTGAAATCAATCCTTTTCCATATTTAAACACTTACTTCACAAGTTTTAATTATACGTTAGGTAGTATTACAATCTTTGTTATGTGATTCAAGCCTACAATTTGTCATGCCCCCTTTGTAATAAATTTGATGTTGTTGGAAAAATGGCCATTCCAATATTTCTATGACACTATTCACCAAATCACTATTCATGAAGATACTATTCACTATCACTATTCACTGGTGATGTGGCAGATGATGTAGTAGATGAGGTAGATTGTGGATGAGGTGGCATGGCCCACATGGGTCCTCACATGGGGTCTAGAACATGTGCTTGGAGTGGGATGTCCTACCCCATTTAGAAGACAAACTAGATTTACTTTTCTCTTCACATGGGTTATCCTTGATGGGGAAAAGAAAGGTTGGTGATTTTTGTTGGGTGAATATTTTTTCAATCAGCTAATTGATGAGCAAAATAGGTCTTATCAACCACAACAAGGTAGATGGGTTAGCCAAATGTGTAGGTTTACTACATCAAAAGGGGACAAATCTCTCCTCTAATCAAGGGGAGGTTCCCTGTTAAATATGAGGAGCTATATACTATATCTATATGTAAAAAATAACACTCGAGGGTAGGATAACACCATTCATCTCTCTTTTTTTAGAGATGATGCTCACAAACAAAAGATAAATTCTTGGTGAAAACACTGAAGGCACTTCTCTTCTTTTAGAAGTGATCTTACAGAAAATAATAGGAGTTCTTTTAGGTAGTGACAAGCAACTGATAACAAAGGGCGTTTTAACCAAAAGATTGAGATGTAGTACAAAGTCTCCACCTTGATTGCCTAAGAGTGAAATATGAAGGACAATGAGGGCACAAATTTGTCTCAAGGTCCTTTACACAGAAACATAAAACAAACAAACACACTGGAGACAATTGTGGTGGCACAAAGTCTCTCCATAGTTGGCTTTAGGACACCTTCCTAATTACTTCCATTAGTTCTACTTGTTAAATTGAATAAATAGGAATACATTTAGGAAACAAACATAAAAATAATCTCCTAGAATGACACAAACTATAACAGCACAAAGTCTAAAAGTAACTTGTTTTCTGATTCAAACAATAAAATATGAAGAACAATTTGAGCTCAAAGTCTCAGTAATCACCTCTCAATTTGGGCAAAGTTTCACTTCTATAAATGGAAAAGCCTCCCCTCATCAAGTAAGAGAATACCATATATATTGGCCAAGAAAAGCTTGGCACTTTATTCTAGGGAGCGGCTCATGTGGCAGTCAATGCCTTGATTACATTTCTAGATTTGTCAAGGGACCATACTAAAAAATAGGGTAGATACCTTTACTATGACATGCTGAGTCATCTCAAATGTCTCCTCTTGGGTTTAGGTCATCTAGTTTGTCACCTAATGTTTGCGCAGCTATCCATTTTGCCTTTACTCCAAGGGAGACAAATAGGGTGCACCTTCAATGTTTGCAGGCTCAAAAATCTATTTTACAGACGGTTCTAGCTACTGGAATAACTATTGCATAGATATTTCCCTCTTTGTCTCTTCTTAGGTTTGTCTTTTCCTAGATTCTGAGCTCTCGAGGCTATATTCTCAGCTTTGCTAGCTCTTTTGGCTCCTTTTCTTAGCGGTTCTTCTCTTTGGAGTTTTGGCCTTTGAATGCATTTGGGTCTATACTCAAGCCTTCAAAGATCAATGGCTATTTCATTACCACAAATTTGACATCTTAAAGCCTGTCATCATTTGAAAGCCAACATCTAGTTGGTTTCCTTGAATTTGATGGTTACGAGGACATTACCAGACGTCTAGATCCAAACAACTAGTTCATGATGCTCAGCTTTGACATCTTCAGGCCTGCTATCCTCCTTGGCAATTCCTTTGGATTTGTTGTTTGATCCTTCTTGGAGGGGATCTACCCTTTGGGGTCTTGAAAAGGGTCTGTTTTTCTTGGTGAGACCCCTCCATAAGGGTACCTACCCTTCAGGGTCCTTCAGGTGATCTTCAGGTTTCACCAGGTGGCCTTCAGGCTCTAATTCCTTCAGGCTCCAATTCCTTCAAACAAAATGTCCAAAGGAATTCCTTTGAACATTTTGTCTGAAGGAAATCTTCCTTTGTATTCCTTTCACTTTCCATCGGGCTTTCGGTTGGGCTTATTCCTTCGAACAAAATTCCAAAGGAATGCCTTAACATTTTTGCCATGGAAAATCCTTCTGAAGGAATTCCTTTTCTCCTTTCAGCCTTTGAAATGGTCCATTTGATCCTTGCCTACCCTCCAAAAGGGTTGTTTGGCCTCCAAGGTTGTCTTTTAGAAAAGTTGCAAGGGTCCTTTTGGCTTCGAAGTGCCCTCCGCAAGGGCACTTGTCCTTTGGGCTTTTGAAATTGTATTAACTGATTGAAAATGCCTAAGTGTCGAGAGCTCATTTCTTTCCTATAGAGTTCATAGAAATGAACCTACAGAGTCCATAGAAATGTATCTATAAAGTCTATAGAACCCAGTCTGTAGAAACCATAAACTAACCTACAGAGTCTTTAGTTTTGAGTCCATAGAATTCTACCTGTAGAGTCCATATATTTCTTCCTATAGAGTCTGTAGTTTCAAGCCTACAGAGTCCATAGATTTATTCCTACAAAGTTTGTAGATTTCTTCCTATAGAGTTCATAGTTTCAAGCCTACAGAGTCCATAGATTTCTTCCTGCAGAGTTCGTAGAAACGTATCTACAGAGTCTTTTAGCTAAAAATGTATGAAAAATAGAGAATTTAAAGGCTCAAAACAATTTTTGACAAGGGAAGAGAGAATTTTTGGCTTGTAAGACCAAAAATAGTTCATGTGTTGTCCTAAAAATGAGTGACAAACTTTGGGAACAACAGTTGGCTCTAGTTGGGAAACTTCATTTAGTTGAAATTTTGAAGTACCTGAGGGAAGTAAAAACTAGAATCTCTAGTGTTTTGAAGTGTGCCATTGGGCTATGGAGTCATGCCAACCAAAAAGAAAGGTGCCAAAAATGAAAATGAGCAACAAAAAGTATAAAATAGAACTAAAGACTATACAAATATACATATGTACAGGTGAACTTATCTGATACTTAAAGAATTGAAGTGCTTTAGATGTTGCCCATTGTGAGACAATGAAAATGGCATTCCATCCTGATAAACTAGAAAGAAACCATTTTCTCCCCAAAATTGATGATGAGAAAATCGAACTCTCCACCAAGAATCACATTTTCTATCTACTCCTTTTGGTTTTCTCTTCTTGCCCCATGGCAAGACGTGGTCTCTAATATGAAAACCATAAATCTTTGCTCTCTTGGTGAAGAGTTCCTTTTCCTGACTTTGGCACGTAGTAGTGTGATCAACTACCATAGCTTGTTGCTCTTCTGGTCCAGTCCAGCACATGATTTGATTGTCAACATCAAACACCTACTAATGGTTAGCTTTATTAGGCACGCTTGGTTGAAAGACCAGTTTGATAGTGTGCCTATTATCTTGGAAATGAGGGTGAGGAACCATGAAGGTTACAGGGCCAGCCAATGAATTTTCATGATTATGAGGCTCTCTAGGCACTGCATAAATATTGAAAGCTTCAAAACATTCAATTTGATCCCATAATAGATTGCAGTCATGGCACAATCTTTTGTTCTTAGTTTGACACAAGTTCCTCACCTCACAAACCATCAGTTCAACATCTCCTTTAGCATGAAGGATTTTAACACCTTTGTCTTGAGTGGCCTTTAATCCAAGTAGTAGATATTCATACTCAATAGTGTTATTGGTGTTGCTAAACTGCAACTTGTATGGAAAAAAAAAATCTCCTTGAGGAGATATCAACACAGTCCCAGCTCTAGCACCAGTAGAAGAATTGTTGCCATTGAATTTCAAGATCCAAACATCATCAGAAGCTGATCTTCTATCAGATTTTTATTAATTAGAGAGGGAAGATTCTTTTTGTTTATACTGTACCCTACCAATTCTTTTGATGTCTTATTTGAATCAATTATTGGATTTCTAGCTATAGGACTTTCATCTGTAGAAACATGAACATCTTATGTGGACAAAAAATAATTACCCCTGCCTGAAGACTCAAATAGAATTTGAGCTTTAGGTGCTGATGTTTGAGTGACAACATATTTTGCCTCCTTCTCAAGAAGCAATCTCTACATAATGCCTTTGACTAGGATCCTCCCTCAGATAGGTCCATGCTCAATTCTCCTCCAACATCCTTGCAAAAATTTCATCCAAGAAGGATGCCGTATGAGGCTGGAACATTAGCCACCAAGACTGTCATCTTGATTCTCTTATCTAGGAATGCTGCAAATGTAAATTGGGCATCCTTGATTTGTCCTAGTAGTGGAACTTATTTGTTCTCCATGGAGAAATATCTCCCAAATGTCTTGGACAATGTGAGACCAAGAGATTCTACCACTTTAGCAGGAATGACATTGTCTGAAGCTCTAGAATCAATGATGTAGTTGCTCAGCTTGTGACCATTTATCAATAGGGAAACATAAAAAGGCTCTATTTTACCAGGGTTAGTAGGAGGAGTAATGACAAGGTTATTTGGGATAGACATGTTCCTTGGGGGATCATGAGTTACCTTCTTAACATCTTGTCTTGCAGGGATGACTTTATTTTTCACACACTCAACCAACTTGTCCAACTACATAGGGTTGGATTGCAAATATTCAAACTCAGTCATTTGAATTTTGGTCTTCTTAGTATGGTTGATTATGTCAAATGACTAGAATGGACTAGGAATAGAGGAAGGGAGTTCATCCTTCTAGTTTTTAGAGGGGGAGGACTGATCTGTGAAATTGATGTTAAAGGTGAAAAAATGTTTGGGGTACTTACTTTTTTAGTAACCACCGGGTCCTTTGGCTAGAAAGGTAGAGAAGTTCCTCATTTGGAAATTGAAATTGCTGGTTCAGGTCACTCCTCTATCTTCTCTTTATCAGCTTGATGGGCTGACTAATTTTTGGACCAGGTGAACACAACATATGATCCCTCATCTACTCTAACTTCACTTATGGGTTCATCCTAATAATTTAGGAAACCAATGTTGGAGTCGCTAGTTGATTCATCTTGGTCTATTGCAAAGAGATCAATGTCATTTTCTTGATCAAACTCAGGTTGGAAAGAGAAATCATGTTCTATTTCTAGATATCCAACTACTAAATTGGTTAGAGGCACTTCAAGGGTGAGGTTCCTTTTTGGGGGAAGAAGATGATTTGGCTACCCTTGATTTTTGGCAGTATTACCTTGATATGCCTAATTGGGGAATGTCCTCCTTGGTGTATCTCTATATGAAGGAGTGGAAGACATACCTTGGGCCATTTGCCTTTTCAAGGCTAGTAATTCATTTTCTAGCTTTTTCACTATTTGATCAGTGGTGCCTATAGATGGATATTCAGAGGATGAAGAAGATTTACCTCTATTTAGATCTCTCCTTATCTTTTCTACTGAGATAAGGTCATCTTCCACCTTAGTAGCCAAGTCCTGAGTAACAACAAGGTCTATGTGGCCAGCACATCTCAACAAAAAACTCACTTTAGGTAGCTATGAGTTGATGAAGAAGCATTTGAGATTCTTAGGTGTTGGCTGAGCAATTATATGAATCCAATTCCTTAGCTTGTCAAACCTGGAAATGAAGTCCTTCATAGGTTCATGAGGTTCCTTCTTCATTTGTGTGAGTTGGGCCAGCAAGGCATGTGCATCTTCTGCAAGCTTGAACTTGGCTTCAAATTTAGCTTTGAGTGTGTCCCAGTCAGTCAGTAACCTAGCCTGTAGATGGTAGAACCAGTCTGTAGTAGCACCTTGTAGTGTTTCTACAAACAACCTGGTTGTTACGTCTTTGAATTCCACTCCTCTCACACCATAGGCTATGCTAAAAGCTGTAATGTGTTCATCAAGATGAACTCTCCCATCACCAAAGAATTTGGGGAAATTCTTTCTTGAATTATGTGGTAGCTCATGTAGAGGTGGAGTAAGATTGAGTGGACAAAAAGAGTTACCCCAGGGGCCTTGAGCTGCCATGATTTGATTATGGAAAAGGGGGATAACAAGTCTGGGTGGAGTATGTATAGGTAAATCTCTAGTAATAACAAAAAAAGAAGCTGTACCTTGTGTTGGTGTCCTAGTATGGGTAGGAGGAACACTCCTAAATCATTAAACTTGAAGTTTGGGGAGGGAACAAATCAAAATTTCCTTGCTAAGCCAACTCAAAGATTTCAACAACATCTGGCTTCTAGTATAGCATGGAGTTACTAGATTGTAGAATAAAAATGGGAAAGAATTGGTCTTGCTTCAGCTTGAAGCTTTTTGCTTCAAACTACGTGCTCTTCCCCAGTGGAGTTGCCAAAAATTGTTGGGTGAATATTTTGTCAATTAGCTAATTGATGAGAAAAATAGGTCTTATCAACCATAGTAAGGGAGATGGGTCAGCCAAATGTGTAGGTTTACTACATTGAAAGGGGAAAAATATCTCCTCTCATCAAGGGGAGGTTCCTTATTAAATATGAGGAGCTATATACTATATCTATATCTAGAAAATAACACTAGAGGGTAGGATAACACCATCCATCTCCCTTTTTTTAGAGATGATGTTCAGAAACAAAGGAGAAATTCCTAGTGAAAACACTAAAGGCACTTTTCTTCTTTCAGAAGTGATCTTACAGGAAACAATAGGAGTTCTTTCAGGTAGTGATAAGCAACTGGTAACAAAGGGTGTTTTAACTAGTAGACTGAGATGTAGCACAAAGTCTCCACCTTGACTACCCAATAGTGAAATATGAAGGATAATGAGGGCACAAAGTCATCCCAAGGTCCTTTATATAGAAACAAAAAATAGACAAACACACTAAAGACAATTGTGGGGGGAAAAAGTCTCTCCACAGTTGGCTTTAGGACACCGTCTTGATTACTTCCACTAGATCTACTTGTTAAATTGAATAAAAAAGAATACATTCAGGAAATAGACATAATAACAATCTCTTAGAATGACACAAGCTATAACAACACAAGGTTTGAAAGTAACTTACTTTCTGATTCAAACAAAGAAATATGAAAAATAATCTGAGCTCAAAGTCTTAGTAATCGCCTCTCAATTTGGGCAGAGTTTCACTTCTATAAATGGAAAAGTATCCCCTCATCAACTAAGAGAATACCATATATATTAGCCAAGAAAGGCTTGGTGCTTTGTTCCAAGGAGTGGCTCATGTGGCAGTCAATGCCTTGAATGCATTTCTAGATTTGTCAAGGGACCATGCTAAAAAATAGGGCGGTTACCTTAGCTGTGACATGCTAAGTCATCTAAAATGTCTCCTCCTAGGTCTAGGTCATCTAGTTTGTCACCTGATGTCTGCGTAGTTGTCCATTTTGCCTTTACTCCAAGGGAGACAAGTAGGGCACGCCTTCAATGTTTGCAAGCTCACAAATCTACTTTATAGATTGTTTTAGCTATTATAATAATTACTGCATAGATATTTCCCTCTTTGTCTCTTCTTGGTTTTGTCTTTTCCTAGAATCTGAGCTCTCGAGGCTACATTCTCAACTTTGCTGGCTCTTTTGGCTCCTTCTCTTAGTGGTTCTTCTCTTTGGAGTTTTGGCCTTTGAATGCATTCAGGTCCATGCTCAAGCCTTTAAAGATCAAAGGCTATTTAATTGTCATGAATTTGACATCTTTGAGCCCATCATCATTTGAAAGCTAACATCTAGTTGGTTGACCTAAATTTGACAGCTATGGGGACATTATTGGATGTCTAGATCCCAACGGCTAGTTCACGATGCTCAACTTTGACATCTTTGAGCCTATCATCCTCCTTAGCAATTCCTTTGGCTTTGTTATTTGATCCTTCTCGGAGGGGATTTGCCCTTCATGGTCTTGAAAAGGGTCTATTTTGCTTGGTGAGACGCCCCCACAAGGGTACCTACCCTTTGGGGTCCTTTGGGTGATTTTTGGGTTTCACTGGGTGGCCTTCGAGCTCTAATTCCTTTGGGATCCAATTCCTTCAGATAAAATGTTTGAAGGAATTCCTTTGGACATTTTGTTTGAAGGAAATCTTCCTTCACATTCCTTTTGCTTCCATTGGGCTTTTGGTCGGGCTTATTCCTTTGGACAAAATTCCAAAGGAATGCCTTAGCATTTTTGCCACAAAAATCCTTCTGAAGGAATTCCTTTGCTTCTTTCGACCTTTGAAATGGTCCATTTGATCCTTGCCTACCCTCCAAAAGGGTTGTTTGGCCTCCAAGGTTGTCTTTTGGAAAAGTTGAAAGGGTCCTTTTGGCTTTGAAGTGCCCTCCGTAAGGGCACTTTTCCTTTGGGATTTTGAAATTGAACAGACTAATTGAAAATGCCTAAGTGTCGAGAGCTCATTTCTTTCCTTTAGAGTTCATAGAAATGAACTTGTAGAGTCCATAGAAATGTATCTGCAAAGTTTGTAGAACCCAGTCCGTAAAAACTAGAAACTAACCTATAGAGTTCATAGTTTTGAGTCCATAGATTTGAGTTCATAGAATTCTTCCTACAGAGTCCATATATTTCTCCCTACAGAGTTCATAGATTTCTTCCTGTAGAGTCCATAGTTTCAAGCCTATAGAGTCCATAGATTTCTTCTTGTAGAGTTTGTAGAAACATATCTATAGAGTCTCTTAGCTGAAAAAGTTTGAAAAATAGAGAATTTGAAGGCTCAAAACAATTTTTGAGAAGGGAAGAGAGAATTATTGGCTTGTAAGACCAAATAGTTCATTTGTTGTCCTAAAAATGAGTGACAGACTTTGAGAACAACAATTTTTATTATGACTTCATGATTAAGAATATGGAATGGTCAAAAGGGGTAAAGTTGGTCCAAAATTATGTGGGTACATTGTTGAAATATTTTGGAGAAGTCAAAAGTGGGTGGTTGAAAGGATCTTGGTCACATGGAGCACATGGGTGAATAGAAATATAGTCTCCATCATTTAATTCCCTTTACATGGAGAGTTTGGCACAATTTTTTGTGGCTTCATGATGTAGGTAGTGGTGATGGTCAAAAGGTTATTGAAAGCACTTTTGGAGGCATGTGGACACTTATGGGTAAATGATTTCATGTTTCCATCATTATTTATCTTTCACATGGGAAAGATAAGTTCAATTATGAAATCATGTGAGATAGAGTTGATTATGTTTAAAGTGAGGGATTACCTTTTGAATCTTGCATATGGGCAAGATTGTCAAAGATTTAAATTTATCCCCCCATGGGGAAAATTGTGCCACATTTCCTCTCCCCTTACTTTCTCATTGTAAAAATTATAAATATAAGGCTACCCCCATTTGAAATACATCTTTGATAAATCATTTAAACCCCCAATTTGGGAATTTAATTTGTGTTTAAACTCCCCCTCTTTTTTGGATGAAAACCCAAATGAAGGTATGAGATTAGGAAGATGAAACCCTTCCTAGTTTCCTTTGTGAATTTGAGGATGCAAACTTTGTCATTCAAGTGAGGTAATATCATCCGGTAATTACAACTATGCTTCAATTGCAGATTTAGAGTTGCAATGTGTGTGTGTGGTGTGCAAAATTTCATGTTGTCATTTTGTGAAGATTTATAGGCATTTCAATGGATTTGTAAGTGTGGTATTGAGAATTTAATGTAATAATTGCTATTTCATAAGTATTTGTAAGTGGTTATGTGGAAGAATTAATATAAGAGTTATGGTTTTATATTATCTCTAACTTTTTATTATGTGTTGGTTATTTAATGCTGAAGTTATTTTTAGTTGGAATCATATAAAATCATATTTTTATAAATAATCCCATAAGATTTATTATATTGGTATCAAAGCTGGTGATCTTGCCAGCCTATAGGTCTTTTTTGTTTGATGCTTTCAAGTGACAAGGAAATTAGGTACTATAGAAGAGAGGAGAAGAAATTACAGCCAAGAGAAATAATGAAATAAAAACTAAGGTTATTACCAAAGGTAGTAGTATATCCCATTGAAAAGGTGGGATTGAATATGAAGACAATTGAAAAATCTATGCTATAGTTTATTCAAGAATTTCAAAAATATTAGAAGAATCTACTTACATGGTTGGAGGATCCAAAAACAAAGAGAACGTTTTTGAATAAAAAGGAAAAGGTAGAACCAAAGCTTCAAAAGATTGTTAATGAGGATAAATGTTTCTTTCAAAAGGAAGAAAGAGTGGAACTAGAGGCATTCCATGCCTTAGAATATGATGGTGTGGTGACATTAGAAGAAGAGCCACAAGAATGCATTCTTGAAGAAAGAATGGAACCAATGGCATGCCATGACTTATAAATGATAGTATTGAGGTATAAAAAGAAGATTTTCAAGGAATAAATGAACATGAAACTAAAGGAGTGCAAGATAAATATATTTTATTGGTGGAAGATGCCTATTTATCTTCTAATGATTGTATGCATGATAATGAGCCAAAGAAGAAAGAAGGAATGGAACCTAAAAATATGTTTGAAAATAAACTAACCACATTGCATACAATCATAGAGGATGTAATGAGAACCCATAAAATGTGTGATGATTTCATGGAAAGAGCTAAGAGCACTGAATTGGTAGCCACTCAAGCACAATAACACCTTCAAATATTTTATTGTGACAAATGAGGATGAACATCCTATTTGAATCCAAAGGTATGTTGATGAGTAAGATTTTAGAAATGATGCCCCAATTAAGTCTTATTCTATTGATGGTGAGAAGGTTGATAATAATAATATTATAAATCCTTTAGAGACTTTCAAATCAACTGATAGAGGTAGACATTTTGATTGCTTCTTTGATTGTAATTTGAGGAATAAGGCTTTGGTAGGAGCAAGGATTTGTTACATATGATGTCATTACAAAATTTATGTCATGATAAGAAGTATTATTACAAGATTGAAAGGAGAAAGGGTGAAAAGTGGAAGGGGTATCCTTTTTCTCAACATCAAGATGTCTCATATTTGATGGTGTGGGATCCATGTGTTTTGGCTAAATCCAACATATAGATTAAAGGTAAACCTTATTTGGTAATAAAAGATGTTTTGTTAGATTCTAATGATTGTATGTGTCGACCAAATGACTTAGTCAAAGAAGGGGATTTAGTTGATATATGTAAAGGATTCAAGATGGAGGAACATGCACTAACCTCCAAATTTTTAATGGATAAGACAATGGTTGGTTATCAAAATAACATGGCAAATGGATATGCATTTGAAGGAGATTTTCTATAAAGCAAGGATAGATATGTTGAGTATAACTCAAAAATTCATTCCTTACCAAAGGTAAATGAGTTCAGTATTGGTAGCCTAAGGTATGAGCATAATGTTCATATTTCAAATCAATTGTTTCCTCTTATGCCTCTAAATTTTTTTCCTCATCATGGAAATAATGCACCAAAGGTTGGTAGAGTAAGAGGCACAACTTGTAGAATAGGGCATGAGGACTCTTTTTTTTACATTCCACATTGTTGTGTCAAATGGGATTCATGTAATATCTTGAGGGCAAAAGCATATATAGGTACTGATATTACTATTGAGTTCTTCATATCTTGCATTTGGAATAAATGGAAGTCCATATAGTTTATTGTGTTTTCTAACAACATTGTGAAGGATCAATGATCAAGGTTTATATATCACTTATGGGAGCCAAGTACCACCATTAGATAAAAGATCATAAGTCATGGACAAATGAAGATAATCCCTATAAATTACTTGATGCTAGATGTGGGTAAGAAAAAATTATGTCATTTTTTTGTTCCTTGTATCATGACTAAACATAGAAAGGTGTTGTTAGGATCAAGCTACTTTCATGTTTTTTATCCTTGGATGAGTCAAGGAGTTTTCAATAAGGATAATATTCCACAAGATGGAATCCATGTTATTATAGATGATGTATATGATATACCATGCAAGGAGAAGATTCAAAATATTAGATTTGCCATTGTAGACCTTAAGGTTTGTGATGGTTTTGGTATTTTTGGTTTAAGATATTTTGATGTAGGTTTGGGTGTGTAGTGGTTCCATTATTTAGTATTATTTATGGGACTTAGATTCAAAGCTGATGGGAATGAGGTAGTTATATATGGAATAGGAAATGGATCTCCACAAGAGGTTACAAAAAGTTTGGCATTGATGTATAACAGTTCATCCATGGGTAAGAAATATATTCACAATGATTATTATTAACATATTGTGGTGTTTGATGAATGAAATCTAGGATTAATATGTGATGAATGATTAAAGCACATCATATAATGGGGATCAGATCCTAAGTCTATCATGGTTGTACCCTACTACCACTAAAGAAGTTACAAAGAGGAGATCAAGAAGATTATCAAAGATATAATTACTAGGATCATTGAGATCTTGGTCATGATTTTTAATTTGGAGAACACACCAGTTACCTTCCATTCATGTATGCATTAGGTATTTAGAAATCATTTGAGAAGATTTTTTTTGATTCTCTTAGATGACATTTTGATTCCTAGGATCATTGAGCATTTGGATGTAGCCCTTCTAACTCTATAGAAATAGGATCTATGTGTAAAATAATATAAATATGAGTTTATGTTGACAGAGATGTGTTACTTGAGTCATGAAATTATTTCTCAAGTTGTTTATAATAATTATCAAAAGATCCAAGCTACCTTGGATTGGCCTCCTCCCACTACACTGGCACATCTGGGTAGATTCTTTGGTTATTTCAAAAGATTGGTTAAGGGATCTTCATGTGTAACAACACCCTTTCTTGATATAGTAGCGATGAGAGATTTTCATGGACAAAAATTGGGTAAAAGTTTTTTGATAAACTTAAGGAGGTAATGATTTCATGTCCTATACTTGACATTTTAGACACCTTGATTTTATTACACATATAAAACCAATCCTCTCATTCACCAACACACCAATGCATGAAAAGGTACCCTTCCTTATCTTCTGGATATTCCACCATGTTGAAATTACAATAGAGGACCTAATGCACATTAAGAATTGAGTTTGCCAACCATCTCCAAATTGAGGCTTGTTCCACAACATCATTAGAGATGCACAAGTTAGCAAACCCAATGATGCAATAAAGTCAAAAAGGTTCCAAACCACTTGATAGGTGGGGTATAAACCCCAGTAAATAATGTCTTGACAAATTTTTGGATACAATAAAGTGATGGAACCACCACATCTAACTTCATTCCTAGTAGCCTAAAAAATGGCCCCAAGCCAAATTATTCATGTTGCATTATGCAATAAAATGCTATAAATCTTAGCCTCTTGCAAGCAGAGCATTTTCATACTAATAAAAAGCTAACAAATGTTCCCAACCACATACTCATGTGAAGGATTAGTAAGGCCCCAAACATTTCAAGATTAAATAATCATTGGGAACTATCGAGGTGTATGCCATTCTCCTCTGTGAGATCTTTAAGTGCAACAAATTGATTATACATCAACTTTTTTGGCATATAGTCAAGAATTTTAAATGGTTGTCTCTTATGATCCATATATTCCTCCTCCTCAGGAGATGGAGAGGGTATTAGGGAACATTGAAACATTGATTTGTGATCCAAGGTGACCAAACTCCATTCGTCCTCTAAAATATTCACCTTAGGAGGGGGTTGTGATGGTGGAGCCGAGGGTGGAACCTCAACTAGATAAACCACTACTTATGGTGTAGACATAAGTGAAGGTGAAGATTTATTAGGCAAAACATTTTTTCTAGCAGATGTCAAGGCATGATTATTCCCAATAGATATGTATAAAGAAGCTTGTGGCTTACCGCCACCTTTTGAGGAGTTATTGTTTTTTTGTTTGCGACTCTGGTCTAACCATCATTTTTACCATTGTGAGCTTTGGCCTTAGGTCCACTCTTTTTTTGAGAAGTAGAAGGCACATGCAATATCAAAGGACATTCCCATATCATGTGGTTTTAGGACTGGAAACCAAAAGCAAGTATTCAAGATATTGATATATAAAACTTGTTGATAAAATTTAATAATGTCAATTTTTCTATCAAAGGAGTCTTTCAAGTCTTGGGACAAATCCACTTCAACACAAAACCTCTTTTTGGCATGAACCATAAATAAATTGGTCTAATCATGGCATATGAAGAACCTTATGGTTTTTTAGAGTTGATCAATCTGCCCCAAAAAGGGAGAGGCAAGCCAAAAAACTCAACCTAAATGGGGATTTTTAGCTTTTCTTGTTTTAAAACTTGAAAGTCTTGAGTCCAATGAGAAAAAAAAACCAAAGTGCTGTGAATAAACTAAGGCCCATGGTTGATAATGGATTTACAATGTTTAAGGTTAGAGAAATGAAATAAAAAAATCCCTCCCTTGGTAAGGTTCTGGACTCCTTCCAATATCACTCCATAGCCTTACCAGTGATTTTGGACCCATTGCTTCAAAAGGCTCTCAGGGGGACTCAACTCACAAAATAAGTAATCAAAGTAAAATTTTCAAAAAATCTTAGGCTTTACCAAATTTAGACATATCTAAAATAACATCAGGTAAAGGAGAGTCAAAATCGACAACATTACCTCATGAAAGACTTTTGGGACAAATTTTCTCACCTGCTTTGGCACCATGGTTACTTTCACTATCTCTAACTTTCTCTACATCTGTAGATGAAAAAAGAGAGGTGGTGGTCATTTAAAATAGGGTACTCCTTACCACCCAAAGGGTGAATCATCAATCAAATCAATAATAAATGTAAAATAATGCAAAATCCTACTTAGATTTATGGTGATCAATAGCGTGGTAGAAAGCTTAAAGGATTATCAATATAGAGCTCCAAAACCTAATCCTCTTTTAGATCCAATGCGTTCTAATACATAAAGATGCTAACAATTATATAGTTATTTATACATAAAACATTTATATAGGATAGTCCAAACACAATGTGGATTAAAGACACTTTTTAATGCTAACAATGAAATAAATTTTTGAAATGAAAAATGTATTTTTTGGTTAATCTATAAAATCAAATGAAAAATGCACTCCACATAAATCAATGAATGATTATTTTGCATCATTTCCTTTTATGCATAGTTATATTTTTTTTAATGCAAATAATGAATAATGTACGTTATCTGTAGAATTAGTGGATGATATTTCTTGAGGTACATGTTATTCCTTGAAAGTTTTTTTTCACAAAATGAAATATTTTTAAAATATTGTAATTAGAAAAATATAAAAACTAGATAATAACATAAAATAGTGGACTTATATTTACCATAACTCTAATAAGATAACCTTTTGTAAATATATACTTTTATTTTATTTATAATGATATATAAATAATTTTATAGTCTTAATTAATTATATACTAGGATGTGTGTGTTGGCGGGGGGATTAAGACATATTTTTTATGATATCATTAAAATAAAATTTTAAATGTCAAAATAATTTTGATTTTATTTAGTATATAGTATAAAAATATTAATTTCTTATTGTTTATTTCTTATCTATAAATTTTTTAAATAATAATAATTTCTAAAAAAATTATCGATAAAATGATAGTCTTAAATATTGTCCATAAAAACAAAATTTAAAAAAAAATACTTGTAAAAGAATAAAACTTGTAAAAAATACTTCTTCCATACTAGTAATAGAAAATAAATTTGACAGAAGTAAAAGTGCTCTAGAGATATTTAACTTTCGCTCAAATTTGCATTTCAATATTAAAAATTAGAGAAATTAAAATCTTAGATAAGAGAATCTTGAATCAACTTTCTTCTTGACTCTGGTTTCCTTTCTTAATGTTAATATCATGCAAATATGTTGTGAATCATTATTAATGTGTAAGAGAACCTTGAAGCTACTAGCTTCCTCATTGTGGATTCCTTTAGTGTTGTTAATGACATGTAAGAGAAATTTGAATCCACTAGTTTCCTTGATCTTATTTCCTTTCTTTCCATTAGTGTCATGTAAATCCATTGCAACAACTTGATGTATAAATATTTTTGATTTTGTTCAAATAAAACTTGGAGGAAAAAATCAAAGAAACATGAAATAGACAAAATAAAATACTTATAATGAACTGATGACTTCAATATCATGTAGATAAAATCAAGCAGGATATTCAAATTTAGAAAATGTTGCACATATTTCCAATTAAATTATTAAAATGCCACTCATTGTTATTAAAATTGTAGAAATGACAACCATATTTATATTTACGCATGACCCTTATTGATTTGACCTTGAAAGCATAGGAAATAAATATTATTAATATGTTTTATTCAAATTTTATCATCTTATGATTAAATATGAATTAAATGCACATAATATTTATTTCAAAAAAATTAAAAAATAAATATTTCACTAAAAATTCATATAATACTTAAAAATTTATCTATTTAATAAATCTAAAATTGAATATCAAATATAATAAATGTATATAATCTCCTATAAAATGTATTTCAAGTTATGAGTACAAATTAATAAATTATGTAGTTTTTATTAATTTTTTGAGATGTTTTTGGGTTCTCAAATTTAATTAATAAACAATTATATGTATGTATGTATGTATGTATAAAAAGTTTTAATTAGTTAGAAGTATTGGATTACATATTTATATGGTAAAAGTACCAGTAACTTTTAACCTTAACTATGGGCTCAACATTAGAGCCACATAGTATTATTATAGAAACCACAAATAACATAGCCAGAAAAGAGCATGGGAAGATTAGTCTTTTTCTTCTTTAATCACTTCTGCAACAGGAACAAATTGACCTATGTTTCCTTGAAAATTATTCCAGTGGTGAAGATGAATTTTCATATTGTTTGTGTCTTCTACAATTTTTCCAAGTGGTTCTACATTGTTTCATTCTCATCAGTTTACTTCCTTTAAGTATATTTCCATGATTTTCTTAACATGGAGAAAATTATCATTAATGACTCTGGTCATATTAAAGTGAACAATAAAGAATTCTCAGAAATGCTTAACCACAACCTCCACTTCCTTCTGATGTTCTAGATTCTCATTATCTTGTTTCAAGATCAAATTATTGAGACCTAATAGGGTATCATTTATTTTTTGGTAGCATTCACCCACATCACAAAATCTACCTAACATAGATTTGCCCTAGCTAATATTATTGGAGCTTCTCCCTTGAGAGTTTCTACCTACCTCCTTGCCAGTTCTCCTCTACTCTTCATTCCCATTCATATACATTTGATTTTTCAAAGGCCCTACCTCCTCTCATATATCCTTCCTTTTAAAATACTCTTTCCTATTTTTCTTATGCATTTCACTAATTTTTCCTTTGCCTCTTTCTTGGCTAGACCTTTTGTCATCTTCTCTCTTGATCTACTTCTGCCCTCCTTGGTAGGTTGCATAAAATATTTTTTTGGGTATTTTCTTCATTAGAAAATTAATGTAACGAGGGGGAGGGACTTTTTGGATAATCTTTAGTAAATGATAATATTAATTTCACTATAAAGACATATTATTTATATAACAATTTAATGTATATAAATAAATCATTATTTTTTTGACATTTGTTAAACCCAATAATATAACTTAAAATTATAATAATTTATTATAGTGTGCTTAAAAAAATTAAAAAAATATACTTCACAATTATAATAAACACATATTTTTCAATTTAATAGTTTTTTTTTAGATATTTAAAATTTGGAGACCAAATGGCCCTAGTTTGCTATGGTTAAAATTTTAAATATATATATAGTTTAAATTTATAATAAATACATATTTTATAATTTAATAAAAATAGGTATTTTATTCAAATTTTATTATACTAAAAAATGAAAGTGCAATTGAAAATGAAAATAATTTTTTTATTTTTTAATATTTTCACTATTAAAATAATGAATCATTACATCATAAATTTTTTATCGTGCACATTTATATACAAAAATATATATTTATAATCTCTCAACCTTTATATTAATAAATGATCAGACATTATTTCTTAAATATTTGTCAACCATTTTTTTTGAGAAATATTCTAAATTCATTAATAAATGGGTATAGTTTTTATTAGATTTTAAGATGCTTTATATTTTATTCAAAACACTTCTTTATTTAACTAAAATATAATCAAATATAAATGTGAAATCATACATAATATATTTATATTCTTTCATATGTATAATTCTACATGGCTAAATATAAATGGCTAAATCATTAAGAAGAAACATGCACACAAATTTTCTCTTTCTTCATATTTTATTTAAAAAAACATTTACCTATTCACATTATACAAAAAATAAAAATATAAAATTACTTTTGCTAGTTGAATTACTAAAAAAAATATAGACATTTCATATAATATTATTGTCTTCAAAAGAAGACATGTTTGCTATTTTAACAATGCTTATGGAAAAAGAGTAAAATGTATATAGCTTTTAGTTGTAAATATATTACAAGTATTTTATATCACATAATAAAGATTAGAGATAGATCTATTGTATTAAGGAGAATTAGCTACATTATTCAAATAAAATCATAATGAAATAAAGATAATAACAAATGAATTTATCTAGTTTAAATATTATAAATAATGTATGAGTATAATATAACTAATGATCACTAGTGTAATAGAATAATAAGTCCGTTTGATTTTTTTAGACTCTAAAATCTTATATTTGACACTTAGAAATGCAATATTGACTTGCATTTATCATACATGACTTGTGTGTATCGAAATAGATCTTATTCGACATTCCCACATACCTACATGTTAGTTATGATCTTGATTCATAATAATTTGTTATTAGTCATCTACAGGAGGAACCTCTCAATATATGTTAAATAAGTTAAATATCCTATTTAAACATTTCCATATCATCACATTTTCATACATATCTCCTAGATAGTAATGTCATACTCAAATAATGAAGTTGACATTACTATCTTGAGGTTGACATTACTACCCTTTTCATAACAAAGAAGTTATTTTTAAAAAATAATATCATTCCCATAGTTCAAACCATTCACCTATTGTGTCGATGGTGCATGAAATTTCCCAATTGAGTGCATATAAAAACAAATAAAGGTCAAACATATTGACCATATGTAATTCTAAAGTACCTTTTAAATATACTACTACAAATTGATAAAATATTCACTATTATTACAAAATTGAAAATTAGTCACTAGGAGTAGTCATCAACCAAGTCTAAAACATAGAAGCTAGGTTAGTATCTAACATTTTCAAGATCAAATTTAGATGTCTAGGTGCATCCATATAGTGAAAGACCAAAATTACACATTCACATTAAGGAGGAAAACTACTTATGTATTCACTTTCCTCTTTGGATTTTTGGATATTTAGGAAATAATCAATCATCAACATGAGTGATTGGAGTCAAATCAACACACTTACACTTTATCAAATTTAACAGTCTTTTATTTTTCACAAGTAGACCTAGGGTCTTAAGGACAAAGCAGATGATTCATGGGGTTATGTACAAAACCAAGGGTTAAAAACTACATAGAAATAGAAATATAAGGTAGGATAATCACATTATATTACCATAGATAATAAAAACATCCCAAGATAATAAAGTTAAACTCAAGTCATCTACATCTAATGAATTTGGAGTCACATGAGTTTGCTAAGTGTCATGCATGTAAGTGATGGGTAGGAAGACTATTGGAGGAATTTTAAATGCAAGTGATGGGTGGAAAGAATGAAAGCTACAACCTAGATATCCCATGCAAGATGTGATAGTACCATTGAAGGCTCTTATATCACCAATCTTCTTGAAGGAATATTTAGTGCCTGTGTGAGGAATAAGTCAGGGTCCATCAAACATAGGACCTGATTCCACTAAAGGTAAAAGATTGATTTTATGGGATGACTTGGTGGTTGATGAGAATCCTTTTAAAAAACATTAGAAGATTCTTTCCTCATTCCATCTGGTGATAGAAATGAGGTATGTCTCAAGGTTCTAAAATTTATCATAGAGCATATTGACTCTTCACCATCAAACTCTATTTTAGCCAAATTCAATGACTTTAGGCCAAATATTGACTCTTTTTACAAGTGGGTAAATTTCAAGTGGAGACCTAAGGGCTAAAAGGATATCATTTCTATTCCCAAGAATTTTTTACTGATTAACCTTTCTCATTCTAAATATTACATCAAGATTCTCACTAGAGGCCCATGTTTCATGAGCAAATCCATTACCAGCCTTCTAAAGTGGAAGGTAGGATTTAATTTGGATAGCATCATCATGGTATAAATTTTGGTCTGGCTAAAACTAATGGAGTTAACTTTGGAATTTTAGGCCCTAGAGGTTATTTTTGGAATTTATAGGGCCCTCAACTAACCTATCTCCATCGATCTTATGACTAGATCTAGACATAGGCTCCTAACTGCCTTAGTCTACATGTTCATCCTTGATGACAAACTCCTGATTCACTTCATCAAGATAAAATCTAAATATGGGGTCTAGAACCAATGCATTGAATTTAAAAGGGATTCAAATATATGCAAAACTTGTGATTTTTGAATCACTCATCAAAAAGTTTCCCCTGAGTAAGAATCCTTCCCTCCCCCCAACTCATTACTAGGTTAATAAATCATTTATCTATATTTCTTCTCTATGTCCCCTCCTACTCTCATTCCTATTTTCCCCTCACCCCTCAAATATCCCTCTTTCCCTCCTCCAAATCCTGATTTGGCTCCCTTTAACTTAGGAAAAAAATTCAACTACTACCCCTTCCTGACCATCTTTTACCTCTAAGATACTTAGCCCCTTATAAGATAGATTAGATTTAAAGGCCATGGTGGCTATTAATCCTTAGGCTATGGTTACCTAAAAGGCAATCAAGCCAACTGGGGCTACTTTTCTCTTGGGGTAAATCTTAGTTGAAGTAGTGTTTGATTCTCCCATTGCTCCTTCTCCATCTCTCAAGGAACCTCAAGGAGGCATAAGGATAAACTCAACCTGCACCATCTCTTTTAAATCTTTATTGCTCAACAAGGATCTAGTCCTTCAAGAACTAGCACCTAACTAGGTTCTCCTAACCCTAATCAAAAGTTTTGGGGTTTCTAAGTCTTTATCCCCTTGTGAAGGTCAATGTTTCTCAACAAATAAAACAAACAACTCTAAGATTGCCAAGGAAATGGCTAAGGAACAATGGATAAAATTATAACATAAAAAGGGTAGGAAAAGGGTTGAAAATGGAGAAGAAATGAAATCTTTAGGTAGACGAACTCATCAAACTTCTAGAAAAGGTAAAACTAACAAGCAAGTAGAAAAGGGCATTCAAATGAACCTACGATATTTCTTGACCAATAAAAAATGAAGATTATCTCCTGGAACATAAGGGGGATGAATAACCCTATGAAATAGAGGTTGGCTATAAATATGGTCCTTAATCATAAACTTGATATTATTATGATTCAAGAAACCAAAATCTTTGTGGAAATTTTTTTAAAGAATAAAGCTAATATTTGGGATAAAGCTTTGTGCAGTAGTAAAAATTCCAGAGGTGACTTCAAAAGGATGGTGGTTTTTTGGGATCTTATTTTTCAAGAAGGAAATGTTATTTTAGAGACTGATTCTCATATTACATTTTTTTTCAAAGAATCTCACATGAAAAGAAACTAGGTTCTTACTAATGTGTATGCTCTAAACTCCAATAATGATAGGAAAAAGTTATTGGAGGATTTAATTGAGATTGGGAAACTTTTCAAGGATCAAAATTGGATAGTGGTAGGGGAATTCAATTCTTCTTTGTCCCTAGGGGAAAAGAGAGGGGGAACATGTTACCTCAATGATAAACATGTTGGATTTCAGTGATTTCATTATAGAAGTGAAGTTAACAGATATTGATTTAAAAGGAAACCCTTTCACCTAGTCAAATAGGATATTAGGTGAAAAGCTCATTCAATTTAGGCTTGATAGGTTTTTAGTTTCTTTGTAATGGAGCTTACATTCTACCAGATCCCTCTCTTCTCTTTCAAGGATTAGATCCGATCACAACCCATTGGTTTTATCTAGAGAAAAGATGTCCAAAGCCAAAAGTACCCCTTTTAAATTTGAGAAAATATGGCTCTCCAATTAGGCCCTGGAGGATCACTTAAAGGAATGGTGGAAGTTCCTCGATCCAAGGATCGACTATGTACATACTGGCTATGAAACTTAAACATGTCAAGTTTAAACTCAAGATTTGGAACAAAGAAGTTTTTGGGAACATTTTTTACCAAAAATGTAGAGTCAAGGAGGATATTTACATTATTGAAGATGAAATCAATACTTCTATCTCTATGCCCCTACATTAAAAAAAATGAGCTTTTAAGTCTTTACCATAACCTAGAAGCTAAGGAAGAAATATATTGGCACCAAAATTCAAGGATGACTTGGCTTAAGGAGAGTGATAGGAACATCAAGTACTTACATCTCTTAGTTTCTATGAATCATTAGAGTAACTTCATATTCTAAATAAGGGAGAAGATGGTAACTGGTATAAGGAAGAAAAAGACATCAAGCTACAAATTATAAATTTTTATAAAGATCTTTTGGCCTTTGTTCCTTCTCAAGATGTTTATTTACAAGAATAGGTTGCTAATATCATTCAGGGAGCTATTTAAAAACAAGATAATGATACAATTATTTCTCCTCCCTCAGATGAAGAAATCAAATCTATAGTCTTCTCATTGTAAGGGGATAAAGCCACTAACCCTAATAGTTTTCCTCCATTCTTTTTTTAGGTTTTTGGGATATCATCCAAAATGAGGTTTACTTCTTGTAACTAAATTTTTTAAAGATAAAACCATGCTTGAAAAATTCAACAATACCTTTATTATCCTCATCCCTAAGAAATAGGGGGAAAATCAATTGAAGGATTTTAGGCCCATTAGTCTTTGTTCCACTTTCTAAAAAATCTACATGAAAGGTCTACCATTGAAAATTTAGCTATTACTTGACAAATTGATTGCAAAATAACAAGGGGATTTCATGTATAGTATAAAAATCTTTGATGGTATCATAATTGCTCATGAAACAATACATTTGGTGGCTAATTCCTCTCAACAAGGTCTGTTCCTCAAATTGGATATGAATAAATCTTATGATAGAATTTCTTGGTAGTTCTTGGATAGAATTCTATAAAATTTTGGGTTTAATCAGACTGTGAGAAATTTGATAGCCTCCTACATTTTTGACCTCATGTTTTCAATGATCATCAACATGGTTCCCAGAGGTTTCTTCTTGGATGATAGATGTCTCAAACAAGGAGACCCTCTTTCTCCTTACTTATTTATCTTCATGGTCAAAACCTTGAGTAGGATCATTAACATATAGGACCATCAAAGGAATCCTAGTGGCTCCAAACACAAAACTTGTCACCCACCAACAATTTGAAGATGACACTCTAATGATGGGATAATCCTTGGTTTTTGAAGTTAAGTGCTTTAGGAAAATCCTTGAAATCTATGAGATTATATTAGGGCAAAGTGTTAACTTCCTTAAAAGCTCCATATTTTTTTTATCAACACTCTACCTTCTCTACATGTAAAGATTTTTAGGATCATTGGTTGTGTTATTAAGAATCTCCCTTCTTCATATCTTGGTATCCCTTTTTTTGATGGAATTATGAAACTTGAATTTTGGAATCCCCTCATTGATAGGATTTAGAGGAAGTTATCTGGGTGGAAAGGGAATTTATTGTCTTAGGTTGGTAAACTAAAATTAATCAAGAGTTTACTATAAATCATTCTGGTATACTTCATGTCTTTATTCATTATCCTAGAAAAGTGGAAGATTAGATTGAATAAATTTAGAATAATTTCCTATGGAGGGAAATAAAGGATAGATTTAGATTTCCTCCTGTTTCCTAGAACAAAACATGTCTTCCCTCTTCTAAAGGAGGATTGGGGCTTAGAATAGTGAGATTAATGTATCAATATCTATCAAAAAATCAAGGATGGAGGGTGATCAAGGAAGAAAGTCATTGGACCAAGATTATCAAGACAAAATCCTTGAATTTTAGGGAGGGCTCCTACTTCCTAGCTAAAGTTGGCCCTAAAAATGGATCAACCTTCTAGAATGCACTAAGACCTATGAGGAATATTATCAAAAGAGGGATAAAATTTAATATTGGTAGAGGAAATAAAGTAGATTTTTGGTAGGACCTCTGGCTTTAAACCCCACTTGTTTCCTCACCTTATGCAGTGGAGTTCTCTATTTATTTTAATGAGATCATTGGTGATAAGGTGTGCAACTATTGATAGGAAATTGATGGAAAAAAGGTGTAAACTTATCCACAAGTATATCTAAACTAATACCAAACTCTTTTCCTACAAGAGTTAAATATCATGATTTAAAACACTCACATTAATATCTTTTGAAAAGATGATCTTATTTGGGAGGTGGACCCTAGTGGATTATTCTCTATCAAATATAGTTATTTTTGCCTATGGGACCAGGGTAAAATAAAAGAGAATTAGAATTATTTGTGGATTAAAAAAACTCATCCCTAAGATTAACATTTTCTTCTGACTGGTAGTTTAGAATAAGATCCTAATGGTGGATAATCTCATAAGGAGGGGAATCCCAATTTTTAATAGATGTATGTTTTAAAAATAGGAGGCTAAATCTATAGAACATACTTTCCTATCCTACTCTTTTGACTCCTCAATCTTTTAGTCATTTTTAATCCTTTATAACTAATTTTGGGTTACACTAGGATCTATTAAAGACCTGATCTACTAATAGAAGCCTCTATAGGATTATCTGTTGGGTGAATATTTTGTCAGTCAGCTATCTGATTGAGCAAAATAGTTCTTATCATCCACATCAAGGGAGGTTGATCAGCCCAGTGTGCAAGTTTACTACATCAAAGGTGGACAAATCTCTCCTCTCATCAAGGGGAGGTTACCTATAAATATGCAGGAGCTATATACTAAATATATAAGAAGAAAATAACACTCAAGGGTAGGATACACCATCCATCTCTCTTCTTTCAGAGATGATGTTAACAAACAAAGGAGAAAATCTTGGTGAAAACACTGAAGGCACTTCTCTTCTTTCAGAAGTGTTCTTGATGGAAATAGCAGGAGTTCTTTCAGGTAGTGACAAAGACCTTGTAACAAAGGATAGGAACCAATAGGATGAAATGGAACACAAAGTCTCCACCTCAACTACCCAAAGAGTGAAACACAGAGGATAATGAGGGCACAAAGTCATCCCAGAATCCTCAACACAGAAGGAAAAGAAAAGCACACACTGAAAATAATTGTGAAAGCACAAAGTCTTCCTATCAGTTGGTTTTAAGACACCTTCCTGATTACTTTCACTAGTTCTACTTGCCAAATTAAATAAATAAGAACACATTCAAAAGATAGACATAAAAACAATCTCCTAAAATGATACAAGCTATGACAACACAAAGTCTACAAACAACTTACTTTCTCATTCAGATAAAATGAAATGAACAACAATCTGAGCTCAAAGTCTCAGTATTCTCCTTTCAATTGGGTAGAGTTTCTACTTCTGTAAAATGAAAAGTCTCTCTTCACAATGAGAGAAATTACAATGTATAGAAACCATGCAAGGCTTGGTGCTCTTTCCCATGGACAACCTACGCTGTAGTCAACACCTTCAATGCACCTTTAGTTCTATCTAGAGGGACCATGTTGGGAATAGTGCATTGCCATAATTATGGTGTGTCCATTCTTTTAATATGTCTTTTCCTTAGTATGGACTATCTAGTCCTTTTCCTAATGTCTGCACAACTATCCAATTTGCCATTACTTCATGAAAGAAAAATAGGGTGCATCCTTGATTTGGTGTGCTTAGAAGTCTACTTGATCCACTATTTCACCTACTAGAAATAACTCTTTTGAAGATATTTTTGGTCCTTTGGTCTCCTTCCTCTCTCCCCTATAGCAATTTGAGTCTTCAAGGTCTCTTTTCAGCCAATCACTTGGTTCTTCCTTTAAATTCTATGCTCTACTTAAATTTCAATAGATATTCCCTTACTATAGATTTGACATCCGCGGGGCCATCAATGGTTGCTAGCTACTTGAACCTGTGAAAGTTCATTGGTTCATCGGTTCATCAGTTCATTCTATCTCTTTTGGTCCATCGCTTCCCTATTTAAGTACTTCTTTGCTTTCTAGTTGAACCATCACTTTCATTGAACTTGCCTTTGGAATCATCCATGTTGCTTCTTTATTTACTTGAGGCCGCCTTTGAACTGCTTGAACCATTGAACTTTGAACTCTTTCGGTTCAAGGTTCAATCGGTTCATTGGTTTTTCCTCTGCCCATTTTATCTAAGTCTTTAGAACATCCTAAAGGAAAGGTGTCCCTTCAAGTCCTTGGAAAAGGTCCTTTCTCTGACATCAAGTGTCCCCCACAAGGGTACCTATCCTTTGAGATCTTTTGGGCGGCCTTCAGGCTTCTATTTCCTCAGCGGGTTTTTCTTTTGGACAAAAAGTTTGAAGGAATTTCTTCAGGCAATTTGTCCGAAGGAAAGCTTCTATTTCTTAGCCATTTATTCCTTTCAATTTCTTTGAGATTTCTTCCCGAGTGAATTCCTTCAGACAAAATGTTTGAAGGATTTTTTCCTTAACCATTTTTCCAAGGAAAATCTTCCCGAAGTCTAACGACTCTTTCACTTAATAATTTCCTTCAGACAAAAAGTCTGAAGGAAATGTTCCATATCGGCCTTTGAACAAATATAAAGAATTTTATCTTTTCTATCTTCTCTTTGACCCTTAAACCAATGTTGGTACCCCCCACAAGGGGACTTGCCTCTAGTTCACTGCCCTCCGTAAGGGTATTTATTCCTTCAACCTTGGGGTAGCCCCTTGAACCTACCAATTGAACCGACTGATTGAACCAACCTTGGTTTAACGATTCAATGGTTCAATTAGTTTAATATTTTTATTTCTCTAAGTCTTTTTGATATTTTGAACCAAACACGTTGAACCATTTGGTCATTGAACCCGTTGAATCGTCGAACCAAAATGGTTCAAGGTTTAATGGTTTAAGCCTTTATTTTTCATTAAGTGTTTGAAGCCATGAAACCTTGAAATGGTTAAACTTTGAACCTTGAAAAAGCACTTAACTCTTGCTGATGATGTTGAACGTTTGAACCCATTTAACCCATTAAACTAAAATGGTTCAAGGTTCAACGGTTCAATCCTTGCTTAGAAGCTTGCCAATGAACTTTTTTTGTTGAACCAACCTTGAAATTGCCTAAGTGTTGAGATCTTGATTCTTTCTTGTAGAGTCCATAGATTCAAGTTCTTAGAACTAGGGGAGTCTATAGAAATGAGTTCATAGATTTTCTTCCTGTAGAGTCCGTAGATTCCTTCCTGTGATGTCCATAGAAACTGGTCTATAGAAATGAACCTGTAGATTCCATAAAAACTAAAAAGTTTAAAGAATGAAGAACTTGAATGCTTAGAATAATTATTAAAAAGGGGAGAGAGGATTTTGGTCTGTTGAACCAAAATAGTTCATAGGTTATTCCCAAAAAGAGTGATATTTTTGGGGGACAATAATTGGCTCCAGTTGGGGAACTTTCCTTAGTTAAAATTTTGAAACCACTGAGGGGAGGAGAAACCAGAATCTCCAGTGCCTTAAAGTATGCCATTGGGCTATGGAGTCATGGTACCCAAAAAAAAGGCTCCAAAAAATGAAAATGAAAAGCACAAAATAGAACTAAAGACTATACAAATGTACATATGTATAGGTGAACTTATCTGATACTTCAAGAATTGAAGTGATTTGAATGCTGCCCATTGTGAGACAATGAAAATAGTGTTCCATCCTGATAAACTAGTAGGAAACCATTTTATCCCTAAAATTAGTGGTAGGTGAATGGAACTCTCCACCGGGAATCACATTTTATGTGCACTCCTTTTGGTTCTCTCTTATTGCACCATGGCAAGATGTGGTCTTCAATCTAAAAACCATAACTCCTTGCTCTCTCTGTGAAGAGTTCCTTTCACTGACTTTGGAGTATAGCAGTATGATCCACTACCATATCTTGCTATTCTACTGGTTTAGTCTAGCACATGTTTTGATTGTCAGCATTAAACTCTTGACAAACCATCAACTCAACATCTTCTTTGGTGTGAAGGAGTTTGACATCTTGGTCTTGAGCAGCCTTCAATCTGAGCAACAAAGATTCACACTCAATAGTGTTGTTGGTGTTGTTGAACTCTAACTTGTGTGATGGAGGAAGAATATCTTCTTGAGGAGATATCAACACCATCCTGACTCCAACACTGGCAGAGGAATTACTACCATTGAATTTTAGGATCCAAACATCATCAAAAACTGATCTTCTATTAGATTTCTCTTCATTAGAGATGGAAGATCCTTTTTCATTTATACTATGCCCTACCAATTCTTCTGATGTCTTATTTGAATCAATTTTAGGATCACCACCTATAGGACTTTCATCTATAGGAACATGAACACCCTTTGTGGTCAAGAAGTAATTACCCCTGCCTAAAGACTCAAATAGAATTTGAGCTTCAGGTGTTGATGTCTGAGTGACAACATATTTTGCTTCCTTTTTAGGGGGTAGCCTCTTCATAACACCTTTGATAGGGACCCTTGCCTTAGATAGGTCCATCCTTAATTCTCCTCCCACATCCTTGTAAAAAAATTTCCCAAGAAGGATGCCATATGATGCTAGGACGTTGGCCACTAGGACTATCATCTTGATTCTTTTGTCTCAGAATGCTACAATTGCAAATTAGGCATCCTTGATTTGCCCTAGTAGTGGCACTTGTTTGTTCTCCATGGAGAAGAATCTCTCAAATGTCTTGGTCAGTGTAAGACCAAGGGATTCTACCACTTTGGTAGGTATGACATTGTCTAAAGCACCAAAATTAATGATGCAGTTACTTAGCTTGTGATCATTTATCAACAGGGAAACATAAAAAGGCTCTATTTTCCTAGGGGCAGTAGGAGGGGTAATGAAAATATTGTTTGGGATGAGCATGTTCCTTGGAGGATCATGAGTTACCTTCTTAGCTTCTTGTCCTGTAGGGATGGCTATATTCTTCACACACTCCACCAACCTATCCAACTGCTCAGGGTTGGCTTGTAGGAATTCAAATTTAGTCATTTGAATTTTAGTTTTCTTGACATGGTCAATTATGTCAAATGACTAAAATGGACTAGGAAGAGAGGATGGGAGTTCATCCTTTTGGTTATTGGGAGGGGGAGGACTAGCCTACAAATTTGAAGTAAAATGTGTAGGGATATTTGAGGCACTTACCTTTCTAGCAATCACCGATTCCTTTGGCTAGAAAGGTAGAGTGGTTCCACACTTAGCAATTAAAATTGCTGGTTAAGGTCGCTCCTCTATCTTTTCTTTATCAACTTGCTAGGTTGACTGATTCTTAGACCAAGTGAACACAGCATATGATCCCTCATTTGCTTTACCTTCACTTCTAGGTTCATCTTGGTAATTCAAGAAACTAATGTTGGAGTCACCAGCTAATTCTTTTTGATCCTCTGTGAAGAGATCAACATCATTTTCTTGATCAAACTTAGGTTAGAAAGAGAAATCATGTTTAGTTTCTAGATATCCAACTCTTGAGTTGGTTGGAGGTGCTTCAAGGGTAAGGTTCCTCTGTGGGGGAGGAAGCCAATTTGGCTACCCTTGATTCCTAACAACATTGCCTTGGTATGCCTAATTCTGAAATGTCCTCTTTGGCATATCCCAATTAGAGGTAGTAGACATACCTTGGGCCATTTGTCTTTTCAAGGCTAGTAATTTATTTGCTAACTTTTGCACCATTTGATCAGTGGTGCCTGTAGATGGATATTTAGAAGATGAAGAGGATTTACCTTTGTTTGGGTCTCTCCTTATCTTTCCTTCCAAGATAAGGTCATCTTCTACCTCAGTATCCAAGTTATGAGTAGTAACAAGGTCTATGTGTCTAGCTTGTCTTAGCAAAAATCTCACTTCAGGCAGCTGTGAATTGATGAAGAAGCATTTGAGGTTTTTAGGTGTTGGCTGAGCAATTGTAGGAATTTTGTTCCTCAGCTTGTCAAACTTAACATTGAAATCCTTCATCAGTTCACGAGGTTCCTTCTTCATCTGTGTGTGCTGGGCCAACAAAGCATGTGCATCTTCTACAGGCTTGAACCTATCTTTAAATTTAGCTTTGAGAGTGTCCCAGTCAGTCACTGACTGAGCCTACAGGTGGTAGAACTAGTCTATAGTAGTGCCTTGTAGTGTTTTCACAAACAGCCTGACTGCTACGTCTTCATACTCCACACCTATCACACTGTAAGCTATGCTGAAGGCTACAATGTGTTCATCAGGGTGAACTCTCCCATCACCAAAGAATTTAGGTAAACTCTTCCTTGAACTATGTGGGAGCTCATGTAGGGGCGGAGTTAGATTAAGTGGGCCAAAAGAGTTACCCCAGGGGCCTTAAACTACCATGATTTGATTATGTAGAAGTGTGATCACAAATCTGGGTGGAGTATGGATAGGCAAAGCTCTAATAATAGTAGAAAAAGAAGATTTGCCTTGTATTGGTGACTTGGTATGGGTAGGAGGAAGACTTCTAGTTCATTGAATTTGAGGTTGTGGAGGGAACAAATCAAAATTGCTCTGCTGCACCAACTCAAAAGCAAGGTCAATAACACCTTTAGATTTTTAGGTTTTGGTATAACATGGAGTTGCCAGATTGCAGAAAAAATGGAAAAGAGTAGGATCTACTTCATCTTGAAGCTTGAGACTTCAAACTGCATGCTCTTCCTCAATAGAGTCGCTAAAAAGACTATTGCATGAAGTTGGGAGGAAAATTAATAATGGGAAAGAACTGGAACTGCTCATTCTTCCCCAATAGAATAAATGGATAAGGATATAATGATAATGGGTAAGACATAGGTGATGTTTCAATCTGAAGCTTGAGGCTTTAAATTGCACAAAATTATTGTGTCCCCAATGGAGTCGCTAAAAAGACTGTTGGGTCAATATTTTGTTAGTAAGCTATCTGATTAAGCAAAATTGTTCTTATCATCCACAACAAGGGAGATTGATCAGCCTAGTGTGTAGGTTTTATACATCAGAGGTGGACAAATCTCTCTTCTCATCAAGGGGAGGTTCCCTATAAATATGCAGGAGCTATATACTAATTATATAAGCATAAAATAACACTCAGGGGTAGGATACACCATCCATCTCTCTTCTTTCAGAGATGATGTTCACAAATAAAGGAGAAAATCTTGGTGAAAACACTGAAGGCACTTCTCTTCTTTCAAAAGTGTTCTTATAGGAAATAATAGGAGTTCTTTGAGGTAGTGACAAAGACTCGATAACAAAGGATAGGAACCAACATGATGAAATGGAACACAAAGTCTCCACCTCAACTACCCAAAGAGTGAAACACAGAGGATAATGAGGGGACAAAGTCATCCCAAAATCCTCAACACAAAAGGAAAAGAAAAACACAAACTAAAAGCAATTGTGAAAGCATAAAGTCTTCCTATCAATTGGTTTTAGGACACCTTCCTGATTACTTTCACTAGTTCTGCTTGTCAAATTAAATAAACAAGTACACATTCAGAAGACAGACATAAGAACAATCTCTTAAAATGATACAAACTATGACAACACAAAGTTTACAAACAACTTGCTTTCTCATTTAGATAAAATGAAATGAACAAAAATCTGAGCTCAAAGTCTCAGTATTCTCCTTTCAATTGGGTAGAGTTTTCGCTTCTGTAAAATGAAAAGTCTCTCTTCACAATGAGAGAAATTACAATGTATAGAAACCACACAAGGCTTGGTGCTCTTTCCCATGGGATGGCCTACACTACAGTTAATGCCTTCAATGCACCTTTAATTTGTCTAGAGGGACCATGTTAGGAATAATGTATTTCCATAACTATGGCGTGTCCATTCCTCTAATATGTCTCTTCCTTAGTATGAATTGTTTGGTCTTTTTCTTGATGTATACACCTATGTCCAATTTGCCATTACTTCATGAAAGAAAAATAGGCCACATCCTTGATTTGGTGTGCTCAGAAGTCTACTTGTTCCATTGTTTCACCTACTAGAAATAACTCTTTTGAATATATTTTTGGTCCTTTGGTCTCGTTCCTCTCTCCCCTATAGAAATTTGAGTCTTCCAGCTCTCTTTTTAGCCAGTCGCTTGGTTGTTCCTTTAAATTTTGTGATGTATTTAAATTTCAATAGATATTCCCTTACTTTAGATTTAACATTTGTGAGGCCGTCAATGGTCACTAGCTGCTTGAACCATGTTGAACCTTTAACCTATGAACATGTGAAAGTTCATTGATTCATTAGTTCATCAGTTGATTATGTCTCTTTTGGTCCATCACTTCCTTGTTTAAGTGCTTCTTTACTCTCTGGTTGAACCATCACTTTCATTAAACTTGCCTTTGGAATCATCCATGTTGCTTTTTTTTTTTTATTGAGGCTACCTTTGAACTGCTTAAACCTATGAACCATTGAACTTTGAACTCTTTCGGTTCAAGGTTCAATTGGTTCATTGGTTCTTCCTTTACCCAATTTGTCTAAGTCTTTGGAACATCCTGAAGGGAAGGTGTCCCTTTGGGTCCTTGGAAAAGGTCCTTTCTCTGATTTCAAGTGTCCCTCGCAAGGGTACCTACCCTTTGGGATCTTTTGTGTGGCGTTCGGGCTTCTATTTCCTTGATGGGTTTTTCCTTCAGACAAAAAGTCTGAAGGAATTTCTGCAGGCAATTTGTCTGAAGGAAAGATTTTATTCCTTAGCCATTTGTTCCTTTCAATTTCTTTAGGATTTCTTCTCGAGTGAATTCCTTCGAACAAAATGTTCGAAGGAATTTTTCCTTAACCATTTTTTTGAGGAAAATCTTCCTGAAGTCTAACAGCTCTTTCACTTAATAGTTTCCTTCGAATAAATTTTTTGAAGGAAATGTTCCATATCAGCCTTTGAACAAATCAGAAGGAATTCTATCTTTTCTATCTTCTCTTTGACCCTTGAACCAATGTTAGCACCCCCCGCAAGGGTACGTGCCTCTAGTTCACTACCCTCTATAAGGGTATTTGTTCCTTCAGCCCTAGGTAGCCCCTTGAACCTGCCGATTGAATCGACCGATTGAACCAACCTTGGTTTAATAGTTTAATGGTTCAATCTATTCAATATCTTTATTTGGCTAAGTCCTTTTGATTTTTTGAACCAAACACATTGAACCATTTGGTTGTTGAACCTGTTGAACTGTGAAACCAAAATGGTTCAAGGTTCAATGGTTCAACAGTTCAAGCCTTTGTTTTTCATTAAGTGTTTGAAGTTGTGGAACCTTGAAATGGTTAAACTTTAAACCTTGACAAAGCACTTAACTCTTGTTCATGATGTTGAACCTTTGCACCCATTGAACCCATTAAACCAAAATGGTTCAAGGTTCAATGGTGCAATGGTTCAATGGTTCAATCCTTGCTTAGAAGCTTGTCGATGAACATTTTTTGGTTGAACCAAGGTGTTGAACCAACCTTGAAATCACCTAAATGTTCAGAGCTTGCTTCTTTCCTACAGAGTCTATAGATTCAAGTTCGTAGAACTAGGGGAGTCTATAGAAATGAGTTTGTAGATTTGCTTCCTGCAGAGTCCATAGATTCCTTCTTGTGAAGTTCGTAGAAACTGGTCTATAGAAATGAACCTACAGAGTCCATATAAATTGAAAAGCTTAAAGAATGAAGAACTTTAATGCTCAGAACAATTCTTTAAAATGGGAGAGAGGATTTTGGTCTGTTGAACCAAAATAGTTCATAGGTTGTTCCCAAAAAGAGTGATATTTTTGGGGGACAACATTATCCATCATTGAAATTTTGGTGGAACTTGGTTCTTACTCATATCTTTTGGGGAATTTGATCTTGAGGAATTAAATTATCTTTGATAACCTCAATCCCAACAATTCATCCACTTTTAAGAAAATCATGGCTTTTGTAAAAGAGAATTGGCTCTCTTATGCTTCATCCTTTGAGGGGACTCCTTTTCTATATTTTACCCAAATTCTTTGATAAATTAATCTTGAAATCCTTTCTAATCCCCTCAAGTAGAGCATTAATAGATCCAAGGTTATTCACCCTCCTCCCCATTGGTTCAAAATGAATTTTGGCAGAGCTGCTATAGGTAATCCTAGTTTGATGGGAGTGGGAGGACTTATCCAAGATTCCTATGGTAATTTTAGGGCAGCCTTCATAGGACCATTAAGGATCTAGGTGAACCATGTTTTAGAAGCTAAAGTAGCTTTATGGGAAATTTAAATCATGGTTAATATGGGCATGGAGTACTTATAGGTGGAGAAATACTCCATGAATATAATAAACTACCTAAAAAGATTGACTTAATCCTCTTGAAATATAACCAAGATCATTGATTATGTTAAAAATATGCTTACCTCCTTCAAGGGGGTGTTTATTACCCACATGTATAGAGAGGGAAATAAATGTGCTAACAAAATGGCTAACTTAGGGGTCTATAGTAGCTTCCTTACACATTGGCAAGGTGATAAAACATTCTTAGATGACATCATCCCCTTTATCAAGCTTGATAAAGGTCATTTCATTGAGTGATATGATGAGCGTATTTATGATTCAACACACTCAACAAAAGTGAAGGGACTTTCATAGATGTAAAGACATCATGCCTCGTTAAAGCCTTAATATTTTACATGGATGGACTAAATCCAAACCAAGTTATAATATTTTATATGACATTGATTTCAACATCACCCTTGATTTCTTCTCAAAGGACCCATGCTAAAAAAATTGCAGGAGAAGCACACAGTCTATAATGGGAGGTGATCAAGATCATGTTTAGCCAATGTCTTATGCAGAAGTGAAGGAAGATGAATATATGTGGAAGAATATGATCAAATGATGGATCATGACCTATATAGAGAGGTTGGTTGGTCATGACGTAACACTATCTACAGACTTTTCCCAGGGTGGAAAGATAAGGAAGATTGTATGTGTAGGCTTAGACTCTTGGTCACTAAAGAGGTCATAAGGGAAATTACTAGCATAGGCTACTCAAGAGTCAAATAAATTAAATACAAGAAGAGAAAGGAAGAGCTATTCAAAATTTTATACAACAAGGAGAAAAAAATACTAAAAGCTTTGAGCTAGAAAGGGCTTATGAGGGTAGAATTACCCAAAAAATGGCCAAACGTGTGTTTGTAAATAATGAGATACGTTATGCTAGAAGGGAAGCACATAGTAATTTTATTGCATCATTTCCTTCTCATTAATCATTTTAGAGGACATACTATCAACTCACCTTTCTTTTTCCTTAAGTCCTTAGAAGCTTTGGTCACACATTTTAAGAGAAATCCCTTGGCATATCTAATCCACTAGGGGTTCATTTTGTTCTTGGTAAAAAAGGGAGAACCCCTCTAGTATAAATTGGTTATGGAGGCTATCAATATCACTATCAAGGATGAATATTTGGGTAGGGAGGAAGACTTCATCTTGGCTCCTAAAATGAGTAAGCAAGGGACCATAACAAATTTATTATTAGTGATTATTTCACACTAGGGGATTTTAAACCAAGCGGTAATCATATGGTCACACCTAAAATTTTAACTCTAATTTCTAGCAGGGATTAGGCTTTCTTTAGCTTGAACATGAAAGAGAACATCGAGAAGTCCTTCATAATTTTACATATCAAAGAGACCATGTAGAAGCTTCTTTGCATGGAAATAATCGATAAATTTGAGAACTTGAAAGGTCTCCTAGTTCATGGAAACTCTTATTCATGAAATGATAAAAAGAAAGATGGAATGACTGAATACACACCCCATGGGATTGGAACCACTCACAATGGTAGAGCTGATGAAACCAAGAATGAAACTAAGTTAGAGATGTAGGATTTCAAGTCCACTGGGATGAAGCAGAAGAGGCCAATCAAAAAAAAGGAGCATGGATTAGGAATTAGACTAGAGGCAAAAAATAACAAAAAGAACACTGAGACCATGAAATTGGTCTACTACTCTAAGTTTGAGGAGTTAGACTAGTTGGTTAATGGTCTAGGTTTCTTGTTGTCTTTTTGGTTGGTTTTTGGTGTTTTTTAGGCTAAAGTTGGTGTGTCTAGTTAGCTTCTAAGTTTTATCTCACTATGTTTTGGTAAAATTTCATGCTCATCTTTCACCTTCCTTTTATAAGGGTACAAGACCCATTAACCCATTTATTAACCTATCAAATTAAAAACATCCAATGAATCTATCTTGAGGTTAGTGACCATGTGTGAATAAATATATAGATTTATATCTAGCCAAATAACATGCCCTTTCGTAGTCCATTCCCATGTCAAAATAAGATTACAATAGACTATTCAAATAGTAAATCTAATATATTGATGTCCTTATTACTTTTCATTAATAGTAAATTACATTATCATATCAATATCAATTAGTTACATTCAAATTTATGCTTGATTTTCATAAATTAATTATTTTAATTAATTTTATTATTATTATTCACATTAATCTTAAAATAGGATAAACATATTGGGTTTATAGACACTTTATGATGTGCCTATAATGCATAGATATTTCAATTATGTCAATCATCATCATGTTTGGCAATTGTCTTACTTGAAGATTTAGCAATTATTTCATTAGTTACCTCAGCTTGTCCATTTCCTTGTGGATAATGTGTAGAGCGAGTATGAATAATGTTTTATTTAGCATAAAATTTCTTAACTTTTTTTTTTGAAATAATGATCCATTAACTATCACAATTGTTGAGTCTAGTCCAAATTGTGAAATGATATTTGTCATCAAGAATATATATATATATATATATATATATATATATATATATATATATCCTTTCTTAAGTTACTTGGTATAGAATCAAATGATCTTGATTAATATGATATGAAAATTAAATGATTTGAAAATATACTACTTAAGTTACTAAGACAAATTAAAATACATATGACACTAGGTCATGTAATGATAGCTAAACTTTTCCAAGTCATGCCTAATGATCTCAACTATAATATTTTATTGGGAAGATCATGGATGCATGAGATGAATAAAACACCTATTTTTTATGCATTCCTTAAATTTAGTTATTAATGCTATATATAGGCATGTCCTCTATATCAATATCCTTTCAAGTATTATACACTGACTCAGCTTGAGGACCATCATATACCTTTATGCAACCCTCTTCTTTTGAATTTTGAAATACTATTCTGTAAATCATCTAGAATAATACTTAATTCATATACTACATCTTTACTATAACATTATTAAAATAAATATGGGTTTTTCCACTGATATTTTAAAAATAGGATTTTAAGGGCAAGGGTTGGGAAAGTATGCACAAGGAATTACTCAACCCATTATGGAATCTACATATACATGATGGTAAGATCTTGGATTTATATAATGTATAAAACTAATGATACACAAAAAATTTACACACACACACACACACACACACACACACACACACACACACACACACACACACACACAATTTGTTAAAAGATTTTAACACTTTTATAAAATTATAGTTAGTATACCTTGAACTCATTGGCAATTAAATTTCACTTAAAATCTAGAAATTAAATAAAACTTCCACTTAGGAGTATCTCCTAGAGCATTTAGGAGCATAGGAGGACATCCATTCCTTATATCATAATAATAGGTTTACTCATACAAAAAATTCTCATATGCACTTTGGAGAGAGCAAAGGCCATAGTGATCATATGTATATAGATAGCCCAAACACCATTCTTATTGCACCATATACAAAAGATAGATCAATGTTAATTGAGGAAGAAACATTAGAGTTCACTTATGGGATAGAAAAATATCCAAGACTAGTCCTTTTAGCAAATATGTTAAAAGATGATGAAGGAAAATATTTTTAACAAGTTTTACATGATTAACTAAAATAATTCACATGGGATTACAAAGATATACTATGAATTAGTCCAACATTTGTAATGCATAATATTATGTTATATCTAGATGAAAAATGAGTTAAACGAATAGAAAGAAAATGCATCCAAATATAATTTTGTTGGTCAAATATGAGATCAAACAATTATTAGATGTAGGATTTATACACTCCATTGACTATTTTGAATATATTTCTAACATAGTAGTCATTGTGAAACCTAACATATATATTCAATGTTGCACAAATTATCATGATTTAAATAAAGCATGTACAAAATATTATTTCCCACTATTGAACATTGATTTTATTTTAGACTCCAAAGTTGGGTATGAAATGTTATCATTTATGGATACATTTTTTTGGTATCAAATAAATATAAATCCTTAAGACCCAACAAATGAAACATTTGTTACATCATGGGGAACATTTTTCTATGTAGTTATGCCATTTAAACTAAAGAATGCTAGGGCTACTTAGTAGAGACCTATGACATATATTATTTATGATGACATACATAATAAAATATAAGAGTATGCAAATGGTTTAATGGAAAATCAAGCATTAACAAAATCATGCTAATAATATATAACATATTTTTGAATGCTTACAAAAATACAAAGTACACTTAAATCTCAAAAAGTTTATATTTGGGTGTCTTCTGGAAAATAATTAGTTTACATCATCTCTCAGATGGGTATATAAGTTGATCTAAAGAAGGTTAAAGAATTATATTCATGCCACTACCAAAATAATTGAAAATTTTGTGTTATTTACAAAGAATAATTTAAGCTATAAGATGCTTTGTGGCTTAGCTAGCAAATGAGATGAAATCACTCAAATGGATACTAAATAAACACAAGTTTTTTTATTTTGATGGAAATTTACAAAAAAGAATTAATGTAATATATATATATATATATATATATATATATATATATATATATATATATATATATATATCCTCATGACTCTTATACCTGATAGGCCCTTGTTTTTATATATTTATGCTATATATCATGCTCTAGGTACCTTACCAACATAATATAATAATGATAAATAAGAGAACATAATCTATTGGATTAGCCATACATTTTTTCATTATGAAAGTAATTACAATGTCATGGAAAAGTCATGTTTAAAATTTTATTATGGTACAAAAATTAAAAAATTACATACTTAACAATGAGACACAAGCCATTACTAAGATAGATCAACTCATTTTTATCATGTCAAAATATCATTTGTTTGGATGTGTATTGAAATGGGCATTGTTACTCATGGAATTTAATCTAAAATTCATATCAAATAAATCTATTAAAGGACAAGTTATTTTTGACCAATTAGTCCCTACTCCACTAGTGGATATATTTCCAATCAATGATGACTTTCATCATATGAATGTACTTATTATCATTTGACTAATGATACTTGGACCATGTATTTTTATGGATCCAAATGTACAATAGGTGTTAGAGCCAAAATATTTTTCATTACTTCTCAGGGTCAACCAATGTCATGTTCCTTTTAACCCCATATTTTTGTTTACAAATAATACATATTAATATGAGGCCTTAATATTGTGATTATGTACAAGATGAACATTTTAGATAAAAGATTTATGAGTATATGTGGATTTGCAACTAGTGATCAACCAAATTTTAAATATTTATCAAACAAAATAAGATAGTATAATCCCATATAAATAAATGATGTAACCTTAATGACACACTTCAATCCTTTTTCCATAAAAAACATCCCTAAAAAATACATCTAACATGCTAATGATATGACTAGTGTTGCATATATGATATCCACTGACATTATTGATGATCATGAATTTTTTACTATACAATGATAAAGACAATATTAATTCATTACAAAGGATGCATATTCCTTACAAGTTCTAAAAGTTACTCGTAGTGTAATGACTTCAGAATATTATAGTGACATATGTAAATTTTTATGTAGATATGTTTTTCCAAATAATTCTACATGGGATAACAAATGTAAATTATAGTGCAAAGTGATATTTTTAGAGAGTAATATTTACTTAGGTTAATTTTATTATCCTAAGTTAATTTAGGTGTGTGTAGGTTTATTCCCATATGATTTTTTAATTCATATATTATGGAAATATGTGAGGAACCACACCTCTTTTGTCCATTATAAAGAGAACCTTAGATTTTTATGTCATATGTAACTCCTAAAATACTTGGCACACACTTCTCTGTCACCTAATGGGGATTAGTGATACTAGGTATACACCAAGAAGGTTGGAAAAAGTTTTGATGGAGTTTCTTTATAAATCCTTTTGGCTTCCTCACTCTATTTAAAGATCTCTCTCATCTCCTTTCAAAACATTATTCATAAAACTTGAAGGATACCTTGAATTTTTTTTTTTTCTATATTCTCTTTTCCTTATACTCTCTTAATGAAGATTGTAATCCAGATATTTTTGTTATAAATCTTCCTTAATGCATGTGGGTTTTCTTCCTTTGGTTGGGTTTACCCACTTATCAATTTTGTGTTTCTTATTTATATGGTTTGTCTTACTTTGAGGTATTATCTTACCTTTTTATGCATTATTTTACTTATGCTTTAATGTTACTTTGTAAATATCTTGTCATTTATTTTTTATGCTTCAATGTTTTATTTTGGAGTTAATTAATTAATGGAGATTTTTTGACATAATATTATTTTACCTTTAACCCTTAATAGTGGTGATTCTTAAATATTTTGAAGGTAGGATTTTCAAATAATTTCTCATTATTTTGAAAAATTTATTTTGACTCTAGACTATCCAAAATGGAATTATCACTTTTTATGGAATTTATCTCTTTATTCTCATTAGATCTATATTTATTACATTAAATTTATGTAGATCATATTTTATGGCATGGTTATTTCTTAACCAAATATTGGTGTAAGCATTTGTGTTTTATAGGTTATAGTGGATCATTTTTTTCATCTCTATTTTGTTGGTCTTATTTTTTCTAATAGGATTGACCTTATTTTTTAAATAGGATTTATGGGATATTGTCAATGATTTCACTCTAAAATTTACAATATTATTGTAGTAATCTACAATTTTCTTCTTTATTTTCTCACATCATTGTAACATTGTTTATTCCTAATAACTATTAATTATGAATTTATGTTTGAATATGATATTATAGGTATTTTGTTTAGAACAATTTTAGCAGTCCACTACATGATTTTTTTTTTGAAATGCCTTCTCCCACTCCCTTTCCTACTCATGGCATAAGTTCCCTTGTATCTGGTGATTTTGGGTAGAAGGTTGATGTTATGCGAAGGATTGATGCCATGTTAAAGATAGATGTTATCTGTAATACTAATTCTAGAAGCCCCCATGCATCTGATAATTTTGGGTAAAAGGCTGACATTATGTAAAAGACTAATATCATGCAAAATATTGACGCTATGTGAAAGATTGATTCTATGCCTGAAGCTATGTGGAAGACTGATGTGGAGTGGACTGATGCTATGTGAAAGATATAAACTATGTGTAAGCCTAATTCTATGTGAAAAAATGTTGTGAAAGACTCAAATGATTAATTATGAGAAAAAATTTTGATGTGAAATAAAGCCTCCAGATCTAGAACCACAAATGGTTCCCCTAGCCAATTCAGCCATGTAACTACTCCCCTCCCCTCTTAGGGTAGAATATCCCCTATATCTTGTGATTCTATGTATAATGTCGATGTTATACTGAAGAATTATGCCATGTGAAAGATTGGTGCTATGTAAAAGATAAATTTTGGGTAGAAGGTTAATTATTTACAAAAGACTGACACTATGAAGAAGACTAATGCTGTGAGGAAGATAGTTGTGTAGAAGATTGATTCTATGTGGAAGAATGTTGGAAAATATGTGGATGATTATATTTATAGGTAGAATCTAACATGAAAGGAATCCTTGAATAGATATAGAGCTACAAATGGTTCACTTGGGTAGGTTGGCCATTCCCCACTTTTCCCCTCTATTGTTTATATAGGTGTGAACATCATGGACATGGAAGCTATGATGGATTCTAGAATTTAAAAGTATGTATCTTTCACAGAGATGGTATCCCATAAAATAGATCCAAAACGGGTTCCAAAACATCTCAAACTAACATCTTTATACCCATTTGTGATATTTGATGAGGAGGAAGCTAGACAAGTGATCAAATCAGAAGAATACTTCTCATCCCTAGGGGTTATCTATAGATTTTTAGATTACTAACCAAAACTTCAAAAGATGCATGCTTGGATCTTGAAGCATTGGAAACCCCTTATATCAGGTGATATTGAAATTTACCCTTGTACAAAAAAATTCTTTATTATTATATTTCATAATATTGAAGACAAGGCAAAGACTCAAAACCAATTCTGGTGCTTGAATCACCACCCTCTGGTTATCAAACAATGTTCCCTTGCCTTCAATCCCCTCACTCAACCACTTAATGTAAAACGCATTTGGATTTACCTGACTCATCTTCCTCTTCAATTTTGGACTGAATCTATCTTGAAGGCTATTGGTGAATCAATGGGTGAGTATCTACAAATGCACCTAGATAATAATTATTTCTACCACACTACTTTTTTTAGGATTCTAGTAAATATTGACACTTCCAAGAATCTTCTTGAAAATATCACTTTATAAGTTGGGGACCGATCTTAGTCATAACCTTTAGAATATGAAGTTTTGTTGTTTCATTGTCATAGCTATTTTAATATAGTACATTTGACCAAAAACTACAGTTTCCTCAAGAAAAAGAAGGATTCCTCTTGATGGAAAGACTCCCACCTCAAACTCCTACAGGTGCTTGCTAAAAATGATTTAGATTCAAATTTTGATACTGATGATTCTTCATCACCTTTAGAGGATCTTGAAGACCACAAAATACCTCCTCATTTAAATGATGTACTATTAAAGGACTTAATATCTCCAAAGAAAGCTATAAATTTTATAGTTCCCTCTACTTCAGCCACCTCTTTTGAGAAGAACCCGTAAATGGAATTATCTAGTGTAAAAATTGAGGACCCAATAGTGGAAGATAAATCCCAACCTTATGTTATTGTAGAAGTTAAGGAAGGCTAGACAAAAGTTTAAAAAAGTAAAAAAGGTAAAAAAGTAATGATTCAACCCAATTGTATGTCCCTCTATTTATGGGGACCCTGAGTTGAACCTACTAATTTGGAGGGATCCTAAGTAGATTCATAAAAGATAGTTGTTAAAGGCAGAATGTAAGTGGAAGCCTGATGAAATTCTATAGAAAATCCCATGGTTTTAAAGATGTAAATAGTATAATTATATTTTTTTGATGTTTGTATATAAGACTGGTGGATGCTTCACTGAAGCATCTATGGTTATTTCTTGATTGTTTGAGGTAGATTTGAACCTCCGTCCATTTTAGCTCATTTTTTATTTTTTGGCTAGTTTTTCTTGTGATTGTTTTTCCTATCCCATTACTGCTAGTAGAGGCATCCTATTTGTGTGTTAACATCACATCTTTCTCTCCTTTGTATTAATTTTGGGATCTTCAAAACTTGTGACCTTTACCTAATCAAATAGATAAAAATTAATCAAGTAAAATTATTATATAATGTCACCTCCCTTATTTAGATAATATTTTCCCCTCTTTTGTAACCCTAAAATAAAGCTTAAATGGAAGTATTGGAAATTAAAATTTATTTGGTTAATTTCATTATCCTAAGTTAATTTAGGTATGTGTAAGGTTACTCCCATATGATTTTTTAATTTATATATTATGGGAATATGTGAGGTGTCACACTTATTTTGTCATTTTTGAAGGGAATCTTAGAGTTCCATGTCATATGTTATTGGGTTATTTATGATCCACATTTATGTTTATTTACTTGATTTATGTTTTGTTAGTAATTAATAGTTAGTAGTTATTTCATGGGAATATTAGTTTAGACTTGTAACCATCATGTTGAAGGCTATATAATTTTTTCACCTCTTTGTAAATATTAACCCAAATAATACAACTTAATATTTTTATGAAAGCCTCATTTACAATGTAGTTTCTTAATTATTCCTCTTACTCCTGGTGTTATCAATAGTATCAAAGCTTGGTCAATTAAGAAGGATTAAATAAATTTGAAGGGCTTGGTTACAATCATGGAAAATTGAATTTTTGGGAATATGCAAGTGGTATGATTTTTTTTTGAGTCACACTTCTAAACTTTTTTTTGTAATGTGTAATTTCCTCTAATTTTTGTATGATGCTCACATCTTACTTTATGCATTATACAACACTTGAATTATATAAATGATAACCCAAAATATTGGCATAATGCATTTTTAAAGTATTTCACAATAAATTAAATCCCATATCCAAGTTGTATAGTTTTCTAAATCTTAAAATTTGAGTACACATTTATGTGTGTTATTATGATGGATTTGTATGGCTAACCCTATATTTGACTGATGTTTACTTGATATATAAGCCTTTAAACCCATGTTTATGAATAATACACCATTCCAAGCCTATATAAAAGTAGCCATGGAATTTTAATGTGATTTAAGAGATTACATTAACTCTCATAGAAACTAATTTTCAATTTTTTTAAAACCCTTCCCTATTATTGTATGGCCTAGAAATGTATTTTCTTACTCTTACACAAAATCTACATGAAATAGTGGTGTCACAACCATTACATTATTGATTTATATGTATTTTTTCTTTCAATAAACAAAATCCTATAGACATATTTGCATGTATGGATTTTTACATAGTTTTCTCTCTCCTTGGAGCTTGTACAAAAGTTTTGAGGACTTCTAAAGCAAATTTAGTAGTATAGCATCCCTGGTAATGTCATAGTAGAGCAATAAAATATTTTTAATAAGTATAAAGTTTGATATCCTTAGAAAGATTTAGGGTTACATGGGTCCCACACCAATTTTAAAGAAATACCACTTATTACTCAAAATTATCACGGGAAATAAAAATTACTACATGCAAGTTATTTTTTTCTCTACAGAAAAATTGAGTTTAAATAAAACATATTCTATTTTAGGCTTATAAATGCTTATAGAGTAATTGGTAAAGAATATTTTGTAATCTAATTGATAAAAGTAATTCAAGAATTTAAACCTTCAAAGCTTTCTTTTTGGTTGTAATTTTTTTGCATTCGTCATTGAATAGCTTGTATGATGACACTTTTTTTAACAAATCATTACTTTTTCTAAAGGTGGTCATATGACCAGTTAATTTATATATTTTTAGATGTTATAAACACATCATAATGGTTAATTATATGATATAAAACTTATTTTTATGTTTTTTATAAAAACATATTCAATCATGTATAAAGGTGCATTTTTGGTGGAAATCAACACTTTCAAAATGCAAATTTTTACAATGTCACCTCTTACTTGTGTTGTTAGTGAACACACCATCATTAGGTCCATCAAGATCCTTGTGATTGATAATCACACTAGATTTGGGAGGATATAATAGAGGTTAGAGGATGATTCCCTTCTCCACTTAGCTATTCGCTCAGAGTTTGGGTCTAATGTTTGAATGGGAATTTTTATAGTAGTAGTATATTTATTTTAGTTCCAATTTTGGCTTTCTATTCTTGATATTAATGATATGGAGTAGACATGATTATTTGATTTTGTTTCTTTAATTTCATAGCTTCTCAACTCTCACCTAATAAGGGGATAAGATATAATATTGGTAGGTATTTGATTAGTCATCGGTGATAGTATGAGTTGATAGGGGTTACTAACACCAACAATGTTGAGCAAAGCTTGTCAACATTTGTTGGACATAAATAAGATATGTTATACACATTATAGGTTGCTTCATTTTAGGAGATTTTAGGTAGAGCCTTATGTATATTTACATAGTTGGACAAGCCTTGATCATGTTCTAGTATAGTATAGTATGATGATCATAGGGAATGAGTAGGCCTTGATCGTGTTCATCAACCTTTTATACCACAACTTATAGATAATGCTTCTATATGAAGTGAAATTAGATTTGGTCAGTACCAAGAGGTACCATGCACAAATTATAGTTTCATTATAGTTTATTTGATGACTTTAGAGTAATTCCTCTAGTTATTCTATCTTCTATATCCCTTTGAATCAAGGGGGATTTTGTTCGGTCATTTATGATCTATAATTATGCTTATTTACTTGATTTATGTTTTTTTTAGTAATTAATAGTTGGTAGTTGTTTATGAGAATATTATTTGAGTCTTGTAACCATCCCATGAAAAAATATATAATATTTTCACCTTTCTATAAATATTAACATGAATAATACAATGTTATATTTTTAGGAAAGTCTTGTTTACAATGTATTTTCTTAGTAATTCTTCCTACTCCTAGTGCTATCATATGTAACTCATACAATATTTTTCACACACTTACCCCTCACCTCATGGGGATCAATTACACTAGGCACAGATTAATAAAGTTGTATAAGGTTATGATTAAGTTTCTTTGTAACTCATTTTGTTTTCCTTACTCTATTTAAAGAGATTTATTCTCTCTTTTAAATAAATTTTCACAACACCTGAAGGATCACTTTAATAATATTCTTCTTCTCTATTATTTTTTCATTATACTCTCCTCATAATATGGATAATATTATTTTAAGTCTTCCTTATTAATGCATGTGGGGTTTTCTTCCATTGATTTGATTTATCCATTTATCATTGTTAGATCTTGCATTTATATGGGTTGGCTTACTTTGAGGTATTTTATTAATTTTTGTGAATTAATCTACTTATACTATAATGCTATTTTGAAAATTTATTTATTCTTTCAAATCCATTATGAACTCATTAGGGGATCTCTATTCAATAGGTTACTAGATGAAAAATTAATTTGGTACCTCAATTATGAGAAGGCTCATTTTTTTTACTTGAAGTACATGACACTAAATGTAGAGGTCATTTCAGATAAAATTTAATGTCTTATAAAATTTTATGTCGATGATACTATTGGCCCACAATGGAACAATAATGTCATAAATATTTCAATTTGTACGCTTAATATCATAAACATATTAATTTTAATCATGCACCATCACATGATTTAAAACCTATTATTTCACCATGGCCATTTTATTTTTGGGTATTTGAATTGATTGGAAAAAAAATTTAGAATCATCATATGAACACAAATTTATCATTACCACTACCAACTATTTAACCAAATAGATAGAGGCTATACCATTATAATCAACTACAAGAGAAGTAATGTGTAAATTATTGATGAAAAATACCATTTATTGATTTATAATATCCTCAATTATTGTAAAAATTAATGGATCATATTTCAAAAACAAAGCAACTAAGATATTTTGTGCTAAATTCAAGATTTGTCATACTTTTAAAAATCCTTATCATCTGCAAGGAAATGGACAATCTAAAGCAACTAATAAAATAACTGATAAAATTTCAAGTAAGATAGTCACTAAACATGGTAAATATTGGCATAATAAAATTATCTATGCATTATAGGCATATCACACAAGTGTATACACACACAAAATCCAAGCCTTATTATATTGTTTATAGAGCATAAGTCTTTTATTATTTATATCTAAATATATCATATTTATGGGTTTATTTAAAGGATATGATCAAATAAAATGTATATTAGAAAAAATAGTAGCATGAGTTAGATATGATTGATGAAAAATGCAAACATATTCTCAAACACCTTAAGGTTTGCTAATAAAGTATTTAACACAGATATAGAAAAAATATAAAAAATTGATAATATCAAGTGGGTGGCTTAGTCTTAATAGTGAATCAAAAGAATACTAATGTAGATAAGGAACATCAATTAAAATTTAATCCCAATTAGTTGGGCCCATTATTGATAATGGAAAATGTGGGAACGAGAGCCTATAATTTGGATACACTTGATGGAAAACATGTGAGGAACCATTTAAACACCATGAACCTATGTTAGTTCTATGCATACATATTTTATTCAAAATAATTCATATATATATATATATATATATATATATATATATATAAATATATATATCAAATATTCAAAAAATTAAAAATTAGGACCTCATCATGACATGGTTTCTATATTACATTATCTACATATTTTATTTGTCACATGTTTGGTAAATGGTATATTATTTTCATACAAACATGCATTTCATAAGTTATATGATTGTGATGTAAAACCTATAGATCATACATGTAAATGCATATATTAAACTTTTCCTATACCCAAGGGCCATACCAATGTTGGGGGCATTTTATTTCACAAATTACATTATCATAAATTATATCTTTCTATGACCTTTAACCATGTTTAGATTCATATATCAATTACACATGACTTTCTAGCTAATCATTTATTACACATTGAGCACTACATGGATATTATATTTTACAATTATATAATAATGACATATATGGATAGTATAGACTAGTTTTCACTTATTCTAAGCTTCATCAATATTTTTAATTATTAATGATAAGGTATTTATTATTTTATATTATGTGTGACCCTTTAGCTTTACTTGTGTCTCCTTAACCTTGTTTGTTGTGACATTCATGCCCCTTTTCTATGGATCATTAGCCTTGTTTTTTTAGGTTCTTTTTTCCTTTTTAGTGTTTCATTAGTATTTCTTGTTAGTGAAATCTTTATGTCCCTTGTATGTGGTCCCTTAGCATAATGTGTGACATTATATGCTATTGTGTGACATTGCATGTTGATATTTATGATCTTGTGAAATTTATGTGTTTTCAAGTGCCATGAACCATGTCATGCACCTCTCCTTTTTGTATTACACCATAATTTATATCATGCACTTCCTTACTATGTAATATTATTCATTGACAACTACTACTATGTTCTTTATAGATACATATATTGACATACCACTTACATTTACTCATTTTTCATATGTTACATATATGTATTGAGGTTATATACATTACTAGAATGGCATGCTTTCCACATGTTGACATTATTTTACATGATATTATCTTTATACATGACATGATACTGTTTATTTTAATTTTGAGATGAGTGACTTGCAATATTTATTCCTCACCTTAAAATGGGGGCATATTAGTGTAATTTATCATACATAATATAGACTCCATGAGTATATTTGATTACAACATATAAGTTTTAGAGTTTAGAGATGTTTTAGATATCATATTGAGATACTTATTTGTAGTATTAAAGTATATTTTTTTGGACATATGCATGGACTATATACTCATATTTATATAGATTTGAATACATTTGGATGTATGTGAAAGACACTTGTATTCCATGTTACAAGAAATATTTCATTGGGCATGATGTTGGTTCATGCACATATACACTATTTCATATTTAGTTTGGAATGATGTTGGTTCATGCACACATATACACCATTTCAAATTTTAGTTAGGTAAGATTATAGTTCATGAATACTATGACAGTTTATAGTTAGCACCAATTCAATGGAGGATCATGTTAGTTCATGGACATATACATATTTTTACCTTTGTAGTTATGTATCAATTATTTTCAAGTTTGGATAAAAATTTAATCAATATGTCTAAATGTAGTGGTTAAATCTTTAATTTTTAACGTAATGTACATTGAGGTTTAGCGATGCTCAATGGACATGGAATTACCCATAGTGAACCAATTTTTCAACTCTCACCTTATCATATTTGGGTACAAGATCAGTTTTGAATTATTCACATATGGGTTGAGGGAATTTATATTCCAATCCATGTCCTTTTCTTAGTAAACATTTAAAATGGGGGATTTGATCACCTTTAATTTCAACATGTCCTCCATGTGATTCAATAATAAATAAAAAATATCTAATGGTTAGACAAGGAGGCATCTCTAAAAATTTACAAGGAAACACAATTTACTAACATATAGGTTTAATCCTTCTTGACTATATCAAGTTTCAATTATAGTATAGATATAAAATTTCATTATATGAACATTAACTACTAAATTTTCATTGTAGGTTTTTCTTGGACAAACTTGCACATTTGGAGCATTCTTAAAAATAAAAATTATGTGGTATACACTTAAGTATGTATTTATTTTTATGTACCTAAATATATGATATTATTATGTATATTGATAGGTGGAGATTCAAACATGTGGCACAAAACCTCTTAGTCAGAAGGGTAAATTGTGATATTAATTATATAAGACAATGAGTAGGCTTAATTTGGGATTAGTGATATACCCATACACATGGGTAACATGAGGTATTTATTATGTTAGGAAATTAGAGATGATCCATTCAGACTATGTGTGGACAGAGAAGAAGAAGACAAAAGGTAGAATAGAATCATAGGAGAAGAATTCTTTACTGACAATAGTTAAAGAAAAGTAGAAACATAGAAGAAGGAAAAAACATCATTTTTATGATCAACTACAACAATAGAGTAATTAGCCAATATAGGAAGATAATAGAGGTTTTTTTTGTAAAAGTTTATGAACAACTATGGCTATAGGTAATCAAATTGTAATAGTTGTTTTAGAATCAATATGATATATGAATTTATGTGCTTTTATGCTTCAGCTTTGCCCTCCCTTGTTCTATTATTTTAGCATATGGTTTTTTGCATTTTCATCTAGAGATTCAATTTCTACCTTATTGTTTGTTTGTTGCCCACCTAGGCCTACATATTTTTATACCAATAACATACATTGGGATTAGTGATATACCCATACATATGGGTGATTTATGGTATTTATTATATTGGGTAATTAGTGGGACTACATTTTTATTAGTGATCTACCCATATATTATTGTAAGAGGTTTTATATAAGGAGGGGAATATATTTGTGTAAGATAATCAATTAGAATTATCATAATTATAGTGTATCCTCTAGTAAGGAGGTTTCCCCCTCAAGGAGGCTTGTTATAATGGAGTGGTTCATGTATGAAATGAATTATTATGGATATACAACTTGTCCTACTTAGTGAATGCTAAGCTCATAGAATGTAATCTTACCAAACAACTCATTGCATAGTTATTTATATCGGCACATGGCCAATTTAGAACTACTAAACCTAACCAAGGGATCTCTTGAATATAAAACACAAAAGGAGAGGGTTTCAAAGCCTTTAGGAAAATAATAATATGTAATAACCCTAGATAGGCTTATAATACATAAAATTATTCTAATATAGTGCTCACTAAATCTTTCAGCACAAAAGGGGATAGTTAAACAAAAACAAAATATGTAAAGAGATCTCTAATCAAGTTAATGTAAAGGTAAATTAAGAAAGGAGTAATACATTCATCCTATTACTTTCTGCAATATCTATCAATTGAATGAAAGAGTAAAATTTAGGAATACTTAGCTTTAATGAACCTATCATGCTTGAATACCTCCCTTGGCCAGTGGTGCTTTGTAAGAGGTTGTTGTGTCTTTGTAAGGATCACACTATAAAAATTAGATCTAGGTTAAAAGACTCTTACTTTGCATCCAAAACTTCCCACAAGACAAGATTCTTTCCTTACAAGATGAAAACATAAGAAATGACTCCTCAAGTATATAAATAGAAGAGTTGTGAGATGAAATAATGAAAAAATGAATGTTTCTCTCTATTGGATTGAAGTGAAGAGGGTATTTATCGCCAAGGATTGACCCTAAACCCTCTCAAGAATCTAGCTAAAAAGAATGAACAAATAAATTTTGTTAGGCAAGAAAGCTAGTTATTAGGTCTCAAATAAGGTTGTTCAGCTAATATAATTATGTAACTTGCGCTCAATCCCTAACAAGATTGACCTAGATGACATAATAGTAAAATGAAGAAGGGTGTTTGCTTAGTTAAGGGCTGTTTTGGAAGATGAGTTACTTATAGGAATGGATAAATGGATTTTAATTGATTAGGGTTTGGGATAAAATTAATTTATAGTGGGTTTTTGTAATGGTATAGGGACCAATAATCCTATGAATCATAAAAGGTATGCTCACCCCTTTCTTAGTGCACCTTTTAAGGTGTGCACTCAAAGATATTGAAACTCGAAAAGTTATTATAAGAGATAAAAGTGTCAGTAAATGATAAAGTTTTAAAAATATTGTGTATACATATGCCCCAATTGAATCTCATCACATGTCATGCAATTGTAACATGAAATGGTGCTTTGATAAATAAAATAGAAACACACAAAATTGAGATAATAAATTTTAGTAAAAAGTAAAAAAATAATTGAAAGTAAAGAAGTGAAATATACATACCTTAACTTACCTTGTTGTTTAGAATGGAGGTTGTGTGAGAAGTAGGTGAAAGAGGTGTCTAATGTATGGAACATTAGACAGACATGAAAAATAAGCTAAAATTTGATTTTTTCTACAAAAATATAAGATAAATATAGAAAAATTATCTATATTATCATTATTCCAAAATTTTTGTGGCTTGTAAAAGGAGCTTGTAGAAACATAATTACGAGCAAAAGATAATTTTTTTATAAGTAATTTATAAGTAAAGAAATTGTAAATTTTTAATATATAAAATAGTTTTAACTATTAATTTATAAATTTACTATTTTGAGAAATTAGAGCTCTATGTGACCTAGAGGAGTGATGAGAGAGATGATGGCATGAAACAATTGAAATTTTGAATAAATAATAAGAATAAATTATTTCCTATAACATATAAGTGTAGTTATATTTATGATAGGTTTCCTATGTATCATCTTATGGGGTTACCTGATGTGATAAATGATAGTTTACCTCATATTCTAAACTAGAGATCAGATCATGTACTATGGTCTTAACTACATGTCCCAACATTATTGATGATCACCTGAAGAGAGATTATTTGGTAGCCTTATGTAGGTATTACAACTAGTTAGCTATTTTGGATGAGTGTTTTTTAGGGACTGGGCCTTGTGCATATTATAGGTCATTACATGTGGTGGGTGGAGTCACATCCTATATCTAGTGGTGCCTATAGTAGTTCCTAGATATTAGGCATGACATATGAGGGATCATTAGGGTACCTATAATACTATATAAGGAGAAATAACTACATGAATATAACTAAAATCATGTTGTAAATAAAAATAATATTTAGGTATCTCTACATTTTTAGCTTGAGTAAAAATAACTAAAAATATATCATTTAAATAATATACATCATCATAATCAAGAATGTGATGATCAATGGTACATGCATCGATTATTATATTTGTCAAAGAAGCATGAAGAATGCAGTGTTTTGTTTTTGCTAAAGTGACAAGAATTTAGTGTAACATTTTTTGATGAGATTGAGGTCATAAGGAAGGAGGTAATTGAAAAATTATGTGAGGAGCAAGATCATAAGTTTTTATTTTCAAACTGATCTCGCTAAGTTCATCATTGTCTAAATCTAAGAGATTAAGTGATATGTTACCTATTAATTTAGGGTGACCATTATAACCTCTAGTAGAGTTGATGAGGTAATTAAAGCATTATGACTCATGGAAAGTAATGCTAGGTAAAGGTTTGAGGGTAGGTATTTTAAAAACAATTTATTCTTATAATTATTCAAAATTTCAATGACTAATATCTCCTTGAATCTTGTATATAAAACTTTTATAAGTAAATTTAACACATTGGCATGATAAAGAGGCTACAAGTCTCATCCAAGGTGTCTAAGGTTAATTGAGTAAAATTTTATATGAAAGTGGAAGTTAAATATCATGACTTTAATATGCATTGTGATAGGGAGAACTATGATAGGAATCTAAATACACATTTATATTCTATCATATCCTTGACATGTATTTTGAGTATATTTGAGATTACATTCAAAATATCCAAGTGTTTAAATAATATCAATGGAAGCTATGCAAGTGCATAAACCTTCATTAATCAAAGCATGATTGACTTAAAAATCTCTTATTTGGTCACAAATGAACAATGGATGATAATCCACATGAAACATTATCTAATTGAGAATCATTGAAGTGATAGGGAATTTGAGTGAAAGAGAAGTATCTACCATTTCATCAATGTAAATAGACATTTCCTCATACTATTTAAAATGTTATCTTCAAACTCTAACAGAGTAGCTTATTTCCCTAAAAGTGGGGGATAAGGGATGTTCATTTAAAATAAGAGTTTCATTTGACAATTACAATGAGTGGAATTTTTCATTAGTTATAACAAAAGAGATTTGAGATGGGAGATGTGAAAGTTTGGTTATAGGATCCCATTCATCATGTCAATTAGAATTTTAGTGTTGAAGTAAATCCTTAGAGGGTGTAGTGGAAGTGTATTTAAATTTATGGTGGTAAGGTGTATTCAATTGGGATTTAGCTAATGTGGGTTGACTGATTGCATTTGATTATCTTGACTTATATGACATGGTTGAGTCATTGGTTATGTCTTTTGAATGAGAGGCAGAAGTACCATTCATAATATCTTAGGATTTTTGAGTGAGGTATCTTAATTAAAGGATGAGTAGAATTTATATCAATAGTATGTGAGTTAGTGTCTAATTTTATCATTTGATTTGATATTTGTGTGTTAATAGATTGTGCTATTGAATTGATTGAAATTGGTTCCATGTGACCCAATTCTTTGAGTTGCAATGGATAAGAATCTTGAATAATATGAAAAGTTAGAAAATTATTGTAGTTGGATGTTGGATAATGATTTATATAGGAAATTACTCTCCTCATATTATTCATATTAACAACATTTTCATCATACATGTTAACATTGGGATCCACAAAACTTTTGACATTATTGGTAGTGGGAGGTTGGGGAGTATTAGCTTGATGATTAAGAAGCAGATATTTGTAAATATATAAATGAGTGTTTACATGATTAAGGGATTCATGTGTATATTTAGTTTCATGAGCCTTAGTTTCCACTTTATAATCTTTTTGACAAGTATATATGGGTTATTCATGATTGAAATTAGGTCCAATAAGATATTCCATAGCAAAGTTTATTAATTGGTGATAAGTTTCATGAGAATGGCCCCACATTTTGTGATACCAACATAATTTGTGTGGATTACCAGTGTTTGGTAAGGTAAGTAGGATCAATATCTCATGGTCAAGGTCATGGAAGACACTTTTGAATCTTTGATAAGGAAAGTGTTTTATGGATATATTCATTATTTACTTAAGGAAATGTAGAACTAGGATGAGAATTGTTGGAAATTGATGATGAAAAAATATGATCTATTATATTACTTGGAATAATGGATTGAATGTTGTGTCTGGAATTATAGGTATATGTAACACTATTATTTGTTGCATGTTTATTTTTTGTGAGTATTCGAGTTCCTATGGGAGGGTATGAAAGGTTAAAATTTTGTATAAGAAAATTTTGATGTCTGGCTTGATTAAGGGCTTATTCTAAAGAATTTGGAGAAAGATTCCTCACATGATATTATATTTTGAAGTGAAAAATAAATAATGAATAAATGAAATATATTGTCATATGACATAATATGTTTAGCTTTCTTAGATAATATTTCCATCATTTGATGAATACTTGGGTTATTTCATATTTTAATTATTTATAGTTGATAAATTAAGCTAGGTTTTTTTAGTAAGATCATTATTTTATAATTTTTGAACTAATTCACTATGTTTAACTCATTATATATATATATATATATATATATATATATATATAATGAGTTAAACTATATATATATATATATATATATATATATATATAATGAGTTAAACTATATATATATATATATATATATATATATATATGTATATATATATATATAATGAGTTTTGAGTTGATTGTACCAAATTAGGGCATCGCCTGAATCATTTTTTGATAAGAGCTTGGTGGTGATGAAAATATTGAGTTTAGCCCAATATTTGTATACATTTCCAAAAGACTTAAAATGTAAGGATGGATCAGTAGATCCATTATAGGTGATAGTTATAACTATTCCATCTTATATATATATATATATATATATATATATATATATATATATATATATATATATATATATAAATAATGAGTTTTGAGTTGATTGTACCAAATTAGGGCATCACCTGAATCATTTTTTGCTAAGAGCTTGGTGGTGATGAAAATATTGAGTTTAGCCCAATATTTGTATACATTTCCAAAAGACTTAAAATGTAAGGATGGATCAGTAGATCCATAATAGGTGATAGTTATAACTATTCCATCTATGTCAATGTCTATAATTTAAATAATTAGAAGTTCATTTTGTAAGTGTTTAATATCCTTGTTAAGAAGTAAAGGTTGTGGTATAAGTTTACCATGTGCTTTAATATTTTGCATCCCCCATTGTGTAGGTTGAGGATGATTTTGGAAATACATTAGCTAATTTTGCATTTATGTCATTTGATTAGCACTGTTAGTTTGAAAAGTATCCATTTTATTTAAAGTTTATAATAGAATATGATTAGTGTTAATAGTATTTTGACTAGTGGAGGCAACATGAGATGCACTAGTGGTATGAGAGGTATTGATAGTTTGAGATGCAATAGTAGTTTGAGATGCACTAGTATTTGTATGAATTTGAGTATTAATATGAGGGTATTGATAAGACCCACTAAACATCATTTTTGTCAATGGTTGGCATGGAGGATGAAGAGGGCATGGAATAATATGTTATGATAGTATAAGAAGTCATGAGGGAAGAAAAGGGTGTGACACAAGTTTTAGGATGACATGCCCCACATATTTTAGCAAAGCTAGGTGAAGGTGAATGGGGTTATCTAATGTGAGGTCCCATCATGAGGTTGTAAATGACTATGGGATTACCTTGATGTTGAGGGTTTTCATTGATGAAAAGGATAATTTCAACCACATAATCAAGATCAATTTCATCCTCTACTTTAGGTATTAATAAAGGGTTGAGAGTAGTATAATAGGGAGGAGTCTCATAATTATTGGTTTTAGTAGTAACATGGATGTTTTTAAGATTGATATTATCTAACACATGATATGGTAGATTCATCTTAGAGGCTTTATGAATATTATTAAGACTCATCATGTTAGTTTGGTTTTATTATGTAGCTTCATCAATCAAATGTTTCATGATGAAAAATAAACTAGACACTTACTAGAGAAGTGAAAGTATAAAATCTAAAAATAAATAAGATTGAGTTGGTTGATCTAGTTGTACTAATAGGATTATAAAAAATATAGAAATAAACTAGATGGAGCTAGTTAATCTAGTTAGAATAAAAGGATGATGTAAAAATATAAAATTAGAATAGATCGAGTTGGTAGATTTAGCTGAAAAAGTAAGAAAATGGAATAGTCTATAATTTGACTAGATGAAGAGGGTCGATCTAGTTAGAAGGACAAAAAAACAAGATAGTCTATAAACTAATTAAATCAAGTTGGTCAATTTAGTTAAACATACATGAAAATAGAATAGTATTTAAACTCAATAGATTGAGTTGGTCGACCTAGTTGGAAAGACAAGAAAATAGAACAATATGTAAACTACTAGATTGATATGGTTAATAGAATTGAAAAAATAAGGAAACAAAATAGTTTGTAGACTAACTAGATCGATTTAGTTGATCTAGTTAAAAAAATAGGGAAAAAAGAATAGTCTGTAAATTGACTCGATTGAGCTGGTTGATCTAATTGGAAAGTCTCTAAAAATATTAAATTATCTGAAAATGAATGATTTAATTTAAAAATAAAAGTGAAATATAAGCACACAAGTAAATGGATCGATTTGGTTGATCTAGTTGAAAAACATAGCATAGAACTTGTATCAACCTCGCTGACACAATCTATAATATAACATAGAATGGTAAGCAACAAGTAGAAAATATAACTTTTACTACTACTAATACTAGCTAATTATCTAAACATTAGATTAGGAAATTGTACTAAAGGTTATGTTGATAATATAGGATTCCAAAGATACTATCTTGTCTATTGGATAGTGACAACCCAATATTTTAGAGCACTAACTATGGAGGAAGTGTCATTCCCGTAGCCCACTAAACCCAATTTCAAGGGTAAGTTAGAAGCAACTTCTTGGTTCTATCCACTAACTAATGCACATTACAATCAATAATATGGTTGGATTCTTATGGTTTAATACAAAGATAAATCCTAAGCATTTGTGAAATATTATGAGGCACATGAAAATTAAAGATCATGTTTAGCTATGTACTATGGATATGAGTATTGGGGTAAGCCCCTTACATCACAATATATATATATAAATAATAGACAATGATTATAAATAGAATATCATGTAGCCCTTCACAATAGAAACTAAGTAGTTTTGAAACTACAAGTACACCATTTCTAAGAAAAATTAAACAAGATGAAAATAAAGGAAAAAATCAATTTGTCAAAAACCAAGTTGTAATTTTTGAAAGCAAACAAATAAGTAGGCAACATTTTTGTTTCAAAAGTAAAAGTGTTTATATAATTAATATGAAAATAGAAGTTAATTTCTTGTGATTATACTAAAAATAAAACATATAGAATAAGATTGAGAAGGTTGATCTAGTTGGGTAAATAATATAAAATTGAATTGAGTTGGTCAACTCAATCTATTAAAAAATAGGCCCGAATAAATGAAATCGACCAAGTCAATTTAATTTGATGATAGAAAAAAAACATAGAACTAGATCAAGTAGGTCAATCTAGATGATTATGTAGGTACAATTTTATAGAAAAATAGTACATAATTTAGATTTTAATTGAAAATTAGGAACTAAAATTTTTATTAAAATTGACAACATGGAAATACTAAGTTGTTAAGAATGAACCTATAAGATAGAACAAGATTGAACACATTGATTTAGTGATTTTTTTTAGAGTGTTGAGTTGTTATTTAATTGGGTTATTTAGGCAAGTTTTTTTATCATGTAAAGTCAAAAAATAATGTTATTAGATAGAATCAAGCTGGTTGATCTCATATAGATAAAATGATATGATAAAAATAAGAGAATGAAATTAGATCAATCAAATCAATTTTATTTGGTAAAGCTAAAAATGTAAATGTTTTAAAATAAATAAAATCAAGCTAGTTGATTTAGTTAGTCAAAACCAAGATACAAAAAAGAATAAAAATGAACAAAATGAAGCTAGTCAATTTAGTTAGGCACATAAGATAAGATAAATGACTAGATCTACTAGTTCAATCTAATTTGTTAAAACTAAAAATCTTGTGCATAGAAGATAAACATGATTGATAGGCTCGATTTAGTTGATAATTTATGCATAAAATATAAAACATGATTGATAGGCTCGATCTAGTTGAAAACCTATGCATAAAATATAAAACATGATCGATAGGCTCGATCTAGTTGAAAATATGCACATAGAATATAATACATAATTGAAAGGCATGATATAATTTAAAACCTATGCACATAAGATAAATAATATCAGTATGCTCAATCTAGTTAAAAATATGTGCACAAAATATAAAACATGATCAATAGGTTTGATCTAATTGAAAACATGCATATAAAAGATAAAACTGGATGAATAGGTTCGATCTAGTTAAATTTAATTGAAAAATTAAAAATCGTGAAGGTTAGATTCATTTAAAATTCAATAGAATGTATGAAACAAATTAGGATGGATATGAAAATTTTGATACTTAGTGAATTACAAACTTAGAGAAGGTAATCTTACTAAAGAAACTCATTGCATAGTTATTTATAATAGGACATCACCATTTTAGATTCATTAAACCTAACTAAGGAATCTCTAACTGTAAAATACCAAAGGAGAGGTTTTAAAAGTCTCTAGGTAAATGATACTATGCAATAACCCTAGCTAGGCCTATAATACATAAAATAAATATAATCTAGTGCTTGCTAAAACTTGTAGCACAAAAGGGGATAGTTAAACAAAGAAAAAAAACATGTAAATAAAACTCTACTCAATTTAATGTAGAGGTAAACTAAGTAATGCATAAAACATTAATCCTATTACTTTATGCAATATCTATCTACCAAATGAAAGATTAAAAGTTAGGAATACTTACCTTGAATGAACCTATCATGCCTCAATCTCTCCCTTAGCTAATGGTGATTTACAATAGGCTGTTGTGGATTTGTAAGGTTCACACTATAGAAATTATCTCTACACTAAAATATTCCTACTTTGCATCCAAGACTTTCCCACAAGACAAGATTCTTCTCTTCCAAGGTAAAACCCTAAGAAATGAATCCAATAAGATTGACTAGCTAAATTTTATTAGGAAGGAAATATAGTTGTTATGTCTCAAACTAGGTTAGCTGGGCTGATGTAGTTCTATAATGTGGGCTCTATCTTTAACAAGATTGACCTAGATGACATAGTAGGAAAATTAAGAAGAAGGGTGTTTGATTAGTTAGGGGATATTTTGTAAGATACATTTATTATAAGAGTGGATAGATGTGTTTTAATTACTTAGAGTGTTGGATAAAATTAATTTGTAGTGGTTTTAGGTAATGTTATAAAGACCAACAATATTATGAAGCACCAAAGGTCTAACCATCCCTTTCTTGGTGCACCCTTTAAAGCGTGCACTTATAGAGATTGAAAATCTATAAGTTCCTTAAAGAGAGAAAGAGTTAGTAAATGATAAAGTTTTAAAAATATTGTGTGAATACAATTCCTTACCCATAAGGAATATTATATGTGGTTTCCCTAACTTATAGGTATTTCTAAATATAATTCATATTTGGGCATCTTAGCCTAGTAGTTATATTTTGTGTTGATCATCATTATAATATGCATATTATTTGGATGGTTTTACATATTATTTGGTTAGTTAATGTGAGGTTCTTAAGATTGATCCTTTTACTATAGTATTTTCATTGAATTGTAATATAAGAATAAAAGGAGGGAATTTATAGACATTAAAATTTGGTATTTGAGACTTTGAAATTTCAAGCTTAACCTACCCTTATCCTACATGAAATGTGAATATCCAAATAAATATTATTAGGTATTCCCACACATCTTCATGTTAGTTATGAGCTCAATCTCTTCTAAATTTCTATCAATCACCTAGAGGAACCTCTCAATTTTTGCTAAATTAGTTAAATATCATACTCAAACATTTCCAAATCTCCCCATTTACATTTATAGATATTAAAAATAATGTCATATTTAAATAATAATGTCAAAAATATTTTCCTATGGATAACACTACCACCCTTTGCCTAGAAATGGTTATTTTTCAAAATAAAATCATTCTCATAGGTTAGACCATTCACCTAGTGTCTTAATGGTGTATGAAATTACCTAAATGAGAATATACAAATAAAAATAAAGGTCAACTATATTTACCTCATGTAATTCTAAAGAACATATCAAAGATATTACTACACATTGAGAAAATCTTCCCTATTCTTCTCAGATTTCAAGTGAAGTAGTCATTAGCCAATTTTTAAACACATCAAGCCAAGTCTAAAACAAACCAATATAGTTTAAAATCCAAGATTATCCAGATCAAATACATATTTTTTGGTGAATTTATTTATCAAAAACACAAAATTACACAATCACACTAAGGAGAAAAACTACAAGTGACTTGACTTATCTCTTCAAAGTATTGGATTTGTATATAATGGTAAATTATTAGAGGGGGAGAATTCATTTAGTTTAACCCAATTACATTTCCTCAAAACTTTAAAGTTTTTAATCTTTTTCAAGTAGACCTAAAGTTTTAAGGATAAGGAAGTTGATTTATGGATATGTGCACATAGTCAAGTGTTAAATATCACATTGTATGTCCATAGAGAAGCAAGACATCCCAAAATAGTAATGTCAAACTTAGATCACCTATGTCTAACAAATCCACCCTAGGGATGATGTTAGTGACCCTATATGCATAAAGATATGTTTTTATATCTATATAAATAATAGGACCTATTCCATTCCATTCCCACTATAAAAAAAAAGTCACAGTCAACCAATTAAATATTAAAGTTAAGTATATTGATCTCCTTAGCATTTTACATAAATATTAAAATACATTATTATATCAATCTCAATTTGTTATATTTATATTTATGCTTGATTTTCATCCATTAAAATTAAAATTAATTATTCCAGTCTATCCTATTGTGATTCACATTAATCTACAAAATAAGGTAAATAATATTTTAAATGAAAAAAATTTAAAAATAATATGAAGGCCATAGCTTATTAAAATTACCATAGAATTTAGAAAATATATCTTTATTTTACTATATATTGAAAAAAATTAACATAAAAAAATGATAATAGAAATTTCATTGTATATTTACTATTTAATATTTTCAAAACTTTGATCTTGTTTTCTTGTACTTTTTTCTCAGTTTAAATAATTTAACGACTATTATTTCATTTAAATTAATAGAAGTGTAATGTTTACTAAGAAACTATGGCCTCTAGATCATTAAAGATTTACAGTAGTATCGTTATCTTTCAATTTGTTTCTTTTTGTGAGAAAACTAACAATCATTAGCTTATTTAAGACAACATAATTATATTGTTTACAAAATGAATCGTGCCCCCTAGTTCATTTAATATTTATAATATTTGAGTGCTTATTAGTTAATGCAATATTTTTTAGAAAAGAAAGTATATCCACTATTTTAATAACACTTTTGTAAAAATATTAGAATGTATACATCTCGCACTTATCAATATATTACAAGTATTTTATATTACATAAAATTATATTAGAGATAAATCTATTGTATTCAGGAGAAGTAGTGACTACTGTTTAAATACAATTTAATGAAATAAAGATAATAAAAAATAGATTTGTATATTTTAAATAGTCTAATTAATGTATGAGCATTGTCTGAGTACAATATAACTAACAATCACTAGTTTAATAAAATAAAAAGACCACTTGATCTTGTATATAAAAAATTTTAAAAAATAATAATAATCAAGCCCTCGTTCATTAAAATTACCAAATAATTTAAAAAATTTGTCCTTTTATTAGTATATAAAATAAAAAATATTAACATTAAAAAATGAGATGGATAATTCATTTTCTGTTCATTATTTAATATTTTAAAAACTTTGATCTTGATTTCTTGTACATTGTAATTAGCATAAAGAAACTAGTGGCTAATAGTTCATTTAAATTAACTAAATTGTATAGTTTACATAAGAAATCAATACCTCTAGTTCATTAAATATTTACTTTAGGTTTCTATATTTTACTTTGTTTCTTTGTATAAAAAACTAGTAGAGAATAGTTCATTTAAGATGAAAAAATTATATTTAAAATAAATAAATAGAGGCCACTAGTTCATTACAAATTTAGAATATATGTATGTTTAATATTTTATTTAGTATTATTTAAAAAATAAATGATAAACACTAGTTCATTAATATTTTATTTAGTATTTTTATATTTTGATTTAGTGTAAACAAACTAGTGGCGACTGGTTCGTTGAATATAACATAATTATATTATTTATAAAATAAATCATGAGTGCTAGTTCATTAAAAAAAATTACAATACTTTTTTTTTCTAAGATAACATGGGTACATCCCAAGAACAAAAAATACATGAAAAAATAGCATGGGGGAATACCCCCAAACAAAGACCAATTTAGACCCCTTAAATTGGATAGTGAGGTGGTATCTATTAACAGGGGATTGACACACCCATGAACACTAGAATAATAAAAACATAAATTCAAATTATATTTAAAAACCTGATTACATTTTACATCCCAAGGGGAAATATATGCATTACAAAAACCAATCTACATTCCTTCATACTACCAACAAATTTAAAAAAAGGATTACAATCATTCTTCACACAAGTCAGTTGATCCAAATTACCTCCACACTTTCCTTGATATTAACTTCAACCCTAGACTTCTTGCCTACCATCACACCTATCCCACTCCCTTATTCTGGTCCTACCTCCCATTCTTCCACAACCTCAATATCACCCTAGCCTAGAGGTTCAAAAATACAGTCTTATAGGATCCTAGTGCCCATCCTTTGTGCCAAAAATGTTAGAATCTTCTACAACTTGACTATCTCATCCATAATAGTATGTATGTAATCTACCACTTCCAGGCTCATTATATGCACCAACTCTATAATTTTTAAGTGTTATTTATGTAGAGAGAAATACCTAGCTACATTGAAAAACAAATTAACCTTGATTATAATCTAAGCCACATCAAATTCATTCATATGCTTGAGTGATTACTTAGGATCCAACAAGAAGGTTTTCATCAGCTTAGATAAATCCTTATCTTTTGCCTTCTCCATTCTTGTTGCCACTTTCGACATCATCTTGAGCCAAATTCACATATAAATATTCTTGATATCCTTATCTACCATCTTAACAAATTTATTGACTATTACATTCCCTATTAGCCATGTGTTAGGGGATACTCTCTTACCTACTTTCTTTCTACTCACATCACCTTCCTCTTGTCATGATCATTTGCCTCTATCCATCTCTTCTAAACACAAATGTCAACCTAGAAATTCACTCCTCTAAATAGATCCTCTATGTAGATCTAAGGCATGGCTTGAAATACATGATCAATCCTGAGCTCACATAATTCTATAATTATCCCCTCTTCACATAAACTTATCAATCATCCCAAATTATTCATTAGTCCTCTCACACTTTTTAATTGCTACTCCTTAATGGTTTTCATCATTGAACTTGAATGATTCAAAAAGCCCCAAATTAATTTGATTATTTTTATGACAGCTATGCATAACAATTTTATAATCAAAATGGGATAAATTCTTACCAAGTTATTAATTCACAAAAGAGATCATGCTTAAGATTATATGAATTTATACCCTCCCACATGAGACTATGCTTCTTATTCTATATTTCCTCCTATTTTAACTTTAGATTTCCTCTCCAATCTCCATTTATCAGAGTGAAATCTTATTTTGGAAAATTTATAGTCCACTCCTTACATCCTACTCTTTACTTCTCCCAAAGTTGCATTGCTTCATTAACTACCCAATTGGAAACTACATTACCTTCTCTCAACATATGCTTAAATCTCACTAATCCCAATGTAAGTGATATTATCTAACAATCTTAAATTATTTACCTAATCCTCCAGGCCTTCAATTTCCCTAAAATGAGTGCATTAAAACCCTACTTGTGAATCACCTTCTATATTGAGCTTCTTTCATCTCTTATTTGCCACTATTTTCATACCTGAATGAATAACACTTATTTTTGCCACATTGTTTGATTCAATTCCTAATTCTTGAGAAATAATAATAATGAGTTGCCCTTCATCATTTCAAAATATTCCTCCTACACTAGCTATCCCTAGATTGCCTTTTCAAAGCCCCATCATTTTTTTTTTTTTTTTTATTTCACCTTTTCTTGGTGGCCTCCATCTCTATAGCTTATCCTTATTATTCCCTATTATCATCTCACACCCATTATCAGGCCTCCAATTATCAACCCAATTATTGTTCCACTCTTTTTCACTTTATCTTTTAAGACATATTTTTCACCCCAAGCCACTACTATTTCAGTCAAGATTTTTAACACTTTACCACACTCATACCTATGAATGAGAAATATCTTTGAATATTCTTCTATTTATTTCAATCCACAAATTGTAGCTTATAACTGTTGGGGCTAATTCCCAAGTAAAAACTAAAGGAGGGGATTTGAATTTCACCTTCCCTTTGTTGAAAAATAATTTTATAGACTTAAGTAAGGTAATTTTAATATTGAATCTCTATGCAACCATCCCTAAATTTTACTAGCAAAGTCACAATGTAAAACTAGATGATCACTAAATTTCTCTTCTTTATAACATAGGGTGCATCTTAACGGGCCTTCAAACCCTTTTATTTTAAGATATTTAAAATTTAAAATATTATTAAGGGTATATTTCCAAATAAATAAAACAACCTTCTAGATACATCTATAAATCCAAATCTTCTTTGATGGGAACATAACTTTCACTACACCTTCAAGTCACAGAATTACCTCATATGCTACCTCCACTGACACACTCCTTGATGGATAACCTTCCAAAATTAGCACATATTCCCAAACCTTCACAAGGATAAATAATTTATTTATCTCACATGTTAATCCCTTTGATGTTTGTTTAATATCATCTATCAGCCAATTAAGGCACCCCTATTTTCACCTTTCTCTCTCATCTTCCAGATAATTTACTACTAATGAACCCCACTAATTTTCGGCAAAGGGTACTATTTTTACCAACATATCATAATAAACTAGAGACTCTAATAATATCAAAACATCCCTTCAAAATGAATATTCTATCAATTCTTACGTTTCCACCTAATTCTAAGTAGAACAAAGGTCCTACATAATTTCAAAAAGTTCCATATGGTTGATCATTAGGGGAGATAATCTAGGGAAAATATTCTTAGAATTTCCTATGAATATAAATAATTATGTTATAAGAATCTAATCCATAGTATATATTAATAAATTATCTAAATTAACTAATACCCTAAATCTTTATTCATTCTATCCAACCTTCTTAAACTTAATCCACCCTAGGTTTTTGGAGTGCAGATTTTATCCCAAGAAACCAAAGTAATTTTTTTCCTTCCAATCCATTACAAATGAAATATATTTGTAATTTAGTTATACCCTGTCTAATATTCTTGATAATTTTTAATATTTACGTCATATATACCATCATTACTTGAAAATCCACTTAGATCAATTGAACTTTGTCTCCCAATGACATTCACTTACCTTTTCACCCCTCCAACTTATTCTGGATTCAAATAATCATTGGGTGCCATAATGATACATTATTTATCCCTAAAAATAGGGTCATCCTAGGATAATACCTTGGTAGTGAGATTTATCCAAATTATAGGATCATAATTATTTTAAGTTTAATATTCTTTCAAACATTAATGAAAAAAATCTTGGATTTATCAATACTTACCTTGTGGCCAACCATTACCTATATAGATCCAAAATAGTCTTCAAATATTAGGCTTCATCCTCTAAATGGTCATTCAATAAGAATGTGTTATCCACAAATTGAATGTGGATAATGCTCTCTAGATTATCACTTAGAAATAACCATTTTAACCTTCCCTCTTGTCTTGTCTTTGACAAGGCTCTCCCAACCACCTTCTCCATAATTATAAAAAGGTATGGGGAGATTGGGTCCCCATACTTAATACTGCTTGAGGATTGAAATAACCTTACAATAGTACCATTGAATAAAACTAAGGAGGATAAAAAAATTGAAAAAACCATAATTTTTTTTGAAGTTGCATATGAGAGTATGCTTTGGATGCATAACAGACCCAAACCCCACTTGAGAAAGTAATAATTATTAGCACATCATATTTATTTATGTACAACAAAAAAGTTTAATCTTAACCTTAAATGAAATTAATGGGTCACAACAATTCCATAGATATGGGAACCAAATTAAGTTGTCCTAATTGATAATCAGGCAACTAACACCATGCTAAACAAAATAACAACCAACATCAATTTGGATACATATAGTTTATGCTAAGTCTCTCTAAGCATAAAATAAGAATATAATTGCATAAAGGGGTTATAATAAATTATAAGCATGCTTATCATGAGTTAAATAGATGGATGAAGGTACAATCATGTCTTATTCATCATCCAACAAGAAGAATGAAGTTGTGGCCAAACATTAAATCAATTTTACATGATTCCACATTGGAAAATAGCTAATGTGGTACAAAATTTAAAAGGGGAAAATAATACAACCAAAGTGCCTTGAATTTAAGTAATAAAATCATGACATAAGATGTATTTGATCAATCATTAAATTTATATAAAGAATTCATATCCTGCCAATTCAACTTTCATGATCATATTAGCATTTCCAGTTATTCATATAATCTATAATTCATTATGTATGATTAAATTTCATAACATTAAGCTCTCATATTCTTAAGGGGTTCATTAATAAATTGAATCACTTCATAGAACATCATACTAAGAAATTTCAACATGAAGGAGTAATATACTTCACCTAAGCACCAATATATCTTAATCAAGCATACAATGGTTCTAAATGAACTGGTTTGTAGGAGAATACAAGCATCAAGGTTTACACATGGTTAATTTACACATACCAAATTCACTCCAATAATCATGCTTACTCAGTTATAAAATTCTATCCCTTGAGGTGATAAAATAATAGTCATATTCAACTCATAAGAGTGATACACATATGTAATATTCAACCATATACAGGTGTATAGGTTCTAAAAAAGGAGGATACATGTCATAACATTACTAATTCATATTAAAATTAGTTTAAGGTTACATTCTTCAACCATGACTAGTAGTTTGTCCCAACATTAAAATGATCATAATCCCATAATGGGTAGCCTTAACAACTTTTCCATCTCATTTAAACTTGTTCATATAAGTATGTACAAATTGGATCTCACATAAGTCTCTATATTCCATATGAAAGTTGAATGAAAACTATGGATTAATTTAATTTACTCATGTTAACATAAGGGATAATTCCAACATACATGAAAGAAGTGAACCATAAGCATGTATAAATATATCCAATGTTGGGAAATACGAAAGCACAATTGATTACCAAATACAAGCAATTGAATATGCAGAATTAACCAGAAGTAACAAGTAACTAGAAACCAAAAACACAACAGATAATGAGAGACAATACACAACTTGTATTAATACTCATCCAGAAAAGAATACACAAAAGAAGATGCCACTTCTTCACACCTCTCAGAGGCTTCCCACACCACAAGTGTACAGTACTTCTTTCCTAAAAGCTCTCTCTCTCTCTCTTACGGTCCCAACACAAAACTCAAACACAGAGTTGGTGTTCACCTCCAACCAGTCAGTATCCACTACTGCCAGTACACCGAGTATACACACATACTCAACTAAGTGCACAACACACTCCAAGTAGATCTCCCATGAACTACAACACCCTGTAACCCAAATGATCTTACTTTGGAACTGAGTGCACAACACACATACTCAACTGAGTGCACAACACACTCCAAGTAGATCTCCCATGAACTACAACACCCTGCAACCCAAATGATCTTACTTTGGAAGGATCTTTCTTGCCTTCCTCTTTGCTCAATAATCGAGTACACACCGCACTACAAGTAGATCTCTCCTGATCTTACTACCTGTTGTGTTGCTGTCCTCCCTAATCTTGCACACCTTTAAATCAATCTGGTTTTGCACACTTACAAACCTAGATTCTGCACACACATACACCTATAGATCAATGATCTTACTTACCATGTAGATCTCCAAACATGGCCTTGAACACCCACCAACCAAGATCCTACATATGTGAAGAATCCCTTTGATTCTCCAAACCAGTACCCACACTTGGCACTGTGGCACTAGGAGGAACACACCATGCTCTCTTCACACACAGAAGGAGCTAATATTTGCTCTCTTACTCTCTAGCACACCTTTAAAATACAACCCATGAGTCTCTTAAATAGATCTCATGCAAATAATAATTAGACACCTAATTAAAATAATTAGATCCACATCTCGAGATTATAATTAGCCCTCAACACCCGATTCATTAACAAAATATCCATAAAATTCATAGTTCAAACTGCATAGGCAATCGACGTCGGTCCCTGTCTACCTAGATGTGATCGATGTCAACCAACTTATGACCATCATTAGTTGCTTGCTATCTGTACCCTGCCAATGTCGATTGGCCTGATCGATGCCAATGACTGTGACAACATCATCCTCCTCCATGTCTACATCCATGTGAAGCATTTAGCTCCACAACCTAACAATCTCCCACTTAGAGATAAATAGTTGCACTGTACCTATACCTGTACCCCATCTAATCTATTTCCTGGCTTGTATCCCTCTTCAAGCTCAACCTTGAAGACCAACCACCACACAACCTATCGTGCACCTCCTATCATTTGAGTAACCTACCACATCCAAACCTACAAACCCATGTAGTGAAGTCCTAACCCTGCATAGCATGTATACCTGTTGCTAGTCCCTCTCAAATACCTAAGAACCCACTTCCCTAAATTGGCTCCTAACTCTCTGATAGCACCCACTGCTTGGGCAAACTCAAGTCTATACTAGACCTCATGTGATTTTAGACACTGAGCTATCTAGCCCTTGGTGTGCTCTAATTCTACATCCTATGTACTGAACCTTGCCAACACCTGATTCACATCAGCTCCCACTGGAAACAAAATCAACCTGTGATCTTCGATGTCTCTCATGCCAAAAAATTTCACTACTCCAAATTCCTCATGACATGCCACTAAACTAACCTTACCCTTAGCTTATCAAAACCCTATATGTCTGAACCTTCATCATGCATACCATCCACATACAGTAACAGGATAATGTTGCAATCATCATCCACCTGGTAAGACAAACACAATGGTTACACTGACATTGACTAAAGCCCTGCTTTGTCATCCATCTATCAAAACATGTACCACTATCCTGCAGCTTCCTTAAGACCATATGACCTAGCCTTTCATCTCACGTGTCCTTTTTCTCTATTCTTTAACTAAGGTATCCATTCATCTTGCAATGCTTTCATACTAGCTGGCAACCCTACCAAATCTCCCATTTGGTTTTACATCCTAATCATGCCATGCTCCCACTATTTCCTGGATCCTTCCTACTCTATAGTGAGTAACAAGTATAAAGAAGAGGAACAATGAATTTGAGGCTTACTTACCACTTTAGTCCTCCATATGGGCATTTGAGACTCCTTGACAGCTTGCTGTCTACCCAAAATCTGTTACAGTGACATACCTCAGTCACCACACAGTCTGCATCTGACTGACATCAGTTCCATGCGCCTGTCCTGACTATCAACCCCACCAATGTCAGTGTCTACCTGCTATCGACATTGGTCCTCCTGACTGATGTTGGTCATACTATCACCGATGTCAGTCCTCTTGACTGACATCGATCTTACCCTGCCTGACACCACCGGCTCTGGTCTGCACATGACTGACATTGGCACTTGTCTATTTGACACTGATTCCTCTTGACCGATGCTGATACCTGTGTTCCCCTATGAGTGATGACTTTTTACCTGCAAGCTCTCCATGGATCAAAACCCTGTCCAAACTACCCAGCTCAAAGTTACTCAGCCTTCTCCATTGATCTCTGTCTGCCATCTCCTCCATAAACACCAAGGCTTTCCAATTCTTAAGTCTGTCAAAAACATCCGACTTCCTCTTAAGAACATGCATCTCCTTCTTGCTCATGTGACCAAGCCTACAAAGCCACATCTTTGTAATAGAAGAAGAATCAGTAATATAAGCAAGTAGATAAAGAGTACCTGCTTTTTTACCACCAGTTAATTCAAGTGCATCTGCTATGAGAGTTCTTATTCATCTCTCATCACCCAACTTCCCTGAAGAAATTAGCCTTATCTTCAGAACTGGGACCTGCATGACCTCCTTCAACACCCATGTGTTGGCTGCCTACAATTTCAGCTTCACTTCCCCTTTGCCAATAATCTGACAAGGCTCACCAACCTCTCTACTTGGGGATGCATGGAAAGAGGCAATAGAATCTATAGAACAAGATTCTACTTTATCCAAGAAACATCCTAGAGCATCTTATGCAACAACACCTGCAACATCTGCTTCTTCAGTTCCTTCATGTTGATCTGCTACCAACCAACAATATTTCTTTACCTACTCTTTCTTTCCATAGGACCGTAATTGACCATTCATGCTTTTCAATTCCTCCATTCTTATCTTACTTTCTTCTACCATTGCTATACTCCCACTCAATCATAAACCCTTGAGAGTGACCTGTAATCAAACACAAAACTTGCTCCCTGTAACCTTAGCTCTGATACCACTTATTGGTGGTATCAAGCTATGAGCCAACAACCTTGCTCTGATACCACTTGTTGGGAAATACAAAATCACAATTGATTACCAAATACAAGCAACTAAATATGCAAAATTAACCAGAAGTAACAAGTAACTAGAAACTAGAAACAACACAGAATATGAGAGACAATACACAACTTATATTAATACTCATCCAAAAAAGAATACAATAAAGAAGATGCCACTTCTTCTTCACACCTCTCAGAGGCTTCCCACACCTCAAGTGTACAATACTTCTTTCCTCAAAGCTCTCTCTCTTACGGTCCCAACACACAACTCAAACACAGAGTTGGTGTTCACCTCTAACCAGTCAGTATCCACTACTGCCAGTACATCGAGTATACACACATACTCAACTGAGTGCACAACACACTCCAAGTAGATCTCCCATGAACTGCAACACCCTGCAACCCAAATGATCTTACTTTGGAAGGATCTTCCTTGCCTTCCTCTTTGCTCAATAATCGAGTACACACCATACTCCAAGTAGATCTCTCCTGATCTTGCTACTTGCTGTGTTGCTGTCCTCCCTGATCTTGCACACCTATAAATTAGTCTAGTTCTGCACACCTGTAAACCTAGATCCTACACACACATACACCTATAGATCAATGATCTTACTTACCATGTAGATCTCCAAATGTGGCCTTGCACACCCACCGACCAAGATCCTACATACATGAAGAATCCTTTTGATTCTCCAAACCAGTACCCACACTTGGCACTGTGGCATTAGGAGGAACACACCATGCTCTCTTCACACATAGAAGGAGCTAATATTTTCTCTCTTACTCTCTAGCACACCTTTACAATACAACCCATGAGTCTCTTAAATAGATCTCATGCAAACAATAATTAGACACCTAATTACAATAATTAGATCTATAGCTTGAGACTATAATTAGCCCTCAACATGAAAACACTTGGTTCATTAATGAACTATCCATAAAACTCATAGTTCAAACTGCACAAGCGACCGACGTCGGTCCCTGTCTACCTGGATGTGACCGACGTTGGCCAACTTATGATCGTCATCAGTTGCTTCCTGTCTATATCCTACTAACATCAGTTGGCATAATCGATGCCGATGACTGTGACAACAACATCCTCCTCCATGTCTGTATCTATGTGAAGCTTTTACCTCCACAACCTAACAATCTCCCACTTGGAGATAAATAGCTACACTGTACCTATACCTGTACCCCATCTAATTTGTTTCCTGGCTTGTATCCCTCTTCAAGCTCAACCTTGAAGACCAACCACCACACAACCTATGGTGCACCTCATGTCATCCAAGTAACCTACCACATCCAAACCTACAAACCCATGTAGTGAAGTCTTGACCTTTCATAGCATGTATACCTGCTGTTGGTCCCTCTCAAATACTTGAGAACCCACTTCCCCGAATTGGCTCCTAACTCTCTGATAGCACCCACTACTTGGGCAAACTCAGGTCTATACCAGACCTCATGTGATTTCAAACACTGAACTCTCTAGCCCTTGGTGTGCTCCAGTTTTGCATCTTGCGTATTAAACCTCACCAACACCTGATTCACATCAGCTCCCACTGGAGACAAAATCAACCTGTGATCTTCCATGTCTCTCATGCCAAAGAATTTTGCTGCTCCAAATTCCTCATGACATACCACTGAACTAACCTTACCCTTAGCTCAATAAAACCCTATATGTCTAAAATTTCAGCATGCATACCATCCACATACAGTAACAAGATAATGTTGCAATCATCATCCACCTAGTAAGACAAACACAATGGTTACACTGACATTGACTAAAGCCCTGCTTTGTCATCCACCTGTCAAAACTTGTACCACTATCCTACAACTTCCTCAAGACCATATGACCTGGCCTCTCATCTCACGTGTCCATTCTCTCTATTCTTTAACTAAGGTATCCATTCATCTTGCAGTGCTTTCATACCGGTTGGCAACCCCACCAAATCTCCTATTTGATCCTGCATTCTAATCATGCCATGCTCCCACTATTTCCTATATCTTTCCTGCTTTGTAGTGAGCAATGAGTATAAAGAAGAGGAATAATGAATTCGAGGCTTACTTACCACTTCAGTCCTCCATATGGGCGTTTGAGACTCCTTGACAACTTGCGACTGTGACAACATCATCCTCCTCCATATCTGCATCCATGTGAAGCTTTTAACTCCACAACTTAACATCCAAGGAATCTATTAGAGAATCTTACAATAGATAACATTCAAACTAAGATTCTAGATTGCTATTAATACAAGTGAGCATACTAAAGCATGCCCAATTACCAAATATATGAAATATATTTACCTAAGCAATCTCAATTCAGGTCCAGGAATAAACATATCAAGTGAATATATATAAAAAATCCATAGAGCTGTATAAGGAATAAATGCCACCCTTAAAATGGGCACAACATCAATACTATAAGAGTTATGATGAAGATAATAAGGACATGCACTAAAATAGCATTAGCAATTGATAAATAACTATCAATATAAATATAAAATTCACATATTCCTATACACAAAAGTAGGGAAACTCTTTGCCTAAATAAATCATTACTCAAGTTACCATGATAATTTATATCAAGTGAACATATTGAAGTTCTATAAGATGTCACAATGAAGTATTACTACACTAAGTGTGTTAAACCAATAGAGGTTATTAATAAAATAATGATTAACTATAAAGTATCATAATAAAAAATCAATAAGGATAACAATATGGTGTATCACTATAGCATTGGCAAGGGATAATTAGTTAATAATCTACTACAAAACCCAAGTGCATCCAAAAGATTGAATTTAGAACTATATGAGAACTCCAATATATTACCTCATAATAATCAACATAAACTTTTAATTCTTAATTCCAAAGGATCTCTATCCACATATAATGTTATCATACCACAAATCCAAACATAATTAATCCTAAAATAAATGAAAGTAATTAAAATTGCATATACTAATCATACTCTAAGAAAGTAATATAACATCAATGCTAATAAAGAGATAACCAACATGTAATAAACATTACCAAATGCATCATACCTATCCACAAAGTCACCCAAGAATAGAGAAATAAGAACTAAATAGACAAACCCTCCCAACCAATCCTATGAGCCCAACTATCAGTGGCCCTTACCACCCCAACCATCAGCTAGATGGTGGTTTTAACAAATAGGGTTGAGGAAGAAGTTATGAGTAGGTTGGATTTTCAACCAATGGACATCACAACATAATGACATGACACCAATAAAGATACATCACCATTCTGAGGTTGGATGGAAATAATCAAGCCATTATCTTTATAAATTAGAAGTGGAAATAAATAATTACATGCTACTGAAGGCCATAGTAAGGGATTGACAACTAATCCCATTTTATAACTTCAATAATAAATAATTTGGATCCCCTCCAAGTATGCAATCATCCCATTAGCCTTTCCATTGAAAATTTATAACAAACATACCATTGATGATTAATTACTCATTTCTAGTTTGGAAATGGTGATACAACAAAGGTACACTTCACGTAGTCATAAAGCAGAAAAAGGAAACACCACATACAATTTAATAGTTATACTCAACCAAGTCAAGGACCCACAACAAAATCACCTAAGCATGAAAATATGTCAACTTATCCATACAACATTCTTAAGGCTGAAATTAAGGAACCCAACAATCAATTAAAATCATAATCAATTATAAATCATAACTGGTTCAAAAACCAAACATGCAACATATACAACTTGGTCCATGAATTCGTCTTAATTCACATAATGTCAACAAGTTTTGAATGGAAATAATTAACAAAATATGCATTCAAAATAATAAGATGATTATTAAGCTAATGACCAATAAGGGTGGATTTGGGGGATCATTATGAGGTCTCACGAGCTCATATGATCCTGAATATTAAAAATTGGGTCATAAGAGTTAATATTACCATAGACCGATTAAAATTTTTAAAATTAAATTGTAAACCATTATATAACATGGATGATCCCAATTGAGCTTTGTCCAATTCTCATGGCTTGACAATACATAAGAATACAAAACTCCCATTTAAGTCATAACAAGGTTTAATCATTAAAATTGACACATGGAAGGTCTTCACCCCAAAACACATTCATATGTTTATCAAGTTGAATTTATTCAAAGGTTTGAGAGTTAATCATTTTGTCAAAGGAAGGACCGACCAATGCCTCACATATATAATTACGTATATCTACTCCAATGGAATCCAATATTTAATAAACTTAAATATATATGAATTTTGCCATGACCTCTCTTCCTACACTGTGGACTCATGCTCATATTTTAAGTTGTTTTGGACGTCATTTAGTATTTATCTTAGGATGAGTTGATTTTTAAGTTAACTTAACTTTTGTGTTAATTTCAAGGAGCTATCAAGTCATTGATGGGATTTTACAAGAAAGCAAGGTATGATTTGATTTCATTTTTAAATTCCTAAAGTTAGGAAATCAAACCATTAAAAATAGTATAGTTATTTTCTTTATGTATAAATATATGCAATGTTGTCATAATTTACAATTATGAATGAGGAAAAATTTAATGAGATGAATGCTTAGTCTTTTCTGTTACTCTCTTTGCAAAAATATTACTAATGAATGAATTTAATATTAGAAGAGAAAATTATCTATTCGATAATATTGGATAAATACGTTAAAGGCTATTTTATTTTAATAAAAGGAACTTTTTTTTGAACTCTAGAACTTATAAATAAATCATATCTTTCGTATATAATTTTTAGATTATTAATTAATTATTTTTTTCATAAATAATTTTTAAGTTTATTAACTATATTTAACTTATACCTAATAAATAATTAAAAAAATATATAATATTTTTCTAAGCCCTCACCCTACGTACTAAATCCACCATGCATGCAAATTTTATAAACCATGCCACATTAGGGGGGGACAATTATAAACTTTCAATTCTCAAATAACTATTCTTTCAGTTTAGGTTAACCCACTCCACCTCTTCCCACTTTAACATATGCTATAGCTATGTGAAGGGATGAAATCACTACCACATCAACCACATAAGGAATAGTTAGAAATCGTTGATGAAGGAAAAAACCAATCAGAAGTAGTGAAGTGAGGAGAGAATTTATTGAAGAAAGCTATAAATTTAGAGCACGATTGATGATTTATGGAAGAAAATGAATGCTTTGAGGGGAAGAAGAATGAATGCTTGGAAGAGGAGGGCAATGCTTTAAAGAGAAGGATTGACCAACATTTTAAGAGTAGTAGAGAGGAAATGGAATGGATGTTTAAGTAGAAGTAAAAGGAGGGATGCTTTAAAAAAGGGAGGATCAACATGACAAGGGGAAAAAGGGATCAATACTTTGAAAAGAGCAGAAGATAAGTAAATTTATGCCTTCTCCCTTACCTTCACACAATCTCTATTATCTTTACATCTATAAACACCACCAACATACTTTTATCTTGGCTATTTCAAGTCAAATGAAACCAAATTCCAATTCAATTAAGGATTCATCAAGCACCGGGTAAATATAACATTTTATTTAAATTATAGGGAAAATATAATATTTTATTTAATTTTAAGGTAAATATAATATTTTATTCAAATTATAAGGAAAATATAATGTATTTATTTAAAAAAATTAAAATAGAATGATTTTTACATTACTAGAAATAAAATGATAATGCTACTTGTTGTTAGGGAAAGTAAATGATTTTATAGCAAACAATAATGTAATAAAGTAATTAGATATTTGAGAGACATATAACATATAAAAGTATGATTTCATTTAATATTAGTTGATATATACAATTTTACATTATGTATCTATTTACAAACATTAACATGATCTCTATACCTAGTTTGGTGAAAAGAGTAGAATATAACATTAAATAAATGAGTTTTGTTTTTCTATGTAGCTAGTTATAAATTTATGAAATACATTTGATCTAGTCTATAACTTTACATGTATAAACATATATTGTGAGAATATTGATTAGATACATAAAATTAACATAAATCAATCTAAGTTATCATAAAACAATATTCTGAGGGGACCCTTACTTTGATTGTTGTTGAGCTTTGATGATGAATTTTATTAGCATTAAGATTAGTGTGAAAATAAATATTCTTCATTCTAGGGTTGAAAACTCAATTTTAGAACCCTCCTTTCAAGCATGTAAAGGATTTATTTAACATTAAATTCAAGTTAAAAATAACATTCTTAAACTCCATGTGTATAAGTTATTTTATAGAAAAGTTTACCTAAGTAGACTAAAGATGTAATTGTCCAAAAAATCATTTTTGAAAATTGACATAAGGAACAAACTAGAAGATCATGTTTCAATTTTTTTTTCTACCTTCCTACTCAATAATTTGGTTTTGAAATATAATGCATTAATTTATTTCAAGTATTATTTATTTTTAAATCTCAACTTAAAACAATAATTTAAGGTTAAAAATAACTACACAACATTCAGTATTAAACAATGCCTCTAGCTCACATTTACGGGTAGTGCCATAATGCTTAAACTACGACATCCATATCCTAACACAACTATAATAACAACTTCTAGGTGTCATCTCTATAAACTACCAGGGAGAAATAAGGGCCATGTTGTGTCATTAAGACCAAGGGGTGGGATAATCCCGCTTAGTTAATAACACTAATTAAGATAAGAAAATGACTTTGACCACCTTAAACCATTATGACTTGTGAACTTATGAAAAAAAGGTGGAGAAAGTATATTTCTTACTCAAAAATTGGTACCACTGCAAAAGAGAAATAAAAACCCAGATTAAGAATGTTAAACCAATCATTATCAAGAAACCACCAATCATATGGCTCTCAGATAACAAAACTTTGACAACAATAATTGTATGGATTAGGTTGTCTAAAGAAAGGATCAAGAACATTATTGATGTAAATAAAAATTAGAAATGGGGGGATGTAGCTTGCAAATGTTCATTTCTATTTCTCGTTAAGATTTAGGGATAGTTTAGTTAAACAAGTATTCAATCACTTAAATTGATAATTTTACGCTCTCATTTGAATAGAAATCATAGAGGAACTATTTGGGGAACTAGGATCTAGAAAGGGATACATACCCAGACCTACAGTTCACATGAAACATAGAATATAAAATAGAACTACATGTATACTACACCTTGATCATGTTTAGAAGCAGGTATGTAAGTAGTCTAGGAAGTGAAGGATGCTTCTAGTACATAGGTGATTAGGATGGGGTTGGGGTTATGATTTAAATAAGACTAAAGTTAAATTAAAAGGCAAGACCATTATAATAAGACCCTAGTTTAGATAAACAAACCAAATATAATAAATCTATGATAAACTTGAAAGGATCTTGGTTGGATTGTCGTAGTTTCCAAGGCTTTAGGCCAAATTCCAAGGTAGAATGTGACTATTTGTTATATGTTTTATACTCCTATAATAGAGACCTTGGTGCTTATCCAATAGAGATGAGTAGTTAAAAATGAGTAACTCAGTATTTGATTGATCCCAATTAGTTAAGTCTCTAGCCAGAGCATAACCTACTCATGTGTAAGATCCCTAACCTGTATGGTTAGATGCTTGCCTATTTGGCATAGGATAATATATGCCTAATCTGTATGGTTAGATGCTTTCACATTTGGTAAAGGATGATATATGCCTACCGTATATGGTTAGATGCTTTCCCATTTGGCAAAGGAATGCCTATCCTACATGGTTAGATGCTTGCTTGTTTGACAAAGGATATCAGATAGAATAAAGTATACCCAAGTTATATTCATAGACAAAAAATTAATTAAATAAAAAAATTCTATGTTTTAGGATAGGATATGGTCCCTAAATTGTGGTATCAGAGCTTAGGTTTGAAATCTAGGCTTTAAGCCTACTACGACCTATGCTTAGTAGAAGATTAGTTATTGATGTTAACTTGTTGAAAAAACTTGAAAACTATGAGAAAATAATTTGGTTAAAACTGTTTGTTTAGACATGGCTCATTAAAAAACTTCAAGGAAAGGAAAAGACAAAGGAATAAAGAACAAAGGGAAAATGTAACTTCCTTCCACTCTGAAAGAACCTGTTTACATTTTGGACTCGGATACAATAGCTGTAATCCCAAGTAAACTCAAACCTTTGAAAGTGGATCTAGTTAAAACAAAACTAGCTATGATTGAACCTATAATCAAATGTTCATTTAAGAGGCCCTCAAAAATAAGAGATTTTCCATTTGGAATGGGTTCTGATTCACCTCACATAAGCCCTAAAGTATGTAAGTAATATAACTGATGCCACCAATATGTGGTTCACTTAGAAGATGAAGTTCTTGAAGAAATGGAACTAGATGAAGAAGATTCTATTTAGAAGAATTTTGAATCAATGTTATATAGACATATATATGTTATATTCATTAAGCTTATCCTCTATAAAGCTAATAAATCTATGTAATAAAAAGATGAATGAGACTATCAAATGCTTACTTTTTGTCAATCCTATGTGTGACTATGATCAATAATAGAATGTATGAGAAAATTAGAGTTATCCAAAAGAGAGTTATGTTATCAATTATCTTGAATGAAAACTTAAGAGATTATGTTATTTCTACTAGGAAACCAAATGTTGAGACCTAAATGATCAACTAGGAATCAAAGGGAAAATGTGAGATATGTAGAACCCAATAATGAAAATGTTAAACAATAGATTCTAAAAAATAGAGAACCAGGGATAGATGTCCTCATCAATTTTTTGACTGAGCAAAGAGATAAAATGGACTCACTTGAGCAAGTGATTAATGATCTTAGGTTAAGGAAAGGAAATATAGGAAACATAATGGAACCTAACCTTGATAATCCTCCTGAAGAAGATCCACAACCAATCAATGAAATGGAGGTTGTAGCTCCCAAAATTGAAGCTCCATTTTTTGGTCTAAGCAAGTATTTGAAGAAGATTTTACCCCCTAAGTTTTATGGTAAATAGTTAGGTGAAGGAGATGAGAATTGGCTAAATGAGATGGAGAAGTACTTCAACTTAATAAACTACAATGATGAAACTAAGGTGTTATGGGGATCCTACCAACTGGTAGGAAACGTAACTAGCTGGTGGACTAACATAAAGGAATTAAATGGAATAACTAAGGAAAATTTGACTTGGGATAAATTTGACTAACATTTCAAGCAGATGGTTACCTCAATTATTATTTGATGAGAAGATGACTAAACTTCACAACCTAAGGTAGTGAGGCATGTCAGTCTAATAGTATTTGGATAGATTCATTAGATTGCTTAAATATGTGCCCATGTACCAGAAGGATGAAAGAGTTTAGACTAGAAATTTCATCCTAGGATTGAATGAAAACATAAGAGCAAAAGTAAATATGCATGACCTTGAGAACATGAATGAAGTTATATAAAAATACCTCAAATAGGAAAAAAAGTTGTAAGCACTAGACATGGCAAGACAAAACTTTAACAATAATAGAATCATAGCCTTCAAAAGGAGACCAAATTTTAGGAGAGAGAAAGTTATGGATAAAAACACAAGAACAAATCCAATAGGTAGAGTACCCCCACCAAATAAAAATTAGAGAAATACTTTTGGAAGGTATAATAACAAGGGTTGAGATAATAATAGGAATGATCAAAAGAATTACAATCACCTTATGTATCCTCCATGAATTTTTAGTGATGCCTCGAGGAATCCAGTACCAAAAGGCCCACCAAGAGGATGTTTTGCTTGTGGAGGAAATCACTTTGCCCAAGAGTGCCCAAGGATACAAGGATAGATAAGGGCCAATCAGCCTTAAAGGGGACCACAATTAAGGATCAATGTTAGAGTAAAGAATAATCAAAATAGATACCAAAATGTATTAGTTGAAGCTATACGTATATTATCAGGTAAACCCATTTCAATTCTCATAGCTATTGGTTCATTAGAATGTTTCATTTCTCCAAAATTAGTAAGAAAAATGTCCCTTCTAGTGAATCAAATGAATGCATCATGGATGGTTTAGTATGGGGATACGTTAGTCAAAGAACTATCTCAATGTCTACCCAAGGCAAAAATACAATTTCTAGATTTTGAGACAAGCTTAAACTTGTTTGCAACACCTTTAAGAGCCTATGATGAAAAAATAGGGATGAATTGGCTCACCAAGCACCAAGCTAAAATAGACTTTTATAGAAAGTTGGTTAGGTGTTATAATGATGAGGGGAGTTGGGTCATGATTTAAGGGGGTCATAGGCCCATAAAATTAGAAACCATATCATCTATGAAATTGAAGAAGGAGAGAAGGAAGGGAACTCTAATTTCCATGGCAATGATAGATGATAAGGATGAAAGTAAAGATGAACTAACCTTGAAAAGGTATCCATTCCTAAGGGAACTTGAGGACATGTTGCCTAAAGAATTACGTGGAATGCCCCCTAAGAAAAAAAATTATTTCTTAATTGATATTTTACCAAAACCAAGCCAGTCTCTAGAGCACCCTACAAAATGAACACCACTGAGTTGATGGAACTTAGAATTTAGCTAGAGGAACTCTTGAGTAAAGGATTGATTAGAACAAGTGTGTCTCCTTAGGGAGAACTAGTATTATTTTTTAAAAATAAATATAGAACTCTAAGATTATGCATTGATTATAGAATGCTAAATAAGGTCACAATTAAAAATAGATATCCCCTACCTCGAATAGAAGACCTTTTTTAGAAAATGAAAGTAGTAATGGTTTTTTTTGAAGATAGACCTTCGATCAGGATATCATCAACTAATAATTAAGCAGGGTATTCCAAAAAATACTTTCAAGACCAAATATGGACACTATGAGTTTACTATTGTACCCCTTGAAGTAACAAATGATCCTTCATCATTTATGAACTTGATGAACAGTGTGTGCCATAATTACTTGGATAAGTTTGTTTCGGTGTTCATATATGACATTCTAATTTACACTAGGAATGAGGAAGAGCACTTGGCACATCTTCAATTGGTTCTTCAGAGGTTGAGAGAACTTAAACTTTGTGGTAAGTTGGCTAAATATGCATTATTTAATAAGGAAATATACTATCTAGGCCACATCATATCCAGAGAAGTAATTTTAGTAGATCCAAACAAGATAAAGGCAATAATGGAATGGCCAATCCCCAATAACATATCAAAAGTAAGGAGTTTCATGGGGTTAGTAGAATATTATAGGAGATTTGTTGAAGGTTTTTCTAGGATCACCAACTTGATTATGACATTACAAAGGAAAGGTAAGAAGTTTATATGGACAAAGAAATGTGATAAAGCTTTCCATATTCTAAAGGAAAAGTTGATGATGACACCCATCTTGAAGGTACCCGATCTGAATGGACATTTCATGGTTGTAACAGATGCGTCCATCAAAGGATTGGGAGGATTACTCATTCAAAATGATGGCATAATTGCATATGAGTCTATAAAATTGAAAACCCATGAAGTAAATAATGCCCCTCATGATTTAGAATTGGCAGTAATTATTCACACTTTATAGAAGTGGAGACATTTCCTTATTGGAAAACCTTTTGAACTAAAAATTGACCATCAAGGGCTAAAGTACATATTCACTCAACCCAATAAAAATGATAGGCAAAGAAGGTAGTTGGAGTTTTTGAGTGATTATTATTTTGAAACTTAGTATATTAAGGGAAAATAGAATAGGGTTATTGATCCTTTGAGCAAGAGAAGACACTGATGAATATAACAATGCTTAGATTTAATCTAAAAGGGAAAATACTAGAAGAATAAAAATAAGATCCTTGATATAATCAAGTGATAATAATGATAGAATAAAATTTAAAAGATCCAAGAACTGAAGGATATACCTTGGATGGTGAGAGTTTACTTTGGTATAATAATAAGATCTATGTTCTAGATGTAGAAGACTTAAGGAAAATAATTTTGACTAAAGCTCATGATGCACCCTACTCAAGTCATCTAAGGGTAAATAAACTATGTGTCGATCTTAAGAAACTATAATTTTAGTAAGTGATGAAAAGAGATATAGTATTATATGTAGCATGATGCTTGGAATGTCAGAGGATTAATATAGAACACCATCATCTTGCAAGACTTTTATATCTACACAATATTCCATAATATAAATGACAGGTTGTTAGTATAAATTTTATACAAAGATTACCTATGACACCCTACATGCATGATGCTATTATGGTGGTAATCGATAAACTTAATAAGGTGGTGCATCTCATACTCATAAACTTGATTGATGATCACCAACCTTAGCCAACCCATTTGTGAAGGAAGTGGTTAGATTACATGGGGTTCTAGGAAAGATCATATCAGACAGAGATTCCAGGTTTACTTCAAGGTTTTGGATAACCCCATAGTCAACTTTAGGTATATAATTAAACTTTAACTCCACATTTCATCCTGAGATGGATGGGTAAAGAGAAAGGACAAATCAAGTTGTAGAAGACCTCCTTTAGATGTACTATATGCATCAGGAAACCAAATGGGAACCTTATCTTCCATTGGTATAATTTTCCTATAATAACTCATTTCTAACATCTTTAGGTATGACTCCATTTGAATCTCTATATGGGAGAAGCTGTCAAATGCCACTTAGTTGGGATACCCTTGGGGAGAGAAAATAATCAATCTTGAAATGTTGAAAGACATGGAGGACTAGGTGAAAGTTATAAGGTAGAGGTTAAAGGAAGCATCAGATATAAAAAATAGCTATGAGCATAAGAAGAGATTTCAAATAATTTTTTTGATTGGTGACAAAGTGTTTTTAAGGGTCAAACTGCACAAAAGTTCCATAACCTTTAGGAAAATGGTGAATTTAGCTCCTTATTTTGTAGGACCTTTTGAGATCTCTGAGAGAATCAACCCAGTAGTATATCAATTGACCTTACCCCCACAAATGAGTCACATTCATGATGTCTTCCATGTGTCACTTCTTAAGAAATATGTGCTTGATAATAAACACATTTTAAACTAGAATGCTTTGCAGGTCTAAAAATCTAGTAGAATAATAATAGATCCGTACAAAATGCTAGAGAGGTGTTATTACCAATTACACAATAGTGAGGTTGATCAGCACAAGGTATGGTGGGATCAATATGGTGAAGGAAGTGCAACTTGGGAAGACACCGAAGAAATGAAAAACATGTTTCTATTTTTATTTTAAAATTTATAAACTTAATTAAAATTTTGGAGTGCATTGGGCCAATATACAATTTAAAGGGGGAGGATGTCATGACCTCTCTTCCCACACTGTGGACTCTTGCTCATATTTTAAGTTGTTTTGGACCTCATTTAGTATTTGTGTTAGGATGAGTTGATTTTTAAGTTAACTTTTGTGTTGATTTCATAGAGCTATCAAGTCATTGACAGGATTTTACAAGAAAGCAAGATACAATTTAATTTCATTTTCAAATTCTTAAATTTAGGAAATAAAATATTTAAAATTAGTACATTTATTTTCTTTATGTAGAAATATATGCAATGTTATCATAATTTACAATTGTGAATGAGGGAAAATTTAATGAGATGAATGTTTAGTATTTTCCATTACTCTCTTTGAGAAAAATATAACTAATGAATAAATTTAATATTAGAGGATAATATTATCTATTAAATAATATCAGATAAATAAGTCAAAGGATATATAATTTTAATAAAAGGAACTTTTTTATTTGAACTCTAGAACTTACAAATAAATCATATATTTCGTATATAATTTTTAGATTATTAATTAATTTTTTTTAATAAATAATTTTTAAGTTTATTAACTAAATTTAGCTTATACCTAACAAATAATTATAAAAAAATATAAGATTTTTCTAAGCCCTCAACCTACGTACTAAATCTACCATGCATGCAAATTTGACAATTCATGTTAACTAACCCTTCTATCATGCCACATGGGAGGGGAACAATTACAAACTTTCAATTCTAAAATAACTATTCATTTAGTTTGGAGTAACCCACTCAACCTCCACCCACTTTAACATATGTTACAACCATGTGAAGGGATGAAATCACTACCACGTCAACCACATAAGGAATAGTTAGAAACTATTGATGAAGGAAAAAGCCAATTAGAAGTAGTGAAGTGAGGAGAGAATTCAGTGAAGAAAGCTATAAATTTAGAGAAGGATCAATACTTTATAGAAGAGAATAAATGATTTGAGGAGAGGAAGAATGAATTCTTGGAAGAAGAGGTTGATGTTTTGAAGAGAAGGATCGACCAATGTTTTAAGAGCAATAAGGAGGAAATGGAATGGATGTCTAAATAGAAGTAAAAGGAGGGATGCTTTGAAAAAGGGAGGATTGACATGATAAGGGGAAAAAGGGATCAATGCTTTGAACAAAGTAGAAGAGAAGGGAATCCATACCTTCTCCCTTTCCTTCATGTAATTCATGTTATCTCCACGTCCATAAACACTGCCAACATAATTTTATCTCATCTATTTGAATTCAAGCGGAACTACATTCTAATTCAGTCAAAGGTTTCATCAAGTATTGGGTAAATATAATATTTTATTTAAATTATAAGGTAAATATAATATTTTATTTAAATTTTATGGTAAATATAATATTTTATTGAAATTTTAAGGAAAATATAATGTATTTATTTTTAGAAAACTAAAATAGAATGATTTTTCCATTACTAGAAACAAAATGATAATGCTACTTGTTGTTAGGGAAGGTAAACTATTTTATAGTAAACAATAATGTAATAAAGTAATCAGAAATTCGAGAGACATATAACATATAACAATATGAGTTCATTTAATAGTAGTTGATATATACAATTTTACATTATGTATCTATTTACAAACATTAACATGATCTTTATACCTAGTTTTATGAAAAGAGTAGAATATAACATTAAATAAATGAGTTTTGTTTTTCTATGTAGCTAGTTATAAATTTATGAAATACATTTGATCTAGTCTATAAATTTACATGCATAAACCTAGATTGTGAGAATATTGATTAGATACGTGAAATTACCATAAAGCAATCTAAGTTATCATAAAATAATATTCCGAGTGGACCCTTACTTTTATTGTTGTTGAGCTTTGATAATGAATTTTATTATCATTAAAAATAGTATGAAAATAAATATTCTTCATTCTAGGGTTGAACTCTCAATTTTAGAACCCTCCTTTCAATCATATAAAATATTTATTTAACATTAAATTCAATTTCAAAATATCATTCTTAAACTCCATGTGTATAAATTATTTTATAGAAAATTTTACCTAAGTAGACTAAAGATTTAATTGTCCAAAATATCATTTTTGAAAATTTACATAAGGAATAAACTAGAAGATCATTTTATAGATTTTTTTCTACCTTCCTACTCAAGAATTTGCTTTTGAAATATAATGCATTAATTCATTTCAAGTATTCTTTACTTTTAAATCTCAACTTAGACCAAGAATTTAAGGTTAAATAAAATTACGCAACATTCAGTACTAAGTGGTGCCTCTGGATCATGTTTATAGGTAATGCCATCATGCTTGAGCTACTGCATCCATAGCCTAACACAATTGAAACAATGACTTCTAGGCATCATTCCTATAAATTGTCAGGGAGAAATAAGGGCCATGTCATGTCATTAAGACTAAGGGTGGGATAATCCCTCTTGGTCAACAACACTAACTAAGATAAGAAAATGACTTTGACCACCTTAAACCATTATGACTTATGAACTTATGAAATAGAGATGGAGAAAGTATATTTCTTACTCAAAACTTAGTACCACCAAAAAGGAGCAATAAAATCCTAAATTTAGAATGTTAAACTAGTTATGATCAAGAAATCACCAATCATATGGCTCTCAAACAATGAAACTTTGGCGACAATAATTGTATGGATTAGGTTGTCTAAAGCAAGGTTCAAGAAAATTATTGATGTAAATAAAAAGTAGAAATAGAGGGATGTAGTTTTAAAATATTCATTTCTATTTCTTGTTAACATTTAGGGCTAGTTTAGTTAAACAAGTATTCATTCACTTAAACTGATACTTTTATGCTCCCATTTAGGTAGTAATCATAGAGGAACTATCTGGGGAACTAGGCTCTAGAAAGGGTTACATACTCAAACCTATAGTTCACATGAAACGTAGAATAGGAAATAGAACTACATGCATACTACACCTTGATCTTGTTTGAAAACAAGTATGTAGGTAGTCTGGGAAGAAAAGGATGCTTCTAGTACATAGGTGATTAGGATGGGGTTGGGGTTGTGTGCTAAACAAGATTAAATTTAAATGAAAAGGCAAGACCATTATAATAAGACCCTAATTTAGACTACAAATCAAAGATAATAACTCTATAATATTCTCGAAAGGATCTCAGTTGGATCATCACAGTTCCTGAGGTTTTAATTCAAATTTTGAGGTAGAATGAAATTATCTATTATATGTTTTATACTCATATTATGGAAACCTTGATGATTTTATAGTATAGATGAGTGGTGAACAGTGAGTAACTCAGGATCCAGTTGATCCCGATGAGTCAAGTCTCTGGCTAGAGTATAACCTACTCATATGTAAGATGCCTAACCCGTATGGTTAGATGCTTTCTCATTTTGCACAAGATAATAGATGCCTAACCCATATGGTTATATGATTGACCATTTGGTAAAGGATAATTGATGACTAACCTATATGGTTAGATGCTTATCCATTTAGCAAAGGAAGTACTAACCCATATGGTTAGATGCTTTCCCATTTGACAAAGGATATCCAACATGATAAAGTATACCCGAGTTATATTCATAAACAAATATTAATTAAAAAAAAAAACTTTTTCTGTTTTAGGATAGGATATGGTCCTTATATTCCCTACAAATTCCTCCTAATTTTGAACATATCTAAGTATCCAATATATACATATAATTAGCTAAAGGGGAATTTCCTAGCCATAGAGTGATTCAAAAAGGCCACATAAAACAACATATAATGTAGTATTTTACAATTGGAAGGACCTTGGTCAAATTTTAAATTCAAAGGATATAAATACATCTAATAGGAAACTATACCCATACAAAATTTGATATATCCCACATCGATTTTCCAAATGAAACATAAATATTACAACCGATAATCTGCCTTAAGAATTAATATAACCCCCAAGTTGATTTTCCATAATGAAAGAATAAATAAAATAAAATGACAATAACATTCTACCCCTACTGATAAATATCCACCCTATTCAATTTAATTCAAATCTATAAATTATAATAACAAAGGAAAATCTATTTAAAGATTGATACACAATTGCAAGTCATTTTCCTCCATTTACTCATGGATTGACTTATTAAGTATGCAATATAGGTAGTATGGGTACAATGACCAAAAGTGTGTGTGTGTGTGTGTGTGTGTGTGTGTGTATGTGTGTGTGTGTGTGTGTGTGTGTGTTAATTAAACCAAAAAGAATAGCAACAATTTGAATCAGTGAACCAAAATACATGGTTTAAAATAAATTAGATCTATTCTTTTAATAACACCGGGCTTACAACATAACCATCCAAACACTTATGGAATTACTCAATAGAGAGGGTTTCCCAGTTTTCAAAAAATAAATCTAATTAAAACAAAACAATAATTTTTTATTGATTTGTGAGGTTGTGGTATTTGCAATTAATAAAAAAGAGAAAAGGGTAAATTCACAACTCAACCCAGAGAACACATTCACTAGGCTAAGAATACAATAGAACACTATTATTAATTACCAGGTTGTATATTAAAAATTTATATCATTCAATATTCATTCAAGGAAAAATTGACCAATTAAGTAGTCAAATTGACTTACATAGTCCTATGCAAGAAAGGAAAATGTTCATAGTACCAACAATAAGTCTAATATTATTCCTCCTTCCCAAATCATAGATTAACCATATATATTGCCCATGTCTAAAATTGAAACCCTTATATCTCCTTTCTTCCTTTCTCCTACAATTTCCTTCTCTTTCACCTACATTTTCCTTTCTCCTTTACTTGCATTTTCCTTTCTCCCATCCTACATATATATTCTTTCTCCTAACATGTGTATCCTTTTCCCCCTCTCTCCTCCCCTACATGCCTCTCTTACTTTTTATTTACTCCATGCCATTCACCATACTCCCATTTCTTTTCCACATTTAATGTGGAGAGAGGAAGTCTCCCCTCCCCCAATTCATCGACTTACCCCCTTTAATGTGACCCACTGATAAAAATCAAAACACATGATCAAAGGTGGCCTTTTAAAAAATATGAGATAAATAATCCAATAAAATATTAACATAATTAAATATCAATTTAAATAATAATGTGTGTGTGTGTGTGTATAATTTGAAATACTAGTTAAATGTTTAAAGGATACAAAATAATAGACAAATAGTAACAATTAAAATAATAAAATAGACATTATTTTAATGTTATTAAATGTCTAATGCCATAATGACCAATTAACCAGGCCATCAATGCTTATCCAATCACCAGGGAATAAATCACGTGGAAGGGGTGTCATTGGGGAGTAGGTCTAGATAGGACTTTGGGAGTCCAAATTAGGTGAGGGAAAGTCAAGTGGAGATAGGATGGCAAAGAGTATGTAGAGGAGAGAGAAAAGGGTATGTTTGAGTGGATGGAAATAACATCAAGCAATAATTAAGGGCAAAACAATGACATGATAAAACACAAATTGAAAAGTGTTAAAATGAGAAATAACATAAGAATACACACACAAATAATACCACTATTCAAGGGAATGAAATAAATCAAGAATACTAAGTTACCTGTCAAAACTCATCCAACTACTCAAAACCACTCTGCTACCCAAAAAGTTGATGCCAACATCCATCCTAGCTCATAATTGACACCTACAACTACTGAGTGAATCCATCCACAGTATCTAATCTAAAAAATGATAAAGTAGTAATGAACTGTAATCAAATATCAAGTACAAATAATCTATGCATCATCAAGTGTAGAATTATAAACATGATATGTATATCAACTTGAATCCCAATATCATAACATTGGAAATAATAATACAGTCTAGATAAGTAAGGGAGTGTAGAAATTAGTTATACATAGGTTATATCAACATTTAAATAGTCATGTCACATACATGAGGGTGGGATTGTAACAAAAATACAACTATGAATCCAAAGCCTCCAATCCTCACTGAATCCAAAGCTTCCCAACATCTTATCCAAGAACCTATAATTAATTTTATCATATGTTTTTACCATATCAAGTTTGATACACATCCCAATCCTTTTATAATGTTGGAGAAAATGAAAAGCTTCACATGCCATAATAATTCCATCCAAAATCTACCTCCCTCCTACAAAACCACCTTCTTCTAAAATGGTTGTCTCAAGGCAATATTTTAACATTTGAGCCCTTACCTTTGACACCAATTTATAAATCATATTACAAAGGGATATAGGTCAAAAATATTTAAAGGAAGGGTTTTCTTCCATTTTTTGTATGATTTCTAAGAAAGTACTATTCCATTCCTTCAACATTTTCTTCCTTTTTATGCTTTCCTCCAAGCTTCCCACACATTGTAACCAATCACTTCCTAGAAATTATAGAAGAACCCTAATTAGAAACCATCTAGACCTAGGGATTTATTACCACCTAAGCTAAATAATGAAATTATGACTAAAATTAGATCCATCAATTTGAAGTTCATATTTGTTCTAATAAACTTTAGGATGTTTTTAAGAAGCCTATCTTAATATGTATCTCTTTCCAACTCTTCCTCCCTTAAAAGACGTTGATAAAAATACACTTCTTCATTCTTAATATCCTATATATATTCTATATTCCTCCCATTTGGGGTCTTAATTTTATCTATCCTATTCCTATTTATTTTGAATTTAGTGTATATATGAAATAATTTGGTATTTCCATCACCTTATTTGAACACACTACTCTATATTTCTATCTCTAGAATGTCTCTTTCATGGAAAGAATCTTCTATTGTTCTAACATTAAAATCCTCTCAAGAGTTATGGAAACCTAAGAGCATTTACCTTCTTTTAGAGTAGATTGTAAAACACTCAGATCTACTTCCACTTTATATATATATATATATATATATATATATATATATATATATATATATATAATCAAAAATATTACCAAACTTCTTATTATTCCACTTAATGGCTATCCTTTTGATGTTTTTTTGATTTTTTGATACATAATAAAACATTTAGACCCGAAGATCTTATTATTTTAGCATTTCTTAACAAGTTCCTAAAATGCTAAATCTTAAAACCACATATTTTCAAACTTGAATGGAGTTCCTCTAGGTATCATGTCTATATTTATCTTAAGGAGAATTGATCAATGATATTAAACAAAAAAATTGATCACTTTTACCAAAAACTTGAACTTTTTCTTCAAGATTTCATAATTTGAAAGAAACCTATCTAATTTATCTAAAATTCACTAATCCCCCTACTTCCTATTATTTTAGGTGAAGTTTGGGCCATAAGGTTTCAAATCGACTAAACGAGCCTCTTGCCATAAATTATTAAAATCTATCATCATTTGTGATAACTTGATGATACTCCCTTTATTTTTAGAAAGTTTCTAGATCACATTGAAATCTCCTCCTAGTATCCAATTAATAGTAGAATCTCTCCCATTTATAGTGCTCAAATTCTCTCACATAATCTTTTTATCCTCTATCCACAAGGGCCCATACAAATTGGATAATAAGAAGCAACTTATAACACCTAATTCTATAACCAAAACATTAAACATCTCAGGTTCTAACCAAATTAGATTGCACTTACACACTTTTGGTTACCAAAGAATCAGTAGACCACTTATAGAGCCTACAAAACAAAAAAATACCTTCATCTCCTCACCAATTTATTAAGGATTACCTCCCAACCCTCCTTCCCAATATTAGTTTCCTAAAGTAGAAGAATATTTGGTTTGCAACATTCTACCAACCATTTAATTAAATGACACTTGTTAAAGCTACACATACCTCTGACATTCCAACTTAATATTTTCATAATAATTTAATGGTAGAGATACCTCTAGTACCCATCTACATATTAGTTAGTGAAATTTGACTCCCCTAATCCAAGTCATCTTACATTTATAATTGAATCCTCTCACTATTATTTTTCCTACCTCTACCTTTTAATGGTCTTGAGGATGGATAACTCCTAGACGTAGCTAAACTTTGGAGGTGATTCAAAGATCTCAACACAACATGTGTTTCTTCTACTTCTAAATTGAGATCATTAGAATAAAAAGGACTTATTCCCATAGTTTCTTCCTTTTCCTTACTATTCTCCCACCTTTTTTCTTCAAAGGGGACTTTCCATCCCCCTTCAAACCCAAATTCTTTACCTTCTATTTCCTTTTCATGGGTGGAGGGGATGTTTTAATTTATAATATTAGTTCTAATTTTAGATATAAGAATTTGATTAATTTATTCCATGTTAAGTTCTTAAATATATTCTTTACCTTCATAATTTATAACTACCTGATCCTTACTCACCACCACAACATCATTGTCAAGCACTAACCCACTACCAAACTTTAGAAAAGATTCCAAAACAAACTTAACTGGTTCAAAGAATTGGAAATGATGTTTCCATTGGAACCAATTTTTACTCTTCTCTAAAGTTACATGAACTCACCATTTAATAATAAGAATCTAGGATTCTAATTGGGGGAACCAGTTTTTGACGTTTCCATCAAAATTTGCCTAAAGGGATTTAGCCTGAATCCTAGGGGAATGTTTTTAATATTTACTTGATAATTATAATATTTTATGGCTTATTTGTCTACACATAAAGTATATGAAAGTAAGGCATTATTAATCCAACTACTAAATCCAAATCATAATTTTTGAAACTAATTTTATTAATTTAGGCATAGATTTACCCCAAATCCAATCTCACACAGAACCTGGCATAAGCTCCCACTTATCCCTTCTCTGTCTCTTCTGAAAAAATAATAAATATCCATAATTATTTTATAAATCTCATTAAAACATCAGCACTTTAATATTCATTGGGTAATTTATATAATTTCATCCAAATTAGAACATCCGTAAACCACTCTAATGAAGGATCAAAATCTGGGGACTAGTTTATTAAATGCAAACCTACATTTATAAATAACCATGACACTCTTTTACAAATATTCTCTCTATATTTATCAAATTGGAAGGTTACTTAGAATAATACATTAGTCAACCACCTGATTTATGGTTTTGGGTAGAAGAAGCAAATCATTCCTATCTAGATTGTTAATGCGTCTTAACTTGGCCAAACTCCCACAAATTTATAGATTAGGGATTCATTTTATAATACCTTAGAAACTATCTCCCAACTAATATGTACCATTGATACTTATATAATAACATCTAACACTTCTATCTCAATCCCCTCATTTACTAATATCCTCCTTGCTTTACATCCTTCTCCTTTATAGTCTGGTAAAGGATGGGAAAAAAGCAACTAGATAAGCCCACCTAAAATATCAACCTCTTCTGACTATCTTGCCCTTAGAATTTCCTCTAGGTTATCTTTCAAGATCTTGGTAGACATTTTCACTTTTATATTAAGTCTAAATTTAGCCTTGATGCATTTAAATAATTTTCTAATCCTAACTTATTTACCAAAAACATCCTGGTTGCAAATATCATCCCTCACAAAAAATCCTTCTACTACCATCATAATTTGACCTTCTATCACCAAACCCCTTAAAAGGTTGTCCTCATAATATCCTACATGATTCCCCTACTTTCTTTTAACCTATCATCCATCACACCTTGCTCCCACACTTAGGTTATGCTCCTCCTCCATTTTTTTCACATATATATATATATATATATATATATATATATATATATATATATATATATAATTACAATACTTTTATTCTTATCATAGATTATAAATAAAATAAATCTCCACTTTTAAAATCAATTTTCAAAAATAAAATTATGTTATATGCAAAAAAATTCAAAAATCTTATTAAGCATTCAAATATATATATATATATATATATATATATATATTTGAATGCTTAATAAGATTTTTGAATTTTTTTGCATATAACATAATTTTATTTTTGAAAATTGATTTTAAAAGTGGAGATTTATTTTATTTATAATCTATGATAAGAATAAAAGTATTGTAATTATATATATATATATATATATATATATATATATATATATATATTAAGTCTAAGTATTATTTAATTAGTACGAACTAGTGTAGTTATAATAAATAGAAATTATTTTATGCAATTGTTATATCATTTATTTAGTGCTCTCAAAAAATATCAAATTCCCTTTCATGAAATTCCATTTTTTCAAGGATATATTGAACGATTAAATTAGGATGGGAACTAGTTTGTGGAGATAAACTCCCTAACATTTACTTAATAATTTTTGGTTGTTTCATATTAAAGAGTAGATAAATTATGAGATTGACATAGTCCTAGGAACAAAATATTTAAATTAGGATGAATTAATTATTCAATTTGAGAGGATAAATAAATATACCCAATGTTGCATTATTATCCAAATATAAATGCAAATTTATAAATTAAAAATGTATATATATGCATTGTTTTGAAAAATGTAAAAAGTATTCATGACTTTACTAGGCTATGTGATTAATCCATATAGAGATGATGATAAAACCAAGGTTAACAATAATGAAAACACTCAAAAAAGTATCATTACTATTTTATATAGTCTCTGAAAATAACCATTAACATATTCAATTGTATATTACATGAATATGCATAGCATGTTTGAGAAAAACATTTGTCATAGAAAATTGTAAACAATGTATATGTGGATTTTTTTTTAAAATTGAGAATTAGAATTGTCTAAGTATAAATTTTAAACACTAAATAAATATTCAAAGGAGAAGACAATGATGAAGCAAGCTAAGAGCACCTTTAAAAAAGCAGATACTTATATAGTGCAATAATTTGATTTTTTTTTTGGTTTGATAAAGAGCCTTTCAAATTTGAAATTGATCATTGCCATCAAGCCCCAAAAATATATCAGTACCCATCATTAGATAGTGTCAATGTTTATAGACTAGTTAGCTCTATTATAATGTGTAATGTGACCAAATAAATGGAGGTTCCATTACTTATTTATAGATAATAACAAGTAGGTACAACCTACAAATTGGTATTTGAGGTTTAACTATTTTAATTAGACATTTAATTTTATATTCTTGATGTTAACCATAGCATCAAAACATGAAAAAAGATTTGTAAGAATCTAAACTTTGTTAGTGCACATAAGAGAATGAAAAAATTATAAACTCACATTATTTCCTCTAAAACAATCTTTGAGAAAGCAATCATCATATTTAGGTAACAAAATTCATTAAATAAAACATGGGTCATGACAAAGCTCATTGACTAATTATATAAAGTGAGGACTATATGGATTGATCAAAACATAGCTAGCCAACCAAGAAATGGACATAAAAATACAAATGAATGGAAATTATTTACCATTTATATTTTATTTTATTTTATATTTATTACCCTAAATTTTAAATCTTTCTATATAATTTACTATTATGATTTTTTTCACATTGTATTCATTTGAATCTTAGATTTTGAATATTTTTGAGAAAAAAGTTGAGAAATTACAAGATAAGCTATAATATACATGGAAAAATGGGTTCTTACATTTGAGTTTTATAGAATGGGAAAATTTGAATGTTATCCTAAGAGATACTTTGAGCCTAATTTATAGAAACAATTATTGGATCATTTTATAATGAATTATTTTAGGGGGAGAATAAGATTGAATTCTACCTTGTTGTCAAAATTGTTAGATAGAATATTAAAAAAGAGGTTTGTATTCATAATACTGTCACTATGTGATATATGGAAGATAAATTAGACACATATTGAAAAATAATCATATAAAACATGGTTATAAGGATAAAAGTATTTGAATATTTGTGTGAAATAGATTCTAATGACTTTCAAGGAAAGGATTGCAATGAATCCAATTCTCTTATAAAGAATAAAATCCATAAGACTCATTTTGAGAAACTATGTGATGTTATAGGATATTATAGATCAAATATAAAAAGATAAAATATTTGTGATAATACCAAGGGAAGTGAAAAGTATAAAGGTGGAGAATATATTAAAAAGGGAAGTAGAGCTATTGGATATGCATATCAAGGATTCAACAAAAAATTTCCTAGGAAAGGATGATGATATAGTTGAACTCATTTATCTATTTTAATTAAAAATAACATTAACTGCTCTCTCAAATCATCTGATACCGCTAAATGTTGAGGTCCTCTTCTATTATTTATGTAATCTGGTTTGCTAAATAAAGCAATAAGACATAGTTGATATGCTCTATTATGTTGGTGAAATCAAAATGAATTATGTTTTTCTTTTTCTTTTTCCTTTGTTCCTTTCCCACACTATTTATATGGATATAAAATTCCACATGAAATATTAAAAAATGTAAATGAAAATAGTTCTACAGGATGATAAAAATATAAAATGAACATAAGGAATTTGATAATATGTCAACTTTTTACATTGTATTTGGTTTGCACAATTTTAATGCAATGGTGGAGTAGTATATCTTAATGGGTCAAACTCATGATGAGCCACTATTTTAAAAAAAAATTGAGGTAGATTGGTCTCATGGGAAGTATATATCCATTTAAATATGAAAGATCTTTAGATTTTTTTGGAGAATTTTATTTACAAATTTAGTATAGATTTAGCTTATGTTAATATATATGGTGGAAGCATATCCATTTAGGAAATAGTGAAAAAAATGAGGAGTTAAATGATATTCATTATTTAAAATGGTGAAAAATAAATATTATTTACATATTACCAAAAGCATATTATAACTATTCCAAGTAAGTATACATAAAAAATTATCTGGGTTAGTTAAAATAGTGCTCATTAACTTTCTAAAACATTAAAATAAGAATAATTAAATATTTATAACTCAATTTTTTAGAAACATTTATATTGGAAGCTCCCAAATAAAAATAAATTCAATAAGGTGAAATGAATATAAGCTAAGTGCATGCACTCAGGAAGAAAGAGAGAATCATTAGGCAAATGTGGGGATCTCATTCACCATGCAAGGACCATATATACATATTAAAGTAATGTTATCTAACTCTATTTATTTCATTATATTTTTTATAATTAATGACTATTAATTTCAATGTCATTGGGTTTATATTAAATCAATTATATCATTTATATGTCTCATTTATAGTATTCAAATTTGGTTACTGCTAATTTCCATATATCATTGAGTTTATCTTATTTATGTATTTCATTCTAACATAGTTTATGATTAGTTGATTATACTATTTATAATTAGCTTAAATAATTATAATATATAATTAGTTTTATTAGTGTAACCATTTCATTCTTATATAGATTACATGTAAATGAAACAAAAATGCGAGATAAAGACATTGGAAAGATCATTTAAGGTATAATATCTACACTTCCTTTATTATGATAATGTTCAGATTAAGGTAAACCCACCTTTGACTAGTGTGAAATCTAGACTGGGCATAATGGGAGGCCTAGTTCTAGCCAGAAATAGCAAAAAAAATCCAATAGAGAAGGAAAACAACCCAACCTAGGCATGCAAAAGAACCCAAGATATAAAAGAGCAGGACCCATCTAAACCAAATTCCCCCACAAGACCCAAAGAATTGAGGGGAAAAATCCAAACACAAATGGGACCCAGTCCTAAACCCTTAGATAGGTTGCTTAAGAACAAAAAATAAACCAAAATAAAAAAAAGGAAGACCATCATCTAGAAGCATCAACCAACACAACCAATTATGATAGGCTCCATAGATTGTACAAATTTAAAATGCATTACAACTCATCTTAGATCCTGACCTTTCTAAAATAAAATTTAGAGAGAAGATCTATAATTTACCCATCATACTTCTAGGTCACCTAAGGAGCATTAAAATCATCCTAGTTGAGGTTACAATTAAAAATTCTATAGGTCTCCATTCATGAATTATTTAAATGATCAAATTTCTTGCAACCTGTGTAAATTTCTTTATCCCTATCAAATATAATTTCTTGGTTATAGGATCCTAGAGTAGATCTAAACCTAATGGATTTTAGGAAGAGTTTGGTCCATAGTAACTAACACATAAAGTCTAGCTGAGATCAACCTTTTGCAAGAGTGGGCAACACGGTCGATGGTCACGAGTGAACTAACATAAATTTCAATGCTTTTTAGGATCCAATCTACCCAAAAAATGGGAGGGAGACCTAGGAGTTTCAGCCATGAATGAATTAAATTAGTTTTGAATTTCAAGTGAGACCAATTCAATTTTTAGGGTAAATACATGAGGATTTCCCTTCCCATCAACCATGGTCCTTCATTTAGGATTCTTGTGTAATCTTGTTTGCAAGCAAAATAAAATAACAAACATTAACTATTAAGAGAAATAATTTCAACTCCTTCAATCCCTATCCACTTCCTTTTTTTCCACTGCTTGATTGCTTCAATGTCATGCCAAAGAGTTACCAGAATTTTTATCTTCTTCTAGTACCTTATCAGGGACATTCAAAAATAGATTTCTACAATTAGATCTAATGGTCTGATACTTACTATCACCACTTATATATTCTTCTTACATTCCTTTAATAGTATACAAATCTTTGAAAGACTGACCCTAAATCTCTAAATCAATGAAAACTAAATTTGTCAGTGCATGTTTGAATTTCCTCTTGCATGGGTAGGACAATAAATGTTCTATCCACAAGCTTTTTTAGAGTGAACTTTCCTCCAGTGATTCAAAATTAAAACTAGTATAAAATAAATGCATTTAATACTCCAAGAACTTAAACTAAGAACACACCTAGGAACTGGAAGTAGTTGCATGCTACTTCCCAACCTAAATTTATGATCATCGACCAAATAGTCAATGTTACATAAAATCATTTCAATTGTACTTGTGAAATTAAATAATTTCCATGACTTAGAATCCTGAAAAATCTTTACAGTGCTTGTAGGTCAAAAGGGACCCAAATCTATCAAAACATGTTTCATGGAGATTATAGAAGCTAAGTCTATATCAGGATCCTCTATTCATAATAATGTTATTTGACTCTATTTATTTTGATATAATATATATAATTAAAGGCATCTAATTTCAAAATGACACCGAGTTTCTATTAAATAAATTATATCAATTACATGAATTCATTATAATATTTATAATTGGTGGTCATTAATTCTAATATATCATTAGTTTTTGTAATATTATTTTACATGATATTAGATAATCCTAGGAATAATTGCAGAAAAGGTTTTTTCTCATAGTGGTAAATGAATAGTCTATATAGGAGGTTGAATAGTCTTCATGGAATGTGAATTGAATAGTAATATTTTAGATATAACTATTAAAATCTATCTTCATTTATTAATGTCAATATAACTTTGATGTGTACAATTTTTTTGTTAATTGTAATCCCATTATAATTATTCTAGCATTGTTATCAAAGCTCAGGGTTTATCTTATTGCATTCATCCTCCATTCCTAATTTTGTATTTATTATTCATCCTATTATTTAGCTGTATGGCCCACTAAAATTAGTTTGAAATTGTCATTAATGAGGTACATCAACATTCCAAATATCTTTGACTATGTTGGAGATCAAAAAATGTTATTTTTTAATTACGCCTTAGTTGTATAGAGGAATTTTGACCGAATAATTTTTGTTTCAAACCTACTAAATATATTTGTGTGTTTTTAAAGAGTTTATAACTATATTAAACTTTTGATGGATTTGAATGACTACACACTTATCATCATTAGTTGATTTGGCTATGCATAGAAGCCAAGAAGGCATTTTGAACCATATTAGAGCTGATAAGTGGTGTTATAGACTATGATTTACATAATTTTATTAGTATTTTCATGTTATTGACTACACATTACATTAATGTGGTTGTATTTTCCTATTTTGGACCATGTTTTACCTAAATTTGGCTACATATAACCACTTTGGATAAATTTTCATCGGTTCAAGCAATAATTTGCTTAAGGATTATGTTTTATCACATATTCATGATGCATCAAGATAAATTCAACCAAGATTAGTATGAATATGACATCATTTTCAAGTAAATGTCATGCGGAAGGGCAAAATCCAATAAATAAGTTTAATATTGTTAGAACTTTTAAGTGTTTTGTTTTCAATTAGAAAATAAACAATTATCGGAGGAATATTTCATTGATTTTGAAAAGAATTTAATTTAATTTTTAGAGGACTTTTAGACTTAAAAAAATAACTCATTTTTCTATTGTGTAAATCAATTTCAATCTTTCCTTTTTCAAAATTAAGCAAATTTGAAAAATAAATAATTTGGGTAAACATAAACAATATCCTAACATTCAATATCAATAATTCCTTTGGTTCATGTTAATGAATTATGTCATTGTGATCAAACTAATGCACTTATAACATAATAGAGATACAAGAATGGCATTTGTGTCATCTTCCCTATAAATCACCAAGGGGAAATATGGAAAATTTTCCTTTTCTCATTCCCTTCATTACCCATTTGTGACTATTACTAGACTTAAATCATGAAATCAAGATTACTCTAAATATATAAAATTATTACAAGCACTCACAAGTAATTACTTCTAAAAAAGTGTCATAGATAGAGATAATATTTTTCACTTACTACCTAGGTACCATGTAACATTTTAATCTTATGTGCTTTAATATCTTTTTATTGTACCGCTAGGTATATATAAATGATGATTTCCATCCATGTATTATTAGAAATATAAGAAGGATGTGAATATCGAGAGGTTAATTATATCAGTTGGGTGGTATATTGAAAATGGAAACTTTTTAGACTAATAAGGATCTCCCTAACCAATGAAAATGTATTTAATCAAAATTATTATTGAGACAACACTAACTGTGAAAGATACCTAGTTAGAATGGTCAATATAGGTGGAAAATACAGTCATCTTCAATGGCTTGTGGTTTGATGGATAAAAAACCTATTGAACCTAAGGAAGAAAAGGAGATACCATCTTGGAAACAAAAAATAAAATCACTGGCCTTGATGTGGGCTTCCATTGATGTCAAGGTTTTTATCCCATATAGAGGTGCAACACTCCTTGGGAAGCACTTCAAAAATTGAAGGAATTTTATGATTCTCACTTAGAATTTGATTTGATACAATTATAATTGAAATTTTTTAATCTTGAACTAAATAACAGTGATGCCATGAGTTTGGGTTCTAAAATCTATTATATCAAACATGATATTGATGTTGCTAGTGTAAACATTTATGTGTACATGACCACATTCATAAAATCTCTTCTCCCAACATAATCAACCTACTTGGATTTTTTGTAATCAAGAAATCTATTAAAGACTCTCACTTTTGATCAACTTGTTGAGAAGATGGCTGAGAGAGAACAAAAATTTGGAAGAAAAATTGATTTCATTGGATAAATAATTTATTTTTCTAATAAAAAGGTAACTTATTCCAATAATTTAGGAAATGATAGAGGCAAAGAGAAAAATAAATGGTGAGGTGAAAAATCTATAAAAATAACAATCAATATCAAGAAACTAAAAATGACATGTCACTTTTTTTTGAAAACATTATGAAAGGAAAGGAATTCATGACACCCATGAATGAAAAAATTCATGGGATAAAATTGAAGCCTAAGAAAAAAAATTACAAAATGAAAAGAAGAAAAAATCAGAACCAAATTCATCTCATTTTTTTAATGAATGTGTTTTTTCCATCTTAGATGAAGAAAATAACATCTTAGATAATGTTTAACTTAGGATAATGCTTGAATTATAGACACTGGTACCACCCAACTTATTAATTTCCTATGGGAGTTATTTAAATAATTTCAAGAAGAAAATTATGGTCTATATGTTTGGTAGATAAAACAAGTCTATAGCCTTAAGGAAAAATTTAAATTTGACTCAAGTCTCCATGGATTCTATAATTCATTCTTTAAAATTTAATATACCTTCCTCAATTTAAAATATAATTGTTGTCTCTAATGTTCATTCAACAACAAGGCCAATCTATTATTTTATGATGGATATGTAAAGGTGATAATAAAATGTGTCAATACAATTTTAATCATAGGATATGAGAAAGGAAAATCTTTAAAAATCTGGGGTAAGCACTCAATTAGAATAAATTTTGCTCATCTCGTTAAATTAGGAATACCAAAAAGTCTTCTATAACATGCCATATTTTGGCATACTCACTATGAAAAAATTCAAATAATTTAAAATAATTATGTTGTATACTTTCCAACATTACCCAAAACATTGAAAAGTGTGAGGGTTGTATATTGCCTAAACATGAAAGGGAACCATTTCAAAGGTAATAATGGAAACATGACATGAAATTGTAGTTAATTCAATATAATTTGTTTTCTTGGATAGTTCATTCCAATGGTGGGCACAAATACTTCATTTTATTCATTGATAACTACAACAAAATGATTTGCATATACTTTCTAAATAAAAAATAAAAAAACTTTCAAATTTTTTAAACAATGGTTGAAAATGAAGCCTGCTTTCACATTGGGACACACAAGACTAGAAATGGAATTGAAATCATGTCAAGGATGTTTTAAACATATCCCAAGAAAAATAAAATCATGCATCATCTCACAGTCCCTTACACTCTTCAAAATAATGGATTAGTTGAGTGGATGAAAAAACTATGATGAAAATGATTCAGGCAATGTTTTTTTAATTTAAAAGTGTAAAAAACTAGGTTTTATAGGGATCCTAAAACCATGAAAGTGAAATACAAAAAGTATCAATAGGTTGGATAAAGGCCATCCAACCAAAATATGAAAAAACCACTAAACTCATTAAAAGCAAAGAAAATAGAAATAAGAGACCAAGATTAGGAGGGAGGTTCCTCTGGTGGATCTTCAACATCTTTGGGGTTCTTCATTGGGGTGCCCTACTTAACCTTTTAAATCTTAGCTTGTGTGTATTTCCCAAGTCCTTCTACTATTTTTCTAGGAAAGCTCATACGAGGCCACTTCTATCCTTTGGATTGTAAGAGAGTCTACTTTATGGGGACCACCTTAGGGGAAACCAGTGGGGGGGATCCCAAGTCTTGGGTGATTATTTGAATGGGGTATAAGCTAGTTTATAATATATAACAAAATATTGCACTATGGACTTAACCTATCTATGCAAAACATTCCAATCTTGTATAAGCTTAGTGAAAAACAACCTTGCCTCTTAGACTTTGGATTTAGACTTCTCTATCTTCTCTTTGTTCCTTATAATCTCCTTTAATAGAATGGATTTACCCTTTCGGGAGATATTCTCTAAAGCTCCCATAATGAGGGAGATTGAATTAGGTTTAGGTATGAATAGCTTAAGGGGGAGGTCATTATTAGGGGATATAGAAAGGATGGCTTAGGGGGTTCTCTTAGAGCGTTGGTAGGATCCCGAGGTGGGATCCTCCTCTAAGGAGTCCTCTTGGGAGTCTTCCCCAGTGGAGGATCCCCTAGGGAGGACCTCCCAACTGCGCATGGTTTGTCCATGCTTAACAAGGAGAAGTATCAAACCTTGGTGGAGGATAAGGTTATAACCATTTACTTGATGAGCCAAAGTGGTGTTTTCAAGAGATTTAAGTACAAAGAAAGGAAGAATTATCTTATAACCAATAAAATGATTCAATAACAAGAAGTGGTGGGAAAAAATTAGTGTGTATTTACCTTCAAGGGTCATATAATGCATAAATTTGAGAATTTTTTTGGGCCAATGATGAGGGAGGTCATCCCATGGGAATCCTTTATTTTTAATCTTCATAAATTCATTCATCTGAAACAAGCATTGTAAAATCTCTTATTTCTTTATTTGGTATTTGAATGCCTTAGTCCCCTCATAGGACATACCATTTTCTTCCCCAATACATTCCTCTATAAAAATGATTCTTATGCCATGAATGGTCACCTTTCATTTTTTCCATTCCACTACGAATTTATAGGTTGCTTATGCATTATCCTCTACAATTTTCTCCATGATTTAGGCAATGCTGATCTTCAAAGGGGTAAATCAATTTTTTTGAGAATTAGTAGTTCTAACATTAGTCTATCTCTATGAAAATTCACCTTCAATATCCATTTAAATGAATAACCCATTTTAATGTTGGTATGGTCATTTCTCTTCCATGTGACATTTTTAAAATTTTAGATCCACTTATTATGCATTGATTCCTAATGAGAAAAGGAACAAACTAGAACACATGAGTCATAAATGTACCCTATTGGGATAATCCAAGTTATCAAAGGTGTAAAAAATATTTGATAAATAAATAACAATTTTATTATCACAATATATGTTTTATTATGAAATTTCAAAGGACACAAAAAGCATCAATCTATAATTGAATTGATTTGAGAAATATGCAAAATTTTATGTTTTGAACGATACTGATATGGTAATTTTAAATAGTGAAGGGGGAACATATAATTGGGAAATAATTAAACCTATATTGAATCCTATAATTGAAAACAACACTCCCCCTATGGAGGAAATTTAAACTTCATCAAAATGTGGTCTAATTTAAGAAACTGAAGGAACTTAAAGTTAATAAAATGAGGCACTATTGTTGCTACAAGTTAATTGTAAAAACATACCAAAATGGGTTAAACATAAATTAAAAGATGTTATACCAAATGAAGTTGTAAAAATAGGTGTTCAAAGTGAAAATACATCCAAATAACAATATAATAAGTTCTTAGATTAAATTTAAGACAAGAAATAAAATCTTACCTTGGAAAACCCTCTAGAAGAAGAAGTTAATGTTTCTTTTGACTTTGAACCTACTTCCTTCAAATAATTTAAAAATATTGATGAATGGAGAAAAGTAATGAAGTGTGAGTATGATAAAGTGGTCAAAAATGAAAGTTTGGAATTGGTTGATCCTCCAATCAACTATAAATGTATTGGTTGAAAGTGGGTCTTTTGAAACAAATGCAAAGTAGATGGCTCACTTGATAAACACAAAGCAAAGCTTTTTGTAAATGGGTTTGTTAAAAATAAATAAAAAACTACAATGAAATATTTTCACATAAAAAATGGACTATGATTCAAACTATGTGGGTTTTGGAAGCTCATAATGTGTGGAATTTCATCAAATGGATGTAAAAATTACATTGATCAATTGTGACCTCAAAGAAATAGTGTACATGAATCAACCAATATTTTTTGTAGTATATAACTAAGAACACACGTGTGAAAGCTATAAAAAACATTGTATGGTTTGAAATAATCCCCAAAAGCATGGTACAAAAACTCACTGAGCACTTAGAAAATTTCAAACATTTTGAGTTTGAAGATACAACTATTTTTTCCAAAACAATTGATAGAATAGTTGTATTTCTAATGGGGTATGTATGTGGATGATCTACTCATCACAAGGAATAATGAGAGATACAGTATAAAAATCAAATTAGGGTTGATGAAATACTTTTAAATGACAAGTCTTGGTTATCTTCATTACTATTTATATATTTAACTGATTAAAAAATCAAATTATATCTTCATCACTCAAAAAAATTGCTGAATTTTGACCGAATCAAAATGATAGATTGTAAGCCTCTTAGTACACACATGGAAAAATTCTAAAATTGATAATAGAAGATACCATAGATTTGGTAGATACTACTAAATATAAACATCTCAATGGGAGTGTGATATATGTGACCACAACTAGACCATATATTTATTTTATTGTTATTTTTCTTTCTCAACTTGTGGAATAACCCAAAAAAAGTCACTAGGTGATAATAAAAAAGTTTTCTTTGATATGTTAAAGGAACACAAAATTTTGGGCTCAAATACTTTAGAATAGGAGAATTTAAACTGGTTAGATATTCATATTCTAACTATGTTAGTGATTTTAAATATGGGAAATCTAATTTTAGTTTTATGATTAACTTGTAAAAAATTGTCATTAGTTGGAAGTCAAATAAATACTCAATGGCACCAATTTATTCAACATAAGTGGAATACATGGTAGGTTCAAAGGAAACTAGAGAAATTTTGTGGCTCAAAAGGTTTCTTTTAGATCTATAGGATCAATATGTTTTATCAACAACACTCATGGTTGACAACACATATACCATTCATATGGTAAAGATGTTAATAAACTATATGATTAGTGTTCATATTATATGTTTGGTTGAGTAAATAAATTATTTAATATGGGTGTATGTACATGAGTTATAACTCACTATTAGATGGGGATGAGTGAGGGATATTGTGAGGATGTGTAGGAGAGAATAAAGGGATAAGTAGGAGATTATGTTGGGATAATGATAATGTATATCTCCTTTAATTAAAAATATTACAAAATCTATATATTATTGCAAACTCTCATTTGAAATGTGTCTCAGATAAATAGATTATAAAATAGAAGAGACTTGAATGTATTTAAATATCCCTAATGAATTAAATAAAGTCTTATTATGTGTGTGTATTCAATCTAAGTTTAGATGTATTTTGCCTAATATAATCTCTCACCAAATTAAAATTTGTGTATCATATCCATTATCCTCTAATCATGAGAGTCCCTTATGGGTGATATATGGCATGTGTCATAATGCATTGTATATTTTACATTTCATTCTTGATTCATAACTCTAAAAGAGTTATTTTTACTAATAAGCCATATTTAAAGGTAGATATTGGTGAAACATTTTAACATCATTGTTAGATTCTCTATTGAATACCTGGTCACATTTTTTAATCCCTGAGTAAGTTTGGTTTGTCATTGTCTATTATCAATATTTTTTGACTTCTATCGTGCATCAAATTGAGCATGTAAGTTACATTATGTCATGAAATCTCATTGGCTCCTCAGTCAAATTCATGTATTTATTTTTATTTATATTTATTGGCATGCATAAGAAGTTTGAATGAGGTCTATCCATTCAAAATAAATTATATTTTCATTCAATATCTATAGTCTACCAATTATCAATTTCATGCATTAGTGTACTTCTACTTTGTCATCTACTAGTCTAGTGATAGGTGGATCTCTATAATGGGTGAGGTTTGTAAAATGGATAAGAAATAGATACAATCAATTATACATGATCCACATAGATTGGGATAACTTAAATTTCAAAAACCATGTAGGCTACACTCATTAGAACCCTAGAAGAAGAAAATAAAATCAATTATTTTGTATTAAATAAATTCATTGGTAAATCATAACACTTATTCACTTTATTCAATGCCTCTTCTACTAGATATTTTATATTCCATTCACCACCACATTTTCCTAACCTATGTCTCTTTCACTCTGTATGAAACTAATTCTCCTTCATTGTGTTAAGCAATTTTTAGTTTTATTTGATTGTCATGTTAAAATAGTCAAAGTATAGTTGAGTAGTTTAAAAATTTATTAAGCATTTTCAAAGAACATGTGGGTCTTAATGTCATGTTTATGTTTTAAAGTTGTTCATTATAATCATGTCATAGGCTAATCGTTATGTTTTTAGTTTTGGATAAAGTTTTTTTATTATATAGTTTCATTATTTTTTTATATAAGTTTTAATAGTTTCATAGTGGCATGTTGTTATTATATTTTATTTTCAAATTATTTTTGGTTTAATGTTTCATAATGTATTATTAATTCTTATCAAGATTTTGTGTCATAGTGTAAATTCCAATAAAAATATTACATGTTTTCAAAATGAGCCAAATTCAAGTTGTATTATTTTTTAAGAATATGGTCCTTTTTTCCCTCTTTAATACATGAGTCAGTAATTTTGTGTAATAAAAAATATATACATCAAAATAAAAAAGTGTCATAGAATAATTTAAAAAAAAAAAAAAATTTGTTTCAATTGTACATGGACTCATTCTCAAAGTAACCAAGGTCTATTTTTTGATGATTATGTCAAGCCTATGAGGGGATTCATCCTCATAAAATTCATACACATAAGCTTCAAGTTTAAATATTCTAAGGAAGTATCTTTCAATAAGATGATGGAAGAAATGGAGGAATGAGGACTTTTAACATCCTCTCATCAATCATCAATAATGGGGCTGCATAGTATGATTTGGTGGTATGTTTTCCTTTTAATATGTTATGCAGTGTGTTTTGAAATAAGATTAAAATTTTATACCTATTCATATGATGTAATAAGTGATAAATTCAAAATTCAATCCCTTGATGCAAAAATGTAGTAGAGTGATGATAAAAAATTATTGTAGTAATCATGATGCTTGTAAAGGTTATTAGTGATCCTATAAAACCATTTGTAAGGGTTATTGGTGATCCTATAAAACCATCTATAAGGGTTTTTGGTGAATACTATGTAACACCATCAGTATATAAGTGTGGAAGATGAACAAAAGTGTGGATAACTATTCATACCTAGGTGGTTTTTATATCCATCCATGAAATCCACTTGTGAGAATACAATTTAGAGAGTTGTGTGATGGCACACGTAGATCATGATCATAAGCACACAGAGGTGGCATGATACAGTTAGAGAACAAGATGTGTTATACCATGTTATCACTAAGGGCAGAATGCTAGGAAATTATATGATTAATGCTCACATTATATGTTTTGGTGAGTAAATAAATTAGTTAATATAGGCGTATGTACATGAGTTGTAACTCATTATTATATAGGGATGAGTGAGAGATATTATGAGGAGGTGTAAGAGATAATTAAATAGGAGATTATGTTACGATAGTGAAAAAGTATATCTCCTTAAATTATGGAGATCCTAAACTCTATATATTCTTGTAAACTCTCATTTGAAATGTGTCCCAGATAAATAGAATATAAAATATAAGAGACTTGAATGCATTTGAATATCCTGAATGAATTGAATAAAGTCTTATTATGTGTGTATTCTATCTAAATTTTTATTTGTTTTTCCTTATAAAAAATTTGACCAAATTTATATAAAAATATAATATTTCATGACCAAATCAATCACATCAACACCAAATTTTATTTGATTCAACATCATGTGAAAGATGGTAGAGTAAAATTGTTACATTATCTTATTGTGGAGCAACCAACAAAGATTTTCAAAAAAAAAAATCTTAGAAGAGAAAATTGTGAAAATTTCAGAGTCATGTTTGGCCTCAAAATAACCCCTAAATATTAATGGGAGGATGTAATATTATCATACATAATATTAGATAATCATAGGAATAATTTTAGGATAGTGTTTTTTCTTGTAATGGTATATGAATAGTCTACATAGGAAGCTAAATAGTCTTCATGGAAGGTGAGTTGAATAATTATATTTTGGTTATCAATATTGTAATATCTATTTATTTATTTATTAAGGTTAATATATTTTGGGTTGAATCAAATTATCATTAATCTTCACCCCATTATAATTGGACCAATAGTTTAATCTCATTTTATTTATTTCAATCTAATATAGTTTATATATATTTCTTCTAATTTTTATAATTGATATAGATAATCCCAACATATAATTAGTTTTATTATTGTATGCATTTCATTCTAATGTAAATTACATGTAAATTAATCAAAAAATAATCTCAAGGTGAAAAATATTTAATTGGAGATGGAAAAAGTATACTCGAAATAGTTCCTACTTTAAGTTTGTAACCTTTTAAATAATGCATTTGAATTTTATAACTATTTAATAAAAATTTATTGATATTTTATAAATTATTTTCTATAACTACACCCAAAAAAATGATTATGCTAGATTTGGAAGGTTTACTAATAATGAAAGTTCTCAAAATAATTGATGAGCACTCATTTAATGAACAAAGATAAAATTCTTGTAAGGTGCAAAACATTAAATTTATTTAAAAATATCTTCAATAAATTCTAGTTTTCTTTTTGGTATGCTTCTAATATGGGGAAAAGTATGAAAAAAATGATAATAAGATGCTTACTAAACAATGTCTATTAAAATATGAGAAATATATAAATGATTTATGTATTTTTTGGAATGACATTAATAATTTTAGGTTTAATACAACAAATTTTGTTTTGGTCAAACATGAAGAAAAGGGATACGAGAAGATTTTTTTTAATATAACAAAAATCCTCTCAAGAATTTCATAAAGAGGATTGGTTATTTTCAATATTGTTCACTGAGTTAGGATTAATTAATGATGACATTAATGTCATAGATATTGTTAAGAAACCAACTCTTATATTTAATATTTATTGTCAAATGTTTTGAATAGTTTCTATAAGAATATATATTTTAGGTACTTTATGTTGTTTTCTTAATAATCATTTTTGTAAATAATATGTAGAATACAAAAAATTTGAGTAAAAGTCTTCGTTATAATTGTGTTAGATCTCCTTCCTATTATAAATAAGTGATTGATATTGGGATTATAAGGATTGTTAGTTGGATTTATGGGGAATTCTAATATGAAATAAAAAAAACAATTTTATAATTTTAATTTTCATGTTATATATACTTTCACCACACATTTAGTTCTAACTTATTGAGGATCGAAAATAAATATTCCAATATATGGTCATGGTTTACTTATTTGGATTGAAGTGTTATAAAATATTTCAATAACCAATTTGAGTAGTGAAAAAAGAGTGAATTTATTTTTACAATGGGAAGATTGGATTACAAAATAAGTAAAATATTTTTGATACTGAAGCTCGTGTGAATATTGTGTTGATATACATCAAAAATATGAAAATTATTATAGATAAATACACAAGCATAAATGGGTAAAAAAATGTATTATTATTAGATAATAATAATATTTTTCTCTAGATGTTGATGAAGAATTTTTATTTAAAATACCTTTTAGTTAGACATTTAATGAAACATTGAGTTCAAATAAAAAATTATATTCACACTTATGTTCATGGTTAGAGAATGTGGGGCTACATCCAAATATTCATCACTCATTAAAAACATTTATACTCAACTAACTATAGTTACTGAGTGTAAACAATTATATAAAATAATTTTATATGTTTGTGTTGGTAGTATTTAAAAAAATTATATAGTAAAAGATTAATTGATTGTTTTCTTCTTGCATATGAAAAGTCTCAAAGACTGATGTTGATAATGTTTGATTTGAATGGTGTTATAGTGAATTTATAACATGAACATGAAATGACTAAAAAAATATTGAATATGGATGCTATATATAAAGGAATTCTTACACAAATATTTGTCACTCTTTAAAAAAATTGGAATATGAAATTGAGTAACAAATAAAATGTACACAACTTTATGTTTTCAATTATGCAAAGGTTCTCAAAATATAAAAATATTTTAAAAAGTGATGAAATCATTTTAGAATCATAATAAGGTTGCTTACAATCATATAAACACAATTTTTATTGATAAATTTGATTAGAATTGTTTTTACAATGCCAAAGAATAATTTTATTTTAGATTCTTGTAATAAAATAGTGGAAAGGATGATAATTATTTATTAGATTTTTGTGGATAAATTTATTACATCTGAAATATGTTGATAATGTATATATTATTTTAAATTAATTACATTTGAGATTGGAATAAATTCTTCATGTCTAGTTTTATGGTGACACCTGCTAATATTAGAAAACTTTGAATATATTTTCTATGTTCTTATGATTTTTTTATATGTTTTTTGTTCTGATTAATGATAGACCCCCAAAAAATTGGTGTGGGGTTTAGCTGGGACATAGGTGGGGTATAAGTACTAGCAGGTAAAAAATAAATAGTCAAGGAAGACAAAAATATACAAACACAAAATAACTCAAATGTCAAAGACCAGATCCAATAAGAACTACCAACTACGAGATGATCCACATATAGTTTCTACTCAAACTATATTTAACATCTTATTGACTCCTAATATTTTTAATTATCAGGGGGGAAGTTCAAAACCTACCAATCATACCTCCAAGATTTAGGTTTAATTTGAAGATCCACCACCTTGAGGCTACTATCTTGTTAGATTCCTTGGGTTGCTAAGCATGAGTCCTTAAGTGACCAAATTTCCTACCACATGGAAAATTTTGTTTTTCCCTTTGAAACATGATTTTATGATTCCAGGAACCCAAAGTAGACCTTAGATGAATAGAGCTAGGAAGAGATTAACCCATTGTGATAAACACATAGAGCAGGGCTGAGACCAACCTTTTATGTGAGAGGGTGAATGGGTCAATAGTCACAAGCAAACCAATGGTTTTCTCTATGATTCTCAAAATCCATTCATCCTAAAAGGTAAGAGGGAGACCTAGGACTTTAATCCACAAAGGAATCCTATCCAACTTAAATTCTAAGGACTAATTTAGCTTCCAAGGTTGAAGCAAAAGAATTGTTTTACCCATCAATCATGGGCCTTTATTAATAATATTAATAATGTCATTCCTACAACCAAATAGAAATAATAAGAAATTTTTAGTAAGAGAAAAAAATTTGACCCCTCCTACCCAACCCACTTCTTCTTGGCTCAATTCTTGACTACTTCAATGCCATGAATTGCTCCAACAAATTTACCTATGAGAGAGTTAATGTAATTCTCTTTAGCATTTTATAAAATCTTATTAAGAACATACAAGAACATATTCCTATACTTTAAAAATTATAAGAGTGATTGAGGTCACCTCTTAAGGGTTACTTAGTGTTTTTAGGGTGACCATCTATACTCTCCATCGCACATGTAGAAGGGATACAACCACCAAAGCTTCGAAGAATTAAACTCAACTTAATAATCCAATAGGTAACTAAGTAAAGCTGAGAACCTTTAAAATTCTAATGGTGTGGTCTAAATAATAAATGCCCCTCCCACCAACTTTTTTAAGAGGTAAATTTCACTTCAATAATTCAAAATTTAAAATAAGTTGTTGAAATTGTTTTATTACTCCAATAGATTGAATTAAGAACACCCATAAGATTGGGTAGTGAGTTTAGGCCTCTGTGTAGCTCATGTTGCCAATCTTTCTCAAGTAATCTAGCACTGTGAGGGAGCCTATCAATGATTCCTTTTCACTTATAAAAATTCAAAAATTTGGGAGGATAAAGAATCTTAATAAAACTTAAAGGTCCTAAAGGGCCCAAACTCTTTGTATAACATCCCATGGAACTCACAATAACTTAAACTATCTAAAGATCCTTTACAATCCATAAGTATTTCCATTTTCTGGTTCACAAGATATATCCCTATTATTTTGAGTTTTCCTTCCTCTTTTATTGGTTCCAGCTACCACTTTTCGCTCCTTTCCTTTTTTAGAGTTTTGACCTCTATCCATTTCTCCTCCTGAGTTAGTAGAGTTTACATGATGACATCAAAATTACTTTGATATTTCTGGGGGACATTGGGGTTACTAGAAAAAACCTAAGAGGCATTCCTAATTGGTTGTTGATATCATACGTAATGTGAGCATTATTATCACGAGAAGGATTCCTATTGGAATCCCTCAGGGAGCCCATTGACTTCTTTCCAGCCAAAAAATTCTCCACCTTAGATTTTAGAGAACCAAAGGGGGACCTAGATTCTAAAGGTATAATCATTTTTCCTTTCTCCATTAGGATAAGGATCCTTAGGGGCTCATATTTTTTCTTACTCACTAACAACATAGAATTACTTAAGGAATTAGTGAAGAGTTTATACTCTTTAAAGTTCCATAGAACCAGCTTGTCCTCAAGGGGATCAATAAGTTTCTTTTTAGTACTAGAATCATGGACTCATACACTAGAACTATTCTTTATCTTTAGAGAGCTAGAAGGTTGAGATTATTTCATCTGGGGGTTCCCCTAGGGCTCAGGGTCCACATGCCAACTTCTTAATCTGGGTGTCTTTAAAATGATCCTTCTCTAAAGACTTATACTAAATCAAATAGTTATTTTTAGTATGTCCTACTGAATCACACCATCTATAGATTACATCATCCCTTTCATAAAAGATCTTCAGAGTCTAAGTTATGAATTTGGAATTGAGTTGAATAATTCTTATAACAGGTTTGTTTGTCTAAACATAGACATTAAATCTAATTTCAACCAACCCCCTTTTGGACTTTGTGACCAGATCAATAGACATTAGTTATCTAATATCTCTAACAATTCCTAGGAAAACCTCCTTCAGCCATAACTCTAGGGGGAGTCCTGGTAGTGTAACCCACATAGCGATTTATGTTAAGGAATCACTATCAAGGTTATTACCAAGCTTCCATTTCCTTAGAGATAAAAATAATTTTCACAAAAAACACAACCCTCATTTAAGGGATTTCACATAGTCCTCTAAAGAAGAGAAAGAAACCAAGAAGAAACTCATATCCATGGAAACCACTTAAATGCATCCCATCAATTAATAGTTCTAGACTGTCCATTCTCTAAAAGTATCAATTCCATGCCTTTAGACATAGAAGCATACTAGTAGAGAGTTATCCAATGAAGATTTATTACTATCAATATAATGATATCAAGGATATCCATGTACACTTCATTCTCCTCCATAAAGGGTTTAAGATTCTAACCAATAATGGACACGAAAGCACCTAAACTAGAAAGAAGCTCTACCTAGGAATGTTTGGGTGCCTCATCCTTCATTTCATCTATCTTATTTAGTGCTTTACAATCCAAAGCCTCCTTAACTAATATTTTGCCTATAACACCATTGCCACCATCATCCCCCTTACCCTATAAATCAATTCGATACTCAGAAAAAATTATATATTTTTTGTTACTTGCATCCATTTATTCTATTATTTAATAAATAAGTGATTTCTACCAGTATTTTAAAAATAACATACAATCATAAAATATCCATAATATGAACCAATTTGCTCAATTAAACTATTTAGTTTTATTAGTAAAAGATATAAAAAAACATTATTATATAGAGATCTAATGCAAGTTATATGTTTATGTTGAAGGGTTTTATCTTTGTTTATTACTTGCATCCATTATAATTTTAAAATATATAGGTCAAAAATTGGCCTTAATTTTTATTACAATAATTATTATGATTTTATAATTAAAATATATTTATTTTGGAAAATTATATATACTAGTTGAAATAGTAGTTGTTTTTTATACACATCTAAAACAAGATTGTATCCATTGCTAGTTTAAAAATACAAGTGTAAATTTACCTAAAATTTATTATAATAATTATTTTAACTAGCAAGGAAATTAAATTTATTTTTTATAATAACCTATACAAGGAAATTAAATTTATGTAGTTTAAGAATACATATATTGTGTATAGTACATTTAAAATGTACAATATTTGAAAATACATTATAATTTAGAAATAGGCTCCACAACACAACAATCTCCCCCTTGGAGACTGATTTCCTTTGAGCATGCTTTTCAGCCCTTCACTATCAACTATGAAAGCCAACTAAAACTGAACATAGCTTTTTTTTCTCCCTTATGACCAACTTGGTCATCATGTCTATAGGATTTTGACTGGTATGAATCTTCTCTAGCTTCAACTTCTCTTCCTCTAAATTTTTCTTGATGAAATAGTACCTCAACTATATTTTATTCATCTTAGAGTGGAAAGTTGAGTTCTTTGCTAGATGTATAACACTATGACTATCACTATAGTTTCCCTTTTTCTTTCTTATGCTCAAAATATTCAAGAAACTGATGTAACAAAATCATTTCTTTTATTTCCTCTATGGTAGTAACATACTCAGCCTCCATGGTTGACAAAGCCACAAGTTCCTGTAGTCATTAAATCTAGCTCACCATTATGTCACATACAATAAATACATATCTTGTTGTACTCCTACTATCTAAATATCTAGTCATGTTTGAATCTACATAACCATGCAAAGTGGTGTCCAATCCACCATAGATTAAAAATATCCCCATGGTCCCTCTTAAATACTAAAGGATCCACTTCACTGCCTTCCAGTGTTCTCTACCTAGATCACTCATGCACCTACTTACTACTCCCACTGCATGGGCAATATATAGCCTAGTGCACACCATGGCATACATTAAGATACCAATAGATTATGAGTAAGGTACATGTGACATCTAGATTATCTCCTCCTCTATTTTGGGACATTATTTCTTTGATAACTTGAAATGACTTGCCAAAGGAGTCCCAAATAGTTTAGCATCATGTATACTAAACCTCTCTAACACCTTTTTGATGTACTCTTCTTGGGATAAATTAAACTTTCATTCCTTCCTATCCTAATTTATTCTCATACCAAGTATTTTTTTTCTTCTCCCAAATCCTTCATAGCAAAGGAATTACTAAGTTGTTCTTTGAGTACCTTTATTTCCTGCATCTTCTTACCTATAACTAACATGCCATCCACATATAGACAAAGGATAATGTAGTCACCATCATCAAAATTCTTGATATATACATAGTGGTCTGAATGACACTTAGAGTATCCCTAATCCATCATAAAACTATCAAATTTCTTGTACCATTGTCATGGATCTTATTTCAAGCCTTACAATCTCTTATTTAGTTTACACACCATGTTCTTCTTTCCTATGACCTCATATCTCTATGGTTGATCCATATACATGTCCTCCTCCAAATCACCCTAAAGGAATATAGTCTTCACATCTAACTCCTCTAAGTGTAAGTCTTCCATTGCCACTATCCCAAGAACAATCCTAATTGAAGTCATCTTTACCACTAGGGAAAAAATCTCATCAAAATTAATTCCCTTCTTATGTGTAAACCCCTTTACCACTAACCATGTATTGTACCTTTTATTGCCTCCATCATATTATTTAACTCTATACACCCACTTTTACTACAATACTCTCTTACCTTTACATGGGTTTACTAAATCTAAAGTTTGATTTTCTATAAGAGACCGATGCTCTTCATCCATATCTTGCTCCCACTTCTTCCTGACATCTACCTGCATTGCTTATTCAAAGCACTTTGGCTCTCCATTTTTAATGAGTAATAAATAATTAAGACATGAATAAAAATGTTCAGGTTCCCTTCTTACCCTAGAAGACCTTCTCACCATAGGAGTTTGGGGTTCTTGTGGAGTAGGTGCCTAAACTAGTTGTTTGGACACTTTGTCATCCATAATGTCCTCTAGTACTATGTACTCTTTTCTAAAATCCTCTTTTTTATCATATCATTAAAGACAACATCCCTAGACCTAAATATTTTATTGTCTATAAGACTCCAAATATAGAACCAAAGTTATCCTCACCATAACCAATAAAGGTGCATTTTTTAGACTTAGCCTCTAACTTAGTCATATCATCCTCATAAATATGAATGAAGGATTCCTAACCAAATATTCTAAGAAATCAATAATGAACCTTCTTACCAAACCAAGCTTCCTCACATATGCCTCCTTCCAAAGTAAATGAAGGACCTCTATTTATCAGATATATAGTTGTGTTTACTGCTTCTACCCAAAACTATAGAGGTAGTCCTACATGCAACCTCATGCTCTTAAGATGCTCCATGATAGTCGTATTCATCATTTATAACACTCCATTATTATGTGAATTTATTGAAACCATCCTCTATCTATGAATTCAATTTCTTGAATAGTAATAAAAAATTCATTATTGCAATATTCCCCACCATTATCTAACCTAAAACATTTTAACTTGAGACCTATTTCATTCTCAGCCAAGGCTTTCCATCTTCTAAATGTATCAAATAGATCAATTTTTCTCCTAATTCCATACACCCAAACTTTCCTATTTGCATCATCAATAAAAGTGACATAATAAGATAAACCACCAATAGAAGATACCTGAACTATCCCCCATATATTTGAATGATCCATCTTGAACTTATTCTCCTTCCTCATACATCCAACCTTCAAAATATTTATCCTTTTCTTTTTTTTGTACACAAAGTCTTCATATAAATCTAAATCAGACCCTTTCAATTTGGGCAATCGATCTTTCAAAATTTGTATATCTTTTTATCTCATGTGATTGAGCTTGTTGTGCCACAAATTTGTTTTTGCATCTACAACAACTAAATTACAATAATCAACACTACTTGATAAATACAAGGTACCAAATTTATTACCTCTTACTACCATAAGAGCACCCTTTTCACCTTCCAATAATTTTCTATTAATGTCACCATACAACCTTCATGACCTAGCTATCTTATAGATACCAAATTTCATCTCAACTTAGGCACATTCTTGACATCCTTTAGTAGACAAGTGTTCCCATTTTGCATCTTAATTTGAACACTTCCTTTTCCTAATATGATATAAGGCTCATCATCACCAAGGTAAATATGTCCAAAATCACCTTGAACATAATCAATAAAATAATGCCTATATGGTGTAGCATGAAAAGAAGCCCCTGGATCTAAAATCCAAGACACAATAATATTGTCAATGGAGAGAATTAATGCATCCCAACAAAAAATGCATGTTGCCACATTTACCTCCTTGGTGTCTTCCTAATTTTTGTTCTTATTCTAAAGAGATGAAAAATCCTTCTTTGCATTTCCAATCTTTCCATAATGCCAACATACCATCCTCACCTTTGATTTTGATGTTTCTGGACCATTTAACTTTCCTCTCCCTCTACTCTCCACCACCAAAGCATCACCTGAATTAAAAGTCTTCCCAGAGCTTTTATATCATATTTACTCACTAAGGATTACTCCTATGACATCCTCAAACTTCAACTTGGCATTATTAGAGACTGAGTTGATCACAACCATTACCAAGCTATTTTAACTCTCTGGTAAGGAAAACAGAATAAGTAAATCCCAAACTTCATCATCAAAATCAATTTTTATAGAGTTTAACATACTCACAACCATATTGAATTCATTCAAATGATCAATAACTAAACCAATTTTAAACATCTTCATATTAAATAAATTTTTCATTAAAAATATTTTATTAAAAGTAGAGGGGTTCTCATATAAATTATCTAATGCATTCATGAGACCTTTCATGGTCTTCTCTTATGATATATTAAGCATGATCAAAGATGTAAGGCATAACCTGATGGCCCTAAGTGATTTCCTATTAATCAGATCCTAAGCCTCATCTATTATAATCACTAGTTGCTTTACTTTTCCTCCCAATATAGCATGGAGGTCCTTTTAATAGAGGTAATCCTCCATCTACATCTTCCATAGACCAAAGTTCTATTTATTAAACATTTCAACCTTTGATTTATGATCATCAAACATAGATCCCACTTGAACTAATAACCCTTCCTATGATTCAATAGTTGAGAAAATACAACCTACTACTCTAATACCAATTGTTAGGAATAAATACAAAAATTGATGTGAAACAATTTCACAAAATCACAATAATAGATATGATTAGAGATGAATAAAGAAAAAAATAAACATGCATAATATGAAGACCAGACTTAACATGGTTCACCTAATATGGGATGCATCCAATAAGAAACACTTGTTTAGATTTTATTACAAGTCACTAGAGTATAATCACTCTCAAATCTATCTTCACAATTACAATACACAAACATTGTTTGGAGTTGTGATCAATATACCCTCTTGAATTTGCACCTGAAATCACACACTCTATTATTCCTTCTCAAACCCTTATTTTATTGATGTATTCCCTAAAAATTATCTATCTATACATAATACATCAACAAAGTAGTACTAAAAAATAATGGGTACCAAAACCATGGGCAAAGTCAACCCAAAATAGTTTCCCATTAAAGGGGGTCCAATTTTTTTTTAGGGGATACCACCCTTGAACCCCCATTTGTTAGGGGATGGCACCCCCAAACCCTCACTTTTCAAGGGATACCACCCTTGATCCCCTCCTTGAGGCCCAAGACAACCCAGATCCCTAACAAGAATACATATAAAATATACAGTATTTAAAAATACATTGTAATTTAGAAATAGGCTCCACAACACAACAAATTCTTGTACAAGAAAGAGCTTGAATAATATTATAACTATGGATTAGATTATTTATTTTATATTTATTAAAAGTTTAGGGTTAGACTAAGATGTAATTATTTATGAATGCTTCATTTATAGGATCTTGAGAAGAGTCATGTATGTATCAAAGTCTTTAGCCTTTGAGGCACTTTCAAATAAATTGAAAGATTCATTTACTTTATTAAATCCTTGTTGTGAGAGCCTAGTATTTTAAGCATTATTTATATCTTTTTATTTTAATGTGAAAATTTTAATGAAATTAAACTTATCTAATTTGAGTAGAACTCTAAATTAAATTTTTAGGGTTGTAGAGTGTAAGCCCTAGGTTATTAAAGGGTTTAAGTACAGTAAATTAGGCTATAAAATATGTAATAAATACAATCACTAAATTGTGAAATAACTAAGCTAAACTAATTTTTAATAATAACCATGAAGGAGATAAATGAATAATTAGCTATAAAATACATAAAATGAAGGATCGACGGGGGGGGGTTTGAGGGTGGGTGAAAATTTGTATAAGAGCTAGTCTAAGTGTCATAAATAGGATCCAAGAGTAAAAAACCATACTAGATAATAACACCCTACCTTGGATAGTGGTATTGTGGTGTTAGTGTCCACTTATGGTACTAGTGTCCTCTATGTATGAACTATTTTGAGCTTTTGGGAGCACCTATGTTTGAGTCTACCAAGCCTATGGACAAACCTTGATTCACTATCTATGCCCTGTTGTGGCTAATTTTGTATGCAAATCCTCAATTTCCATGTGATTATGACATTTGACTTGGCACAATTAGTAAACATTTAGTGTTACTTGGGTAGGTTGTACATCTTCAACATCCCACTATGATGAGATTTTCTTACATACCAATACTCTGAGGAGGGATTAAGCATGATGTTGTTCTCCCCACCTAAGTACTAGTGCAGGTGAAATTGAATACAGTATGAATGTAGGTTTGAGTGCTTTAAGTGATTCTTAAGATTGGAAATTTATGTATTATAAGTTTAGGAGGGTTGTAAATGATTGTATTAAAAACTAGGGTAGAATAGGGATTGACAACCTTGATTGTGCATAACTTGTTCTAAACTTGTTTGTATGTAATTTTAATCTAGTGGATAAAGGGTTAAGATTCACTTATATATATTTATTTGATGCTCATTTTATGTTTGAGATATGTCTAGGATGATCCTAGGTGATTTAGGAATTGAAAAGATATATGTTGGAGTCTAAAAGAGGGAAAACGATAATGACACCTAAATAGGACAATAATATTATGGCATGATTATCCACTTATGGAACTAATTTCAAGTGGTATAAATTGAGGCAATAGGGGCCTAAATGCCTAAGGAAGGGTCTGGGACTGATTTGGATATGTCTAAGGATGTGTGTGGCCTACAAAAAAGTTAGATAATTGTCTAAATATGCCCTAAGATAGGTTTAGGGATAAGCTAAGGATGGGTGGTCTTGAGTAGCACTCTTAAAACTCAAATGTCATTTATATAAGAATACATGACCCCCCATTTATTATATAAATACAAAAAATAAAAATGACTTGGATAAAGGAAAAATAAGCATAACTAGAATTACCTAAGAGGTGAAGCCTGTGAATTTGGATCTGAGTATATGAAGCATGTTCCATCATCTGTCCTATAAAGGAAATGTGCATATATTAGTCCTTACTTAAGAGACATTAAAATAAATAAAAAATTGAGTAAAGAGATAAGAGAGAGGAAAGGAATGATTATACTTCATTGGGTATGTGAACTAATGCATAAACCGAGTGACATCCTATGTGTATACATGTAGATAGTTATCAAATTAGTGAATAACTTAGACTGAGATGATTTCTCAAGAAATCAAGTTGGCCTTGACTCCATCATTTCCCACCCTTTCTTGGTGGATCATGACATGTGAATATCTTGGATTAGACTGATGGCTTATCTAACCCTCTTATGTAGGTGGATTAAGAACTCAAGTAGACTATGATTCCATCATTATCTACCCATGTGTAGTATATATATATATATATATATATATATATATATATAACTTAATTTCAAAATGTAATTAAAGTTTTGATTGTAACTAAAATTTTATATAATGGCTTTGTGACCACTCAAGAACTTTGGAATGAAAATTGGCCTAGGAGATTCCTCAAGCACTCATGTATATAACTCAGGGACTATGTGGTAATTATAACTAATGAAAATGGAGTAAGTTATCAATATGGTGTATTAATTATAAAATGGTGTCTAGTGTGTACAACATAGATAATGACATGGATTTTATCATTCCATCTAATCAACTAGTGCAGAAGTGAGTATATGGAAATAATACACTATGTACATGCTCCTGAATCTAATATCTAAGAATATGGATTTTAGATTGAGTTGTAATAATTTGTATCTAAGTATTTGAAACTAAAATGAGAGTGCTCATGCTATACATGATGTCCCTAATTTGAGCAAATTGGTATGATTTTATGCAAAACTAAGAAAAATTGAGCCAAAAATGATAATCTATAATTCAATCTATGCAAACCTAGACTATAACTAATATGAATTTCTATAAAATATATATTTTTATATTTCTAGGGCTACTAGAAAATATTTACATAGCTTAGATAGTAGCATTATGGTGGTAGTGTTCTACAGTGCTATTTTTCTGCCAACTAAGTTTAATCTTTGTCTAACTATTTTCCACTATGTTTTTATGAAACTAAGCTCTATATTTTTTGTTTGCATGTTGGAAACTATACTCTAAGTGCATTCAGATGACCTGATCTCTATGAAAAACCTCTATGAATTCCCTCTCTTTTTAAGGGAGTTGTTGAATCTATACAAGAACTATTCTCAAAATAAAAATCTTTTCATGATATGTGTTAGTTTTAGCATTTATGATATCTACGTAATAAATTAATATAATGTGTAGAGATGACATTAAAATGTAATATAATATTATCTTAAGTTTTTAATGTATGATGTATGTTAGATCTAGCATTAAAAAGGATTTCAAGATAGATATAATGATGTAAGCATGTCTATGACCAATAAATATGAGTAATAAAGTGAGTAACTACCTAGGGGATGGGGCATGATGTCCATCATGACACCTAGGGAGGAAGGGGAGATGCATGAGGTCCCTCATGAAATATAAAATTAGAGTTTGTAACAAGAAAAAGATAATTTTCATGTCCATGATGCATACATGAAATCATATATATAATGCACATGAGGCACACAAAGTAGGCCAAGGGGCCACAATACAAGGGACATAGGCACATGCCATTAAATTTGAGAAGACATGTTCAAATGTCCACATATGCATAGAGAAAGCATGTTATCATAGATCCAGTTGGAAGGACATGTTCAAATATTTGCATACATAATCAAGAAAACACACATAAAGACATGGGCACATGTCTAAAGCATACATATAATAAAAGTAAGTGGCATAGGGAAATAGAACAATGTCATATTCAAATGACCTCAAATATATTTAGAAGCATATAAGCACAATCAAGTCTAAACTATTAAATCTAGAAATGAAAATATACATGAACATGTAGTAGAAATCTATATAAGAGCAAGGATGTACATAAAGTGAGGCTAGAGTAGTAGTAGTCGATAATGAGTAGTGTAGGATGATCTATATCAAGATATAAACAATGCTAAATCTATGATTAAAAGGATTTTAACGCAAGAAATATCATTAATGATAAGCATGTAAGTGATAGAAAACAATAATGCATTAAAAACTAAGTTACTTCTGAAAATCAAACCATAATGATAAGAAATTAAAAGTGGAAAACTGAATGTATCGAAGAAAAACCCATGTGATCTTATTATAAGGCTTGAAACAAAAATGTTCACAAGTACAAGATTGATCAAAAGAACAAGATAAGAATAGATAAATCTAAATAATTTTTTTTTAAGGAAAAGAGGAGAGGAAGATCTCTTTTATAGAGCTAGATGAGGAAAATGAGAGTTACATAAAACCCCATTATGACCTTACAAGCCCTCCAAGTATGTTCCACTTGTGTCCTAATCCATTACAAATAGAAGGGAGTTGTATGTCAAGTGGAGAGAGGAGTTAATCATGAAATTAACTCCCAAATCCTAAGAGAGATCAAAGAGGTGAGTGACACCTCTTGGAATCCAAATTAGTGAATTAAAAATTCACATAAATATAAATTCCTCACAAATGGAAAAGAGACTTAGGATAAAATAAATTATCTTAAATAAAGGGTAATTCTAACACCCCCTCTTAAAATTTATTTAGGGGTTTTAAAAAAAAACAAGAAAGGAGGAAACATCACTAACTCTCCCCATTAATGATAACTTCTTTCAATCCTAATTTGTTACAAAAGAAAACAAACTTGTCTTTACATAGAGGCTTAGTGAAAATTTCAACCATTTGCTCTTCAGTAGGATAGAAAGACAGAATAATTTTATTGTATTTAAAAAGTTCATGTTGAAGGTGATGTTGAATTTCAATGTGCTTTGACCTTGCATGGAAAACTAATTTTTTTTATTAAGGCAATGACACTTTGATTATCACCAAAAATTAGAGTAGCCAAATGTTGTGGGTGGCCCAAATATACAAGAAGTCTTCTAAGCCAAATAACTTCCTTTGCATCATGATTATAAGATTTATATTTAGATTTTGTGGAGGATAGAGATACAATTTTTTGATTTTTATTATTTCATGAAATAATTCTTGAACCCAAAGAGAAGAAATAACCACTAGTGGATCTATGATCATTAAGATCACCAACCCAATTAGAATTTGAATAATTTGTCAAAGAAAAATTGCTATTTGAGGTATAATTGCTGCCAAGAGTTATAGTACATTTAATATAATGAAGAATTATTTTATCAACTTTAAAAGGAGTAGCTTGAGGTTTACACATAAAAATAAAAACCAATCCAATAGACAAGACAATATCAAGATGAGTATGATTTAGATAATTCAAACTACCAACTAATTGTCTATATAAAGTTGGATCAACATTTTTAGTTTCCATGTCATTAATAAGTTTAACACCAAGTTCACAAGGAGAAGCAACAGGTTTACAATCCAACATATTAAATCTAGATAATAAAACATATGAATATTGAGATTGAGAAATAGAGATGCTATCCTTTTCTTGCCAAACTTGAATGCCTAAAAAGTAATGTAAGAGACCCAAATTAATAATTTCAGAGGTTTTATTCAAAGAATTTTTAGTGTAAGAAACCATTGAACTATTACTACAAGTTATGATTAAGTCATCAACATACAAAACAATGATAACTATGCCATTTGGATTATTTTTGACAAAAAGATTGGGATCGTTAGAACTACGAGTAAAGCTGTGAAATATAAAGAATTGATAAATTTTAAAGTACCATTTTCTAGGCAATTGATTTAGACCATAAATAACTTTGTTTAACTTGCATACAATATGTTAATTAGCTTAATTTATAAAAATAAGAGGTTGAGACATGTAAATTTCTTCATGCAAGTCACCATTTAAGAAAGCACTCTTAATATCCATTTGATAAATATGCCAAATGCACGTGAGTAGCTATAGCCAAGACAACTTTAATAGTGGGAATTTTAGCAATAGGAACAAATGATTCATTATAATAAATTCATTCAATTTAAGAACAACCTCTAGCAAATAATCTAGATTTATATTTTTCTATTTGATTGTCAAAATTTAACTTAGTTTAAACAACCATTTAGAACTTACTAAATTATTCCCTTTAGGTAGAGGAACTAAGTCCCATGTGTTATTAGAAATCAAAGAGTTGTATTCATCATGCATAGATTTAACCTAATAAGGGCGACCTTGAGCTTGCTTTAAAGTTTGAGGATAATTATTATACATAAGTTTAGACAACAAAGCATAATTGAAAAATTATTGTCTAGTTCTACGAGTATTATTAAGATCAACATTAATTATTGAATCTTCTATAGTAGTCTTGGACCATTTAGTCATAGCTTTAGGTGGAGCAAGACTAGAAGAAGGATAAGGAATTGGAGTAAAAACATCATTATGCAACACATCATTATGATCATCTCTAAATTCAAAAGGAAAATAAGTAGAAATAATATCAAGAGAATCTTAATTGGAAACACAATCAAGCACACCATTTTCAATAATATTAGCATCCCTTTTAATCTTGATTTTGTTAATTTGAGGATCACAAAACCTATAGGATTTAGATGATTCATTATAACCAATAAATATAAAAGTATCTTCTTTAGAATCTAACTTGTGACACTTTTAAATTGGAATATGAATAAATACATCACAACTAAAAACATGCAAATGTTTTAAATTAGGTTTTCTACCATTCCAAGCTTCTTCAAGTGTAATATTTAAAATAGATTTAGTGGGAGTCCTGATAATGAGATAAAAAACACAATACATTGCTTTAGTCCAAAATTTATAATGCATATTTTTAGCATGCAACATGCACCTAGCCATTTTAGTGATAGTCCTATGTTTATGTTCAACAACACCATTTTGCTCAGGTGTGTAGGAAATAATTTTCTCAAGCTTAATTCTATGTTGTTTACAACATGAAAGAAAATCATTGTTAGCATATTTGGTACAATTATTAGTGCATAATATTCATAATGAATAATGAGATTATTTTTCAACAAAGGTATGAAAGTCAATAAAAGTGTCTAAAAATTGATCTTTAGTTTTCAAGAAATAAATCCAAACTCACCTAGTGTAATCATCAACAAAATTTAAAGCATACTTAGCACCATAAATAAAGTGAGTTTGCATAGGGCCTAAAATATCACTATGAACTAAATGAATCTTTTAATTAGCTCACAAAGAGTGATTTTTAGGAAAAGATTATCTATGAATTTTACCAGCCATACAACCATTATAAGTAGAAGTAGTGGAGGAAATGTTACACAAACCTTGCACCATATTGAGTTTGTTCATGAGAGCAATAGGTGAGAATAAAATTCATTCTAAGAAAGGTGTATGATAAATTTGATATCAAGTCTATAAATTTGAATTATGTATAGGATGCCCCCAAATGGGTGAGTGTTAAATAAGAAAGCTATGTATCTATATGTGTGCTCTTAGTGGGTAGATAGTAGCAAATCTAGATCTGTGTGGTGGACCTAGGTCTTGTAAGTATCTATGAACAATAAAAAAGAACAAGTGAATCATATATGTGTGATAAAATTTATTACACTAAGATAGACGACATATGTATTACCTAGAAAGTATCAAAAATGTAAACAGGGAAATGCATACAATCTATAATTTATACTTTATGAGTAAATATTTTAATGTTTTTGTGTTTTTGACATATTATATTATTTTTTGTGATTTATTAATATAAGATATGTAAAAGAAACATGAAAATGAAACTATATACAAGGAGAAAAAATGAATGAAATTATGTACAAATAGATTAGAAACTTTTTATATATAAAATCTCCTTAGTTGCATGATGTTGAATGGGTTCTTTATTTCTTTGCCATTAAGTGAAACTAGATGGTATATTTTGTGGTTAAGGTTTTTTATGACTAAGTATGGGCTGAGCAAGTTTGGTTTGAATTTTCATTTTTTCTCTTCCTTTTCATTGATGTTCTATAATAATCCTTTCAAGATAAATTAGAACACTTTTGATTTTTTTTTAAAAACATACAAAAATGATAACACCCAACTATAATATTTATTCACAAAATTGATTACACTATTATCATTTAAGAATAAACATAAATAGAGTAGATAATTCACAAAAACTTATTATAAGTTTTTTTCACACAAAACAAACTCCATTAAAGCTCTAATGTGATTTATAAATGAAACCACCATAAACTATCTAGGGAGAATCTTTCACCACTGAAACCAACAAATATTGTGAGGGTTTTCATCCTCTAAGATCTTTACACTCCAATATTTTTTGTCCTAGGAGAGGAAGTTGAACCAAAGGCTCAAGCTCTGAAAATGGGGGGGGGGGGTTATGATATGAAAAGATGATAAATTATAAATGAAAGAGCATACCTATATAGAAAATGCATAAGAAAAGAGGGGGGAGAAAGAAACTTCATGAAGAAGAAATAAATTCATCCCATTATAGTGGGACCACTATTGATCAATAAAAATGAGTTTTTTCACTTGTGCAAATTTCAATAAAGTAGAGAATCTACTTTAGACAAGATCCACCACCTACATGTGACCTTCTTATCTTTATATTCCACCTATCCACTAAGGTACAAAACACGTTTAGACTCAAGACAAAACACATGAATCATGGGTCCTACATAGAATTTATACCCATACCTCTCATGTGAATATAAGAACATGATGATCTCCTTTATCCTTATGCACATAAGATTCATTATATTCCTAAACACCTTTTGACTCCAATAACACCTCTTCACATTCAAACCCATTAGAATTTCACCCCACCTTTTGTCACATCAAATTTAGCACATGTGAGATCCTACATTGGCCATGCCACTTCACCCACAAGCCATATCACCTATTACATCATCACCTTCATCACCTGACACATCACCATGAATAGTGATAGTCAATATTAACCTATGAATAATGCCTATGTGCATAGTGACTTGACACTCAAGTATTCCCTTACATTACCTAACTTAGCATATATGAATTAAATAGGCTAATGATCTTATATAAATGTCTCATTTGGAAGAAGGGGATATTATAGTCTTCCCTCCCTAGAATTACTTGTCCCCAAACAATTTCAAATGTAGATGCTTTAGAATATTCTCACTCTCCTAAGTAGCATCCTCAACTATCAAATTCTTTTACTTCACTAAGTACTCCCTGATAGTCCTTCTTCATAGAGTATGATCTCTAGAGTCAATAATAGCCTCTAAAATGAGAATGAGTTTTCCTTCCTCATCTAATGGTGGAAAATCATAAGAAGGAACAACATTATGCCCAAGTTCCTTATTAAATCATGTTACATGGAATACATTATGCATCTTGCTATTTATCAGTAGCTCTAACTCATAATCCACTTGTCCAATCCTTTTAAAAATATTGAATATGCCATAAAACCATGGATTAAACTTCTCTAACCCACTCTTTTTGATAGTGGACTACCTATAGGGATGTAGTCTCAAATAATCCATATCACCCACCTCAAATATATGTGCAATATGGTACTAATCTACATGCAATGTTCATCAATTTTGAGCTTGATGCAAGTTTTAGTTCAAGGATTTCATTATATCCTAACACTATTATAATAAATCCTTGGCTTTTTATACTCTAATATCTCCTAACAACAAGTCAATGAATCTAGGTGCTTCATATCCATAGAAATCCATAAATGGTGACATCTTAATTGACACGTGTTAGGTAAAATTATAACAATACTCTCCTAAATTCAACCATTTCACCCATGCCTTCTGCTACCCTAAAATGTAATTTTAGAGATACCCTTCTACCCACTTATTCACAATTTTAGTCTATCCATATGTATATGGGTGAAAAATGGTACTACAAGTGAGCTCAATCCCAATTAATCTAAAAAGTTTCTACCAAAATAAGGTTAAGAACTTGTTGTCCCTATCACTGACTATGTTCTTGATCATCCCATGTAACTTGAATATCTATCTTAAGAATAAATATACTAATAGTGATGCTATAAATAATATTGAAATAGAGAATAAATAAGTAAATTTGGTTAATCTATCCACCACAACATAGATGAAATCCTTACCTTGTTCTTTAAGTAACCCTATGATAAATTCCATCAAGATACTTTCTCATTTTTGAATGGGAATGGGCAGGGGATGTAATAAAAAAACATGATAAGTATGCTCACTCTTATTTTTTTGACATGTGTGACATTCCCAAACATACTTAAGGACTTCATTCTTAATCCATTTCCACATAAACCTCTCTTAGAGATGCCTGTATGTCATGAAGAAGCCTGGGTGACTAGCCATAGGTGCATCATGAAAAAAACTTATAACCTTCACCTTAAACTCTAAATCATCTACTAAATAGATCCTATATTTGTAAATAATAAGCTCATTGAACATGGTGTACCTATCATCTTGTATAGTACCCTCAATGATATTAATAGCCCAAGATTCCTTAACATACTCTACTGAAATCTACTCTTTCCAATCTACTGTAATTTCCACTAAAGAACATAAATGTGGTTTCCTAGACAAAGCATTAGCCTGAATGTTTATCTTCCCTTTGACATATATAATTTCAAATTTGTAAACTTGAATCTTACTTACCCATTTTTTTTGTCTATCATTTATATCTTTTAGATTCAATAAATACTTAAGGCTATTGTGGTCAGTTTTGGTAATGAACTTACCTCTCACAAGATATGGTCTGAACTTGGCCAAGGCATGCATAATGGCTAGCATCTCTTTATCATAGATAGAGTAAATCCTCTCATCATCCCTCAACTTTCTTCTCTTAAATGCAATGGGATGCTTATCCTACATCAAAATAACACATATTCCCTCTCTATAAGAATCACACTCAAGATCAAAATTCTTGGAAAAATTTGGAATAGCTAGAGTTGGGCATGAACTCATAATCTAATTAAACTAGTCAAAGCATTATTTCACTACTTTAGACCAAAAAAATTCCCCCTTTTTGGTCAAATTAGTAAGTGGGGTAACCACCTGTAAAAATCCCTTAACAAATCTCCTATAAAAACCACATAGACTAAAAAATCCTCAAGCTATGAAAGATTAGTGGGTGGAGGCCAATCTAAAATTGTGTTAAACTTTTTTGGATCCAATTTAACACCCTTGGATATGATTATGTGACCGAGGTAAAAAACTCTGTCATACCAAATTCACATTTTGATTCCTTGGCATACAAAGACTCCCTCTCAAGGATGATTAGTACCTCATCTAAATGCCTCATATGTTCTTCCCATGTTTTGATAAATATCAAAATATCATCAAATAATATCATAAAAAACTTATGGATATGTTTTTTGAAAACCCTATTCATACAAGACTAGAAAGTAGCATGATCATTGCTTAGGCCAAATGACATAACCAAGAACTCATAATGTCTAAAGTAACACCTGAAAGTAGTCTTCTCCATATCCTTCTCATGAACTTGTATTTGATGATAGCTTGATCTCAAATCAATATTAGAAAAGTAAAATACACCATGTAACTCATATTCAAGCTCATCTATCCATGGAATGGGGTACCTATTTTTTTGTTATCTTCTTATTTAAAGCCTTGTAGTTTATGTACATACACATAATCCTATATTTTTTCTTTACCAACACCACTGAAGATACGAAGGGGCTCTTACTAGGCCTAATATATCCCATGTCCAACAACTCTTAATGGTCCTCTATATATAATCGTTATGCCTCTTTAGATTCTTATAAGGGGTGGTGATAATGGGTTTAACACCCTCCTCGAACTCAATAACATTATCAATGCCTCACTCTAGAGGCATCACAGGAGGTATGCTACCAAAACCATGACATGATTAGATAATAAATTCTATACATCTAGAGGGTAACTCCTCTTCTATTTCTATATAATGGTTGGCATAATGAGACTTTCTAGTACCCGCTCTACCTGGTCGTGTCTGATAAGTTTATTTTAGTGAATTTTAACTTATTTTAAAAAGGGAAGAAGAAGAAACTAAATATAGGTATGGTTGAAAAACCTATTTTATTGTGCATGCATTGAATCATATGATTGTGAAGAATGCCTCTTTGGCTTGGGGGATGAACTACAAATAAGACAATACTAAAAATAGTTGTTTGTTAGATAGATAGTTGGGTGGGTTGCCTAGCACTAACTAGATCTTGAAAGTGAGAGCTTCCTTAGGGGCTATTAATCCACATGTTTTAAATAATTAAGTTTATAAATATAATGATAAAGTACTTATATCAACAATCAAAAGGTACTGAAACTGAATACAAGAAATACTTGATAAATAAATAGGCTAGAAATGACTATATAAATAAGCAAGTCAATACTAATGCTAGATGGGTCAAGTGCATTTTAGAAAATCAAATAGGGGTTTGTGAATAGGCAGGGACACAAAATATTCAATTTGGTTGGGGGTAAGAGGGTGAAAATAACTTGCTATTATTTTTTACCATAGTTACCATCAATAGTTGATGTGACCATTAGTGGTTAAGGTGACAATCGATGGTTGAGGTGATCATTGATGATTAGACAGATCATCAACAATTGAGATAACTATCGATGGTTACTATGTATAAGTTGTAGGTAATAAATAGATGGTTGATAATATTCTAAAAGGCAATTTTGGGAGGTGGGTTGGTGCTAGGCTGATTGTAAAATACAAATAATGTAAATGAATCCTAAAAAAACAAATACTTATCTTGTAAAATATTGATTAGATGAGTGGTTAAGGAGGTTGGCTCATTAATAGAGTCTGGCATGATTTTGGTAGAGTAATGGTACTTGGCTATTGACTGAGGGGCAATGTTAAGTTGGCTCTCTATCATGATGGCTAGATCACCATATTACTAGAAAAACACCTAAAAAACAAAGCTCTAAAAGGAAAAGATCTTAATAGTTGTGCCATTTTCACCTTATAATCCTCTCTTATTATAGGAAATGAAGAAGAGATACAACAAGATGTTAACTGGGCCTTTTAATTTTAACTCACACATGTAATAAATTGTATGTGGATTTAGACAAGTTAAATTTAGAAAATCAAGGTGGATGTTTACATGTTATCTTTTTAGATGGTGGACCTTGACCATTAGTAGTCAAGGTGACCATCGATAATCATCTTGACCATCGATGGTCGAGGTCTAAGGTAAAATGTGGGTAAAAGGGTAGGTTAATCTAGTTGGTCAAACTAATCATGGTTATGCTCAATTAGGGGTCAAAGGGCTAATTAGTCCCAATGGGGTCCAAGGGTGTTTTGAAATTCAAAATCATGGTGTGTATATTTTTGGTGTTTACATTTTACCATTTTTATTATGTGGCTTTGAATCAACAAGTTGTAAAATAACAATGGATTACTGGTCGAAGGTCTGGTTACCCTGAGTATGGGAGGAGGTGTTCCCACTCAAAATAAGAGATGATGAGGTAAAAAAAATCATGTATGGTTTTGATAAGGTGGATGAAGGTGATGATGAAGGTGGATGCCATTAAGGTGGGTGATAGGTTAGGCACTGAAGCACAAATAAGCACACAAAGTGTGATAGCCAAGATCACATATAGACTAGGTTACCATAGTTGGTAAAAATAAAGGTTGATGCTTTGAAGGAAAAGAGACAAGTGGACCATGTGAATGTATTTAAGTGTGGTGGTTGGGAATATTCATAAATAAAAGTCTCTTAGGAAATGCTTATGTGTTAGTCAGTATCCAAGGTAGGAAGTTCTCCCAATGAAAACACAAATTGGTAACGTGTCATAGGTATCTGAGGTATAAAGTACTCTTAATAAGACACAAGTGGGTCTAGTATGCATGAGGTGTTGTAAGTTAAAAAATTGGTCAAGATGGAAATGTTTTTGACGTGGTCAAAGGACCAGGTAAAAGTTGTTGCAAAACATGCACTAGTTGAGTTGAAATGGACCAATGGTGAGATGACAAGGTGGTTGGAGTGAGAGGAGAAGGTTCTCTCATGTGTGTGCACTAAGTATGGTATGTGAAAAAGGTGGTTTTCTTGGGTCAAAATTTAAAATTTGATCAACTTGGCTATCAATGGTCAAGGTGTTAAAAAGTGATCATCGATGGTCACCCTGATTGTTAATAGCTGGGTATAAACCCTAAATCCCCAGTGATCAAAAATGAAAAGTGAACGTAATTTTTTTCACTTTAAATTTTGGACTTTAGAGCTTTGGTCATTATGTTATTATGTGTTGAAAGTGAGTGCTGACAATGATTTATTGAGAGGTGAGAGTTTTTAGAGTTGAACCAAGGGGACCAAGTTTTGGAGAGTGACTAAGGTAGGATGTTGGGTGAGTATGGGCATGGATGAGGATGAGGACAAGAAATTCCATGAACTTCTCCTTGATGTTATTTGAGGAATGATTTAGGTGGTACCTTTAATTGATAAGGTGGTTTGCTTTTGTAATTGTAAATGCTTTGTAATTAGTTGCTTGATTATTGGGGGAGTAATCTAAGGTTTATGCTTAGTTATGCCCTAGGTAGGGTTTTGATTACTTTTGGTAAAATTGGGTAGGTGATGCATAGATTTGGGAAGTTAGGCTAGTTAGGGGTATTTTTTTGTAATATTGCTGGGATTTTGGTAGAAAAATGGTAGCTTGTTGGTGGTTTTTGGGTAGGGAATGATTTTGGGTGTTTTTCTCATGGAACACCCATAGTGATCATCGATGGTTAGGTCTGACCATCGATGGTTGACATTCTGGAGGGAATAGACACTTGACCATTGATAATAATCATGAACATCAATAGTTTCTAAATTTTAGAATGGTATTGTGGAATTGTTTAAAGTGCTTAAGGCATTTTAGATGTTAATTTATTGGTATAGTTTGACCTGTATGTTAAATGGTAGATTTTTTAGGTTTAAATGTTAGGCTCAGTAGGTAGGGTTTGAATGAATGGTTATGTGGGTAAGGTTAGGTAGGTTTAAGGTGATTAGTTTATAGGAAATAATAGTATAAGTGTCTAAGCTTATTGTTATTGATTGCATGCAGGCACAAGAGTAGATATAGATACATGATCAAGTACCATGCATCTTTATAGAGGTTCATTAGGGGATGACTGCAACTGATTGGGCCCATATGGAGGAGGTTAGGTTGGAAGTGATAATGAACTACTAAGATGTGACCTATGATGTGTCTATGATCATGGCCCTCATCAAGAGATGGGATCTAGCCATGAACACTTTCTTACTACCCACTAGTGAGCTCATGATCCTACCAAAGGATGTGCATCAGATTAAATAGTTACCCCTTTGGGGTGAACTAATCTACCACATTAAGAGGGAGGAACACAATGATTTTCTAGATTTGATATATGGAGATGACCAAGAACATGTCAAGTGGCATGCTGGGGGATTTAGTTACTCTACACTTTATTAGAGGGTGAGGGGTGAGAGGAGGCTAGTGATGATGATGTAATTTTCATGCTTTTCCCTCCTTGACTTGAGTAGTGGGAGATTTCCATGTTTTTAGGGGTCTTAGTTAAGATGTTACTAGGGTAGACAATGTTTGGCTAGGTACCTATGCTTTTGCTATAGATATATAAGGAGTTGTGGGGTTTTAGGTCCCATAAAAGATATGACATCAATGATGATCTGATTCTACATTATTAGGCCTACAAGCACATTTAGGTATTGAGGTTGATGGGATCACCATGGGTAGGTTATGCCCAGATAGATTTCTTGATTAGATTTATGCAGTGGAGAGGTGATTTCACCACATTAGGTGCAAGATGAGGAGCTCACGATGTTGATTGGTTCAAGGGTGCACTAGATGCACTAGTTATTGGTGACATTATCTAGAGACCATATGTTGGGTTCTTAGAGTGGGATGGGTATAGGAGATATAATTTCTCCTTATAGAGTTATAGGTGGATTATTAGCCAAAGGGATGGAGAGGTGCATCTCATCCCATTTGACAAGGTGCATAGGTAGTTTGGATAAGTATAGGGTATTCTAGGTGCATTTCTTAGGTATAGGTGGGAGGACACAGAGATCCTTTTACTAGAGCCACATCCTATAAGGATTTTTATAGATCATGAAGAGTTGTCAAGAAATCTAAATATAGATGATGCAAGCTTTGCATATGACTATATGGCATAGTACTAGGTTATATACATGGAAATAGACTTTGGTGATGGTGGTAGGAGACCTATGGATGTAGACCCAATTGGGAGATGGGATCAAAAGGCACAAGTATAGGGAGGTGCCTTAGATACATAGGTAGGAGTGGCACTAGTTGCTACAAGGCATAGGTCATGACATTATAGGTCAGGTGGCTTCCTTATAGGGTCAAGCTACTAATCTTATAGGTAATAGGGACCAAGATAGAGCTTCACTAGCATTGGTTACACATGAGAGGGACTCCTTGAGGTAGAGAGGAAGAAGGAATTCAACATCTACAAGACCACATAGCATAATCCTTATGGCATGATACCTAGCCATAGTATAGAAGATGTACTACTATGAGGCTATAGTCTTAAAGCCATGTCCTGATGAGCCCTAATAGGGTTAATATAGAGCATGTTTGGTAGGTGGTTCTAGTGTGGTGACACCAGGTTAGTGGGAAACATCTTTAGGTGGACAAATATGTACTATAAGGGGATAGACACTAGGATCTAGCAGTGTTCTAAGAGATAGTGGTGCTCTATGGGCATAGACATGGTAGGGTTCATATATATTATATGATGTTGTATATCATTTTGATTCTAGCCTACGAGTTGATGTGGTGAGGTGTACATTTTGAGAAAGAGAGACATGTATATTGTTTATATACATTATGTTGTTGATCTTTGTTTATTGCTCATTGCTCATGGTTTTTGCTTTGATATTATAGAATGATGTGATATTTATATTATTTATGCTTAAATTATGGATTAGGGATGTAGACTCACCTAACTAGGCATGTGATGGATTTTATGTATGGTTATTCTTTATGACATGTTAAATCTTAATGAGTATATGCTTCATTATTTAGATTTAGACGTGGTAAAAGTGGTTGATTTATTTATTGCTCATGGATGTTATAATGTTATTATGCTTGTTATGGTTATGAATTTGCTTATGACAGACTTTGATATGATGTGATGATTATGGTTGTTGTTATTCTGCTTAGGGTAAAACATATGAATTAAGTTAATTAACAACACTAGATGTGAGAATAAAGGATAAAATCAAGAGACAAATGTCTTTAGTGAAAATATCAACTAGTTACAAGAAGATAAGAAGAGGGATTGATGATTCTTCTTTGATAAGGGCTAAAACAAAAACCAAAGTTGGATTGGATTAAGGAACATAAGCCCTTTGAATGCTTCACATTAGCATTTTTTAGTTGGTTAAAAAGGTGTCTTGACCACATAATGTCAAGTGATCTTAAAATCCATTGCTTATAATATATAAAAGGGAGATGGCTGAAAATGGAACCTTCTTGTGAGACTAGCATGCCTTTTATGTAGGTTTTTAAAGATTCAGTATAAATAAGTCTATGTCAAATGTGTAAACTGATCAATGTGGGAAGTCCACTTATGAAAGTCAATTGTGGATTTCACCTAGTTTTGTTGTGTGAGGGATGATTGTGGCTTTCAAGATTAGTTTGATTTTGATAATGGGTCTTTTTCTTTGTTGTTGTATATGAGAAGATGATTGATGCAGTAAGCTTACAGGAAATTTCTATGCTTTTGACAAATGTTTTACTCATCCATCTTTCAAGCGAGTGGTCTAAGTTTATTTTATTTATTTAAGGATTTGTGATAGATGTCCTTTGAGGGAGCATTCTACCTTATATTTATGTAATCTTAGTATGATTATGTAGCTATCCTTTGAGGGATTAATCTATGAATGTTTAGGAATGACCCATGATTATTTTGGTGTGGATTTTTTTATTTTTCTTTGTTTGATTGTTCTTGACATAGACATGCTTATATAGGCTTAAATGGTTCACCTTTGTGAAGGTAAAATTAAAATCACAATGAGGTTGACTAGGTGTAAATAGGTTAGGTGACAATGACCATGGGAATCTAGCTTAAAAAGTGGTAGAAAGTACCATGAGAATCGTGCCATGGTAACCATTATTCAATATTAGCCTATGATTGTGGCAAATAATCACATGATTTAGTTTTAATTAGTTTCCCCAAAAATAGGGAGATGAATGTTTATGTAATCTTAGTATGATTATGTAGCTATCCTTTGAGGGATTAATCTATGAATGTTTAGGAATGACCCATGATTATTTTGGTGTGGATTTTTTTATTTTTCTTTGTTTGATTGTTCTTGACATAGACATGCTTATATAGGCTTAAATGGTTCACCTTTGTGAAGGTAAAATTAAAATCACAATGAGGTTGACTAGGTGTAAATAGGTTAGGTGACAATGACCATGGGAATCTAGCTTAAAAAGTGGTAGAAAGTACCATGAGAATCGTGCCATGGTAACCATTATTCAATATTAGCCTATGATTGTGGCAAATAATCACATGATTTAGTTTTAATTAGTTTCCCCAAAAATAGGGAGATGAATGTTTATGTAATCTTAGTATGATTATGTAGCTATCCTTTGAGGGATTAATCTATGAATGTTTAGGAATGACCCATGATTATTTTGGTGTGGATTTTTTTATTTTTCTTTGTTTGATTGTTCTTGACATAGACATGCTTATATAGGCTTAAATGGTTCACCTTTGTGAAGGTAAAATTAAAATCACAATGAGGTTGACTAGGTGTAAATAGGTTAGGTGACAATGACCATGGGAATCTAGCTTAAAAAGTGGTAGAAAGTACCATGAGAATCGTGCCATGGTAACCATTATTCAATATTAGCCTATGATTGTGGCAAATAATCACATGATTTAGTTTTAATTAGTTTCCCCAAAAATAGGGAGATGAATGTGGTTTAAAATTAAGGGATGAGATTAAGTTAGACAAAAGGTGAATATTAATCCTTCTTAACAAAAAAATGAACACAGATGTGAAGCATTGAGGGGCTCAAGTTCTGGGTTGCCATCAAGAGAGGACAACTAGTAAGCTCTTGATCCATAATTATGGGTTATGATATAGGGTCCAAGCCAATTGAAAGCAAACTTACCCTACTTTATTTTTTCCATATTGGTGACATGTTGATTTTCCTTTAGAATAAGGTCTCCAATGTTGAATTCTCATAATTTAAGGTGCTTGTTATAGGCATGTTTGACATGATCTTGATAAACATGAATATGGGTAAGGGAAGATAAGTGATGCTTGATGTGCAGTCCCAAATAGTACAGTCTAAACTTCCTTAGTTATGTGCTCTGATACCAAATTGATGAAACCTGCTTTGATAAAAAATAAATGATTCACACTAAACAGTGTTAGCTCTAATACCAAATGATGTATTGTAGCCAACTAGAACAATAGCAGGTGTATCATATATCTAGCTAAGAGTAAAAGCTTGGATACGGGACTAGAAGGCAAAATTTCTGATAAACCTTCGTACCAGCCTTTTAAATGATATTCATTTTTCTCAAGAGGTGTGCGCCAAACATAACACTGTTGCCTTGTAAATGAATGCCCCGACTTTGAGACCACAAGGAAATCAAATTTGCAGCTGAGTGATAACACTTGGTGAGTGTCGGCAAAAAACTAGACATACCTATTCTCAGGATAGATGTTTCTCAAAATTAGACATCTACAAGTGGACCAAAAAAAACAAAATTGAGTTATCCATAGCTGAGGATTTAGGGTCTTTTTTGACCTAGAATGTTTGTATTAGATCAGAAATGGTCTCTTCTAATCTCTCACCAATTTTTAGAAAATATGACACCCTATTCTGGGATTTACAACCTCTTTTGTAACCAAAACTTGAATTTGGTTTTACACAGAACAAAAATAAACCTACAGGCTAAGAGCTATTTATGGATTATTCATCGAAGTCGATGGAGTTTTTAATAGTCTAGCACCTATAATTTGGTCTTAAGAAATTCCTACGCCAATTTCTATAGTCAAAATGACCCCATACAAAACTGTCCACATGAATTAGATTTACTGTATACGATTGTCAATATTGGAAAACAGGGATCTATAGGTTACACGAACTATGTTATTGAAAACAAAATACCTAGAGACAATATAGAGACATTGAATTATTTTGATAACAATTTAAGACAACAGAATACACTATTGTAAATTAAAATCATTGAGGATTCATATAACAAAATATATCAAAGGATCATACAAACCTCTCCTTTTCTTCCCCAGATTGTCAACCACCTCTCAATCATAAATTTTCTTCTCTTCCTTTTCTTGTCCTCTTGCATTATCATTGTTGCTATCAAGTTCTATTTTGTTCGTTTCTTTCTTTAACTCAGCCAAGAATTACACTGCCACCATTCTTTTTATCTCAGTGATTTCAAATCAACCAGAATTGCTTTCCATTTTAGTCAAGGAATTCGACCAACCCTCTACACTTTCAACAGGCTATAAATATGTGTTAGAGCTCTGTACATGTTATCTTTCTACATAAATAGAAGGAAAATCCTCTGCACTCCTTCCTTTCTTTAGTAACTCTATAGCCTAGTCGAATGGCCTTCTTGACTCCTCTTCTCCCTAAAGGAGATCCTTCTTCGCTACATTCCTCTCATCCTCCTTCTTTTCCTCTTCTCTTCCTTCCTCTCCCATGAATTTTCTTTATTTCCTCTTTTTTTAAGAGCTTCCTTTCTAACTTCTACGCCCAACTTGGGCTCAAAAATAAAAATAGTTTTTAATTTGTAACAACATACCCAGGTTGAAATATTTTCAACCACTCTTCCCTTATTTCCTCAATAGCCCCAACAATTATTTCTTTTATCTTTTCACTTTTTACTTTTGACAATTACATTTACTCTCAAGGTAACATTTTGAAATCTAAACACAATTTGGAGGGAAAACAAGAATTTGAATTTTCATGCTAGAATATCATTTGAATTTGCATGTTTGATGATCTCAACTAGTCCTCCATGAAGCTATTATAGATGCTCCTGCATCATACTCTCCTTCAAGAAACAATTTGAACCTTAGTTCAAATGAGATAGCTCCTCAATGTTGTAGTCTTCATTATATGTCTGGATCCCAAGGTCTTGTTGCCAATACTAATGCTGCTGTTTGTCTTTGATATTCTTTGTCCTTCAGCTTCTTGCTTTTCTTCCTCTTTAGATATGTCCTTCTCATTTCTTTTTCAGCTGCCATCTCCTGCTTCCATGCTTCTTCATCTTCATACATGTCTTCTAGATCTTGTTGTTGTTCTTCCTATTTTATGAGCTTCTCCAAGGACTCATGCATGTCATTCACTTTATAAACCTTCATACCTATATACAAAACATTCAAAGCCACCTTAGAATCAAAATCTTTAGGCCATAAAGCCTCTTGGCTGCCTCCATTCTTGCTCCTTGACCAAAACTGTCCTTGCCTCTTTGCTTTGCTCTTGTCTTGTTTCACTCTTCCCAATGGTGTCTTCACCATGGCTTATACCTTCATTCATCTTTCTTGAATGACCAAACAACTCCTCCAACATTCTCAACTCTTCCTTTAGTGAGATCTCATCTATCTCACCATTCTCTTCATTAAACTTGGGTCCTTCTTTCTTAAGGATTACTTGCCCTTTACTTCTTATCTCATCTTTTCTTAGCTTGTCTTCACATAAACCATTTTCTTCAATATAATCATCAAATATAATTGAAGCACTCTTACCTTGTGTTTCCTTACTCTCTTCAACTTCTCTTTGAAGCCATTTTGTTTGTTCTTTGTTTTCAATGAGGCATTGTTTTGCTGCATTCTCTCCTCTTTCCTCATCATCCATCCATTTGGAATTCTCTCCTTGCTGCACATTAGTCTTCATAGACATTTTACATTCCTCATTTTCCATAAAAAGATCATTAAATGACTGAAAAACATCATTATCCCATTCATTACAAGCAATTGACTTACCTTTCATCTTTGTATCCTCATGCTCTACCTCATTATTCTTTGAGAAGTTTTCTTTCTCACCTTTAGCCATCCATACCTTCTTCATAGCTTTAGGATGACACTTATTCAATTTACCAACCAATTTCTGCTCTTTGACATCTTCATGTTGTCTTGTTTGATAACTGGCCTTACTTGCTTTGCATTTTACCTCTTCCTTCATGCTTTTTATTTGCTTCTTGCTTGAGTCATCATCTTGATTGAGATTTATGTCCTTCTTTATATTTGTCTTCTCAAACCATGTAGGCATCTTGCATCCATGCTTTTGTACCAACACTTCCTATTGCTTGGGAGTTTGCTTCTTCCACCATTTAGGCATCACATATCCATGCTTAAATTCTCTTTTTTTAAGAGCTTCCTTTCTGACTTCTACACCCAACTTGGGCTCAAAAATAAAAATAGTTTTTAATTTGTAACAACATACCTAGGTTGAAATATTTTCAACCACTCTTCCCTTATTTCCTCAACATTCCCAACAATTATTTTTTTTATCTTTTCACTTTTTACTTTTGACAATTACATTTACTCTCAAGGTAACATTTTAAAATCTAAACACAATTTGGAGGGAAAACAAGAATTTGAATTTTCATGCTAGAATATCATTTGAATTTGCATGTTTGATGATCTCAACTAGTCCTCCATGAAGCTATTGTAGATGCTCCTGCATCAATGCTCATCAAGTATCTCAAGATAGGTTAAATGGTGCTAATTTTAATCATCCTTAGTAATAAGGTCTTTCAAAGATATACAAAGAGAAGGAATTTGAAATTTGAGAGGAAAGACTATCTCCACTCCAAACATAAGATAAAAAGGGGTAGCACCCATAGGGGTTTGGATTCTAGTACAATATACCCATAAGGAAAAAAGAATGTCTAAATACCAATCCTGACCAGATGCATTGACCATTTTAGTTAACATATTGTTAAGAGTGTTATTAGAGGCCTCTACTTATCCATTCTATTGAGGGAGATAGGGTGAGGAGAAGCTTAACTTAATGTTGAATGTGTCACATAGACCTTATACTTGTTTTTTTTCAAAACATTTACCATTTTTAGTTATAATTTATTGAGGAACACTAAAATAATAGATGATGTAATAGTTGACAAAGTCAATAATCTTCTCCACTTTGGTCAAGACTAGAAGAATAGCCTTTACCTATTTGGTAAAATACTTAGTCACAGTGATGATATAATGGTGTCATTGTAAATAATGAGCATTAATTTCACCAATAAGTTCTAGGCCCCATTATGGGAAGGGAAAAAAATTAGTAGATAAATGAAGACTATAGGTAGGTGTGTGATGCAGATTGGTGTGTTGTTGACACTTAACACACTTTTTCACATAATCAAAACAATGATGGTTAAGGGTAGGATATTAATAGCCAAGGAAAAGGATGCATTTAGAAATGGTGTGGCCATTAAATTATCCCCCATAAATACCATCATGGATATCCTTGATAGCATGAGAGGCTTTATGACTATGTAGGCAGCGAAAGAGGAGACCATCAAAGTTACACTTGTAAAGAATTCCCCCCATAATGGTATAACATGAGGTACTATAGATAATTTTTCTTTGAGCATTCCTAGAAAGACTAGAAGGAATGATGTCAAGGTTGAAGTAGTCAAAGGTCTATTGATACCAAAGGTTTGGTTGGGTTTCTTCTACATTGAAAATGGTTGGAGAATCTAGTTTGACATAGGAAGGTTGGGAAAGTTTATGGATAATGGAAGATAGGTTGGAGTCAGAGGGTGCATATGAGATCTAAGAGGTGAGGGAATCCATGGTGTTAGTGAACTTTTTTGTAGATCATGGGGTTGACTAGATGTAATAGTGTTCAAATGATGTCATGAATTCATCAACTAATTATTTTTATTATTATAAAACATCATTCTTACACTGGTAAGATCTATTAACTTGATTGACCACAAGTTAGGATTCACCAAATATTATTTATTGTTATGACTCCTAAGGCTAAGGTAGTCTGAAGGCCTATCACTAGGGCTACATACTCAGCTATGTTATTTATACATTCAAAGTTAGGCTTGAAGGATAAATGAAGAGTTTCACCATCAAAGGGAATACGTATATACCAACTTTGACACCCCATTGACACTTTGATTCATTAAAGAGAATGGTCACTTGGTAGGTGAAGTCTACCTAAGAGAGGGTCACTATGGACTCACCAGGGAACTCAAGAGGAGTAGGTTGGTTATCTGATAATGATGCTTTGGCCAATTGGTCAATAATGACTTGCCCTTTAATTAACTTTTTTTAAAGGAATTATAGGTCAAACTCTACTAAAATCATGAGCCATTTGACCATACATTGGTATTGGTATGGCTTGGAGTGCATATACTTGAGTGGGTTAGTATTAGTTATGACATAGGTTTTATGGTTAAGAAGGTAGTGGCAAAGTTTGGTGGCTACAAAGGCTAAAGCTAATCAAAGTTTCTTATTATGGGTGTACTAAGTTTCATACTCTGAAAATGTGTAGATGATGTAGTATATGGTTTGCTCTTTATGTTGTTTATCCCCATGAGCAAGCATTACCCCTAGGGAGTGGTTGGTAGTGGAGATATAAGGGTAGTAAAGTTGGTCATCCTTGGGAGGGGTGAGGATAGGAGGAGACAAAAAGTTCTTTTTGAGTGAATCAGAGGCCTTTTGATAGTCATTGGTTTACTTGAAAGACGCATCCTTCTTCAGAAGGTGGTATAAGGGTTGGCATTGGTCTAAAATCTAGGAGATAAAGCAACAAATGGATTGGATCTTCCCCTAAAAACTATGAATTTTCTTAAGGATAATTAAAGGAAGCATATCAAGGATTGCTTTGATTTTGGTAGGATCAACTTTGATTCCCCTAAGGGAAATGATAAAGCCAAGGAGCTTTCTTGACAACACCCACAAAATGCACTTCTTAGGATTAAGATGTATGTGGTAATGGATAAGACACTCAAATATAATCGTGAGAATGGTCAAATAATCCTTTCAGAGCTTAGATTTCCCAAAAAGGTCTTCCACATAATCTTTGATAATCTTATGGATAATGTCATGGAAGATGTAAGTCATGGCACATTGGTAGGTTACACTAGTGTTATTTAGTCCAAAAGGCATGAATCTATAGTGAAAGGTCCCCCATAGGGTGGTAAAAGTTGTCATGTGCTGATATTTGGGGGTAATTAGGATCTGATTGTAACTAAAGAATATATCATTGAAATATAACATATTATGACTAGTTGTAAGATCAACTAGATGGTCAATGCCTGGTAGATGAAAGTCATCTTTGGGGAAAGAAAGGTTGAGGTCATGCAAGTCCAAAAAAATGAGTAGTCCACTTATGGCTTTAGTGATAGGTATGATATTCATGACCCATTGGGGATAGTCTATAGGTTGAATGAAATTTCTAGATAGGATGTGTTAAAACTCTTCTTTGATGAAAAGGGCTATGTGAGGGTACATGCACTAAAGTTTCTACTTGATGGGCTTGGCATCATGATTGGTGACTATGTTGTGGGTGGTAATGATGGTGTCAATTCTAGGTGTGCCATTATAAGACCAAGAAAATGCTATGATGTAGACTTGGAGGAAAGAAGGGAAGTCTTGAAGTTCTTCATAATTTAATGATTGATCAATTTTGACAATGTGGGGGTTATCCAAAGTGCCCAAGTTTATATCCATGGTGGATTCATTCAACATGGTCAAAGTCTCAAGAGGAAGATATTTGTGGATAAAAGAATCTGGGGCACCAAGGTATGTGAGAATGGAATCATCATCTTGGAAATGAATGGTATTAATGGTAGGAGAGTCATCTCCTATGATCTCAAGATGGGTTAAAGGAATGGTTACACTTTCCCCCACTTTTTGATAAGTCAGGGGTTTCAGGTTGATCATGTTGATGAAAAAAAGTTAGGGGGGTGATGTCCTTATCCTCAGTTTCATGTGGGGAAACATTTGGTGAGGGAGGAATGTCTTCCTTAACAATAGTGGTAGTAGGTGGTTTGGTTTATTTCTTGGTAGGTAAAATGAAACCAAGGCTATGTTTCTCATGAGGCTTTTTGGTCTCAATGGAAATTAACTCATGTGGGCCATGCTCATATCATCCAAGAACAAATCCCTTCCAAACACACCTATGGAGGTATGTCTTAGAAAAACTTATCTTGTCTAGTTAGGACAATCCAAAGGTGAATACACGAGGTGGAGGAGAGGTGGAGGAAGCACTGAGGGGATTTTTGGGTCTCTCATAGATGAAATGCGTTTGACAGTGTGAAGGTCCAAAGGGAACAATGGGCTTGATGTTGGGTTCATACCCAAGTTGGTGGTCAAGTCTCCCATACTCTTGGGGAGTAGGGAAAGCATCAAGGGTAAGTAGGTGATATTCCCCTTATGAAAGATGTTGAAATGTAGATTCTAAGTGGTCTGAGGTGTGGATTTAATTTAAGGGGATGGATGAGATATTTGATGCCTCATTGGTAGAAGAAGATGTGGGTTCATCCTTTGTGGTTAAAGGCTAGTCTTTGGTTGTTAAGTGTGTACTAGATGGAGGTAGGAAAACATTATTGGGTCGATAAGTGATGTTGTATGTAGATAAGGGACTTGGGTTATCTTGGTTAAGGATGACCTAGACTTCATGCTCAAATTTGATGCAAAAATGAAGGGTAGAGGATACACAACCCATGGAGCCAATCTATGGTCATCCAAAAAATACATTATACTAGAATTTTCCTTCCACTATGTAAAAGAGTTTACGGAGCATGTGGGGTCCTAAATGGATATGAAGGATAATAGTTCCCAAGGTGGTGGTCATGGTGTCATTGAAAGATCAAAGTATGATTGAGGTTTTAGAAATGATATTATCTAGTAGGTTGAGTTGGTTATAGGCATTGGAGGAGATGATGTTAATACTAGATCCACCATCAATAATAACCCATTTGATGTGGGTTTGGTTAAAATAAATAGTAATAAAGAGAGGGGGATTTGGGTCCTTAGAGTAGATAAAGCTATTTCTTATCCTTGAAGGTGATAATGTTGGAAATTTAGAGGGCACCAATAAAGGTAGCTAGAGGTTGAGGGTCTTCAAGTTAGACCTATAATAATTGCAATGCCTCAATCATTACTTGGTGATGATGAGGTGAAGTAGTAATCAACTCATATAAGCTCATATTTTCTAGGATCTAGTGAAGTTCTTTGATCACCAATCTCCTAATGGATTTGGAGGGGTTGATTGGGAGGCACCTAAGATAGATACCTTAGGTTTAGATGAAGGTGAAGATGTTTAGGTAGAGTTTATTTGGGAGGTATAAGATGGATATGTCCATGGGATGGACACTTTGTCCTTCTCATTATCCTTCTATTATGATTTTGTGACCACATGGATGGTATGGATAGAGGGAGGAGTTAGGGTAGGAGAGTTTTTTGGTTCATCATCACTCTGAGGTGAGAGTTGGGGAATAGGTAGGGTTTGGTTAGTGGTTGTTGGTTGTTAGATTGATAATGGGCCTATGGGAGGTTTTTAAATTACTATATCATCTTCATCATAGAGCTGATGGATAATGATTTAGAGACATTTGTAGTTCTCTATGTCATAACTTGGTCTCCTATGATAGGAGCACACTTGGTGATTATTATACTAGATACGTTTCAAACCAAGAGGGTTAAATGACTTCATAGGGGGTAAGGTCAAGAAGCTTGTAATAACCTTTGGAAAATAGTCAAGTAAGATTTAACTAAAGGTGGAGATGTTTTAGTGGTTTTGGTCTTGGTTGGTGGGATGGAAGACTTTTTGGAAGTGGGCTTGATGGCAGAAGGTTTGGGTATGGTAGTGTTCTTAGTTGATGGTTTGTATTTCAGTAAGGTAGAGGTTGATAGGTTAGAGGTAAGAGGTTTTAGGGTATGTAGTTTGGTTATTTATGGCTTGATGAAGATTTGGGTGTCCAAAAGCAAGTGTGATGGTGTAACTAATAGCGGTGATTGGGTCTTGGTTGAGACAACTAGCTTCCTAATCAAAGTGGAGGGATGAGGCCTTAAAATAGAGGGAAAGGTTAAAAGAGTTAGAAGTTTGGCCCTCTAGCCTCCTGGTGGATTTACCTCCTTAGTTGATTTGGTCTAGCATTTTATTGTTCAATTTAGTAGCATAAGCTCAAATTTTATATATGGGTGGTTAAGGCTCTATGTAGGGAAGGTGCCAAAGTTTTTAGTTGGTTTGGTTGAGGAAGGTGATTTGGTTTTTTTGGGTTTAGGTGTATTGGGTGGTTGAAAAATTATTGGGTTAGTAGAGGTATTTATTAGTTTGGTTGGTAAGACAGGGGTTTAGATAATAGGAGTGGTGGGTTGGTTTGCTAAAGGTGTGGTTAGAGGTTCTTTCTTGGTGATGTAAGGGATCCCCAATTGCTTCCAAAAGGAGGATTGATACATGTTAGGGTTAGAGATAAATTTTAATTTTTTCACTAAACTAGAGAATGGTTTATATACTAGTTTTATTCCCTGGATAGTGGACTTGAAAGATAAGCCCATAGGTTGAGATAGAGTTATGGTAACCTTGTCCTTTTCCTCAATCAAGAGATGCAAGGCTTGGATGGGTGACTCTTTTATGGGAGGTGTAGACAAGTTGGTTTCCTCGATGGGAATGACCTCCAAGGGGGTAATGAATTTCTTGGTTGTTGAGGGAGATGGTAAAGTGGTTTCTTGTTTTGGTATGTTAGTTAAAGGAGGGGCAGTAGGTGACTCCTTTACCTCAATAAGTAGATGAGGATAAAGGGGTGATTCCTTGGTATGAGTCTCCAAAAGAGGAGAAGGTAACTCTACTACCTCAATAAATGGATGGGGCAAAGAATATATAGATTAGATATTAGGTTCTTCAACAATAATCATGTTAAGAACCATATTGACAATATGGGCATCATGAGAACACTCAACCTTGTTGCTATCAGTTTTGGTAGGTGCACAATTAGGGAAAGGTTTCCTAAAAATGTCAAGGGCTTGGATTTGAGGTGCATTATGGTTATCCAACACAAGCTCCCCTTATTAATGAGAGATTGGAAAACTCTCTTAAAGGTATTACACCTACTAACATCATGTCCAACCACTCAATGGAAAGTGAATAGTTCATTCTCATTGTACCAACTAGGTACAAGATGAGAAGAATCGAATTATTGAGGGGTTTTGATGGGAGGAAGTTGTATGATGTTAGCATGAGTAACTTCTCTAGGATAGAAGCATAGGATTCCCCAAATGGGGTGAATTGATTTTGGTTGTTCTATTTTTGGTTTCTCATGTTTACTTTGAGGAACCAAATGAATTTAGCTGGTTGATGGATGGTGGAGAAGTATCTCTATGGACAACTTCATTTGTATTTACCTTTCTCTTGGTATTAATATTGGTTTGGTTGCTTGGTTTAGATGAAGAGGCCTCATTGGTTTTGTAGGTAGATTTTTTGTTTTTAAATTTTAGCTTTCCTTCATCAATGGCTATATTTTCTAGATTATGCACCATGGTAAATATTTATCAAAAGTTCTGAAGCTCTGGACATGTAGTGTGGAAGAGATGTGCTTGGCACATGCCCAATTGAAAATTTCTATCAATTTAGGTTGAGGTAAAGATAAAGAAAGATAATTGATTAGGCTCCTCTAATGAACTAAAAAATTAGTAATAGATTCATCATCAAATTACTAGATAGAGTAGAAGTCAGTGATGGAAACCTTGTTGGAGATATTTATCAAAAAGTGATCCAACTAGGTGAAGGAGAACAAAGATTTTTTATTTATGACACTATACCAGTCTCATCATGGACTAGATAGGGACATAGGGAAGGTATGAATAAGGTGAGCATCATCATAGGCAATCAAATAACATGTATTCCTAAATGTCCTAAGGTGCTATTGGGGATCCTCCTTACTCTAAAACTTAGAGAATTTAGGGAGCTCCCACTAAGGAGGATATGGTTTGATAGGGATAGATAGGTGAATGGGTTCATTACAAATCCATTTTATCCATGCACATATTCATTAGGTCTACCTAGGGTTATGCACCTAAATGGTTGTAAGGTGCATAATATTGTGGTGGTTGGGTGACATAATGATTATTAGTAGTATGTTAAGGAGTAGCCCTAAATTGTTATGTGGACACTAGTGGTTGGGTGGATGCTATGTAAGGGTAGGTGGATGCAAGTGGTTGGGTAGTGGGTAGAGGTACATGACCTTGTGGGTTAGGGATTATCCTAAGTTTTGTGTAATGGGAGCCTATTGGGTAGAAGTGGTGGTTAGGTTGGTGATCAAAAGGAGGGTAGTGACCTTTGTGCTAATTGGTGGTAAGGTAGAAGGTATAGGTAATACAAGATTTTGAAGTGGGGTAGTGGTTAATAGGTTAGAGGTAGCTAAAGGAAGGTTGGTAGTGCTAGTGTTAGGTATTCCCATGGTGAGGGGAGTATAAGTGGTTGAAGTTTGTGTTATTCATAGGGTAGAGGAGTTATTAGTAGGGGTAGAAGGTATAAGGGTGTTTATAGGTTCAATAGGCTAGTTTTTCATATTAGTATCAAAATGATTATTGGTGGAGAGGAAACTTGGGTAGTCGATGGTTGGGTGGTAACTATAGAAATAAAAGTGTTTCCCATAAGGTGGGAAGGCATGCCATAAGGTGGGTCCACAAATGGAATTGAAGAAAGGGTATTCTAGGGCATAATGTTAAGATAGTGCTAGAGGGCCATAAAATTGTCATCTAAGAAGGTGGAAAAATTCATGTCTCTTTGGGGAACTTCCTAAGGGAAAGAAGGGATTCCTAAAGGGTGAGAGAGTCTCCTAGTTTAGATATGTAGTCCATGGATGAGGAGGTAGAAGAGGTTGATCAGCTTGGTGATGGGTTTTGTTCTACTAGATTATTTTGCTGTTGGTGAGTTAGAACCATCTAAGGTAAGGGGAAAGAGTACACAAACAATCTCACCATTTAAAAAAAAGAGAAGATAAGAAATGATCAAGGAAAACAAATCACACTCTAAAAATCACATTAAGTCCTAAAGTTCCTTTTAGTCCCTTTTTTGGATTATGCCTTAAGTTTTCAAGAAATTATGTGACTAAAATTGGCTTGTAGAGTAGGTATTATAAAAGAAGTTTATGGTTGGTTTTAGGTTGTGTTTAGGCTCTTAAAAGGATTTATATTGGGAATCAATATGTGGCTTGGTATTGGGGCCTACCTCCTCACTTCACACACCACAACAATAAGGGTGTTAGGTGCTTAGCTAAAATATACTGATTTCTAGAGTTTATACTCAACCAGAGAGATGAGTTGATTCTCCCCTTGGTGATGACCTCCAAGTAGGATTGCTAAGAAAGCGTAAGGTGACCACTAAGTGATGAAATCCTAGTCAAGTCTTGTCTCAAGTTTTTTTATGTTTAATTGATGAATGTGGTTTGTTTTAATGTGTGCAAAAAAAAATGATGCTACGATTAAATCACTTTGCCTTAATTTAAAATACGTGAGCTAAAATTGAAAGCAATCAATTTATATAGTCAATTTTAAGCCCAAAATAAACTTTGCTTTTATTTATGAGAATAAAATAGAGAGAAGAGCATATAGATGCAAAAAAATGAAACCCAAGTAAAGACACAAGGGTCCTACTAGGCATGCTAGAATGTTTTAGTGAATTTTAGATTTATTTCAAAAAGGGAAGAAGAAACTAAATATGGGTATAGTTGAAAAACCTATTTGATTATGAAAGTGTTGAATCAGATGATTGTGAAGAAATCTTCTTTGGCTTGGGAGGATGACCTGTAAATAAGATAGCACTAAATATTTTTTTTGTTAGATAGATGGGTGGGTTGCCTATCACTAGCTAGATCCCAAAAGTGAGAGCTTCCTTAGGGGATATCAATCCACATATTTTAAACAATTAAGTTTATAAACATAATGATAAAGTACTTACATCAATAATTAAAAGGTACTGAAACTAAATACAAGAAATGCTTGATAAAGAAATATACTAGAAATGACTAATATGAAAATAAGAAAATCAATACTAATGCTAGACGAGTCAAGTGCATTTAAAAAAATCAGGTAAGGGTCTATGAATAGGTAGGAATATAAAATTTGATTTGGTTGGGAGTACGAGGGTGAAAATAACTTGCTATTATTTTTTGCCATAGTGACCATCGATGGTTGATGTGACCATCACTGATTAAGGTGACCATTAACATTTGAGGTGATTGTTGGTGGTTGGATAGACCATCAATGGTTGAGATAACCATCGATGGTTACTATGTGTAGGATGCAAGTAATAAATGGTTGGTTGGAGAGATTCTAGAAGGCAATTTTGGGAGGTGGGTTAGTGTTGGGCTGATTATGAAATATAAATGAAGTAAATAAATATTGGAAAACAAATACTTAGCTTGCAAAAGATTGATTAGATGAGTGGTTGAGGAGGTTAGCTCATTGATAGAGTCCAATGTGATTCTAGTAGACTAATGGTACTTGGCTATTGACTGAGGGGTGGTGACAAGTTGGCTCTCTATCATGATTGGTGAATTACTAGATTGTTGGAAGAATAGTTACAAAAGAAATCTATGGATGTAAAGACTATTGATAGTTGTGGACGTGGCCTTTTTTACCTCATGATCCTATCTTCTTATAAGCAAGGAGGGATAGATGAAATAATATGTTAACTGGGCCTTTTAATTTTAATGTATGTATGTAATATCTTACACATAGATATAGACAAGTTAACTTTAGAAAAGTAAGGTGGATGTTAACATGTTAGCTTTTTGGATAGTAGACCCTAACCATTAGTGATCAAGGTGATCATCGACATTTGAGGTCTAAGGTAAAAAGTGGGTAAAAGTGTAGGTTAAGCTAGTTGGTTAAATGATCATGGCTAGGTTTAGTTAGGGGTCAAAAGGCCAATTGATTCCAAGGGGGTTCAGGGCTTTTTTGATGTTCAGAATCTTGGTGTGTGTTTTTTGGTGTCTACAAAGTCTCTCCATTATTTTGAAAGAGACTACTCATAGTTCACTATTTAACATGACTATAAGCACAACCTTCTTGCCATTAACTTCAAATTCATTTCCATAGTCTACAAGTTCTTATAGAACTCTCCAATAGACTAAAAACACTACCTATTAAGGACTACATCTATGTCTCCTATGCTCACCACATAAATATAATCTTTGATCTTATAATCACCTAGCTGAATGCTCAAGTTATGAATCTACCTAGTGCATGTGAGGGTGAATCTATCTACTACCATCACCTTGAAACCATCAAAATATATTTTTTTAATTCCCCTTCTCACTATAACCCCCTCATAAATAATATTGTGTGTAGTACTTGTGCCAATAAGATTGACTATCTGTTGTCCACATAATACTCCATGAACTCTAAAAGAACCAATCGTTTGAAAACTAGAGAGTTGGGACAATGTACCCCCACTTTTCTACTCCTCTGATTCTTTTGAAGAACTTTCTTCCTCTTAATATTCTGAATTAGATTATGGATCTATTTTTTTAGCAATAAATTCATCATTTGAATATTACTTAATTTACTTAGCTTTGGCCTTAGGTGAGCACTTGTAAGTTGATACCCATGGATATTTACAACTAAATCACCATATATTTATTTATAAGTCATTAAGTTAGTCTTCATCCAACCTTGTGGGTGCCTTCTTAATCTGATTTGAATCTTTTTGGAAGTATTTTTTGCACTTATCTTTTTTTTGTTTGAATCCTTTTGACTAAAATTTTCTTCTAAAAATAGAGGACTCTGTGTCTCTTGCCTTTTTAATTACTTACTATAATATGGGTGGGCCAATATACTTAATCTAACCACTTAGGGGATTAGATATCCCATCAATAAATAACACAATCAACCTCCTCTCTGAAATATCAATCACCATCACTGATAGTCTCTGAAAGTCAACAATATAAGTATCCAATAAACCCCATTATTTTAGTGGAGCCAATTCCTTTAAGTGTAATTCATGATCCTACTTATCAGATCCATAAATTAGTCTCTTTGTAAATTTAACATAAGAATAAATATGATCATGTCCTAAAGTAATCAAGCCATTATACCACCATTTGTGTGTAATACCATTCAAGTGTAGAGTTTCATATTTAACTGCTTCATTTTAGCCATAGGATTAATCTAAAAATAAGTGTCAAGATTTTTCACCTAAGATCTAGTAGTAGTCTTCTTGAAACCATAAAAATAAGGAATAGACAAATTACCCTCCTTTCTTCACAACTCATTATTTTGTGGTCTTCCACCCCCACCTCTATGAGGTTTATGCCTTTGACTAAATTCTAAATATCCATAGAATGACATTTTAGCCTAAAAATCTACCCCTATTGCTCTCTAAGCTCTCATTTTTGAGCATGAATGTATTGATCAGTGGGTTCATTATTCCATTCTAGAGTGTTATCCCTTGGAATGAATTTAGGCATGGAAGGCTTAGAGTTGATCGAACCATTGAAAGTTCATGTATGAACAACTCTATTATTAAATGTATTAGATCTTTCTATCCCAATATTACCATTGTTCCCTGCATTATCATTATTTCCCATCATTTATGTAAACATCTAAGTAATTTATTGCTAATATTGAGTCATCGTCTACATCATTTGATGTTATACCCTAACAATATCACTCATCTTCTTTTCCAGATTGGATCACTCTATTCTTCTATTACCCATTTCAAAAAAAATCCCTCTTCTACTTGTTCAATTTATGGTTGAGTATCAGGGTGTGGGTTTGATATGTTGTTCGTTAAACAATAATGATGAGTAATAGGTTACATCACTCATACCTAATAGGATATAAAGATGCTCTGAGATCTAATAATAACCATTTTAGGAGAAATTAGAACAATTTTTGTTTTTCTAAAAAAACCTACAAAAATGATACAACCATACAATTAAAATTTGCTAAATGATAACACCTAAGTATAATATTTATTCACTAAACTAATTACACTATTATAAATAAATAATACATATAAATATAATAGATGATTCAAAAAATAATTAAAATATTTTTTCACACACAATAAACTCCATTGAACCTCCAATGTGATTTCCAAATGAAACCACCATAAATAAGTTAGGGAGGATGTTTCACCATCAAAACCAACAAATATTGTGAGGGTTTTCATCCTCCAAGATATATACACTCTAATGGTTTTCTTCCTATGAGAGGAAGTTTAACCAAATTATCAAGATATAAAAATGTGGGGGGGGGGTTATGATATGCAAATATGATCAATTAAAAAGGAGAGAGCATGCTTATATATAAAATGCATAAGGAGAGAGAGAGGATAAAGAAAACTCATGTAGAAGTAATAAATTCTCCCCCATTATAGTGGGACCACTATTTATCAATAAGAGAGAGTCTATCACTTGTGTAAAGGTCCATAAAGTAGAGAATCTACTTTAGATAAGATCTACCACCTCCATATGATCTTCTTGTCTTTGTATTCCACCTATCCACTAAGGTCTAAAAAACCTTTAAACTCAAGACAAAACACATAAATCATGGGTCCTCTATGGAATTTTAACCCATAACTACTCATGTGAAGATAAGCACATGCATATTTCCTTTGTCCTTATGCACCCAAGAGTCATTAGATTCCCAAATGCCTTTTGACTACAATAACACCTCTTCACATGCATCCCTATTATAATTGCACCCTAATTTATATCACATCAAATTTAACACATATGAAATCCCTTGTGGGCCATTACACCTCACCCATAAGCCACATCACTTAATGCATCATCACCTACATCACCTGGCACATCACCATGAATAATGATAGTGAATAGTAACATATGAATAGTACCTGTATGCATAGTGACTTGAAACTCAATTATTTATTTACATCACCCAACTTAGCCTATGTGAATTAAATAGGCTAATGGTCTTATAGAATTATCTCATTCACAAGAAGGGGACATTACACATTTCTAAGATCTTAGTTTAAAACCAAATCATTGACTTCAAATTCTCTACTATGAACAAGGGTATTGTAGGCCCACTTGATTTATTTTTGATATGTTTTAAGATGTTCTATAGATTGGATTCATGTTTGATCCAACTATTCTATTTCATGAAGATGTCTTTATCTATATTGATCATTTGTAATAATCCCTTTTAGGGATACCTGTATGGATGGGATTTCTAGTTTTAGTGGGATAACTACTTTTGTACCATATACTAATGAGTAAGGAGTAGCTCTTGTCAATGTGCAAATACTGGTGTGGTAGGCCCATAGTACATAGATGAGCTATGTGTGCCAATCATCACAAAATTTGGTAATTTTTTTACTAAAGATACTATTAATTTTTTTGTTTATGGATTCTACCTAATTATTACCCTATTAGTAATATAGAGTAGAGAATGTGTATCGAATATTATATTTAGCATAAATTTATTCAATGTTTTGTTATTAAAGGAAGTTTCATTATCTATAATGATGGTTGTTAGGAGGCCAAAATTGGAAATAATATTGGTCATGATAAAATGACATATCTTCTCCTTTTACACATTATAATTGAATGTCATCCACCCATTTTTTAAAGTATTTTATAGGTGTAATGATGAATTTGTGACCTCCTATAGAATTAGTATTTATCTTATGATTAAATCAAATCCCCATAACATGAAAAGCCCAAAGGATATAATGGGTTGTAATTTTTGAGAAGGGATATGATGTAAGTTGTCATGACATTGATACATGTCACATAACCTAATATATTCTTGAACTTCTTGTTCCATGGTTGGCCAATAGTAACCTTGTCTAAGTAATTTGTGTGCCATTACTTTACCACTAAGATGACTTCCACATTCACTATCATGCACTTGGATAATGGCTAACTTAACCTCCATGGTTGTTAGACATCAGAGTAAGTGTCCCTCAAAAGATCATTTAAATAAATCCCCATGATAATGATATATCAAAGTGAATTTATCAAAGTGATATATCAAAATATCATTTAAATAAATCCCCATGATAATGATATATGGTTGTAATTTTTGAGAAGAGATATGATGTAAGTTGTCATGACATTGATACATGTCACATAACCTAACATATTCTTGAATTTCTTGTTCCATGGTTGGCCAATAGTAACCTTGTTTAAGTAATTTGTGTGCCATTACTTTACCACTAAGATGACTACCGCATTCACTGTCATGCACTTGGATAATGGCTAACTTAACCTCCATGGTTGTTAGACATTAGAGTAAGTGTCCCTCAAAAGATCATTTAAATAAATCCCCATGATAATGATATATCAAAGTGAATTTATCAAAGTGATATATCAAAAGATCATTTAAATAAATCCCCATGATAATGATATATGGTTGTAATTTTTGAGAAGGGATATGATGTAAGTTGTCATGACATTGATACATGTCACATAACCTAACATATTCTTGAATTTCTTGTTCCAAGGTTGGCCAATAGTAACCTTGTCTAAGTAATTTGTGTGCCATTACTTTACCACTAAGATGACTACCACATTCACTGTCATGCACTTGGATAATGGCTAACTTAACCTCCATGGTTGTTAGACATCAGAGTAAGTGTCCCTTAAAGATCATTTAAATAAATCCCCATGATAATGATATATTAAAGTGAATTTATCAAAGTGATATATCAAAAGATCATTTAAATAAATCCCCATGATAATGATATATGGTTGTAATTTTTGAGAAGGGATATGATGTAAGTTGTCATGAAATTGATACATGTCACATAACCTAACATATTCTTGAATTTATTGTTCCATGGTTGGCCAATAGTAACCTTGTCTAAGTAATTTGTGTGCCATTACTTTACCACTAAGATGACTACCACATTCACTGTCATGCACCTGGATAATGGCTAACTTAACCTCCATGGTTGTTAGACATCAGAATAAGTGTCCCTTCAAAGATCATTTAAATAAATCCCCATGATAATGAAATATCAAAGTGAATTTATCTATAGTTTGCTCTTATCATTCCTTGTGAAAGTGTCTAGTGTAATAGATTTACGTAGAAAATTTTATATATATATATATATATATATATATATATATATATATATATGTATGTATGTATGTATGTATGTATGTATGTATGTATGTATGTATGTATGAAAACCATTCTGATGTTATTGTACTATGAATGGTGACCAAAACTATTAGAGCTATAAGGTCAACAATGGATACTGATGGATATTGAATCACTTGATAGTGAAGGTTGTCTGGTCATCATCGATGCTAATGGGGATCAATGATGTTTTACTGGCCATTACACAACATGATGATTATCTTTATGAGGATTTTTTTCAATAGAGAAGTTTTCAAATCAATCTTGTTGACATTGCACCATATTCTTGTAGGTGATGAGATGTTCTTCTTTGGTTTGGTAGATAGTTGTAACCTGATTGACAACTAGTTATGAATCTTCGTAAACCTTAATTGATTTTATTTGGATATCCTAAGTTGCATGAAGGCCAAGGATGAGGGCCTCATATTCTAATATATTTTTTGTATATGAAAAATTGAGTCAATAAGTAAGGGGTACTATGTTCCAAAGAGGGTCAATGAAAACAATTCTTACCCTGACAACAAATACACATCTAAAACCATGAAAGAACATTGTCCATGTGTCTAGAATAATATTATAAGCTATAATGTCATCACAAAATCATTATTGATAGAATTTATGTCTAATAATGGGGCTACTTCCAATTGATCTATAATTATCTAGCCCTTTCCTAATTTTTGTAACATGATCTTTAGGTCAAATTCTATGAGTAACATGACCCATTTTATAATAAGGCCTAAGAGATGTGATTTTTACATAGGAAACTTTAAAGGATTGACTTTTTCAATGAATTATGTTTCATTTTTAATCATGTAGTGATGGAGCTTTTGAGTAATGAATACAAGTGTGAAACATAATTTTTATTATTGGATAATTTCATTTATAGTAAACAAATGTACACCTGATGTAGTAAATAACCTACTACTTATTTTGATCATCATGTTGTGCCAAGAGTGCACCAATTACATGATCTATCATTGAGAGGTAGAGGAGAACTGGTATGTTAGGTGTTAGTGGTACTAGTATAGGTGGGTTCAATAAGTATTATTTAAGTGTGTTAAAACTTTCTTGACATGTGATATCCCAATATAATTTTTTATCCTTCTTAATTAATTTGGTGAATGATTGAGTCTTTTCTATGAGTTGTGCCACAAAGCACCATATTAACTAAATCTTACCATGTAGGGATCAAAGTTGTTTTAAGTTTGTGTGAGGAAGCATATCCATTATAGCCTTGAATTTATTTGGGCCAACCTCAATTCCACATTTAGATATTATGAATCCCAATATTTTACCAAATGAAACCCCAAATATGCATTTCTTTGGGTTTAGTCATAGATTGTACTTTCTCAATATTTCAAAAATATGTCATAAATTTATTGCATGGTGTTTTTTTTCTTTTGATTTTGTAAGCAAGTCAATGACATAATCTTCAAATTCCTTATGAATGATATCATGGAAGATATGGGTCATTTTTCACTGGTATGTTTCCATTATGTTCTTTAATCTAAAGGGAATGACTATATATCATAAAGTGACACATGGTGTGGTAAAATAAGTTTTTCTTTGTCTTCTTCAGTGATTTTGATTTGATTATAATTGGTGAAATAGTCCATGAAAGAGATAATTTTATATATTATTATGGATTCTACTATCATATCAATGTTGGGTAGAGGAAAATCATCCTTAGGACATGATTTGTTTAAGTCTCCATAATCATAACAACATTAGATTTGGACATTAGGTTTGATAACTAGGATAATGTTAGCAACCCATTGGGGATGAGCCATTGAATCTCATCTTTTACTAAAAGAGCTACCTTTGGATGTATTTTTTAATTTTTTTGTTTAACTAGTTTTGCATCAAGAAAAGGTGTAATCCTATGTAGTATGATTGAAGGATCAATGTCAAGCATATCAGAATAGGCCCAAGTAAAAACTTTAAGGAAGTCTCTTAAATTTTGTCAAGCATTTATATATTATTATTTACACAAAGTATCATCCAATAATATGATGTAAGTATCATCCATATATTTATTCATTAAATAATGTATATTGGTCAACAATATATAGTATTATAGGGATAATATCATCTATGTTATGTGAAATGTCATAATAATTATCTAAGCACTCACCAAGTTATGTTTGGGAATTTGTCAAATGAGGAAACCTTTTATTATGATATAAGGAAGGTAGATCCTCATCATTATAAAATTATTTAAAAGTAGGTAAATCTGAAGAAGATGTATCATTGATAAAATCATGGTAAATAACTAAAAGTGTAGAAACATGGTTTATTATATTATCTACCCATGGAATGGGTGGACAAAACACTATATTTTGAGAATCATGGTGAGAATAATTGGAATTAGATGTGTTATCTTTATATCCAGGTCTTTATCTACCTTGTTGATCATATGCCTCAATAGGATTAAGAATTCCCTATTCATGTTTTCTAAGGCCCTATCCTATGTAACCCATTTTTTTTTTAAGTATCTCAATGTAAAGGGAGAGTGAAACTTTTATCATGTGGTCTAGTGGTGTCTAAGGGAGTTATACATGAACTTTAAATAATATATTGGAGGGGTGTTGTAGTAAAATTCATGTGAGGAATATAATTATGTGAAGGCTTTGTATGCTGATAATATTTGAATGGTTCCTGATCCATAGGGCATGTTTAGACATGAACTTTATAATTAATCTTTAAACATGCATGTAAAGTGGATGGAACTATTTATATATCATGAATCCAAGGTCTTCCAATAAGCATATTGTAATTAATATCACTAGTCATGACTTGGCATGTTGTAGGTAGTGTTCTAGGTCCAAATGTAAGATTTAGTATGATTTGACCTGATTATCATACCCTCAGATGTTCATATTATAAGGATCCAAATCCTTATCATGTATATTAGTAAGTTAGATAAAAGAGATATTAAAAATGTTCAATCTTGATTCACTATCAACTAACATGCATTTGACACCCACCTCAGTAATTCATAATGCAAAGCAAAGTGGCAGGTGTAGATATATGATGTGTTGAGGTGGAGATCCTCTTTTTTGAATGAAATATGTTGTTTGGTCCATTTAATATTATTGATTATGAAAGATACATAAGTTGGCTCTACTATGCAAAGAAATTTAGTATCATGAAGCACCACATAAAAAAATCCATGTATGTGTTAGAATGTTGTAAGAGCTCTAAAATGTAAATCATGGCTAAAGAAACACTTCTTTGGTTGAAAAACAATATAGACATGGGTTTTTCTAACCTTCCATGCTTTGGGATTGCATGTGGACATTATATCATGGATTATAAGATCGAATATGAGCATAGAGTTAGAAGTAGAGGTGTGATAATATCTATATGTGTAGGGTCTAGAAGTAGGAGGTATAAATAAGACCATTAATGTTCTATTATGTCTAGTAGAAATAGATAAGGAATAAAATTGAACTAAAGAGTAAAAATCATCTAAAGGAGACTTGTTAATTTTAGGTACTATGTTTGGTATTTTGTGTAATATATCCTCTATGTGTTTAAAGATTTGCTTCTTAATTGAATTCCACATAAGAGAAAATTAACATGCTATAGAGATAATTAAACATGACATATAGTTCAAATAATATAAAACATCATGTATACATGCATTTATGTCTTTTTTGAGTTGATTCTAAATTAAAGGAAATAAACACGTAAAAATAAGTACTGAAATTTGCATCCAAAGTTGATAATTTTTTTCTATCACTATTATCATGATTATAAAAAATAAAAAAATAAAATAGATATGGATATGAAATCTAACAAAGGGTTATGAATGATTGGAAATAGAAACCCTAACTGTAGTCTAGTGTTAGGGTTTGTGCACCATTCAAAGTAAGCTAGGTTCACCAAATGAATTAAATTTTTAGGGTTATGGAGTGTAAGACTTAGGTTGTTAAAGGGTCCGAGTATAGTAAATCAGGGTATACAATATGAAATAAATAAAAAACACTAACTTGTGAAATAACTAAGCTAAACTAATATTTCCAATAATAGCAATGAAGGAGACAAATGGATACTTAGCTAGAAACTACCTGAGATGAAGGATCTAGAGGTTGAAAATTGGTACAAGAGTTGGTCTATGTACTATAAATAGGATTCAAGTTTCAAAAAAAATCTTGGATAATAGTACCCTACCTTAGATGGTAACATTATAGTTCTAGTGTCCACTTATGGTGTTAGTATCTTATATACAATAAATGTTTTGAGCTTTTATGGCACCTATGTCTAAGTATTCCAATCTTATTCCTATGTGGACAAATGTTGATTTATTGTTTATGAGTTATTATGATTATTTTTGTATGCAAACCCTAGGCCTCCATGTGATTAGGGAATTTGACTTGGCACAAGTAGTAAATATGTAGTATTATTTGGGTAGGCTTGACATCCTCAATACCTGATGGTGATGAGAGTTTCCTACATACCAATACTTTAAGGAGGGATCAAGCTTGATGTATTTTTCCCCACCTAAGTGAAAGTGTAAGTACAATTAAAGATAGTATGAATGTCAATTTGAGTTCTTTAAATGAGGCTTGAGATTGGCAATCTATGTATTATAATCTTAAGAGGGTTGTAGATGACTCTATGTAGAACTAAAGTATAATAGGGATTGATAACCTTGATTGTGCATAACTTTTTATAAGTTTATTTATGTGTATTTGCATCTAATTTTAATCTAATGGATAAATGGATAAAATTTACACACACACACACACACACACACACACAAAAATATAATGCTTATTCATGGTTTGAAATATGTCTAATCCAACCCTAGGTGATTTAGGAATTGAAAATATATCTATTGAAGCTCAAAATAGGGAAAAGGATAATAATACCCAAATAAGACAATAACACAGTGACACTATTGTTCACTTATGACACTAGTATCCAATGGCCTAACTTGAGGAACTAGGGGAATGGATGCCTAAAGAAGGGTTTGTGACTAATTTTGAGATGCATAGGGATGTGTGTGGCCCATATAAAAGCTATATAAGTGTCTTAATAAGCCCTAAGATAGGTCTGGGGCTAAGTTAGGAATGGGTGGCCTCAAGTAGCACTCTTGGCACTCAAGTGTCATTTTTAGATGATTACAAACTCAAACTAATAAATGTGGGATTATTAATTGGAATAAAAATATAAATAGACTAACTTAATCTTATGCTGATGTTATTTGGGGTAAACAGGATGTCTTGTGAAAAGTCCCTTTGGTCTTGGCAGTTGATTAAACTATCTATTATAAACCTTCCCTATAATGAGACTATCTAATAAATGAAGAGGAAATTTAATGAAGCTCAATTATTGTATGATAACTATAAAAGGGATTTATCCTTAGGATTGATTGGTGTTTTTACACCTTAATACCTATTATCTTTGTGATTGAAGCCTTTTTTTAATAAACAAGTCATAACTAGTTATGACTATTATATTGAGACCCTTGGGAATGAGTCACTTTGAAAAGAAGGTTCTTCAGCCTTATGGTTTTTCTTGTGAGTATTTGATTTAATCTTGTTGAGTACAATCTATTTATTCTACATATAACTCTTTTTTAAATTTGTATGGTTTAATAATTGAATCTACACTATGCAATAATGGGTTGAATGCTATTGTTAAACTATAAATTATTATTTGGAATAATAATGAGACTGGTTCATTGAATCTTTTAACATTGTCATGGATTGAATGGATGTTTTTTAAATAATCCCTTAGGCTTCTTTATTTGAGTTTGCTACCTATTTTATGCCTTCCCAACATCTAGGTAATCTGATAAAACTAAGGATGTTGGATTATGCTTAGATCTTCAGTGTTGATCTTTTATAGGGTACAACCTTAGTTGGTTGAATGTTTTTATGACTTAGTTGATTTGGAGTTGACATCTCAGCCTACTTATTTTTTGAAGTTTTGATCTTATAAGTTCAAAAAAAGGGTTAAGTTTAAGACTTAGTATATTTTTAGAAGAAGTTAGCCTTCATGTTTTCAATAAATTAGTTGTCGGGTATTTTGTGCAAGTGGAATAGTTAGAACTTTTGTGTAAAAAAAAGTTTTAAAGACTTTCAAAAATTGATAAGCCCCTTGATCTTAAAAAAAAGTGTTGCGACCTTTTTGAAATAAATGTTTCAAACACAAGTTCCGAAGGCTTGGGTCTTTGGTAAAAATATTCAAAATAGTTATTCCAAAATCCTTTTGTCTTTACAAGGTTGTGAAAATAATATTCACTAAAACAAGTTTCACGAAAGACATAGGCTTGTGTCTGAGTCACATTTCCAAGTTTTACTTAAATTTTTTAACTTGGGTTTATTTTATTTTTATTTAGGTGAATATTTTCTTTGACTTTTTATTTGATTTTGCCTTAGTTAATTTCGTGAATCTTGACAAGTGGTTTAGAGGAATATGTATCACCATATCAGGTCCTAGTAGTGACATCAACTTGGTCTAAGGTAAATTTAGTGTTGGACTATTGAGCTAGTAGGATGTTGTTATATGGCATCACCTTGATGACCTATAATCTTAGATTAGATTGTAAAAGGAGAAATGCCTTTAGGCTAATGGGCTAGCTAGAAGTTTCCATGTGGCATCATATTGACAACTTGAAAACTTAGATATGTTAGTGGAGTTAATGAAGTCTCTAGGAAAGTAGGTTAGCAAAAAGCTACCAAGTGGTAATGCCCAAAATCATGAAGGCTTGGAGGGTTTAATACATTGGGGTTAAAAACCCAATGCTTTCATGTTACATGTAATCAAGGAGATCAATGCTCAAAGCTAGAGGGTTTGGTGATTAAAAATGGGCTTGGGGTCAAGTATTCATGATGTGTGGCACACCCACATTATTTGGTAGTTTAGGTTTGATAAAACCTAAGGTAAACATGTGGAACTTGATGATGTTAGCAGTAGTTGAGAAACAAATTGATGGTTATCTTCAGATCATTAGCATAATCTCCTTTTTATGCAAGATCATAAAATAATTTTGAGTGATAGCTAAATGAATCAGGATTGTGGGCTTCTAAATTATTGTCTTGCATCTATTAAGCCTTAATTTAAGTTGCAAGATTTATATTTTCTTTGATGCAACTAAATGGATTTAGTTTTTTATCCATTTTCATAGGTGTTATGTTGGTATTATTTTGTGTTGTGCCTATAATTTGTAAAAAATGGGCATGAAAGTTTGGTATCAAATCATGGGTTACAATACCAGGAGCTTTGGGTATTTCTAGTTGCTTTTGGATTTCTAATTTTTTCATGTTTTTTGATGTCTTCCCTATTGGCATGTAGAATGATAGGAAGATGTCTAACACATCATAGTTATAATTAATTTTGTGAGAATGAACCTCCCATTCAATAGGGACTAAATGAAATTGGACCTAATTTATTTTATCCATGCAACAAATACAAGATGTTTTTTAGGAAAGACTACCAACAACACTGTTAAAGGTGAAGTGACACTCTCCACAACATTCCCAAGATGATTAGAGATTAGTTGAAAGAGAGAGGTTTAGAAGTCTTCCCCATAAAAAATATAAGTGTGATAGGGATGAATTTAATCACCATGATTAGTATTGAGAGAGATGAAACATGGACCATCTTTCTAGACCTACACCTAGGGATTTAGTGAAGGATTTCATCATGCTACACCCTTTTACTTTTGATGGTATGCAAGAATGATTTTCCATAAAAGTTTGGTTGATAATCATGAGAGGATATTTTACCTTGTATGATTGTGATTCCAATGGGAAGGCTAGTTTGTCCACCCGTGTTCTCAAAATGCAACTAATATGTGGTGGAAAGTTGAGGAGTAAAAACTCCACTAAACATTGGCATCCCTCACATGGGAATTATTTGAGGAGAGTTTTAGATCATGTTACTTATCCCATATATATGTTAAAAAAAAGTTAGATGAGTTTCATGACCTTCAATAAGTGAGTGGCATATTGTAAAAATATGAGTGTCATTTTTTTTATTTGATTAGATATGTGCAAAGTTATATGTATGAGACAATCTAAGTCAACAAGATCATTAGAGGCCTAAATTTAGAGCTGGTTGGTGTAGTGTGCATTTTAGCTCTCATAAACTTGAAATTAGTAGTTGAAAACTCTTTTGTGGAAAGAATCATGATACCCAATAAAAATTTCATGGTAAGATGTAGTCACAACATGACTCGAGGTCGTAAGGTGAATAATGTACATGTAGGGGAAGTTGGAAAGTAAATCAATCTAAATTTGACCCCCCTCAGCAATAGAAGTAGGAGAGTAACCATTTTAGACATAGATGAAACAAAAACTAATTGAATCAATACCACAATAGGTGAGGTGATGATATACCTCAAAAGTATCAATGGTTTAGGACTACGTGAACTCAATAGTCTAAGTAGGAAAGATCATTAGGGTCAACTTCTTATTTTAGACCTTGAATAATTAGATCCCCCATACCATTGGAAGGGAATTTGTTTCACATATGGATCTACTAATTTTTTTTCATGATAATGTCCTCTTTGACCATCATTTACCAATAGGAAGAAGGCCTCAATGTTAGAGCATACCGTGGGCAATTTGGGTCAAGGATATAGGATTTATGTAGTGGTGGATGGCCACCAATCTAAGCACTAAGAAATGGCCATTGAGACCATAGGTATGATTTAAGTAATTTAAATTTCAATTTTGTTTGATATAGGAGATTTAGACTCTTTTATTTCTCCTTTTGTCATATACCATTATGGGCTGGTGGATATTAAGCGATCGAAAAGTTGGGAGCTCAAGTTGGCATCTAGGGCTAAGTTTTTCATTAGCACATTAATTAGAAGTTATGTATTAGACTTAGATGTATTCTCCACCATAGTGGACTTGAATATAATTCCTTTAGGCACTTATGACATTGTATTGAGTATGGATTAGATTGTGGCTCATAAATCCAAGATGGATTATCATATCAAGGCTATCAAGTGTGAAAACAACCTTGGGATGCATATGGTAATATTAGGGGTCAAGAGAACCATATCCCTTTACATGATCAGTGTGATACAACTCAATAAATTTATAAGGAAGGTTTTCCAATTATTTTCTATCATGGTAAGTGATAGTTCAAATGATTCAGAGAAGGATTCTCTAGACGACCATCTTATTTTATGGGAATTTACTAATTTGTTTCTAGATGGATTACCAAGCATGATCTCTCCATAGGAGATCAATCTATAGATTGATTTAGAATATGGGGTGGATCCCATATTAAAATCACCATATCAAAGACCACACTAGAATTGAGTGAACTCAATATTCAGTGTGAGAAACTCTTAGATAAAGGCTTGATTCATCCTAGTGTGTTTCCATGGGGAGCACCGATCATTTTTGTGAAGAATAAGGATGGATCACTTCAGTTATGCATTGATTATCACCAATTGAATAAGGTAATGGTTAATAATCATTATCCCTTTCCTATAATAGATAATTTATTTGATCAAATGTGGGGAGCCAATTTGTTTTCCAAGATTTATTTGAAATCTAGATATTGTTAGTTTATATCGTAGAACATGATATTCATAAAAATACATTTTGAATGCGGTATGGGCATTAGAAATTTTAAGTTGTATCATTTGGGTTGAACAATTCCCTATAAGTATTGATGAGTCTTTTGAATGGAGTGTTTCACACCTTTCTGGACCAATTTGTGCTAGTTTTTCTTGATGACATTTTTAATCTACACACATAATGAAAAAGAGCATGAAGACCACTTGAGGCAAGTTTAGCAAGTTTAGAGAGAAATCCAATTATTTGGAAATTTAGAAAAGTACACTTTCATGAATTCTAAGGTAAAAAACTTGGACATATAATTTTATGAGAAAAAATCTTTGTGTACCCTACTAAAATTTGTGCTATTATGGAATGGCCAACATGCTCTAACATTATAGAAGTTTGGAGTTTCATGAGATTGGCTAGAAATTATAGACATTTTGTTGAGAATTTATCTCATATTGTGAATACCATCACTTCAATTAAGAAAAAGGGAAATAAGTTTGTTTGGATAACAAAGTGTGAATAAAAATTTTAATTATTGAAAAAGTGACTCATTAGTGTGCTGATTTTGGTTGTGCCTAATCTTATAGGAGAATTTGTGGTTTACATTGATGCATCAAAGCAAGGATTAGGAGTTCTACTCATGTAGGAAGGTGAAGTTATTGCATATGAATCTTGAAAACTCAAGGATGATGAGATGAGACACCACATGCATGATATGGAATTTGCATTTATCATTCATGCTTACTTAAGATGGTGATACTTCTTACTTCGTTATCACTTTGTATTAAAAATAGATCATTTGAGTTTGCAACATATATTTAATCAACCTCATTTCAATGCATGACAAAGGTATTAGATGGAATTATTTTATGAAGATGAATGTAAGATTATGTATATTAAAGGAAAAGAGAATATAGTTGTTGATGCCTTGAGTAGAACATATCATGATTTGGTAGCAATGCATTTTTGGACTGACATGAGAAGTTAGATTTTGAAGCAGTTTCTAGAGGACAACTATAAGTAATTAAGATAGTTGAATTCTGGTGTGAATCTAAAAGGTAAATTTGAAGGATATTCTCTTGATCCTGATGGTTTATTATGTAATAAAGAGTGTATCTATAGACCTCCAATAGGTGACTTGTATGAGCTAATTTTTTCTATGTTTCATAAAGCTCTTTACTAATCACACCCTAAATTAAGACTATGCATTCTAAGTTATGAAAATTATATCATTGGTCCAGTTTGAGATGTGATATTATTGATTTTTTATCTCATTATCTAGAGTGTTGGAGGTAAAAATCTGAGCATTAGCATCCAATAGGATTGTTATATCATCATGAAATTATAGAATGGAAATGAGACACCATCTCCATGGATTTTATTGTTGTATTTCCTAATTCATTGTAACATCATGATGTGATCATGGAAATAGTGGATAAGTTAACCAAATTATCTAAATTTTCTCCAATGAAGACCACTTATAATGTAAATTTAGTGGTAAAGGTCTTTCTAGATGACATTGTTAGATTGCATAGGATTTCCTATAAGATTATCTAGGATAGAGATCTAGTATATACTTTTCCATTTTAGACTTCATTTTAGAAGGCATTAGGCATGTATCTCAATTTTAGGACTACCTACCATCCTAAGACTGATGGATAGACTGCGAGAGTTAACCAAGTCTTGGAAGACATGTTTTGCATGTATGTTATGGACCAACAATCCTATTGGGAAGACGATTTTTATCTTATTAACTTTGCTTATAACAATAGATATCATAGTTCAATTAATATGGAACCTTTCTAGGATTTCTATGGTTGAACTTATATAACCCCACTAAATTGAGATTGACTTGAGGATAGAGTCATGATTGGACCTTTCATGTTAGAAGACATGGAATGATAAATGATTAAAATATGGTAGCATCTTGAGATTATAAGAAATCAACAAAAAAGTATGTTTATACAAAGAGAGTTGATCAACATTTAAATGTTGGTGATAAATTTTTATTAATATTAAGGCCCAACAAGAGCCCCATCCATTATGGAAAAGGGTCAAATTTGGTACCTCATTTTGGTATACCATTCACAATTTTAGAGGCCATTAGCCCAGTAGCTTATAGACTGACCTTGCCACCTAGCCTATTTTGTTTTCACACTGTATTTCATGTCTCTATTTTATGTTATTATGTTGATTACATTTCTCATGTATTGGATTGGATGCCCTTTAAAATTAAGGTTGATTAGGCTATGACTTTGGAGCCTGTTAAGATTTTAGTGCATAGGGTGCTAACACTTCAAGGTAGAGACTTGGATGGGGTCAATGTCTAATGAGGTAAATATTATGAATCGATCTCTACTTTGGAAGATGTTACACGTATAAGTTTTTAGTATCCTCACCTCTTTTAGTGACTTCCAAGTGCAAATCTGCATAAGGGGAGGGGGATGTAAGGCCCCATTTTGCATAATACGTATCTTTGACAAAGATGACTAGGAGACTTATATGTTCTGATTATTGAATTATGTTATTAATTCATGTCTATCTAAGGCATGCAAGGATTTATGAAGGAGTTTCATGTGTTTAGAATGATGATAAATACCTATTATCAATCATGTTTTGATTTTCTTACTTATGAAAGTATGATGCTTACATTTTATTTACGTAATGTTACTTTATGAAATTTGATTATGTCTATGTGATATATTGACTTATATCATGTTTGAATTATTGGTCCCAATATTTTGAAATGGAAAAATATTTATTTATTGGATCATATGAATTATCTACATGGATTTTGATGTTCCTTGAATAACTAGATATGGTTAATTGATTGAATCCCTTGTTTAATTAAATTTCATAGCTTTCGAAATTAGGTTAGAGGAAGTTGATGTGTACATTAAGTGTGAAGGAAAAGATAAAGATCCAATGTAGGAAATATAATATGCCAAGTATGGTTATATAAATAAAATATATTTAACCCTTCTTAGACCTATAATTGGTTGCCTAGTTTGACACCTAGTAGATGTATCATTTGATTAGGTGGCTAGACTTTGAGCCTAGTTGGTGAAACTTGTTGTCACCTGAGTAGAAGATATTGCATCTAAAATATATAATGTCTAATGGGTAATTGTTAGATCTTCCATAGATTAAATTAATACTGAGATCAAGTGTGCAAAAAGGTAAGTGAGTCTTGGAAGTAACTACAAAATCTTATGAAGCTTTCATGAAACTTAATTGAATTTGGAAAAGAACATCCCCTAATAAGGCATGGTTTGGAAAGTGGTTGGTGGTTATTTTATTATTATATGTCTATATATAGGATTCAAACTCCCTTAGTTTAGAAATTTTATCCAATTCATAAAGTAGGGAGACATATCATAAGAGAATGAGAAGCAATAGATAGGAATAGCTGGTTAGGAGAGCTGAGTCTAGACAATTGAAGGATAGTGCCCAAGCAATTTGAAGGTCAATAGGTTAGATTAATAATAACTTATGTTTTTTTACTATTCATTTGGAATGAGATGATTTTATTTTATATTTAATCTTATTTATTCTATAATAATAAGACTTGGTTTATTTTGTCTATTTATTATTTGCTTGTGGTTGTGCATTGGCCACCATGTAGTGCTTACTTGTTTCAAGGCCTTAGAGAGGTGGTTCCTTAGTTTTATTTAAATTATTATAGTTATTTGTTTGTTCCATTGTTTAAAGGATAATAATACCACTTACTTTAATCTACCTATCTTATGATTCTTTTTATGGTTATGCATTGGCCACCATGCAGTTCTTTACCTAGTTGAGGGCTTTAGAGAGGTTGTGTTCATCTATTCTTGACTTGGATGTTTTAACAAATTATTTGATGTGTATTAATGTTTTTGTTACATAATGTAGTTGTAATCTATGAGAAACATATTCATGATGGAAGAATATCAATCCCTCCTATGTTATATTTATAAATTATTAGATTCACTTAAATGATCATCGGAATGCTTATTTTTTTTCATTTAGGATTGGGAGTCTCTTTGGGTAAGAATTGAAGATAAGACTGTAAGTGTTACATGGCCATTACCTTGTGTTAATATACCCTTGCTTAAATATCCACCCTTGCCTTTACCAAGTGATATAAACATGATTGGAGCTAGGAGTCTCGAGTTTAGGGGTGTCTATAATAGTATATTGATGATGAAAAAAGGTTGGGTAATGAGTCTTTGTTCTTATGGCCAATAGATGTATGGGAGTGGATGAGGATCACTATTGAAAACTGATTGATCCTCCATTATTTAATCAAGCCTTGAAATGTGCTCTTTTTTGTGTAAATATTTGGATAAAATATAATGTATGATTAATGTTTAATATCCAAATTTCTTGTAATATTCTTGAAAATGAAAGAGTTTGGATAATATTCCAAATATGGAATAAAATATTTATTTTTTATTTACTTAAACTTCAATGTCAAACTGAGATGTAATTTTTTATGAATGATTGATTTATATAATCTTGGGAATATTCCTATATGTATCAAAGTCTTTATCCTTTGAATCACTTTCAAATAAATTGATAAATTGATTTCCTTGCATAAATCCTTGTCATGAGAGGGTGGTAGTTTAAGCATCGTGTATCTCTTTTTATCTAAATGTGAGGAGTATAATGGAATTAAAATTATCTAATTTGAGTGGAACTCAAACTAATAGCTGTGGTATTATTATTGGGAATAAAAATATATCTAGACCAACTTAATATTATGGTGATTATGTTTTGGGTAGAAAGGATGCCTTGTGAAAAGTCCCTTTGGTCTTAGCAATTAAGTAAACTACTTACTATAAACCTTCCTTGTAATGAGACATTTAATAAATGAAGAGGAAATTTGATGAATATCAGTTATTTTATGATAACTATAACAAGGATTTAACCTTAGGATTGACTAATGATTTTACACCTTAATAGCTTAGTTTTGTCTTTGTGATTGAACCCTTTTTGTAAAAATTAGTCATAATTGGTTATGACTATTATATTAAGATCCTTGGAAGGAGTCAATTTGAAATGAAATATCTTGGGCCTTATGTATTTTTTGATATAAGACTATGAGTATTTGATTTAATATTTTTGAGCACAATCTCTTTATTTTATGTATGTCTCTCCTTTAAATCTATATGGTTTAATGATTGAGTCCAAATTGTGCAAGGATGAGTTGAACGCTATTGTTAAACTATATATTATTATTTGGAATAACAATGAGAATGGTTCATTAAATATTTTTATATTATCATGGATTGAAAGATGTATTTAAAATAATCCCTTAGGCTTGTTTAGTTGAGTTTACTTCTTATTTTATGAGTTCCCAATAACTAGGTAGTCTGATAAAATTGAGGAAGTTAGATTAAACTTAGATCTTTTGTGTTGATATTTTTTAGGATGAAACCTTAGTTGGTTGAATGTTTCTATGCCTTAGCTGATTTGGAGTTGACCTCATAGCCTACTTATTATTTGAAGCTTCACACTTCCAAGTAAAAAAAAGGGACAAGTCTTATAAAAAGACTTAACATATTTTCAGAAGAAGCCAACATTCACTCTTTTTGGCAAAGTAGTTATCAGAAGTTTTGCACAAGTCGAATAGTTATAAATTTAGCATAAAAATAAAAGTTATAAAGACTTTGAAAATCATTCAAGTCCCTTGATATTTTTCAAAAGTGTTTTATCCTTATCAGAATAAATGTTACAAACATAAGTTATGAAGGCTTAGGTCATCAAGAAAAATATTTGGAACCATTGTTTCAAAATCATTTTATATTTTCAAATTTTGTGAAAGCAATATTTTTGAAAGCATGTTTCACAAAAGACGTAGGATTACATCTGAGTCTCATTCCTAAGTTTTCCTTAAGTTTTTGACTTGAGATTATTTGAATTTTACCTTAGCCAAATATTTTATTTGACCTTTTGTTTGATTTTACCTTAGTCAAATTTTTAACCCTTGATGAGTGGTTCAGAGGAAGCCACATGTCACCATCCCAAGGCCCTAGAGTGACATTACCTTGTCTAAGGTATAGTCAATGTTAGGCTAGTGGGCAAGTGGGATGTTACCACCTGGCAATATTCCAATGATATGCAATCTTGGATTAGAGTGTACAAAGAGTAATGCCTCTAGGATAGTGGGTTAACATGATGTTACCATGTGGCATCATCCTGGCAACCCACAAAATTGTAGATGTTAGTGGAATTAGCAAGGAATCTAAGAAAGCAAGCCAATATAAAGATACCAAGTGGTGATGCCTAAAATCATAAAGGCTCAGAGGGTTCAAGACATTAGGGTTAATATCCCAATGCTTCTATGTTATGAATAATTAAGGAGCTTGAAACTCAAAGGTGAAGGGTTGGGAAATTTGAAATGGACCTGGGGTCTCATAATTGAGATGCATGGTACATATACATTCACTAATAACTTAGGCATAAATAGATCCAAGGTAACTACATGGAACCTGATGATGTCAGTAGCAGTCAAGAATGATTTTGATGTTCATCTCCACATCATTAACATAGTCACATTTTGATGTAAGCTCATGAAAGAACTCTGAGTGCTAGCCAAATGAATTAGGATTGTGGGCTTCCAAATTATTGGCTTGTGTCTGTTAAGCCTTAATGGTAGTTTCAGGATTCATATTTTATTCAATGTGACTAAATGGATTTAGTTTTCTATCCATGTTCATTGGTTTTATGTTGGTATTATGTTGTGTTGTACTGATATTTTAGAAACAATGGCCCTGACAAAATTGCTCAATGATTTTTATTTTATTTTATTAAGTGAACCTAAAACTGATTATTGGTTTACTAAAAAAACAACTATATATTATAGTTTTTTGAAATAATATTTTAAACATATTTATGTAATATAGTGAAGTTTAAATTTTTTAGATGTCTCTAACCATTTGTTTAAGATAATTAGTTGGCTCCTTAATTTATTATAAGAGTAAACATGATCAAGGAATAAATTTAAAATTAAAAAAATTGAAATGAATGTAAAAAACATTATCAAATACTTGAATATGGTGTAAAAATTTTCTACATTAATGTACTAATTATTAAAATGGTGACATCATAATGTAATTGGTTATTGTAAGGTAAAATTGGAAAACTAATACATGGTACTATGACAATTATTAAGTAATACAAAGTTGGGCATTATTCAACTATTAGTGCATAATTAACTATTAGAAATTCTCTTGTAGAACACATTTTTATTCTACATAGAGTTATATTTCATGTTTATAAAGTGACATGGAAACAAAATGTATGTGGATAGACTAGATTGATTTAGATCTATTTTATTCTAATATTTTTATTTTAATAGGAATAGAAAATTGAAAAAATGGAGATGCTAAAAATGACGTATTAAAATCAAATTATTGTGAAACTCAATTCAGGTATTACTGAAGTTTAGCTTCAATAATTCTAAAAATATATTCAAATATTATTATATTGGAATCCAATTATATTTAAACTTGACTATGATATTATAAATTTCAAACACAAAAATAACCTATTCAAAGATTTGTGGACAAGAGTAAATGTGCATTTATTGAAATGTTGGTTTCATCACTTAAGGGTCTATATTGTTCAGATGATTTATATGTTTCCTTATTTAAATTTATTGGAGTGTTTCCCATTGGGAATGCTTCTTTAGTTTTTTGAGTTGTGTGTGTTTGGGGGAAAATGTTGGAGGTGTTCCTAGTTCACAGGATGAGGTACTAAACTAGAGGCATTGTGTAGTCTACCTTTCCCTTTAAATTAAATCAAACCTGCTTTCATAAATTATAATTTTTTAAATTGTATTCTAATTAAAATTCAATGATAATTTTTGGCTTAGGGATATCTACAATAGTCACCTAATGGTGTAAATAATATGGGAGATGAACCCCTCTTTACATTTATCTTGTACATGTATAGGAGCTAGCAATTTTTTTTAGAGTTTAAAGTTACTTAGAACATGATTTTAACAATTTATCTTTGGTTTTTTAAAGCCTTATAACATTTTTAAAATTATTTTAAAGACTTTTAATTATTGTATGATGTGAATAATTTAAGCAAATTTGTAATAACCATTATATTCAATTTTGAATAATTTATTTCTCTTGTACAATCTTGAAAGAAAATTGAAATGAATTATTCAATGTAAATAAGGATTTTATCTATGAATATGAAAGTGTATTTATGTTTTTAACATCTTACAATACATGTTATATTAGACATAAAAAATACAATTTGTAGTTTGCTTTGATAGTTAGTGGATTCATTTATGGGTTTAATATTTTTTATACATGAAAAATACTACCTAAAACCACATAATGTAGTTTATTTAGAATCTATCAGTTACCAAAAAATCATATTTTTTTAGATTTATTTTAATAATCACAAGTCAAAAGATGTGTTTTTTTTCAAAATTAAATATATAGTATAGTCTTAATTCCTTAAGGAAATTATCCTCTTTTTAGTTCATTTATTCACATAATTTTTTTAGGTGGAAAAGGGCGCAATTATTTTTAAAATTATGTATGAAATTTTTAATCCTAATGAAATTCATTTTATAATTTATGGGTCTATCTAAGGCCCATGGTGAATTTTGAAAATAAAACCATGCAAGGTAATTTTTACCACACGCCACTAATTTGTAGGGTAGTGGCCACTTCCTATAGGGTAGTCATTAAACATTAAACAATTAGTAACCCATATGACCAACGTTGAAATTACATGAAAATTAAATTTTGAAGGTTTTTTAACCATTGACATGGTGTTTGTGATCACGACTTAGAGGTTGTTAGTGGTTTAAGTGATTCCATGATGGATTGGAGACCTGAATGGAACACCTATTGGGGTAGGGTAACATGACTTAACAATCATAAAGAGGTTTTTGTGTAGTATTTGTATTATGGGTAAAGGAATGTAAATGCTTGGTAGTGTTGATCCACCATGTGATGTATATTCTTACAAAGAATTCAATGCCCACATCATAGTTATGTCAAGGATCGTGGATAGTGGAGGAATCTCAATGTTGTATTGATTACATGAAAATTTTCCATTCACAATTTAGTTGGGTATATAGTCTATTATTAGTAGAAGTGTGTAATCTTTATTAGCAATGAAGCCTTAGTGAAGATCAAATAATAGAGGTGATTATTGTGAATGATGGTTAGTTCAGATGCACAATTAGGTCAAATAAGATCATCAATATTATGACAAAGAAGTTTTTGTTAAGTAGAGGTTTTGGCTCTACCCACCAATGGTGGAATTATCTCTTATTTCTAAGTGATGTGTAATTTTTATCCTATGGTTAAATGTTATATGTTTAAAAACCATAGTCCTATTGTAATGGAATCGACTTATTATGTAGTAAGTGATTATTGTATTAATTATTTAAATTTATATTCATATTTTGTTATAAATTATATTTTTAATATAGTTTTCATATACTCAGTTAATATTATTTTATCAACCATGTTTCTATAGTTAGTGGAAAAATTATTGATTAAGGCCTTAAATCTTAGAAACACATTCAAGGATAGTCCTGTAAGAAACCATTTTGGTTTATTTAAGGATCCTAGGAGACCCATGGGAAAAGTGAGTTAAAATGGTCCCTGATTAATTTTTTTTCAGCTTCTTAATAGCATAGTTTCTGAAACTCAACACCAAAAATTAGACTAGATGTGCCTTCCTTCTTGAAGAGAGTTATTTTTGTGCTTAACACACACTTTTAAGCTCTTAGAAACTAAGAGGAGGCATATCCCTTAAGTTACCTATATATTTTTGGATCCCCTTCATGTTGAAATGGTAATTAAAAAATTAAAATCAGCTCTAAATGGCCATGAATGGCCATAAGTACTCTTGACGACCCAAAATTATTTTTTAATAAAACACATTGAGAATCTAGAGGGAGGTCCTAAGGGGACTGCTTACTTCCCCAAAATAATTTTTTATCAATGATATCTCTCCAAATTGAATCTTATAGTCAAGGACATAAAGGTTGCCATTAATGGATATGTAAATACCTTTTTTATTCATATGGGATCCTGAAATGTCCTTGATACATGTGAGCATTGTTAGATTCAAGATTCACCAAAAAAATAAATAATAAAATTTTGATTTGGAAACCTTATCATATGCATTTTTGTTCACATGACCCCATTAAGGGTAGTTATCCAAGGTCTCGAGGTATGAACATGAAGGATATTGAGATCTCTATCTTATTAGGGATAGCTTGCGTCATTTTATTTCCATTTTAAGGCCACATAAGAACTTGTTGAATTTATTATAAGCCACATTAGAAAAATTAACTCAAATTCAAATTAGAATTCCAATTATGATTTAAGTTGTGAATCCGAGTAGTTTTATTAGATGGAATCACATATATTTCAATTTGAACCTTATAGAGTACATGAGTGGGTCATTTGACCTAGGACCATGCAGATGCCCATCTCGTATTAATCATGAGCTCAGATCAAGAAGTAGGGGCTATGTGGCCTACCATTATCATAAAATTCATGTAGGTAATTCATGTCGCATTGGGTTAGTTGGTGAAAATAAGGTCCACATGGACACTGAAATAATAATGTCACCATTGATACATTTGTAACCTAACTTGATGTTTCATGTGGCTTATTTTATTAGACACTTGGAGCATTGTAGGTCACTTTGTATGTGTAGTCTACATGATTAAAAAATCATTGTATTTTTTCAATTTATTCATATAAAAACTAAGCATTAAATTTGGTATCATAATATGGTTTAAACGTTGAGAGTTTTACAAATTATTGTTTGATACCGCTTATTTTATAGAAAAATAATGCATGTATTTAGTTGTGTTGTATGCCACAGTAAAGATGTAGGTAAGTAATTAATAATGCTTTATTGAACCTATATGGACATGAAACCATGAAATATTTGGGTGAATTAGAATATGCTTTATGATCACTCAGTGTGATTATTTATTATTATAGAGATATTTGTGATATTTTTCATAGCTTCTACTAAAGAGTTTGATATTGTGGAATGGATTGTGAGAATTTTATCCACATACAAATGGTATATGAGATGCTCTCATATTTTGTTAGAGATAGGAGGGCCTCACACAATACCAATACTTTATCCTTGGACTTGTTAGACTTTTTTTTGACCTTAGTATAGAGTTTCTACACTTGAGCCTATCTTATTTTTTTGGTCTCCACACAAAATAGACCTGAAACATGAACTATTATACATCCACCTACTTAAGAGATTAGTTGGGATTTGGTGAAGGCTTGGGTTAGAGGATAAATCAAAGTTTTATGAGGTCATGTGATCACAAGGGCCAAATGGATATTACCTAAAGATTAATTTATTTTATGCTAGGCCTCTATGACTTCCTCATAACTTTGGGCATACATATAATACCCTTGAGGACTTAAAATATAATTCTTGGGATATATTTACCCTATTTATTTAGATGAAGTGTGTTGGTCATAGCAAGAACTTAAAGTCTCATGTGTACTTGTGGTCAAGATAGGACTTTCTAGTGTCACTAACCACCTTTTTAAGAAAGAATAGCCTTGATACTCAAGTGGATTATGTATATGTATTCTTGATGCTAATATCACCTTTATAAATAGATCCATTTTGACAAAACATTTGGTGAGACCATCCCATACTTAATAGTGGTTGATTCTTACCTTGTAAGTGGCTCTACATAGATTTTGGGCTTAGTCACTCCTTAGGTCAAAAAGCTTTCCTCGATAGACTGTATAGGGTTACTGAGACCTTGGGGACATGCTTAGTATACATAAGGGAAAATAAACTCATTAATTTAAACATGGGTTTACATTTGAATACTATCCATATATGTATAAGTGTTTCACAATATTATAATCAACTTGTTTGATGGATTGGTGATTCTAAAAAAAGACCTTATCATGGAACTTCATGTGGATCACATTGTTTTCATATTTCTCATGGTAAGTGATCCTCATATCTAATTTTTTGTGAGATATGTATTATTGGTAAGAATGTGATGGAGTGTATTTATATTCAAATTTGAAATTGATGATGTTTGTTGAGGAATTTTTGAACCTTGTGTGGAATTTTTTTACCAATTAGGTGTAATAATTGACTTTATTAAGTCATAAATATGTAAGAGTTATGTGAATTTCCTCTTGTAGCATGTTTTATTAATACTCGAGACATACAAATTTAGTTTGGATATTAATATCTAAAGTTTTGGTTATCAAAAATTTGAGGTTATGACACATTTTTGGGAATATTTTATATTGCAAAAACATAGTGTTTACTCAGAAGGCTGGATCCTACCTCCATATTTTTGGAGCATCTTGTTATGTTCTATGTGTCAAAGATAAATTAATTTATTTTGAGTGAAATGAGTCACATATTCATATCCTAGTATAGGATAATTATTAGATGGTGGTGATACCTAATAGAGAGGGTTTAATATGAGCTAAGATGGTATTGATATATGGAAATTTATTTCAGAACTATAAGTATCCTTAACCCCTAATCAAATGTGCCCTATTTTTAACATAAACATGATTATGATATAATTTTTATATTAGACTTGTATTATGTATGTGTATACACATAAATTTTATATTATAAATATGAAAACATAAATTTTTAAATATATTTAGCATACATGAATTTTGCATACACAATTGCATCTTGTGTGCACTTTCCCCTATTTATTTATCTATTTATTGACTTGACCAACCTAATTTACCAACACACATATTCAAGATATCCATATTATATGATATAACTCTCCATTATCTTGAATAGTATTTTGATATATTCTAAATCAATGATATTACTTATCTAGATAATAATGACAATAGTTAGATGCTAGTAATTACCGTAGATATTTGTCAATATTGTCCAAAGATCTTTAGTGATTATTTTTACTTGGATCAACCTAAGCACATTTATTATATCAGCTGTGTGGGAATACCAAAGAGTCATCTATAAATATAAATCAAGTCTAATTCAATTTCTATCTAGCACTCATCTAGGCAAGGTTTAGAAATCTATTTGCACATCCTTGAGACATTATCCAAAACCATACAAATTTTATAACCCTAAAATTAATAGTCCAACATCCAAGTTTGAATAAGTGTAAGTTCAAATTTGTATGTTTTTTATTGTCAAAATAAAAAATCATTACACAATATTATAGTAATTCATTATTGATCATACATACACATATTGAGAGAAATACATGTGATTTGAACCCTCAAATTATTAGAACATAAGAAATTCTCAGTCATGTATAAGTTATTTTTGGGGGTAATCCAACACATATTTTACCCTTTGCTTCAAGTTAATATAGTTTTGAAATTTGATCTAGGGTTTTAAGTAAAAAGAAGATAAAATCATAATTTTTGCATAAGAACAAGGATAAGAAATCACATTAAAATAATTTTGAAAGGTAGGTGTGGTTATCTATGGAAGTACAACTTGACAAAACCAATAGGGATAGTAACATAGATAGTGAACATTACTAATTTTCATATTGTGTATATTTTATCGACAACATTTACACGTGTTTTTTAGTCTATTTACTAAGATGAGTAGTCAAATAGATATATAAAAAATATCAATAGAATGTACAAATAAAGTGATAAATACAAATAATAAAATTAGTTAAGTGTCTACCATCTCTTCTTTACTTGGTTATTTATATATTTAATAATGAAAATCCATTTATCTCTTGCATTCAAATTTTAATTTTATGTTAGATCTTATACAATCTGAATTTTAATAGTTTTGGCCTATTTTAATCCACTAAGTTTAAAATAATTAAAAACATTTTGGTAAACTCGACATTGGATTTAAGTACAAAATACCCTAGGTATTTATACCTTAGGGTGTCATCTTATTATTTTTAGGGTTTTGAATCTAATTTATGATTTCCCCTTTTTCTCATAAGCAAAAACCTATCATAGTTGTAATGTATGTTGATAATTTATGTTTTGTAATTCAAGTGATGATTTCATAATTGCATATTTATTTCCTAGAATATGTAATATGTTTCAAAATCATGTAATGAAATGGGTTAATTTTATTTACATAAAAACTAAGGATGATGATAAAAATTAAGAATTCTTATCTCTCATTAGTAAGACATGTTGTTTAAATATCCATTCTGAGATACTTTATATTACTACTCGATGTGAAAGGGTATGTGTGACTCCTTTCATTCCTCCTCCCCATAGACATTAAGGAAGTGATATCAACCATAATTCCCCCATTATTCACCATGTGATTTTATTAGATTCTACTATACCCAATACACCTCCATTTCTAAAAATAGGGACCCTTTTTCAAATTCTACAAATCTGTGTTATAAATTGAATATTCAACTTGATCAAGAACTAGTATTAAATATCTTATGATGATCTAGTTTATTAACACATAATATTTATTTGACTTTATCTAATGTTGCTACTATTTGATTATTATGTTTTCATGTTGTAGGTTTAATGGGTCTCATTCATGAGAACATTTCATAGGGGCTTCATACTTTAATGATTAAATTGAATCTTTATTATGAGTAACCCTTGGTCTTTAATCATCTAATTAGTTCTATGTTTAAATTATGTTAAAAAGCCTTAGTCTAAGTATGTTAGCATAGGTCATTTTTAAAATAAGATTCAAATAAAAATAGGGTCAAAATTTACTAGAGATCACTTTATTATATTTTGAACTTAGTTTGAAGATTTATCCCAAAAATTTAGTCCAAAAGCTTCATACTAAGTCCTATATTTCCTAAAGCCCCTAGTCTAGTTTGTTGTTCACATGGGGATAGACTTTATTTTTTATAGTCTCTAAAAAGCTTATTTATTTTATTCTAGTTTATGCCCATAGAAATGGACCAACTTGAAAGTAACAGGTGTCAAGATCATGCATAAAGTCAAAATTCAAGCACTTAGATCTATGATGCATGTTAACTTGCACATTATAGATCTAATAGTGTGAGATTAACATTTCTAATTTTGGCCCACATACCAAGATTTTTCTTGGATTGAATAAATGAGCATAGTTCTAGAGTTTTTAAGGTTTAAAAGATCACTTACACAAGTTTTGAAGATCCAAACCATCACCAAGACATCATGCAAAAATGGATGAGTCTTCTTACTTGTACATTTTATAAGTATGCTAAAAAATGCTTACGAGGCTAAAGGATCTCATAGAATCAATGTTATTAGTGTCAAGATCTTACTCTACAAAATTCATGTCTTGATGAGATTTCTATATCAAGATATAAGCCTTCAAATATTAACTTACAAAATAGGATGTGCATGTGAATGTTAACATTAAGCTCAATAATTAACCATTCTGTGTTCAAAGTGTGACAATGGCACAAACGTTAAAGACATTCATGCTGATGTCAAATTATGGGTGTGTAGGCATCAAAATTAAGCTTAGAAATTAACTATTTGGTGTTTAAAGTGTGATGACCATGTGAACATCATTGACAGTTGCATAAACATCATTAATGGTCATGTGGATGTCAAAATAAATATTCATAATTATCAATTGGGGTTTAAAGATTGATGGTCATGAAGATGTCAATGATAGACATTCAAATGTCAAATGATGGGTGAAAAGACATTAATTTTAAGCCATGGTAGATAGCCATTTGGATTCAAAAAATCTAAAGATAAATATACCGCATTGATTCATATAAATAGATCTAATGGTACAAGATCAATGGGACTTTTCAAAGGATTTGAATCTAGTATAAATTGACACATGTCATGATCTCATGAGATCGAACGTAACAATTGACTTTGATCTCATTTCAATAAATCACAAAGTAGGGGCATGTGTCCAAAGGTAACAACAATCATGTTTTCATTAAATGGATAGATTGGCATGGACATTGCTACATGGACATGACAAATTGGATTATGAACAAGTGAAGAACACATGAGTCTTAGACTTAATATGGTTAGTGAATGTAAAAATGAAGATCTGGTAGTAGAACAAGAGAAGACCATAGTTATTTAGGCATCTCAAAGATTAAGTTGACACAACATATTATCTTAAGATAAAGACCTTGTAAATCCTTTCAAATGAGTTTTCTATTCTGTAAAGGTAGGGGAAACATGTAACACATAGTAATAGGACATTAGTCCCAATTAAGTAATGATTTTGGTTTTGAGGCATTGGTAAATGGGTACTTATCCTTAATGCTTGACTAACTTCCATTAGAAATGGATAACTTAAAGTATTTGATAGGTTGTTCTCACAACTTGTAAAAGGAAGTATTAATCTATAAAAGAAGTTTTCATGCAGTTCAAGCTTTAATTTTAAAAAAAAATTGACCTTCTTTCTCCATATGTACATGTTTCATAGATTTTGTAAAGCCTAACTTAAAATGATGACTGTAAGAAAACTCTTATATGGTTTTGACCACAGTTAGAACTCAAGTTCTATCACATGTAATGAATTTTCATGGACTTGGAAGATGAGGTGACCCCTTCCCCCAGCCTATTTAAACAATTGTAATCCACTAGTTGGAGGGGTGGGAAATTTTTTAATAGACAAGAGTAGAAGCAATTTTGATTGTTATAAAATGTGTTTGTGTATTCTCTCTCCAATTTCTATGTGATTAAGCTTAGCTTTTGATTGCATGATTCAATAATTATTAGTGTGTAAATGATGTGATGAATTATTTCTTCTCTTGATTGATATGCTAGTCTTAGATGTGGAAAATCTATTAAATGATCAACAAATTACATTAATTATTAGTAATTAAGTTAACTGATTCATAATTTTGAATGTGTATGAGTGCTTTATTTTGATATAGTTTTCTATGTGTGTTCAAAATCGACCTTATATACCTCATTAGCTTGAGCCATAATATCCTAATTAAGGGTGTACAAAAACTACTTCAAAAGTGGTAACCTTTGACTAAGACTTGTGAGTTTCCTATATCAGTATCCCCTTATATGTATAAACTATGTCTAACTGTGTGTGTGCAATAGATGCTTGTAATAGACATAGGTTTTGAAATCCCTTATCCATTTAGAAACCAGCCAAAGAGGTGATTCTTGAAAACCATAGAGTATTATTTTATACCTTACCCTTCCCTCTTTTTTGAGTTTTTTGATATCTATCCACTTTAGATTAGCAACCAGCCACACATCCAACTCATGTAGGAATTCACTACCCTTTAGAGATCACACCTCTATCCAAAAACCTTGCCAACAACTTGCATGCCCTACCAGCTATTTAATTAATAGGTTGTTCTAATTGAATACCTACAAATCATGCCCTAGAGTGAAGTTTACCTCCATTGAGATCCTAAAATGTTAGAGGTTACCTTGTTGACTATGGTGTGCATAAAAACTACATCAATAGTTTCATTGGTGTTAGAGGGAGGGGCTAACTATTGATAATAGTAGTTGTTATTTACATAGAGTTACATTAGAGTCACCTAGGAGAGTAACTAGATCTAATGCATAGGCTATTTTTTTAGTCTCACCCTTGTCAAATAATAAGAGACCTAGAACTATGCCAACAACCCCATTTCACAATAATCCACCTCTTCTAATTGGGAACCCTTTAACTGTAAGTAACTCTTTAATGGTTAACCAACCAATGAATCAACCACCTTGGTTAGTTAGATCTACTATTGTTGTCCCTAGAGATGTACATGATTTACCTAATAATATTGAAAGGTACCTACCTTCCTTTTCTCCTTTAGGAGCAAGGATAATAGAGGAACACATCAAATCTTTTAAATCTGCTTCAAGATTAATGAATGTTGTCAATGAAGATATAAAAATTAGATTATTACCTTTTACATTAATAGATGCTTCTTATGATTGGTATTTAAATCTAATAGAGAACTCTATCACTTTTTGGAATAAGTACCAAGCTATTTTTCTTGCATAATTTGGATAGGTTACCAATCCTCGTTTGGTATATCATCACTTCACCAGATAAAGAGAGAGCCTAATGAACCTATCCATGATTTCAATATAAGGTTTTAAAATATGTATAACTAGTTGACCCCAAGGTACAAACTAGAAGCTACATTAACATTGAAAATGCACAAGAATGATTTAGACCCAATCACTATCATGTTCTTGAGAAGAGCATCCATGGTTAATAATATGGCATTAGCATATGAAGAGGCCATCAACATAGATAGACATCTCAATACCAAGACACCTAGCATACCTAATGTCAACAATGACATCCTAGTATTGAATCCAATACCACACATGAAGCAAAATATCCTAGCATTCAATTAGAACTAACTCTACACATTCCCTCCATTAATGTAGAAAACACAGCTAAATTTTAGCTTCATGATAATCATATGTTAGGAAATGGTTACTGTTGATGCGAAAAAATGCACTGAGTGATAGGAAGTCAAACTCATGTCTTCTTCTTGCAACATGGAAACTCCCCTCTCACCTGTGGGAGTGGTGAAGCTGGAGGGGAAAGTCTCTAGGTAAGGGCTAGCTCCCTCTGATGTATCATTGTTTGTTCCAGTAAGTGCAAAATATTGGTATATATATAAACTAGGGGGATGAAAAGGGAGGAAAATTATAGGAATACAAACTAATCTAAGGAGGAGATACACCAAAACAAGATGACCTTCTCACACCCACTCTTGAATCAAACAATTACATACATACACTCAGACTTGGCAGAAAGACTAGGGTGCAAGAAATTGGCAGGGAGGTTCTTATGAAAACATAAGAATAGGGACTCACCAAGATGCTCTGAAATACATACTATAAATGACTTCCTCTGTTTTATACTTCCAAATAGAGCTCTCTTATTAGCTCTAGAAAATGGCGCTTTGTGGATAGCTGGTGTGTTGGTGCTTGAACTTGTGAGAGCATTAAAAGACAATGACTGAACACAAATCAAACACTTAGAACATACATAGAATATCCATCCAAAAAGAGGTAAAAAAGCTATATTTATTTGATTCAAGTGAAAATTTCAGCAGGGTTGTGCCTTGAAAAATTTGTCAAAAGATGTTTTTAAAATGACCAAGTCACGAACTTATAAAAAAACAAAGAGGAGACTCATTGGTGCTTTCTGCTTGCAAGTGGCCTATCGCATCTTCATTGGGAAGAAGAAAACACTGTAGTTGATGTCATCCCTCTGTTGGAACCATGTTGGCCGCCTTGTCTCTTCTTTATTTTGTCTTATCTGGCCTGTTCAGCCCCAGGGGTGAACTTTCAGTAGGGCGCTTCACTTTGGGCTCTTTCTAGTTGGTGCTTTCTCAGTTTGAATACAAATGGTTATCTTCTTGTTAACTTTGACATCCTCAAGGACGTCCTCATGCTTAGCTAGATTCAGGTGGCCATTAATTCCTTTGTGGCTTGCTTTTTTTCCTTCGTGGCTTGCTTTTTTTCCTTCGCGGGCACCCTTCCCCTTATTAGTCGGGTCACTATTTGCTTGGACTACTGACGGGCCTTCTTAATTTCTTTAGCAAGTCCCTATTTATTGCATAGACTGTTGATGGGTTCCCACAGGCCTTAGACTGTCTCTCAGCTTTAAAAGTTTTCCACATACTTTTGTCTGCAGTCATTTCTCACAGATAAAAAGTCTGCAAAAATGTGTTTGGGCTATTCGTTGTGTTTCCTACAGGCCTTTTGTCTATGGGAATTTCTTGTAGACAAAAATTCCATGGAAATTCCCTTTGTTTTTATTTCGTGTAACCCGCCCCTTTGCATTGTAAATGCCTACCTTCCTTGTCATTTGCTTGAACTTTTGATATATGCAGGCTTAGTCAATTTTAAACCAAATGAAGTTTGAACTGAATTTTAAACTGAACATGATTCTCCTTTGCAAATGTCTACCATGCTTAAAATGTTTAAACTTGGACTAAGGCCAATGAACTAGATGCGAACCAAAGAACTAGGCTGATGACTAGAGTGTTGCACTGAGCTCGAACAAGGCCATGGGACTTTGAAGAAGATAAAACAATTATTGATGAACCAACTAGGAGGACCAAATGACTGACACAATCATGTTGAACCAAGTAGAGAACCACTGGTATGAACTTGTGTAACTTAGAAATAACTATCTTCAAAAAGCAAGGGGAGAAGGTGAACAATTTTGGCTTGTGAGCAAAAATTGGTCAACAGATTGGTGATTCACAGGGGAAGCATGCCTACTATGCTTAGAAACCCAGTTGCCTTGAAAATCCATTGGGCATAGAGTTAGATGTAGCTATGAAAATTTAACAATAGCCCCAAGAGATTCGAGAATCAAACATGCAGAATTTACCCCACACAAAGGAAAAAACACACAAGGCTAAAAACACTACTTGTGCAACTGCACTTAGGGAAAATAAGAAAGAAAACAAGGGAAACTATGTATAGCAGAACCAAAATTCAATGGCAATGCTTCAAATGTATCCCATTAACTGGGATACACAGTTCTTCACCATCCAACTTGGAGAGTTGAAATGCATTATGCTACTTGCACTGAGTGATTATGTAAGGACCGCTCCACAGGGTGTCAAATTTTGCATGCTTTCTAGGCTTAACTCGGTCTTCATCCCATTTCAAGATGATGTCTCCTTTAGAGAAATCTTTTGACGAAGATTTCTTGTCAAAGTTTCTTTTTACTTGTTGTTGGCAACTAGACATAGAAGCCATGGCAAGATCCCTTATCTCTTGGAGCTCCATTAGCTCACACAGCTTGACCTCCATGCTGGTTCCTTCTTCTAACTATAGCTAGTGAGTGAGATCCAATGCTGGTATTTAAGTGAGATGGGAAGCCTAGCTTCCCTTCCATATATGAGCATATATGGAGAATTTTTGATTGATCTCTTTAGAGTGATTCGGTCGACCCATAGAGCTATCTTCAACTTGGCATGCCAAGTTCTCTGATTTTCTTCCATGGTCTTCTTTATAATTTTGATCAAATTTTTGTTGGTGGACTCAGCCAGCCCATTCCCCTATAGATAATAATTTGATGAAGTGCTGAGGTATATGCCATACTTAGCACCCATTCACTTATTTTAGCTCCCAAAAAAGCCAAGGCATTATCTGAGATTATGGTGGTTGGAACCCCAAATCTTGTTATCAGGTCTTCATAAAACTCTAGGACTGTGCTTTCATTTGCCTCCTTTAGAGTGATGGACTCCACCCACCTGGTGAAATAATCCATAGCAGTCAGCACCCACTTGTGCCCAATGCTAGAGGGAGGATTGATCATCCCTATGAAATCTAAGCCCCACTTAATGAATGGTTGCTCAACTTGAATGGGCTATAGAGGCATGGCAGCTAATCACTATTTTCCATTGAAAAGTGTGTACTTCTAGCAATTTATTACCTAGGCATGGTTGTCCTTGAAAAGAGTAGGCCAAAAATAGCTGGCTCTCATTATCCTTGCTACCATAGCTCTAAGGACGAAGTGACCACCTGCTGGCCCATCATGGAACTCAGCCAATACCTTATCAGCTTGGTTTTACACCTTAGAAGGACCCTAGAGAGATCCCTCCTAAACAATACTTCATCAACCAAGACATAAGGGAGAGACTAGAGTTTAAAATACCTTCTGTCGGTCTTATCAAGACCCTGTGGGCACTCACCGATAGTAAGGAAATGTCTCATGTCCAGCGTCCAATCCTTTATGACATTTGGTTCTTCGGCAGTGTTTGCATCATGAATTAACAAGTTATCTTCTCTTTCTTGCTTTAAGTTTGCAGTGAGATGTTCACATAGGCCTCTTCCCCTCACCAACTTGGTGATCTTAATGTCTATGTCATACTCCATCACTTTGGTAATCCACCCTGCCCTCTTCTCATTCAGGTCTTGATTAGTCAAGAAATCCTTGACGCCAGGATGTGGGACCATAAGGTGAATCCTATTGTTAGACAACATATGCCTAAATTTCTTCAGGCTCCGCACTACTGCTAGGACTTGCTTCTCTACATATGTGTACCTGACTTTGAAGTCCTCTAACCCTTGGCTGAAAAAAGCAAGTGGCTATTCAAGGTCATCACCGTTAGCTTGGGTAAGCATGGTGGATATCACCTCTTCATTGATGAAAGTATAGAGGTTGAAGTCTTTGCTAAAGTCTGGGCTGATCAAAGTGGGAGCCCGAGTTATGGCCCGCTTGATGGCCTCAAAGTTGTCTTTCCTTTGAGCTATCCATTTGAAATCCTCACCTTTCTTTAGCATAGGGGTGAGTGGTTTGAATATCTCTACAAAATTCAAAATGAACCTTCGAATGAAATTTATTCTACCAAAGAAACTCTACAGGCCTTTCTTGTGCTTCAGTAGGGACATCTCCAGGATAGAGTGAACTCTCTCAGGGTCAATAGATAAACCCACTTTGGACACAATGTGGCCAAGGAGTTTCCCCTCATGAACAATGAACACACACTTCTTTAGATTAAGAGAGATGCCAAACTCCCTATACCTTTCAAAAAATTTCTTGAGGTGCTCTATGTGTTGGCTCGCTTCCTTGGAGAATACCATCACATCATTGAGGTAGACTAGCACATTGTTATTCATCAAGCCTCTAAAAGCCATATCCATGGCTCGCTAAAAGGTAGCACCAGCATTAGATAGCCTAAAAGGCATCTTCTTGTAGGCAAAAATTCCCCATTTAGTAGTGAAGGCTATTTTGTGCTAATCACAACCTCGCACTAGAATCTGATTATACCCTAAATAACCATCCAAGAAGGAGAAACGTTCGCTACTTGTCAGCTTCTGAAGGATCTGCTCCATGCTTGGAAGGGGATAATGATATTTTAAAGATACTTTATTAAGGTCTCTAAAATTGACACACAGCCTAATCTCCCCATTCTTCTTTCTAACAGGAACAAGGTTGGCCAGCCAGCTGGAGTGCTTGATTGGAAATATAATTCCAAACTCAATCAATTTGGCCAATTCCCTCTGCATGAGGGGCTCAATTGTTAGATTGATAGGTCTTTGCTTCTATGTGACTAGCCTAGTGCCTTCTTTGAATTTAATGGTGTGTTGGGCAAGCCTTGGGTCAAAGCCCTTCAAGTCACTGTAATCCCAAGCAAAGACATTAGAGAATTCTTGACACAACAGAATGAAAGCTCACCTTTCTTGAAACGTGTAGACCTTTCCAAGTGCAAACAACTTATCCTTGAAGATTTCAACCCTTTCATAATTCTCCTCTTTGGTTGTGATGCATGCCTTGTCATTTATTAATTGGTCATCTCTATTAAATATGCTTTCAAGCGTGACCAACCCTTTAGGGATTTTATTGTTCTTCAACTGAACAATCTAATTGCCGTATTGCTATTGCAATTTCACTTGATTTTGTGTAGTGAATTCAACTTCTTCTTTTAAGAAAAAATCTATTTGTCGGTTGCTTTCGAAGACCTACCAATTTGTAATGTTATCCAGGACAGAGGGCCAAACTACCACTTTCAAGTGGTGTGAACCACAACCTCGGCTTATTTCCTTTGAAACGTAAAACTGGGTGCCAACTGTTGCCAGCCTATCCACTTGTTTGTTTTGCTCTCTAGAAATAGAGGTGATATTGAAAGCAAGAAAATCCTCCACCAAGTCCCATACTCTATGCTTGTAAGACTTCAACAAGGAATTCTTGGTCAAATTTAGGCCTCTCACTTGATTTATAATCAACTTGTTGTCTCCCAAAACTTGCAACTCCTTAATCCCTCTTTTTCTTGCCCATTCAAGCCCATGGATCAAAGACTCATATTCTAAAACATTACTTATGCAAGAGAATTGGAAATGAAAAGCTAAAAAGTACCTTTCCTTTGAAGGGGAGACCAACATCGCCCCACCACTAGCACCCAGCTTACTTCTGGAACAGTCAAAATACAGCTGCCATAGGCCAAGGTCCTCTTGATCTGCCTTCATTAAATTTGGCATGAAGGCACCCTCCTCATGCATATAATAAACTTTAAGGTCTACCTCCTCAATGAACTTGTAAAGATCATGCTCGAATTATCATTTCCCCACTCATCCAAGAGTAGGTCTGTGACCCCTTCAAGGGTGGAGGAAAGAGCTTGGTCTATCTGGGACTCTTCTGAGTCAATGATTGTGTAACTAACATTTGCTACCTTGGGCATGTATGGTTCTAGATGGTCCTTGTAGAGTGGCTCAAACTCAATTTTCACCTTGGTCCCATACTTGGTTTTAAAAACTAGATATGACCAATTTGCTACTAGATAGCCACCTATCTTTGATGTGATGTCCCTGGACAAGCAGATTGCAAAATAAGGGGGAATGTCTGCCACCATTATATCATGGGGAATTGAGAAGGTTGGGAAAGAATGCAATGTTAGGCCTAAACCCTTCATAATTCCAACTATTTTTTTAGGTGTCCCATCTAGCTGTAGGACTCCTTTGTTCATCTCTTCATACTTTAGTCCCATCTTGTCAGCAATGCTCTTGGGCATCACTGAGGTGCTAACCTCACTGTCAATTATGCAGTTATGTGCCAAGAAGTCCCCAATGATCAAGGATATGTAAATAGGGGAAGTTTTCTCTTCCTTATTTACCTAACCTAAAGTGGAAGGGTGTCCATTTGTCATCAAGACATTATTAGTGCTAGCTGGGACAGCTTGACAATCCAGCTCATGTAATTCTTTCTTCAACACGTCCTTCTAGCCTGGAAGAGACAATGAATCCCATAAAGAGATATTCATGTGTAACTTCTTCATCTAGTCCACTATATTGATTTGAGGGCTTCCTCCCTTCAAGTTTTCTTTGGGGTTGATTCCAAGCTGAAATACAGGTTGAGAAGCTGAAATACAGGTTGAGGGGCTAAAGGTATAGATGACTGCCTAAAATTTGGGGCCTTTAAATTGGAGTGTGATGGAGAAGGTGCTGATGCTACCTGAGTAGTGGCCTAGGATTCTATCACTACTCTTCTTTTGAACCTTGTGTTAGCTATAACACAATCAGCCTGATTGTCTGTAGTGCCCACATAATTAACTGAGTAAAATTCCCCTTCCATGTGGTTCATCAGGGTAGAATTTGGCTGGGCCTAATTGCTACTCATGTTGGGTTGCATTGAAGGCTCGAAGACCTGGGATTGAGTGGCTATTTGGTTGTCTACATTCTAAAAATAGTTCATCATCTCATTTGTGTAAACAGCCTGTTCTTGATTATACCCCATGGTCGAACAACTTGGCTGCTCTTTTACTAGATTATTTTGAACTGGCACCATGACTTTAGATGATGAAGGGGGCCTGAGTTGTAATTTTAAAATGGTCTGGTCTGAGTGAGCTGACCTTATCCTTGATTAGAGCCTTGAAAAGTGGGTCTAGGAGCTTGACCATAATGTTGATATCCCTGGTTCAGCCTATTGCTTTGAGCTTGCTACCTTTTAAGGGCTACAAGTTTGTTTGACATGTTTTGCAATAGGCTTTTAACCTCATGAAGTTCATTAGATAGAGTGGCAGCTGGCTTTTTAACACTAGGCAAAGGGGCCATTATTGGAGCAATAGTTTGAATTGGGGGCAACATTTCTAAGAAGAGTGGCATGTGAGGTCTAGGGGCTATTTTCTTAGCTTGAACTAAGCAATTTTTGGCTACTTTGGCAATGTCATAAGCAGCAAGTAGTATATGTCCTCCCATAGATTGGATCATCATAGCAATATCACTGTTTAATGCCTTTAAATAGTACAAGAAAGTGTAGCTGGGAGTCGGTCTTACCAAGATGGGAATTCTATCCCAAGTCTTTTGAAAATGCATGTTGAAGTCTTGCATATACTCGTACAGAGCTCTCTTTATAGTCATTAGTTGCTCAGCAAGTGAGAGACCATCACTCTTTTCCCCAAAATGATCTGTCAATTGAGTGCCCAATTTTTTCCAAGAATGTATTGAATTCATAGGCAAGGTGCCATACCAGTCAAGAGCTTTGCCTTTTAGAGATAAAGCTAGCAGTCTGATGGCAATGTTTTCTTTTGTTAGATTGTGAATATTGGAAAGGTTGGCAATATTCCTAATATGCTCAATGGGTGTAATAGGTCCCACTCCATCAAAAGAAGGTACATTCTTGAGAGTTGTTCCCAGAATTGGATCGTAGTGTGGGAGATTCAAGGGACTCTCACCACGAAAAGCTATAAAAGGCAATGCCATGGCTGTAATTGGCTGTAATTGAGGTTCTATTGTGACTGTGTCTCTTATAACAGGTCTACGAGGATTGGCTACTGGATATGGATGGATCCTCTCAAATCATAGTCTTTTAGCAGAGTTTAAAGGTAATTCAATGAAATCAAAAGGAACCCCTCTTGAAGCAGACCTTGTAGTGACCTTAGGCATAGAAAGTTAAGCAACTGGTCTTAATTTGAAAATTGAAGCTCTTACCAGTGGAGTCGTCGGATGCTGGAAAACTTTAATTCACTGTATCAAGACCAGCATCAATCTTGAGACTTTACTTCATTGAAAACTATGTGTCCCACCAGGCGTGCCAAAACTGTTGGCACAGGAAAATGCACCCAGTGATAGGAAGTCAAACTCCTATCTTCTCCTCACAACATGGAAAATCCCCTCTCAACTGTGGGATTGGCAAAGTTAGAGGGGAGAGTTTCTAGGTAAGGGCTAGCTCCCTCTGATGTATCATTGTTTGTTCCAGCAAGTGCAAAATATGGGTATATATATAAACTAGGGGGATGAAAAGGGAGGAAAATTATAGGAATACAAACTAATTTAAGGAGGTGATAAACCAAAACAAGATGACCTTCTCACACCCACTCTTGAATCAGACAAATACATACATACACTTAGACTTGGCAGAAAGACCAGGGTGTAGGAAATTGGTAGGAAGGTTCTTATGAAAACACAAGAATAGGGACTCACCAAGATGCTGTGAAATACATACTATAAATGACTTCCTCTATTAAATACTTCCAAATAGAGCTCTCCTCCTGTCAGCTGTAGAAAATGGCACTTTGTGGATAGCTGGTGTGTTGGTGCTTGAACCTGTGAGAACATTAGAAGACAATGACTAAACACAAATCAAACACTCAGAGCATACACAAAATATCCATCTAAAAAGAGGTAAAAAAGTTATCTTTATTTGATTCAGGTGAAAATTTCAGCAGGGCTGCGCCTTGTAAAATTTGTCAAAAGATGTTTTTAAAATGACCAAGTCATGAACTTATAAAATAAATAAAGAGGAGACTCATTGGTGCTTTTTTATTGTAAGTGGCCTATAACATCTTCATTGGGAAGAAGAAAACACTATAGTTGACGTCATCCCTCTGCTGCAACCATGTTGGCCACCTTGTCTCTTCTTTATTTTGTCCTATCTGGCCTGTTCAGCCCCAGGGGCAAACTTTCAGTAGGGTGCTTCACTTTGGGCTCTTTCTAGTTGGCACTTTCTTAGTTTGAATACAAATGGTTATCTTCTTGTTAACTTCGACATCCTCAAGGACATCCTCGTGCTTAGCTAGATTCAGGTCACCGTTAATTCCTTCATGGCTTGCTTTTTTTCCTTTGCGGGCACCATTCCCCTTGTTAGTCAGGTCGCTAGTTGCTTGGACTACTAACATGCCTTCTTAATTTCTTTGGCAGGTCCTTATTTATTGTGTAGACTACTGACTGGTTCTCGTAGGCTTTAGACTGTCTCTCAGCTTTAAAAGTTTTTTGCAGACTTTTGTCTGCAGTCATTTCTCATGGATAAAAAGTCCACAGAAATGTGTTCGGGCTGTTCGTTGTGTTTCCCACAGGCCTTTTGTCTGTAGGCATTTCTCGTGAACAAAAAGTCCATGGAAATTCCTTTTGCTTTTGTTTCATGCGACCCGCCCCTTTGCATTGTAAACGCCTACCTTCCTTGTCATTTGCTTGAACTTTTGATATATGAGGGCTTAGTCAATTTTAAACCAAATGAACTTTTAACTAAATTTTGAATTGAACCCGATTCTCCTTTGCAAATGTTTGCCATGCTTAAAACGTTTGAAATTGGACTAAGGCCAATGAACTAGATGCCAAACCAAAGAACCAGGCCGATGACTAGAGTGTTGCACTGAGCTCGAACAAGGCCATGGGACTTTGAAGAAGATAAAAAAATTGCTAATGAACCAACTAGGAAGACCAAATGATTGACACAATCATGTTGAACCAAGTAGAGAACCACTGGTATGAACTTGTGCAACCTGGAAATAACTATCTTCAAAAAGCAAGGGGAGAAGGTGAACGATTTTGGCTTGTGAGTAAAAATTGGTCAACAGTTACCAATAAAATCAATAATAATCTATGCCTTCTAATGATATTTTACAAGGTACTAACTCTACAAAGGTAGAACTAGATTCTATTTAGAAGATGGTTCAAAAGTTGAGCAATGATTTTTTAAATATGTAAAGGAACATGAGCAACACCAATATCCCAATAGGAAATCAGAATGAAGGATTCTAGAGGTATAACTAACCATTCAACAAACCCACAAACAACATGGAATAACTTAACAAGTTTCTAAAAATTAACATGGTAGAAACAACTCTTCCCAATTAGTACAAAATTCACAATACTTTTGAGCAGAGTAAGCTCAACTACATTGAATTTTGTAAAACATTTGAAATATTTCAAAGAGAGGTGGTTAGATAAGACTAGATGTATAATCTACCTAAATATCATTTGTATCCTAGCCCTTCCAACACTACCATGTTATTTTAAATTCAAAAGTTTTCCATTCAAGTGAAGATGATAATGAGTTGAAGGATAACATAGATGAAATTCATGCTTTCAAGCAATACCAAAAAGGTGGATACAATCTGAGGAATAAGCAACCACTCACAATGTCAACTCCTCCAAATACTATGGTCATTCTACCTAATCTTAAAGTTGACAACAATCCACCACCTCCAAGAGGGAGTAATCAACCTCAGACCAAGGAGGAACCTAACAAAGGATGATATAACATTATCAAAGACATGAAGAAGATCAAATAAAATATAAATCTTCTTGAGTTAGCTCAGATTATTAAACAAAATGAGTTGTTTAATAGGTCTATTACTATAAAAACACCTATGGAGAAAGTGAAAGCATCTATGAACAAATTGAAAGCATCTAACACCAATGTTATCTACAAAATCAAGCCAAAATTTCCACTTTTTTTCTCACTATCAGGGTATTCAGTAAGAATTCATAATTGTTTAGTTGATTCTAGAACAACTATCCTACATACTTTGATATGTCAAAATCTTGGTTTGATGCCAAACCCTTTAAAGAGGAAAGTTTCACAATTGGACAAGACAATAGTTCTTATAGTTGGTGAATTGAGGGATGTGCATATTCAAGTAGCATTTGAACCATGAGTCTAGACGACTATTGATATCCTTGTATTAGATATACCTAAAGGCCATAGATTATTTATGAGTAGAGATTGGTCCAAAATATTCAATGGATATCTTTCTACAGACTTTTCTCATATATGGATGCCATGGAGAGGAGTTACAAATCAAATAAAAATTAAAAAAGATCCAAGAATAAAGTATCCCATCATAGAATAAAATGTTAATAATGAAGAGGTAAAGTATGAGTCTCCTAGCCTTGGTGTTTACACTTTTACTACTCAAAATCAAGTATAGAAGCTAGAACGTAAGGGTTCTAAAAAACTATGTACTTTACACTTTGATGGTGCTAGATCCAAGCAATGATCAAGTGTAGGAATCAAGCTGATTAATCCACAAGGTAAAACATTATTGGCAATGTAAAAATTACAATTTCCATGCACAAATAATAGAGTTAAGTATAAGGATTTAATTATAGGATTACAAATTACACTTAAGAACAATGTAAATCAAGTATTAGTAGTTAGTGACTTAGAACTGGTAGTTAACCAAGTCATAAACAAATATCAATGCAAGTTATCTTATTTGAGAAGGTATAATCATAGAGTATGGGACCTAATTGAAAGATTTAAATCTTTAAACATAGTATCCCTCTCTAGAGAGAAAAATCAAGAAACTAATTTTCTAGTTATTGCTAATGTTGATCTGAAGCCCCTACAAGAATCTAAGGTAAAGAGGTTCTCTATTGAATTAGTGCCTTGTTCCTCTATTCCTGATAACATATAAAATTTCCATGTCTTTGGTAATCACCAAATAATTATTCAATTTCTAATAAATTCAAGGGAATTTGAGTCCCAAATCATTGATGACAAGGATATTAATCACTTCTATCAAGAGGAATCAGATGTGGGAGGTATTCTCCAACTTAAAGAAAATAGCATCACAACTAGGTTGGTCTCTTTGGAAAGGTCATTTGACATAGACCCTCAAGCTTAACAACTTAGACAACCCAATGTCAATGAATCATATTTCAAAAAGGAAATCTAGGAGATGAACATAGCCCACTCTATGTTAATATCTGTCTTAGTTGTACCCCAAAAGAAAGGCAATGAATTAAGGATTTAATCATCCACTATAAATACATCATTGTTTGGACATTTGAATACTTGAAAGTATATGACCCATAGGTCATTACTCATATTATTCCCTTGAAGCTATATCATAAGCGATTCAGATAGAGATAGAGAGCAGTCAATCCTATTTTATAGCCTCTCATCCAGAGAGAAGTGGAGAAGCTATTAAGCACAAAAGTTGTCTTTCTATTAAGACATTCTACCTAGGTGGCCAATTTGGTCTCAATAAGAAAGTATAATGGTGAGATCAGACTATGTGTGGATTTTAGGAACACAAATAAGGATTTTGATAAGGAAAATTATCCCTTCCCATCTTTATATCAGGTGATATAGATGGTAAGTAGTTTTGAAATGATGTCCTTCTTGGATGGATTCTTAGGCTATAATGAGGTACTAGTACAATCTGAAGACAAAATGAAGACTAAGTTTACTGATAAATGGGGAAATTATGCATATAAAATGATTCCATTTGTCTTAATAAACATGGAAACAACCTTTAAACACATTATGGATCATGCATTCAAAGGATTGTTTAGAAAATGCATAATCATTTACATGGATGATCTTATGGTGTTTTCAAAGCATAGGAAGGATCACATAAGTCACCTATAGTCCATATTTGAGATATGTAGAAGGTTTGGTATTTTAATAAACCTAAATAAGAGAATATTTGGAGTAACTAAGGGAAATATTTTGGGGTACATCATTACCAAAGATGGGATAACCATTGACCCAGACAAAATTCAAGAAATTTCAAGGATTGCCTACCAAATAACAAGAAGGATCTCAAATCATTCTTTGGAAAGATAAACTTCATAAGGAAGTTCATCTCAAGATTTAAATAAAATTTTAGACCTCTAAATGCCATGGTTAAACATGATGCCAAAATAGAGTGGACAACTAAAGCTCAAAAGTCCTTTCAAGATATTAAAGATGCAATATCATAAGCTCTAGTACTATTTAGTCCATATTTTAATAAATATTTCTACCTATATTCATTCACTTCAAAAAATATAATTATTTATATCATAACATAAAAAAATATTAGATCGAGCATCCAATCTCATTCATGAGCACAAATTTGAAATATGTAGAGCTCCAATATTCCATGATTGACAAAAAAAATTGGCCCTTATCAAAGTAGTAAAGAAATTTTGACATTACATCTTGAGGAATAAAATCAGCACCATTGTGCTTCATCCTAATATCAAGCTCATCCTAAAAAAAATTAATTAGGACAATTTCAGGGCAAGTGGATGGCAAAGTTATAAATATTCAATATAGAAATCAAACCTATAAAAATAATCCACGGTTAAGGCATCATTTAGCTCATAACTAAACCTGATCCATACATCACTATTGAAGAGATATGTGAGGCTCAAGTTTCCAAAGGGGATTGATATACTAATATCATATAGTAGTAACTTATAGTTACTTGTTCCCCAGGGCTTAATAGAGAACAAAAGAGGGATTTGAGACTTGAAACTACTTATTACATGATAAGAAGGGATTTCTCTATAGAAGAAACTATGAAGGTATTTACCTCAGGTGTGTGTCTGTAGAGGAAGTTAAAGAAATTTTAGAAAACTTGCATCATAAAATAGGTAGTGATCATCCTTTTGGGAATACCATAGCCCACATGATCTTAAAAATGGGATACTATTAGCCAATAGTTTTCAAGGATGTTCATGATCATGTAAGGACATGCCACAACTTCCAATCTTTGGCCAAAAGGGAAGTACAAATAATAATGCCTTTATAGTAGATTATTAAAAGAAGGCCATTTAATCAATGGGGTTTAGACTTTATTATGTCATCAACCCAAATTCTTTCATTGGCCATAAATTCATGCTTACTGCTATTGAATTCTACACTAGATGGATCGAAGCCATAGCCACCAAGAATTGTAGACACACAGGATGTGATTCATTTGTTGGAAGAACACATAAAAACTAGATTTGGCATGCCTATTTATTTAGTTTGTGATAATGTACCAACTTTAATATAAGCAAAATTTACTACATGGGCACATAACAACTAGATTATTATTAGGTTAGCTTCTAACCATTACCCTTAGGGAAATGGATTGGCATAATCAATGAACAAGAATCTGATAGATGTAATTAATAATTCAGCAAGGGATAAGCCTAGGGATTGGCACAACTTGTTGAAGTATATTTGTTGGGTAGATCAAACAAGATACAAATAAGCCCTTAAAGCTTCACCCTATCTATTAGTGTATGGACACAGATCTATATTTCCAATTATGTTGAAGTTACCCACTTATTAGTTCATGAAGGATTATATGGAGCCATGTGATGAAATAGAGTCAAGATTATTAGACATCATAGAAATGGAAGATTTAAGGATTGAGGCCTTACAAACATTTAAAAAACACTAGGATGTAGTCAAGAGGTGGTTTGATAAGAGAGCGAAGATCAACACATTCAAGATTTTGGATCTAGTTCTACATTGGGATAAAGCCTATGAGAATAAAGGACAACATGATGAGTTTACCCCATTATGGATTGGACCATACCATATTTTGGAGATCATGGAAAATATTGAATTTCATCTAAAGGACCTATAAGGCAATGAGCTTACATATCTAGTCAATAGATAGTTTTTGAAGCACTATTTCAGGGTTATGCTATCTGTAAACATTACTGATTGATAAGGGAAAAATAAGTGTGTTTATGGGATTATATTAGATATCTTATTTTCTTAGAGTAGATTTATTGATTTTTTATAGTAGTTTCTTACATTTTTAGATTAGATTTCCTATTTTTTTAGTAGATTTCCTACTTTCTTAGAGTATTTTCTTGCTTTCTTATATTAGATTTCTTGCTTTCTTAGATTAGATTTCTCACTTTCTAGATTAATTATTTTAAATGATTTTTTTGGCAATCTAAACTATGTTTACTCTGATAGTAACTAAGCTAAAACTCCAAACCAATTGAGCTTATGCTTAAATAGGCTTGTAGAAAAGGACAAAATAAAAAATTTGGCAATTTAGGACTCATTATAGATTGAGTGTATTTCTATTATTTGAGTTTTTAGGATTAAGGTATGTAGTCATGAACTATTCTAGATATTTTCATAATTGAATACTTTTAATAGGCATATGGAAGTTGCTCTCAGAGTAATTCATACAAATTTAGAAAATTTTCTTATTTTATTGGATTAAATGCACTTATCACATTAAATACCTATTAAAAATGATAATTATAGGTATAGGTGTAGCTAGAAGGGATGTTCTATCAATGATTTGTTTTATAATTATACCAACTCATTAGGATTCCAACTCTTCTCTTCTCATTCAAGAATAAAAGAAAAATAAAAGAAGAAAAGAACCAATGGGTTCAAAACAACAAAATACTATCTAAAGAAAATAAAAAGGATCACATGATGAAATAAGGTCAATGTACCATGCATCATGGTTAAAATAATATAATGAAAAGAGAAGAAAAGGAGCCTAGGGTATCTCTACCAGGGTTATGGATGTCTGGCTAGTAATAAAGCAATGCCTAAGTTTCCCTTGATTTAATGTGCTTTAAGAGAAACCAGAATGAAACCTACAACTTCATCAAGCCTTTGAAAAACTCATCACAATAAAGGTTAAATGAATTACATGTTTGACACACACAGATCAAAAAAATTGGAAGGAAAGTATGATGTGTGAATCCACTTAAGAGTCTCTTTCATGTTTTTGATTTATGTATTTTTCTATGGCACACTTCATGATTGATTTAAGGATTTCTAACCAAAGTTATTGTTCTTGAATACTTAGGAGCATTCCCCCTGTGAGTTACCATTTTTTGTACCCAACACACCCCATTTTTTCAAAATAGGGGCCCTTGTTCAAATTCTATAAATTTGTGTTATAAATTGAATATTCAACCTGATCAGGTACTGATATTAAATATCTTGTGATGATTTAGTCTGTTAGCACAAAATCTTGATTTGATTTCATCTAATGTTGCTAATATTTGGTTCTTATGTTTCCATGTTTCATTTTTAATGGGTCTCATTTATGAGAACACTGCTTAGGGGCTTCATACTTTAATGATTAAATTGACTCTTTATTTTGAGTAACCCTTGGTATTTAATCATATAATTATATCTATGTTTAAATCATGTTAAAAAGCCTTAGTCTAAATATTTTAGCCTAGGTATTTTTTAAATAATATTCAAATAAATGCGAGGTCAAAATTTACTAGGGAGCACTTTATTGTATTTTTAACTTAGTTTAAAGATTTATCCCAAAAATTTAGTCCAAAAGCTTCATATTAAGTCCTATATTTCCCAAATCCCCTAGTCTAGTATGTTGTTCACATGGGGCTACACTTTATTTTTTATAGTCTCTAAAAAGCTTATTTATTTTGTTGTATTTTATGCCCATAGAAATGAAACAAATTAAAGGCAACAGATGTTAAGCTCATATGTAAATTCAAAATTCAAGCACTTAGATCTATGATGCACATTAAATTACACACCACAGATCTAATGGTATGAGATCAACATTGCCAATTTTGGCCCAAATACCAAAATTTTGCATGGATTTAAAATATGAGTAGAGTTACAGAGATTTGAAGGATCAAAAGATGACTTACACAAGTTGTGAAGACCCAGACCATTACCAAGACATCATGTAGAAATGGAGGAGTCAGCTTACTAGTGTATTTTATAAGTATGATAAGAAAGCCTCATGGGGATGAAAGATCTCACGAAATCAATGTTCTTGGTGTCAAGATCTTCTCTAAAAAATTCATGTCTTGATGAGATTTCTATCTCAAGATCTAAGCCTTCAAAGATTAACTTGTCAAATGGGATGTGCACGTAAACATTAAAGTTAAGCTCAACAATTAACCATTTGGTGTTCAAAGTGTGATGATAACATGAATGTTAAAGACATTCACATAGACATAAAATAATAGGTGTGCATATGTCAAACTTAAGCTCAATAATTAATCATTTAGTGTTCAAAGTGTGACAGTTATGTAGACATCATTGACACTCATATAGACATCATTGACAATCACGTAGATATCAAATAAATCTTGACAATTATCCATTGGGGTTCAAAGATTAAAGGTTGTACAAATGTCAATGATAATCACATGGGTTTCAAATGATGGTCATGTAAACATAATTTTTTATCCATGATAGGTAGTCATTTGGATTCAAATAATCCAAAGATCAATGCACTACGTTGATTTGTACAAACAGATCTAATGGTGTGAGATCAATGTGACTTTTCAAAAAATCCAAAGCCAGTATAAAATTGACACTTGTCATGATCTTGGAGGTAAAAATTGACTTTAATCTCATTTAAAGAAAGAAGCATGTAAGGACATGTATCCAAAGGCAACAATAGTCATGCTTTAATTAAATGGACAGATCAACATGGACATTACTACATTGAAATGACACATTAGATTACAAACTAGTAAAGAACACATGATTTTTAGACTTAATCTAGTTAGCAAATATAAAAAAGAAGATATGGCAGTAGAATAAGAGAAGATTGTAGTTAATAAAACATCTTAAAGATTAAGTTGACACAACATATTAGTTTATAATAAAGACCTTGCAAATCCTTTTGAAGGATTTTTTTATTCTGTAAAGGTAGGGGAAACATGTAACACACAATAATAGGAAGTTAGTCCTAGTTAATAATGATTTTGGTTTTGAGGCATTAGTAAAGGGGAACTTATCCTAAATGCATGACTAAGTTCCATTAGAAATGGCCAACTTAAAGTATTTGATAGGTTGTTATCACAACTTGTAAAATAAAGTATTGATCTATAAATGTAGTTTTCATGCAGTTCAAGTTTTAATTTTAAAAGCATTACCCTTCTGTCTACTTATACACATGTATAAATTTTGCAAAGGCTAACTTAAGCTGATGACTTTAATAAGACTCTTATATAGTTTCAACCACAATTAGAACTCAAGTTCTGACTATCACATGTAATGACTTTGTATGGACTTGGAAGATGAGGTGACCCCTTCCCCAAGCCTATTTAAATAATTGTAATCCACCAGTTGGAGGGGTGGGAAAATTTTAAATATATAAGAACATAAGTAATTTTAATTTTTATAAAATGTGTTTGTGTGTTCTCTCTCTATTTTCTATGTGATTAGGCTTATATTTTGGTTTCATGATTCAATAATTCTTAGTGTGAAAAATTAATGATGAATTCTTTCTTGTCTTGATTGATATGATAGTCTTAGATGTGCAAAAACCATTGAGTGATTATAAAATTACAGTAATTATTGTTAATTAAGTTGATTGATTCATAATATTGAATGTGTATGAGTGATTTCTTTTAATATAGTTTTTTTTTGGTATAAAAGCTACCTCAGATACCTCATTATCCTGAGCCATAATATCTTGATTAAGATTGTGTAACAACTACTCTAAAGAGGGAAACCTTTGACTGAGACTTTTGAGTTTCCTATATTAGTATCCCCTTAGAATTCTAAATTGTGTTTGATTGTGTGTGTGCAATAGTGGCTTGCAACATGCATAAGTTTTGAAAGCACTTGTCCATTTAGAAACCATCTAGAGAGGTGATTCCTAAAAACCATAGAGTTTTCTTTTTGCCTTACCCTTCCCTCATTTTTGAGTTTTTTTAGATATATCCACTTTATATTAGTAAACAACCACCCGTCTAACTCACGTAGGAATTCATTTCCCTTTAGAGATCACAACTCTATCCAAAAACCTTGTCAATAACCTGCATTCCCTATTGACTATTCTATTAATAGGTTGTTCTAAATACATACCTATAACTCATGCCCTAGAGTGGAGTTTACCTCCATTGAGATCCTAAAATTTGATAGGCTACCTTATTGACTGTGGTGTACATAAAAACCACATCAACAGATTCAATAGTCCATGTTATCACAACATGAAGAGGTAGGGTTCATCACCTTATACAAAATAATGAATGTATAAAAATGACCCTAATCATCTCCTTCCACCTCCTAAAGTGAAAAAAATATAATTACATGGTATGATATCATCGATCAACTTAATATTTCTTCATATTTACTTAAGAGTCCCATTATATTAATGATATTTTTTATATATCATTCCATGATACAACCATATCAAATGATGTGGATCTTGTTTACTTTTCATCTATTCTGAGTACATTTTTAAATATATATAATATGGTTGTAAGGTCCATCAACACTTTCATTAATTAAAATAATATTTACAATAATTATAGTCATGACACAAATTATATAGAGTTAGGAGATTTATGCAAATGGATACCCCAAAATGTAAAAAAGTCAATTATTATATAATAAAATTAAAAAAAATCTCTATTATGTGACCAACATTGAGAGAAAAAAACCATTATGTGACTATATAAAATCATTTTAAATTTTCCAAAAACATATTGTTTATAAAAATAAACTTTATTTAATGTTATATTACACAACAACAAAACTAAATAGTCTTCCACATGAAATAACAAGTCATCCATAATGCAACCAAAAAATACACAATAGGCTGACAATTCCAACAAATTTTATGGTTTAGTATAGATAATACCTATACTTTTTTTCATTTCTTCCTCACACGTATATCTAAATTAATCATGTGATACACTAGCAATGTCATCCTTACTAAGGGGAATGAAAGTCTATCAATCTGCACTTGGGAACAAAAGTAAAGGTGGATAAAAAGTGAGGCCAATTAAAACCTACCACACCTTAAATTTTGAGTGATAATACAAGAAAATTTTGTTCAAAACATTGAATAATAATGAGGAAATGATTTATTTTAAGAGAAAATATTTTCCTACTCAACATAATATAAATAAAAAATCTCCCATTATTCATTTAAGTGTGAATATTAGTAATGTAAAGGTGTGTTTGGATAGATAATGGATTAGGATTAAAAAAATTTAACATCAAATTTATAAAAAAATTAGGTATCAAAATGGATTATACTCATAAATTAAATAATAATATATAAGATTTTGATGATATTCCTCATCAAGTGCTAGAATCGATTACTTTTGATGTGATAGTGGGTCCTAGAATGTCAACTACTATGTTTCAAATCATGAAAACTAATTCACATTATGACATACTCTTACATAAACCATGGATTTATGGTATGGAAGATGTACCAACCACCCTACATATATGTTTAAAACTTGGTCATGAGAATTTTTTGCATACATGTCATATGTATAATCAACATTTCAAATATTTTAAATTCATAAAATCTAGTGATGGATGTATTTAAAAATATAACGTGTTTTATTCCTCCATAATAAATCCATCATAGTTCATGCTAATTAAATGAATACATACATATGAATTTGGATATTCATGTTATAGGAATAAAAATTATCCAACTCTAAATTTATCACTTAATCAATAGCCACCCAAAATGTCTGAAGCACAAGAGGAGAAGATACTATATCTTCCTTTGTTGGTCAATTTATAAGATCCTAATCATATATTTATGGAAGAAGATGATATTGATAAGGATGATATTGAAATTCATATTATTTATCTCATCTAAATTTTACACCTTTAGGCTTAGGAGAGTATTAAAACAATTATAACATGATGGGAACTGATAAAATAAAAGGTCTCATTCATGTTTAAAAAATTAGATAAATAAAATGCACCCCTTCAATCCAATCATGAAGTTATAAATAATCATTTTTATTTAAATATAAATTCATGATATGGATTTTCCATAATAAGTGATCCAATGAGAAAACATTTTGTAAAATCTAATAAATCTTGAGCTCAAAAGGATTTTCACATTACACAATGTATTGATAATTTATATCCAATGTTCATATAAAATCTAGGTAATAACATTGAATTCAAGGATACGTGATCTTATACATATCATAAGGTATAATTTTAGGTGATTAGTGTACAAGATAAACTAAGTATTACCTCACAAGTGATACTTGAAAACAATTTGATCATTTTTGGCATTCAATTCTAATCTATAGTTCATATATTGTTTCCAAGAAACAAATCATATTATTTTTATCATATAATAACTAGACATGGAACAAAGAATTATGTAGCATAATAATAAATGATTCAAAATTTTAAATATTTAGGCATAATTATAGTATATAAAATATAAACTAACCCTATTAATAATGAGGATAATAGAATGCTTTCCATTAAACCCCTTAAAAATATGAAATTTACATGTTTATTATAATCTCCACAAATTATATTACCAATGTTACTCGACCTAATATCATATTTCTCCCTCCAAAATTATAATTTGATATGAAAATGTCACAACCTAAATGGTTTGATATTCAAACATATTGTGACTAAAATATATGTTGAGGATATTATGCTAAAAATGATTTTGTTTGAAACACAATAAATAATATTTGATTGACAACCATATTTTTGAGCTCACTAGTATTGATACATTGATGAATGAGGGGCACAACCTATTCCATAATTTCCTAATATAGTATTATAGGTTGCTCCACTTATTCTATATTGAACATCATATTATTCTCTTAGCATAAAGTGAAGTTCATAAGTTATTATGGTTTCTAGATCTACATAGTGTATGTATGATCATGTTGATTTTATTGAAAATGTGATATATGTTATAACATGTAATCACTTCTATAAGTTATATAAGGATATATTTATTTATCTTAACCCATGACATGTGAAGTTTACACCAATGGATATAAGACCTACATATGAGCATTTCCTTGATGGCACCAATTTTTAGTATGAGAAAATTTAAATTTCAAAATTTCAAATATACATTAAATTTAAAAAATTCAAAATCCTAAAATTAGGAGCTATGCATGACATGATTTTTTACTTTACATGATTGATTGATGTTTTTTATCATATACATATTTTATTACTTATATATTTCCTATACACGTGATTTTCCATGGTATACATGAGTGGGATGCAAGACACACATGTTACATGTGATATATGCATATACAAATGTAAGACATGTTCCTAAAATTATGGGGTTACCTTTTTACATTAGGGGAATCCCTACACTATGGGAATATTATTACACTTTACAAGTTTAATCTATCTAAGATCATTCCATTGATCATAAGGACCTACTTATATTGTTTATACATGAATTTTTCTTATGTGTGTTATTTAGGATGTTGTATTAAATGTATATTGTACTTTTATTTAATAGATGATAACATTTATGGATTATAGGATCCATTAATTTTTATATGCATGCTCTATGCTATTTTTTGTTAAATTATGTAATTATTGATGAATTATAACTTATGTTTTTATATGAGTGCATTGATTATGTGTTGTCACATCATGCATCCATTGTGTCAAGGATCCTCTAGTACATTTCATGGCTATGTTATTTGTTTTAATTCAAAGTTATATTAGAGACTTGAGTGATTATTTGTGTCATGATCATGACATTGTGTTCCTATGTGTGAAATTACATCCATTATGGTTGTTGAGATTCATGCCATGATAATTATAATTCATTATTTCATTGTGTGTGATTTTTATTTTTTCTATCATGAATATTATATGTCACTTATTAGTGATTTATTATTATTGTGTTTCTCAATACTACATACCTCATTATTATATATCCTTGACATGGCACTTTTATGCCAATTTGGATTAAATGTTTCATATGTGATTGAATGATCAAATATTTATATGATTAAAAATATAATGTTTTTTTATACATAATATGATTACATTTTCTCTATATAAAATTATGTGTATAACTATTTATTTTGAGACAATTTATTCACATGCTTCATCTCTCACCTCAAAATGGGAGTATACAATGTCATTTTCCAAGAGATTTGGACCTTGATGGTTAGATGATTTATATTTTGAGTTATATTACATGATATATATTGGGAAAAAATGAGTGAAATAAGGCATATGTGATTCATATGTGTGGCATATAATAGGATTTTGAGGAATAAGTGAAAAATTCAATGACATTATGTGGGTTAGATTAAGTAGGGTTTGTTAGTTTATTAGATTGAAAAGGTTTTCTAATCGATCAAATTAAGCTAATTTTATCAAATTTTATAGACTAACATAAACATTATGGAATTATATATCACATTGAGGTATAAATGGATCAAATTTGGGTCATGAATTTTGATAATGCATACATGTTTATATTTATATATGATATCAATGGTACCATGTAAGCACTTTGGGTTTAAAATCCATCTGCAATAGCTGACTCAGTGTTTTAATTTATAAATGAACCTATTTTGGGTTTATACCTTAGCATGTGTACCTATTTTAGTGTTCCAAATTTACATATTTAACTATTTCAATGTTCCACCAAAATATTCATGATGATATTTTGAGTAGTACAATTGATAAACCACATCGCTCAACTAGCACTTTTTAGTCTCCAATTGATGTTAAGTCATTAAAAATTTAAAATGCATGTTTTTAGTAGTGGAATATCCTTGGGTCATAATCACCATATGTAATTATATGAATTATTTCAAAAGGTAGCTTGGTTTTCATACTCATCTATGTATTCATTCCTTGAATTTTAAATTTCAAAGAGTTTGATGTCTTAATCATTTCCAATTTTCTATCATGAGCAAACATTGATTTACTCATGTTTTTTTGGCTAATTTTTCATGGTGAAAGATATGTATTTATATAATATTTGGAGACACAAATTTAAATTACACATATATATACCAATTTTTCTATAAATTATCATTTTAATTTAGTATTTTTAGTACTAAACTAAATGGGCATTTTTAGATACATAAAGCTAGTATTAGACACTTGAAAAAAATTGACATATATGACTTGTGCATATATATTTGAATATTGTATACACTTAAAATATTTAATTATATATTTATTTACCTATCCAACCTAATTCTCTATCATCCCAAGTAGCCTATCTCCATATTCTAGATCATAGTTTTTTCCTATCTATACAATGTCATAAACTTTTAGATGTTGGTAGTTATTACAAGAATATACCTCTATCCAAAGTGTCCCAAGATACTTTATGGATATTTTTAAAATTTAAATTTATCCCTTTGTTTTTTATAAGCATGTTTCTAATGTCAGTTATGAGGGGAATATAAAATAGACATCTATAAATATAAATCAATCCTAAGGCCATTCCTATCTGGAAATTGTTTGGTACTCATCTACATAAGCTTTAGAATTTTTTTGAACATCCTTAAAGAAGTATCTAAAATCATCCAAATATGAAAACCCTCAAGGGAAAAATTCAAATCTAAATATAAACAAAAGGCCAAATTCATATGTTGTTAAGTGTTAAAAGCTAAAGCATTTCATTGCATTCTATTAGATCACTATTGAGCACATATAAACATAGGTGGGATAAATATGTATGGTTTTATCCCTCTTTGGATTATTAGAATGTAGGGAATGCTAAATTAATTATTAGGTATTATTTGGGGTTATCTAACCCATATTTTATCCCCCTTATTTTAGGTCAATTCTATGTTGAATGTGAAGTTAGGTTTTCAAGGAAAAGAAAGGAAAAAAAAATGTGTCTAGAACAATCAATATGAAATCACTTTGACAAGAAATAATAATGATCTATGGTAGAATATTCTATAAAAATAAAACATAAATCACACTGGTAAATAATGTAAATTACCATTTTTTATGTCAGTAGAAAAATAAAATATAAATCAAACTAGTAAATAGTGAATATTACCATTTTTATAGGTGTTTGGGCTTTTTCAGTAGCATATATAGAGGTTTTTCACAATAAATTTCATAACTTGAGAAGTCAAAAATCTATTATAGATAATTATAGTAGACTATACATATTTAGTGAGCAATACATATCATAAAATAATCAAATTTCATTCTCTCCCCTCTTTTATATATATATATATATATATATATATATATATATATATATATATATATATTATATAATACATTTATTTGATACATTCAAATTTGGGTAGTTTATGTTATATCTTATGCAATATAAATTCAATAGTTTTATCCTATTTAGATATAGTTAAACTAAAATAAGCTATAAAAATTATGGTTTTTCCTACAACATTTGGTTTAGACTAGATTATGGAATCTGAGATATTGTGGTCATCGACCTTTTTAGAGGTGACCTATTATTTTGTTTTGTTTTGACTAGTGCTTACTATATATAGTATGTGTTTCACTAATTCATGCAATTATTGTGTTGCAAGGTACCTTACTTAGAATCTATTAAATTTACTTAGGTATTATCATGCCTCACATTAGAACCATACCATACCCTTTCATTGGTTATGATGTTAGGACCATACTTAGGTATGGCTTGTTAATGAATGCATGCATTAAACATCCTTGATTCTTGGAATTCCCATAAGTGAATGCCTTCTTGCATGTGTTAATTTCAGATTTATATAGATGAGTAAATTCTACCCAAAATCCTAATTGATTTTAGATGAACAATTTTCCTAGAACACTTGAGATAGTTTGATTATGGATAGGACTTATTCCTTTTAAAGGGGTTGAATTCCAAGACACCATATCAAATATGATGCATGAACCTTGTATGTTTTGGATACTAATATAAAAAAAAATTAGATAAGGGATTGTTATTGTATATTTTTTTCCTTCTATAAAACTTGTCATATTCATAGATTTAGTAGTCAAATTACATCAAATGGGCATTATGAGTGCATAATGTGTACCTAGTTTTGTAAACTATTACTCAATAATAGTTCATGGGTTTCATGAATATATGTTTTATAATGTTCTCAATAACTTTATATCAATCATAGTTAGTGATAATTAGACCATTTACATATATTAAAATCACATGGAACATTTTCATAATGCATTTTAGGTGTTGCATGAGTACTAGATGCTATTCACGTAGGCAAGGTACACATATTTGGTGGAGATAAGGTTAATTAAGCTTTTTAATTTCATGGGAAAGTATTTTGGTGGATGTTTTTTTTATAATAGTATCAATTTTGAGTGGTTTGCATCCTCCTCATCATGTAATAGTTAAGTATGTGATACTAATATATCATAACATTTTAGACTTATTTATTTGCATCTCGATTATACATTTATCCCTCCATATAAGATAATATATTGTGTTAGATTTAGCACATAGAATACCTTGAGAAGATTTTTTAATCTCTCATTATCAAGTAACAACAACTTAATTCCTTTGAGTGGAATCATTTTTTACATCATGAAAAATGAAATATTCACATTGATTGGACCCATGTACATTTTGTACTAAATCACAAACATTCATTAGCCTTGGTAACATATATTAATTTTTTTTGTGTTAGCTAAATATATTATGTAGATAGAAAGGCATGATGCCTCGATGGGTTTTAATGTTTTCCCTATTAGGGGAAACATGTTGTGAGATTTGGAACTTACATGTTATTAAGTGTGTGGTGATCTTGGTAATATGGAGTTTATATGCATACTTTATACCATGCAATGTTATTGAATAGTTATATTTATAGATTTTGATACTTTATCTCCCTAATCCCCTCTTGTTTGTCTTCAAGAGCCACATTTCCTAATAATATTATATTTGGAATTATGAAGTTATTTCCACTTGATGTGGTGTACCTTTCAAAAATTTAATATATTTATTGGGACCTATAAGTTGATTTGGAATAATATATTTTATGTTTTTTCCTTATTATTGAATTTATAATGTTAAGCCATTTACTATTTCAAAATTTTATATAATTTTCGAGCTCCTAATTTTATTTTCTTGTTTTTAGTTTTAACTAGATTATGATGTTTAGCCATCAATCACCTTTAGTATTATTTGGTTTAATAATATTTTGTCTGATTCTAATTTTAATGCCTTATTGGATTTTAAAAAATGGATTTATTAATCATGTTATTTTGATGAGCCATTTTTTCATCCATTTCACATTATGTGATTATGGTAGTAGTAGGTGAGAACCATATTATTAATCTTATCTTATTGTAAAATCTTAGGACATTTTGAGTGACTTATTGATTAATATGGTAGACATTTTGTCTCATATGTTTACATCTTGAATGGATATAAATATGATGTGAGCCATAGTTTTATATTTAAGTTGTTGATAATATGTGTTTACTCACAATGGTAATGAATGGAGGAGGTAGGGTTTTTTTTGTGATATTAGATACATCTTGGTTTAAATTTTTTTATTGGAATTGGGCATTAGGACTAACAACAAAATTCCTCCTAATATATTGAGTGATTAGGGTTGGGCATAGGGACTAACATCCCAATTCCTTCAGATGGATTATTTGATAAGTATTTGGCAAAAGTCATCCTAATGTATTTTTGGAAAAGGTTTTGAAAAAAATAGATATAATAATCCAAATTCATATTGTACCATTTGAATGGTTTGGGAAATAATATTAAATAAAAATTTCATTAGAATTTTTTTCATCCCATTTAATGACCTCTAGGAGAAAGTATAGTAATGAGAGGGGAATGTAAGGCCTAATTTATACCTTTCCTATTTATTATTTTTTTCTATATTCTTAAAATTATATCTTGTTTTTTAATAATATGTTTATATTAAATTTTGGAAGTAATTCATATGTTATGTTTAGATAATATGATTCTTGTGATACTTATATTTATACATTGTGGTTTATACATGTTACTTGAAATTATTTCAAGTTTAGTTGCTTTGGCTATCATAGGATAGATAAATTTTATTTGGGTATTTATGTGAAGGAATACATGTGTAAAAATGAGGTACATTTGAATACATTGGTCATAAATTATATCATTCATTAGATACATAGTGTCCCTACTTGATGCCTAACTTAAAGTATAGTCATAAATGTGTCATAGTTGTTTGTATGAATTTTGTAAATTTTAGGCCAACTAACAATATTCACACTCTCTTTACCTAACTTAGAGTTTATTTGAGTTTTAATATGTAAAAAGGATTAAAATGGAGTGAGCATAATGTTACCCCTTGAAAAAAAAATGAATGGAATTGGAAAGCTAATGTTGGAAGGTCATATAAAGTGAATATAAGATGAATCTTTGAGTTGTTATGAGATGTTATCTTGCTCATTTCCTTATATTTTATGGATTTATATTAATTAGGTTTGATACCTTGATATTTTATTATAATTTTTTGGGGTCATATATAACTAATCTATCCCTCAATTTTTGGATATCTAGGTCCATTTTTACCTTTTATACTTGGTACCATATTTATTCCTTAGGTTGTATCAACCTAATTTAATCCTCCATTTATAACAATCCAACCCATTTTTATAATTTTTATCTCTTTTTTAGGTATTACATACTTGATTTATCCCTTAACAATTTTCTATATTTACTTATTTTTTACCATCCTTCCAGAGAGTTTTTCATAGTTCCATTTTTAATCTCTCATTGGGAATCCCTCATTAGTTTTATCCATTTATGGACTTGTATATTTATGGGTTTAAATCATACTTTTGATGTATTCCATAATAAATAATTAGATAATTACATGTAATCTTATCAACATAAAGGTAATTTGAGGTATGGGTGTGTTACTTTCAATTTAATTATTTCATTTATCATCATTTATTTTATATCACCTTTTTTATCTTTTATGTTGCTAATTTTATCTCCAAAAGAAACATCACACATTACACTATGTGAAACATGATGAAATTTTTTTGGGGAATATGTATACACTTATATATATATATATATATATATTTTTATCACCAATAGTTTTTTTTTTCATGATTCTTCATTGCATATATCTTTATGAGTTCACATCTTAAGGAGTGCACCAAGATTGAGGTTATGCTAGATCATGATATTTTATGAGATTTTTTTAATCATATTATCACATAATATACCTATATTTACACTCATTATATTTATATTTGATCATTTTATCCTCTTCATGTTCTCTTTTCCTTTATTTTTACCTCTTTTACCTACTTTCATGCTTTCTTCCAACTAACTTGATCACGATTGAGTAAGTTATGTTTTGAAATTTGTATTTACAAATGATATCAGCCATGGATGATGTATTTTATTTTATTTTATTTTATATATTTCTTTCCAATTATATCAACCCAAATTGATATAAGTTTTTTCATTTTATACTATATTGGCATGTCTAACATAGTACTATTTTTTATCTTTATCATCATACTATATCGATCCCAGTCATGTCTATTAGAATATTTCATATTAGGTCACTTTTAGGATTTTTATTCATATATATATGGATACTATATCTCATTATTTTAATAAATACATGACATTATTCTTTACATGCACTTGAAAATATGTCTTTAGTAGAAGAAGAGGAATCAAAGTATAGGAGCTTATTCTTGTGGAGGTATAGTCTTCTCAAGGTCATTGAAATTAAATATAAGGAATATGAAAAAGAGATATAAATATTATTATTTCAATCCCTTAATTATGTATACTTAGGTATTCATAATTTAAATTTTAATCTTCACCTACAACATCCTCCTTGAGCCAAAGTGGAGATTGATGTGTTATTACGTTGGCCCAAGGTAAGTACTCCTATATCTAAACTCTTTGTTTTATTTTTTTATATGAATATAATAGATTAATAAGTTATTATTATTATTATTATTATTATTATTTATGATTATTTTAGTTTATGTTATCTTTACATGCCAACATATCGTTAGTTAGATACCTCTTGATTATAACCCTCAGTTTAGAGATATCTTAGTTACCACCTAATGTAATTTATTTATTTTTAGATTACCTATTTTACATCTTGTATATTTGTTGTATTTTTTCTCTATTTTATTTCATATGTACCTTAAATATATCCTATATCCACATTTTACAAATAACTCTTACTTTCAACCTCACTTTGCAACATGGCCAATGTTTTTCCACATTAGAGGATATTTATTTTGATTCACATATTTCCCCATCATATATATTTAACTAATATTTAATATTATTTCATGGGTGATATAATTGTTTTATAAAGATGTGGGTCATATCTCTAATGATTTATGACCATGTTGTTACTCTAATGAGATGAAGTGATCGCACATGATCTCTTGAAGATGGTGTTAATATATCTAACATAGCTATTATGTTTATTTTAAGTAAGAATTCCATCTAGTATTTATGATGTGTGGCCTAAATCATATATAGATATCTCATTATTTAATTTAAAAAACCCAAAAGCTTAATCATTAATAATTTTATCTGAAAAACATTTTATCTAACACTATCCTCTTGTCTATTTATAAGTCAAGAAATAATATTTATAAAATAAACTAGTACTTATCTTACTTGGTTGTGTGCATTTATCATGAACGATATCACATTGTTTACAAACATTTAGGATCACATCATCCTTATCCTCATCATATGTATGTCATTTATGTGACCCAAAGATTATCTCCCACTTCTATTTGTACTACTCTCATTGGCAACCTTATTCACCATGGCCTTCACTATCTCCTCTATATTTGAGGTCTCCCATTTACCTATCCATCATAATATATGGTAGCTTATTATGGATCATTAATTATATATAAAGGAGTCCATACATCTCCTTTTGTTTCCATAATTATGATCTCTATCCTTTAACATTATCTCCAACTAAGGCTGATGAGCATGTTGAGGTATCAAAATTAGGAATTTGAACTTTGACCCCTAACCTCCCTAACCCCCATGGATTTATAGCATGTATTTCCCTATATGGGAGTAAGGATAGTGATATTTTTGGGTGAACTAATTTGAACCATATAAGAACTCAATCATAATAATGTGGATTTATGCACTAGGTAAAGTGTCTTATCAAATCAACCAATCCCCCATCTCACACTATATATGGCCACATTTATCATGTTTATATTATACCCATGTATCAATTCCATGTGATGTAATCCATATACATTATCTCAAAGAATAGATATCATGATTAGGATCTCACTAGAGTCCCTTCATCTAATATTCTGACTTAGGGTAAATGATCAACAATATATAATGGTTCCTCATTAATATGGTACATCAAGAAACACTCATAGATCCAATAATAAAATAGAATCACTACCCTATCTCTAGGTGTCATCTAGTAAAAATGTTTTAAATTTTTTGAACTAGCTACACCCAAATCCTTACATCTATTTTGTATATCATTCCCTACTCTAATGCTTCCTAACATATATTAATATCAAATAAAGGAACTTATCCATTTGAATTGTGACAAAGTACTCATGTCAGTGTCATGACTATAATATTGTTCCACATGTATAAAAGTTTCCTTACATATACATCATGTAATATGAATATATACGTGTGTGGGTGATATAAATCTAACCTAATAGACCATTAAATTAGTGTCTCTCTCTTCCATTGTATCAAGAATGTTAGAAATCATAGGTTTTCCCTTTATAAGAAGCCCAAATATATCATGCACATCCTCTTATTATATGGTTATCTCTATAGTATCACCATTTAACACCCACATTAAGCTATATGTGTTTGTCTACCATAAATCTAGAAATATAATGAGTAAATCAACATATAGTTGTACCCAACACAAATTTGTGATACCACCAAATTATCAATTGATCAAGAAAACATTATCATTATCTGATAGTTTATAAAGTAAATCCAAAAATAATATTTAATATATAGTTTACAATATTTGCACTTGCCTTTATGCCTAAAAAATATGAAAAATATTGATCTGAATCTCTTGGTAAAAGTTCATAAAAAAACAAGAATGAAAATTAAACTAAAAAGTATAAAAATAACTACATCGACTATTTTGACAGTATGTCATTGGGCCTAGATTCCATTCATACTTCATTGGATATTATGATAGTATGTCATCAACCATTTTCTCCTTATCATAATTCATAAAAAAAATTATAGTACGTCATTAGACATCTAATTAATTTTCTATTTCATTGGCCTTTTCTAGCCTCTACTTCATTGGACACACTTAAAATTCTACTATACTGACCATATAAGTAGATGTCACCAACCACACTTTTTATTTTAGATTGTAAAACATCATTGGTCAGGTTAATGATGTCAAATCATCACATAGCCCTATTAATTTATTCTAAAATAATTCATTCTTTAGAGGCTTATTATTAAAAAACATTTTTTGGTAGTGATGGATTCTTTTATTTGACACTTCTTGTGGCATATTCTACTAGAAGTATTTTTTGTTACATCCATTCTTTATAGTATAATCTACCTACCCATCACATATGAAAAATTAAAACCTACCTTAATGATCATTGTGATAGGTCAATAACAACCACCTCCATGTTTGTTACTCCATTACCTAGTCATCATATGTGTCAATTCCATAAATGGTTTCCTAGATCTCTTAGAATATAATAAAAAAGATCAAATGAATAGACCCATCCCATTTCATATTTTTAAATAGATTTTTTTCAATTTACATTTTTTTAAAAAATTATCCCTTAGATTATGAATTTTGGCTATATATTTGTTTTTGTAGGTCTTATCATTCAACCAAAATAATTTTTATAATAATGGGATTGTGATGAATTTTTTGGTACTAATGAAGTATTTTGTAGAGATTTATATTTTTTCTTAGTTTCTAGGCTTTTGAAATTCATCTCAATACTAATTTAGCACCTTATATCAACATGTTATGTGTTTGGCATTCCAAATCCATCTTAGCACCACTTGGCATACTAAATTAATATTTTTAGGCTGGTCAGATAAGTAAAGGTGTGTCTGTTTATTAATTTACTTCCATTTGTCTCATATTTATCATTTATTTATTACAAATTTTTCTCTAAATTCATGGATGTTATCTTATTTTCAAAAGCATCATGCTATATCAAACTATTATGATGCATGATTAGATTTGGGAGGATCATATGTATACACCTAATTTTTAACTTGCTGATGCTTTATTCTTGTAATAATCATTGACATATCAATATTCATTAGTTCATGTACTAAGTATTTAACTATGATTATAATGAGTTAGTTCATTGTGATTTTTGAGAGATTCCCCTTATGATCATGTATTCATCATCATTTACTTATTTTTCCCCCATTTGTTTCCTTTTCTTCCATTCCCTCTATTTCTATTCTTGCGATTCTCTTTGACATATTCAACCTAGTTAAATAGGTTCTAAAATTATCCACTATTTAACTAACATCATTGATTAAGATGAAATCATATTATATTTTTGAAATATTCCTATGTTTAGTATGATGATGTTGGTTAAGTTTAATAGATGGAATTAGTATTTTATTTATATTTATAGGTTCCATAATTTTTATTTACCATAAGCAATACATCCAAGCTTTTATGCTCATCCAAATAAATCCACTTTAGTATGAAGAAAAATAATTAAGGCTTAGGATCTTACACTTGAGGATGGCTAGTTTTCACAAGGTCTTTGAATATTCACAAAAAATAAGATGAACTGGTATAACACATTTTGTCTTTGTAGTACAAACTAAGGATACATAGGTATTATTATTTCCATATAAACATTCATCTACAACATCTCTCATAAATTTTTAATTGAGATAAGGGAGATAATGATGAGCCAACAAGTTAATCTCAATATTTTTTTTATTTACTTTGGTAAATATGTATGAGTATCTATGTGGATGTAAATTTGGTTCATACACTAAGGGTTATTTATTTTTGGGTGTGTGTGTGTGTGTGTGTGTGTGTGTGTGTGTGTGTGTGTGTGTGTGTGTGTGTGTGCACACGCATGTGTGCACGTGCATGTATGCATGTATGTATGTGTGTGTTTATGGTTTAGATGATAAATACCATATGCATAAATAGATAAAAAGGGATAATTTAGATCTATAATAATGTAATCACTAATAGTGATTGGATATGAATTATTCCTAAAAAAATTAATTGAAAGTAAAATAAAATGTTAGACAAGCAATGACAACACATTGATTGAAAAAAATATCTTCTTACAATAAGTGCTCTTTTCCCCACCATTTATCAAATTCTTTCATTTGGTTTAATTCATCTTAGAATTTTATAATGTGGGGAGGGATCAATTAAAGTAAAATTTCATGGGAATGGTTGATGGGATTAGTATCCTCCTTTATTCAAGTTTGGGTATAAAACACAATAGTGGCCCAACTTTATTCAAAAAACCTAAAATATTTTATATTTAAAAACCATGGTGGAATTAAAATCGAGTCCTCATTTTATTAAAGGATATTGTAATATTTAGTTTTTAAAAACATTTCACCTATATAAAAGGGTAACTCCATATGGATATGGATAAATAAAAAATATTTTTTAAATATTTTTTTCTTAACCATTTTATATCTAAAATACATGGGAAGGCATAAATTAAAGTTTGATAATATATATTAAAAATATTTAAGATTTTAAATATTCAAATTCATTATAAAGTGTAAATATTAAAATAATTTTTCCTTTCTTACACTCCATTCTTATATAAATTTATGGGATTGTTCACAAAAATCATGAATTTTACTAGATATTATCATGAGAATAAATGGAACTAAATTCATTGAAACTATGCATGGTAATTGAATTGGCATTGAATAGTGGTTATAATACAAGAATTTAGTTGCCTAATGATAACTCACTACTTCAAATCTTATCTTTAAATTTTATTAAATAGAGAGACTCTCTCTATTATTTTGGTTCCTCACTCCAAGGTTTTTTTCATATCTCAATGAGAGCTTCATTGTGAATTTTTAACCCAATAATGGTTTCAATACAATTGATCTTAATTTATCAGTTGTAGTATGTGTAACTGTATGATTCTGATAGTACTTATGAATATTTTGTCTATTTTATGCGTTTTTATATATTATACATAAATTTTTAGTCAACTAACCCTTGCATTTGGCCATGAACTAGCTAATCCATGTTCACAATGTATTGTTTTTAGACATGTATTCCTTTAAATGGGTGGGGGATCAACTATTATAGTATATCAGTGGCCATTTTTATTGTAATTTTTAGTCTTATCTGACTCTTTTCACCCTGAACTAGTGTTAGATTAGTGTTATTATGGGAGGATCCAACCTCTTAATTTTGGAGGTTGTTTCATTACCTTTCCATGAATAGTGAAACTTATTAACGTTATACTCATGTAGCAAGTGTTGTTTATGTGGTACATTTGAGCATCAACAATAAAAAAATAGAAAGAGAGAAAGAAATAAATACACTATTATTTAGGAACATTTGGATTCACTTTTAATCTTTCATAAATGAAAATACCAAGTGTATAAATAATATTCTTGTAGCATGAAAACCTTTTATATTATTTTATGAATATTTTACACACATGATTCTTATAATTCCATGAAGGTTTTTCAACATGTGCAGTTATGGATGTTAAGATATAAATATCTTAATAATGAGGAAACTTAAAAACCTTTTGAAAAAATTCATTTGAAAAGTTTTACACATCTTTGGTTCACACATCTACACTTACAAGAAAATAAGGAGCATTAGGGTCTTACAAAATTTGTGATATCCTATTGAGAGGAATTGGTATGCAACAATATGTTTGAGGGGATCTTGTGCAACCTATGTGTGTACTTATATGTGCAATATTCTTTAGTAACCTTAGTAATCTTAGGATTTTTATGCATAATATCTTGATCAAGTGTGTTAGTTCCATGATTTTTTATGGTTGTGATACACTATAATGTATTCAAATAATATTTGGAATTTAATGATTATGATGAATTATGAGAATTAAATATTTTTTGCATTTTTTGGTAGGTTAAAGCATTAATGTAAGTAAGTGGATCACGTTACTATATAAATATATCCCTACACTTGTGAGAGGGGATTCATGAAACCCATGAGGTGAAATTATAGAGTTCATCTATTAGTGAGAATAGGAAGTAGAGATCTATGAATAGATCTGGGGGAGGGATGAAGGACTGAATTAATTCCCTATAAGTACTTGGGGTAACACAAAAATGTTTGTAATCCTATGGGTTATGTGTCTATGTGAGAGATATTGTGTGTATGTGATTATGCCATATTTTATAAGTGTGAGGATGAGTTTGTATGTCTGCATGGTATAAGGAATATCTTAATTGAGAACCATAACCATGAATATATCACATCATATCAATATTTTATAATTCTATGACTATAAATGGGATATAAAATCCATCTTGGATGAAACTTTATAATATGAACCTACACCTTGAAAGGGGAAAAACATAACATATCATTAGTTTTATACTAGATGGAATTGATAGGTCATTAATTGTATACATCTAATACTATCAATTTTTTAATTGATTATCAATTTGTTTCTTTCTTGGTTATATTATTTTTTAAATTTATAAGTAGGTGCAAAATGTCATGATAAAATCAGTTGTGTCTTCGCTTATTTGAATTGGTGACTAATTTGTCTTAATTATCTTCTTCTATTTTACTTAATTCACCATAATTCATTGTAATAGGTATGATTAAATTTAAGATAATTTATCTTAGGAAACCTCTTGAGGAATTGTACCTACATAACCTACATACTTATAATCAAATCTAATGTAGATATTTTTCATTATGTATAATCTAAACCCAAATAATAGATAAGACTTCACTTTATTTCCATAGATAATAAAATAAAAATACATGAGCATTCATAGTTCTTTTTTTATACAAGTTTTTGACTGATTGACCTTTAAAATTATTTGAAAAGTATTGAAAAGCATAAACTTAGAACTTTTAATGTGTTTATGACTTTATTCCTTTTAATACATGTTATTTAAATTACTCTAATAGGATATGTGTGTGTGTGTGTGTACACACACACATATACATATATACATGCACACACATATACATACATACATACATTTTACACAAACACACACACACACACACACACACGTGTGTGTGTGTGTGTGTGTGTGTGTGTGTGTGTGTGTGTGTGTGTGTGTGTGTGTGTGTGTGTGTGTGTGTGTGTGTGTGTGTGTGTGTGTGTGTGTGCATGTCCATGTGTGTGTGTGTGTGTGTGTGTGTGTGTGTATATATATATATATATATAATGTGTGTGTGTGTGTGTATGTGTGTGTGTGTGGATTTAATTTTGAGGTAGGAACCTATTTGTGTACAAGTAAACCAATAAAAATATGGAAAACCTACAATCATAAGTCTACACAACAAAAAGAGGAAGAGAAGGGTATAAGGGCCATAAATGATAGGATAAAATTAGAGAAGGAATGTAAAAATATAGAAAACAAAGATAATAAAATAAAGGAAACAAAATATCATGGGACCATACAAATAAGAAAGTTAGGAAAACACACACAAAAATTTACCAATAAGGCCCTAATTAGAAACAATTATCCATAGGTATGAAATGACACTAAAATCATTGTAATAATAAGCCTTGTACCAAAATTAGGTGTCTATACTTACAATACAAGTGTCTCATGCTCATTTATAAAATCTTATCAAGAGATATTCATATTTTATAAATGAATCTACACATTGATTTAACTCTTCCATTTTCTACTTTGCTCTAACACATATTATACTAAGATAAGATCATAGTGAATCAAATAATTAGATTTTAATATCTAGAGAGAGTATGTGAAATCCTTTATATTATTTTAGGTTTGGAACACTCACAAGCATTTTAATTACATAGAGGCTTGATTCCAAACATTCAATATATATAGCTACAACTCCTCAAGAAATTTCCTAGGCCAACTAACTTACATAATATTTTATAATTTTTTTAAGAATGACATTGAGATAAAAAATAAAAGGAATAGATAATTATTCCAATAAAATCAATGAAGTGTTTCTAGAGTTTAGATCATCATGAATCAATCCTAAAAATACAAAATCTAAAAATTAGCAGATGATTGAATTGGTCAAAATGGGTCAAAATAATGGGTCTATTGATTGTGATCAAGGTTAAAATTAACAAAAATATGAAACTTATTTTTAATAAAATATTTTATCATGTTTTTATATTTTTTTCATATTTCATATAATTTTATGTCCTTGTGTGTAATATATTTGCACTGTGAAATAGTTTCATCATGTGGTGAATAATGTAAACACCATTCTATGATAAATGGTTTTAAAAATGTAGTAATATCCTATTCTAGTATTGGATATCAATATAGGTGCACCAATTATTATACCTTAATGTACACAATAATATATGTTATATGAATTTTTATAAAAACTAGACTAAATGACATTTGTCGACATGACTAGACAAGACATTAGGGAAAAAATAATTGAATAAGACAAGCAAGTGAACAAAATAAATGACTCAAGGGGAAAAAATATTCCATAATAAACATGAAAACAAATAAAAATAATCAATGAAAATTAAAATAATCATGAATAAATACAAAAATAAAAAATGACTCAGGTGTAAAATATATGCAAGTACATGATATTCATTGGATTCTTCAAAGGCTTTCCTTTTAATGTATCTAGGTGATAATCCCATGATCTAATTTTATTTTTAATAATAAATGTATCTAACTAATTAGGTTCTAATTTTACTTTATTTTATTTATCTTAATTTTGATTATTTTATTTTTAGTGTAAAGTAGTCCACGTCAAATTCACTTGATTTCATCATTTTGTTATAAGCTTTTTTGGATATTTTGTTAAACTCTTAAGTTGTGAATAACATTAATACATGCTTCATAAAAAAAATATAATTGGTGGAATCACTTTTCTCTACATTATTTTATGTCAATAATAAATTTAAGTGACACATGAAGAAAATGGATCTTAAGTGTTAAAGTTAAAAATACTTTTTTAGCATAGACAAGAGGATAGGTGGTATCACTTTTAGTTATTTTGACACTCATTTGATATTCACATAGTTGTAAAAAGTCTAATTATGTCAATATTCACCATGTTTGTATAAAAAGATATTCAAAATAATCATATCTATCTTATTTTTAGCCTTGGCTCAACCATTTCATTGAGGATAATAAAAAGTTTAAAATCTATGTTAAGTCTTAAATTTAGCATAAAAATTATTTACCATATTATTCATGAAAGTTGAACCATTATCCCTAGTAATAGAAGGTGAAAGTCCAAACCAATAAATGATGTGTGTGTGTGTGTGTGTGTGTGTATTTCTTCACTCATGGTAAATTCTAAAATAATAGATTCGACCCATTTTTAAAAATATTCAATAACAATATTAATTAATTTGTAACCTTCTGATGATGGAGGGTTAATTTTACCCATTAGATTGAATCCTTAAATTGAAAATATCCAATGAGAAAAAATATGTTACAACTCTTGAGATGGTGAATGTATTAAATTATTATGTATTTGATATTTTTCACAAACATTTTCATATTATTTAAATTCATGTTCCATTCTAGGCCAATAATTATCCATTATTAATCATTTATAGGACATCTTTTCCTCTACAATTTCCACAATGCTTACTATCATGAAATTATTATAATTTTACCTTAATGTTTTCACACCTTAAGAATATAATCAAGTATTCATCAAAATATCTCTTGAAAAAAAATGTCCACTAATGAAAACAAAAATATATATTATCGATTTTCTCTTTTCATTTCTTCAATTTTTTGGAGGATAAACCTCATTTGATAAAAAATATATTTATTAAAAAAATTGAGTTGTTTATATTACATATGATGGAAAACATATTCAACCCACATAGATCTAGTAATGAAATGCTCAGTTTTTTTAATCCCAAAATATTCAATATAAAATAATCATAGGTAATATCAATAGGAACAAATGCTAGCCTAACATCAATTTGAAGATTACTTCTTATAATAAAGTTTGAATCTCAAACTCATCAAAGTTGGTGATCAAAGTAAACAATAAATCTTAATATGGAATTAATTTTTCTTTTCTTTTAATATAAAACCATCACATGATTTATTCCAAGTTGAGCATCACCAAGTAATTTTATATGTTTAATATTTAAAATACATATGGCATGTGACCCTAGAATCAAAGCTTCATACTTTATTATTTTATTTTTTCTTATAAAACTCAATTGATATGATAATTATATAGTTTGAGCTTGAATATTTATTAATATAATTCCAAATTTGGCACCCAAAACACATTTCTTATCAATTACATGGTTTTTTTTTTTAACATTCATACACATAAAAATCTCATCATGAAAAACATCATCCACATTATTTTTTTAATAAGGATGTGAAACTAATTTGTTAGTGATGAGATACCCTTTTACTAAGTTTACTAGTATAAATTCAATATAAAAATCTATGAGTATTATGACCCACTTAGCTATGTATCGATATAAATAAGGCTTAGACATCATATAATTTAATAGATCAATTTGGAAAATTAAATAAGTTTTGATGTTTAGCATGTAATGTTTAAACTTTTGTGTGGAAAACACAATATCCAAGAATAAATTTTCAACTAAGTTGTAACTATTTTCATAAACAATATATGTATTATTGATGTAATAAATAACATATTCTCTATGTTCATCATCATATTAGGAAAGAAGTTTTCCAAGGCATGTTGAGTGGCATATATGTATAGTAATAAATGGTCAATCAAGAATAAGTAACATCATAATTAGGAGATTATATAAATATTATTTTATTTTATCAAAAACCTTTTGATGTTTTTAATCTTATTCAAATTTATTTCTTTTGTGTAAAAATCATGTGAATGGTTGTTTTTTATTAGTCAATTGAGCAATAAAATAAATAATGGATAGAATTTTTCCATGTAAACTTATTTATTTTAGTCTTTTAGTTGGAGGTTAAAAATAACTTGTACTTAGGATACACCTCAATACCTCACTAATAAATAATAAATCATATAAAATTTCTAGATGTAAAACCAAAGAGACATGTCTTAGGACTAATTTGACATTATACTTTCATAGTCTTTCAAATACTTTTATCAATTATCTAGCATGATTTTTATGATAAAGTACATGATTTATCAAATTGAAAGGAAAATTATTTTTATGATAATAAAAAGTTAAATCCTTATATTATGTCAAATATTACTAAATGTATCATAATTAGAGAAGTTGTCAATATTCCAAATTTTAGTGAAGTTGTTTCATTCATAAACTCAAGATATACAAGCTATAAATATGACATAGAATTTAATTCATGTCTATGAATTGTATTTTATTTTTGAAATTAATTCATTAATGATTTTCTCTTGATAAGTCAAGACATCTTTTATTTAATTGAAATGGCACATATTTTATTTAAAATTCTCATTATATCCAAGATCTATTTTGAACTAATGATAATTTGAAATAATTGGCTCTATAATACCTTTCTCATGTTTTCCTAAGACTTCACTTTTCTATCATATATTTTGCATGTGTCAATCAAAATCAATTTTTTTCTAAATCAACTTAAATTAGACTACGAGATTATCTTGGATTATTAATATTAAAAAAAAATTACATGTTATAGACTCTTTACCTTTATCATCAAATATTGTATATCATTAATCTTGAATAATTATTTTATAATACTTAAGGGTGAAATATAGTTGATAAATAAAAAATGTATGTTTTTCATATCTATATTATACTATACCCATAGTAGTAAAATTAAGCTTGGCCAATGTTTTTCAATATTATCATTATGATATTCAATATCCTCATTGGTTTTAATACTTTCACCAATATCAAATGTATTCAATTATTCAATTGGAATATGTCTAAAGGAACATCCTTTATAGGCAAATTATATACTAATTTATCATTAAAAATTTAGTAATCTATATAATGTAGAGGGGGCCACATTCATAACATGAATACATGGCCTACAAATTAAAATGGTATAACTCACATAATTAGATATCACTTAACATTTTGTAGCTATTATTTGTGGTCTAATAATTATTTTAAATGTAATTAATCCTCAAGCCTTTCTTATTTAATTATGATATCCAAAAGTGTAAGAGGGTGTTTTCCAAGGATAAGTATGATAATAAAATAATAAAGTCTCACAAAAAATGTTTTATACCAAATAATAATAAAAATTAACGCCTATTTCAGAATCAAAATCACTATTTTAGAGGAATACATTGGCAAAGTGATTGGTATGTCATGTGAAGGCACCAAGGCATTCAAAGACCAAATGAAGAAATAAGAGATACTTTAACACTTCTTTTGCATGAATGACTTTGTGAAGACTAATAAGAAAGGTTTACCATGGGTAGATCTCCCATGCTATTGGCCTAACATTTGTCTTCAAGTCATGCACTACATGACACTTGAAGTTAAATACACTCTGATATTTTACCACCACTTTTTGTTGTTGAATCATTTTATTGACTAAAAAATTAGTCTAACTTTATTTCTACTTAAGTCCCTTAAAAGCACTATTTTGCTACATCAAGTGAATGAATCTAACCCTATCCTCTACTAAGGGTTGATCCTTCTCCTTATCAAGTACAACCAAGTCCTACATGGTCAGGAGGTTCCCCTTGGGGGATCCTCCTCTAGGGAGGACTCCCTAGTGGAAGATCCCACCTTAGGATCCCAATAGCCTTCTTAATGTACCCCCTGGGTTAGCCTTTACAAGTTTCCTCTTGATGACCTCCCCCTTATGCTATTCATACATAAAATTAATCTGATCTCACTTAAAGTGGGTAGCCTAGTGGAGACCTTTCATAAAGGGAAAACCATTTTGACCGATGAGATGGAAAGAAACAAATTGCATCTAGAGAAATTTAATTCTAAGGTTTAATAAGTAGGGATAGACCTTGTCAAACTAATTTAGGACTAGAAATCCTTTCACAAACAAATTGAGTCCATGGTTCAAGATTTTGTTTAGTCTACCTAACCTACCTAGTTCTTGATCATTCAGTCACCTAAAGCCTTGAGATTCCCCCCTAGGTTCCCTCAAATCAATCTCCCTTGTAGGTAAAAGGACAAAATTGACCCTGTATGATCTTCCCTAGCAAAGCTGTTGAAGGTCCTAGGAGCCACACTTAGGCAAAGGTTTCTAAGGTAAAATAAAACATCTCAGTGAAGAATCCTAAAGATGTTAAAGACCCGTTGAAGGGACTTTCCTCCTAAGTTTCTTTTTGGTTTATTGTTTTTTTGACTCTCAGTTTTTACTGTAGTTTTTTGATATTTTGGTTATTTGGCCTTTTTTTGGCTTGCTTAAACTTTCTATATTACACTTTGGTGGTTATAAGATCCTTGTAAAACCTAGTTTTTACCATATCAAATAAAAAATAAAAATTAAACCCTTTATTATGAATGATAATTGGATAATAAAATGGTAAATATTGGTTCAAAATATCTTTAGAAGGTGAGTCCTTTGATTTAAAAGAGATAAGGCTATCATTGTCCTTTAATGTCTTAACAATAAAATAAAAAAATTTGAGTTCAATATCAAATCTTAAAAATAAAATAAAAGTATTCGAGTTCAATATCATTTGGTAAAGAATCATCATGTATGGTGCCATAAATTGTGATCTTATAAACATTGTATCTCATTATAAAATGTAAGTTATAAATTTTGGCATAGATGTCTTAAGTTGATCTTTGATATCATAATCCTTAGTGGGCTTCACTCTAATTCTAGTATTTTGATGAAATTTACGATGGGTATTTTGGTTAACCCAACCTTGATCAAGATGTATCACTAAAGGGAATTAAATAAAAATTATAAACTCAGAGGGTATATATATAAAACATCACTATAAAATACAAACTTATCATTTTTAAAACCATATGTTAACATTATATGACATATTCAAGGAATAAAAAATGCAATCATTAATTAAAAAATCATTAAAAATATTTATTCATGCCAAATAATATATAAGAGCCAGAAACCCTCAATATAAATATTATCACATAAATGCATTCTATACATTAATCACATTTACCCATGAGAAAAAGTGAAGAAACTCAATAATACACAATCTACAAATGGAAAGAGAAAAAAGAATTATAAGAGTTAACATGGTCCAATCAAGGATAAAAATAATGATAAGACAAAATAAGAAAAGAGTTAGTAGATACCCTATAATAATTAGATCTCAAAAAAATCATGACTTATATGGATAAGTATATGAAACCTTAAGGTTGTGGGATTTTAAAGATCAAGTTTGAATCAATGTTATATTTGTAGGGTGGAAAAGTGTTAACAGCACTAAACTACATAAATTGGAGGGGTAAAGTATATCTAATATAGCTCCAATAAACAAAAATATGTCTATGTGCTTAAAAAAAATACATTAAACATGAATTTATAAAGGAAGTTAATAGACACATACCTTATTTTAATTCATATATATTTTATTAGAGATTGAAATGAAAATCAAATATCTTACAATATGTAGAATAAACTCTAGAAATAAGGTAGTCATATGAGATAGTAACTAGAATGGGACTATATTCATGTGGAAAAATTAAAATTAAAATCCTTATAAAGTGGCAATCCTCCTTAAATTAAAACCATTGTTAGCATATGATGCTCAAAAACCTATCTCATATATTTGAATAGATGTGCACTTATGTCAAAATATTAGCTCCTTTACTACATGTCAACTCCACATTTTATAGGGCATAAAAATTGGTGTTTTAGTTAAGGGGCCTATCTTACATAGTCCTTATCTTGCCTCTATAAAATATATATATAATTTGGTACTAATCACTCATGCTTGTCAACAAAAAAATTATGTATATTTTAGCTTCTATTATTTATACCTATCATATGTGAGTTCATAAATGAAACTATATGCTCTTTTTCTAGGACTAATTTTGATATAAGTATGTATAAAAGTAAATAAATAGAAATGATATTCAAGTTCATGATAATTTATTATTTAATTTAATTTAGGACCTTATTAGCATGCAAGTTGTCCACCTAAAAGTAGTAAAATTGATAATTAGGCATAATTTAAGATAATAATCATGAGGGAGAAGTCCCAATAGACCCAAAATAAAAAACTACCACCCTCATACTATATGACAGTAATCAGACCATTATTGAATTATTCTAATAAATATTTGGATAGAATAACCAATGAAACAAAAAACTAGATAAGATTTGGGATGCTTAGATGGATCCCAATACAGATAAATGATAGATAATGAAACATTAAGGAATGAATAGAGACAAGGTAAGGCAATATAGTGCTCACACAAAAGTGTAAATGCACCAATAAGATCATATTATACACCGATGATCTGTATATATGAAAACATGATAATAACATTGAAATTATAAGCTTTGTAAAAAAATTAGGAGTCTATAGAAATATACTCCAATAATTAAGTATTATGTTTTATGTTTAGTAAAAAAATGTATCCAATTATTTTATTTTAACATATTATAACATCTTAAATCTTGGGCCTAATGTTATAGGTTTACATATATTTTTTTATTCTAGAATCAAGTCCATCTAGTTCTCTTAGACTACATAATATACATATATATTGTTCTATAATCAAAGATCATGGATGATTAGAAACATAATTTTATCTAGTGACAATATATATCTATATATAAAGTTATATATTTTTATATACATAGTGAGTATATTAACTTTGTATTCCCATAAGGTATAAGGTACAAAATTATCATCTTAGTTTTCCATCACATAATAAAACATGATATACAATTCACAAGGAACATGATAGTGTTAAATAAAACATGATATATACTTTACAAATAACATGATAATGATAAATGAAACATGATATAAACTTTTTAAAAAAATAGGTATCAATTGTAGAGAATGTTTATAAATTAGGGTTTATTTCATTGTATAGTAGATTAGATGATTATGAGTTTGGGAATTTTTTTTATTGTGGTAATCTACATCATTATCATGATCCTTGTAAATTATATATCTCTTTTACCATGTTTTTTTTAATGAACCTTAATAATCATAAAATTTTGAACTAATTCAGATTATATGAAGTGTTACAATTAAACACTAATATACAATGTAAAAGGTATAAAACTTATTTGACACTTACACTTTATAATTATGGAAATTATTAAGAGGGTCAAGATACGTAGCATTTTATTGAACTGTTAATTATGCTATTGAATGTATATTAAAATAAATATAGAAAAATATAATGTGATTCACTCATATCAAGAATTGGACTTTTAGGTATGCCTTAGTAGAATCATTAATTTGGGGTCAAAATCGACTAACACTAGTGACTAAATCTTACATTTTCATATCTATATATTTTTACCTCTATTTTAGTATAGATAAATATGCCTATTTTTATTCTATATATGTGTATGATATAATGGATTACCTTGTGTGTAATACTTAGAAACATGTCTCATTATCTTAAAACCATAGGTCCACTATTGACACTAGGTTTTGGCTAGAAAAAAGTGGAAAAATATATTTTTAGAATATGTCAATTACTCCTCAATTAATGGTTGAGTGTTGCCTACATATCCAATACTCTAAAGATGGAAGTCAACTACATGTATTTATCTTCATTAGGTGAATGTGTGTAATGGTGTTATTTGGATGTATGCAACCTATGATCTAGATTTTAATACTTACAAAATGACAAAATATTACTGGTTTTGAGGTTATTTAGACTTAGAAAAGGCCTCCTCCTTTTGGATGATAGTTGATTTGGAAATAATAGGTAAGCCCCTTTAAATGTGAAACTATTTAAATATGATTTTTTTATTGATGCTATATAATTTATGGGTCCTTGGCCCTTATAACATATGATATTCAAAATAAAAAAATATTGGTGTGGCTTAATATTTGACTATGTTAAGGCATGATATGACCAAAACAAATAGGCTCATATATCAGGTTATACAAGAATCACTATCCAACAAAAACTATCCAATAATCACTATAAATACCTTCCTAATAACTCATATTTACTATTAAAATAACTTATTACAACATATTATCCTAAAATTATCCAAAAAATACTTAACAAAAAAGATTCATTTTAGAATTACTAATTCAACTATTTTCTCATTACTTAGTAGGAAGTCACCCAACATGCATAATTAGCAATTTTTTTTGAAATTTGCTACATGAACTTCCTATTCCTTTACTTTTGAAACTACTCCAACTGATGCCACCACCTTTTTTGACTCTTTACCAATAGTCTCTTTCAAATTAGAGAATACCAAACATCTATTTGAGCTACCCAGGTCCTTTAGCAATTGAATTTTACCTTTCCACTAGGGGGAACCTTGAATGCCCCCTTAAAAAATCTATTTGCCAATAATTTGATTACCTTGAATCATTTTGGCTTCCTTTTTAGTGCCTACCATTCTTCCAAACTTGAAATAGGTAGCAAAAAATCTTGGACTTCAGGCATACATATACCCCTACTCCCTACCCTTTTTTACTTACTTGTATAAGCCTCTTCCACTTCTTGAGAAAAATTCATTAACACCAGAAACCTTGATTCCATAGCACAAAAAATAGATAAATGAATATTAAACCTAAATTATCACTACCAGAGAATGGGATGGCGAGAGATAGATTGAGAGGGAGGGTTCAATCTCTAACAATAATCCCTACTTATATTCCAACCAAATAAAAAATTCCACCAACCTCTGGACCTGCTCTAAGTTTGACATTACCAAATAGAGATTTCTTGTGAATAGATAAGCCAAGTTAGAATTAACTCTTACCTATTTTCTTGCAACCAAACTTTCTATCCCCAAAACATGCTCTATGACTTCTACCACCTCCATCATGAGAATCTAGAAAATATTGAAGAGACGCATATGGGACATAAAGCTTGTAAATCCCATTTATATGTTCTTAACTATAATAAATATCATTGACCACCCCAAATATTCCACATATAATTGATCTATCTCTCAAGATTAGCATGCAAAAATGGCTCCAAAGCTAATTTCCATACCCCTAATGAAAGCATTTCCCTGATAATTATGATCACAAAATAATCCCAAGCATTAAATGCACGGGATTTAAATATTATGCTATCCATAATGATATATCAAGGCAAGTCATTTCACTTGGAAGTTGGTAAACCTCTGTTGTGAAAGCCCAAATAGAAACAATCTTGTAGACATGTCAGTAATTAAACATGAAAATCACCTTTTCAAAATAAAAAATAGGATATTTTTATTTTTATTAAAAAATAAATATAAAAAAACTAATAAAATCCTATAATTCTCATAAGTCAATTTTATTTAAGTCTATGAGGTCTTCCCAATTGTTTCTAATGTTATCCATTCTTACATCCATGAGTTGATCAATTGTTACATTAGCACAAAAGTCAACAACTTTATTATTTTACCAAAAGCAATGGGAACATTGCTAGTATTAAAAATTATCCAATATAAGCTAGATAGTATCTAAAATATTATCTATTTTCCAAGATTTATCCCTTTGATTACTCAAATCTTGAATTATAACATGAGAATCACCTTCAATCTCTAGGAAGGAAATACCACATTCTAAGGCCATCTCCACTCTAGCTGTCAAAGCATGGGCCTTAGCTTCATTATTAGTCCCATATGGAATTTTTAGAGATAAAGATATAATTATATAACAACTAAAATCCTTTATCACACAACCTTCACCAAAAGCCTCTAGATTTCCTCTACAAGCCCTATCAAAATTCAGTTTAAACCAACTAGGTTTAGGTGGGTTCCAGAATGCCTCTTTTCTAGTTTTATTTTATTTCTTATTTACCATTGACCAATTAATGGGAGAAATGTTTAAATATGATTGATAAGGGATCAAAATATGAGTAATGATCTTAAACCTATCATGTATTTATGTGGGAATATTTGGGTACTTTATCATGCCATAAAAATGTGAAATGAAGGGCCACCCCATTATAATAATTTGAATTTAAAAATTAACCATTTTTTAGTTCAGGGAAGTAAAATCAACTTGGAAGGAACTATAATTCTATTTCCATCTAAGTATTTTAATTTTGTCTAGAAGGAAAGAATATTGATCGAAATATATGGAGATGTCTGAGTATGATAGTTGACTAGTTTGGCGAAAAATATGGAATTATTGTAGGTTAATGATAGAAAATAGGGAATGTCAAACCCTTAAAAAGCATATAAGTTTGATATAAGGGTGAATGAGAACCATATGTGTATGCACAAGTCATGTAAGTTGAAAGTATGTAAAAAATGACATTTGAAAGTATCTATTCTAATATTTTAGTGTCTAAAAATACTCTCCTTGTATTATATCATTTAAATTAAAGTGTGATGTTAGATTAAAAGTGAAAAATGTATGTGTGTATATAATACATTTATCTTTTGGAGAGGAGCCAAATGTGTAGCCTATTCCATGTAACCTTCAATGAACATGAAAAAATCATTATTCATGTATGAAATCTAAAATATGAGCTATAATTTAAACTTTTAAACTTAAAGGGAAAGTAAGTGATACACTTGTAAGTGGGTGAACCATGTTTTCATAGTAACTTTCCATTGGAGATGATATTTTTTGTTATTTAATCATTAGAGAACTTCACATCCTTGCTAAATCAGTTAGAGAATTTGGGAAAATCCCAATTTTGAACTAAGGCAATGCCTTAGATTGGGAAGATAAATACCCCAAACCTCATTTAAAATAGAGTAGTGCCTAGTCCATTAAGTGTCATAGAATCCTCAATCACACTAAACCATGCATCTAATCTTGAAACTAATATTGTACCCCAAGATGATAAGGTGGGAGCCATATATAGGCTTTCTTTGATAATTCTAAGGGTTTTGTAAGTTATTAAACCTCAACTGCATTACACAAATAAACATGAATCAACCATTATAGATGGACTTATAGATTTAAGGGTGATCACTAATATGTACCATTAAATATGTTTAAAAATATAAACTATAAAATCTTGTATGTAAATAAAAAAATGTATGCCCGATAATCGGTGCTAACATGATATATAATGTTATGCATCTATATGCTACTCTATCATAAAATTTTAAAATTATAAATATTATTACTATAAATGTGTATGCATATACATGGAATATGTCCTCAAATATGTCTGCATCTATGAATATTTGAAAAGATGTAACTTATGTTCCTATAAAAGTGTGCACGTGCATGAAATATACCCTAAAACTCTTTAAAATATATGAAAACTTAAAACTTTTGTTCCTGTAAAAGTGTTTATAAGTCCATGCATACACACACTTTTATAGGAACATAAATTTTAAGTTATCATATATTTATAGAGTTTTAGGGGCATATGTATGGAATATACCCCCATATTTTTTTCTAATGTGTAAAATGTATATCCTAATATAATATATAAAACAGTCTCAATGACAAGCCCACTTATATACCCCCTTTTGAGGTGATGAATGTAGCCTACTAGTTACTCATATCAAAAGAAAAGAGTTAATTATTTTATTTTATGTAAAATTTGTAATCATGTAGAATCATATAAACATATGTATAATATGTCATTATGTTAATGTTAATATGTCATCAAATTATGTAAGAAACATATGTTATAAGTCATATAACTATCATGTCAAGATAGATATAGTAAAGGAACATTTTAATGACAATCACTAATATGAACACTGAATATGAATACATCATAAAAGGTGAATGATGTGAATCATGGAACCACACATAAATTATGAGATGTGTGATATGGATCATGAAACTTGTAAACTTATAAAACTTATCAATCTCAACATATAATCCTATATTAATCCACTCATAATAAAATAATGTCATGTTCATGATACACATAATATATTCACATGAAATAACACTAAATTGCACACATAATTCTAAGATCCACACACTAAGATAATAAATGTCACAAACAAGGTCAATATCTATAAACAATGGAAAAAAAGATGTTGCACACAAAGGGCCAAGGGATATAACTAATAGAAAATAAAATGTCTCACACACAAAGCCAAAGGCCATAAATAATAATCAATGATGTGTCAATAATGAAAATGAAATAACATCAACGAAGCATAGAACAATTAATCTAGTCTACATCATCCAAGTCTATTAATGTCACAGCATATTAAAGTAACATATCCATTGTGTGTGTGTGTGTGTGTGTGTGTGTGTGTGTGTGTGTGTGTGTGTGTGTGTGTGTGTGTGTGTGTGTGTGTGTGTGTGTGTGTGTGTGTGTGTGTGTGTGTGTGTGTGTGTGTGTGTGTGTGCGTGTGTGTGTGTGTGTGTGTTTAATGATGGAAAAACATGTGTAAGAAATCAATTAAGCTCATATTGTTAAATACAAAGTTGATAGAAATGTATAATTTGTATCATTGTAACATGCCAAATAATATTTCCCCATTGGGTATAGGAATTATGTGCATCCATGTAACATGTACATGAATATCTATGTCTTGAATCTCACTCATATATACTATGAAATACATGTGTGTATGAAATGAAATATTCAATATAAAAAATGTGATAAAAAACACATGTGAATAATTTAAATTAGTAAACATGTCATGTTTGGGTCTTAATTTTAATTTTTTAATAGTTTAATTTTTAAAAATTTAATTTTTTTTTTGCATACATCAATAGTAAATCAAAGCCAAAGTATAAAGGATAAAATAATATGATAATTGGAGGGATAAAAAGTATATATAACATAAGTTAAGGCAAAATTTGCACAAAAATTCATAGCATGTAAATGTAGACCAAGTAAAGACAAGCAATGTGTCCCCAATGTATATGTGAATCACAATAGTGTATCTCAAAAGTGTGTGTGGAGATAAAAATAAGCATGTCCCAAAAATAAAGAATCAATATATTCCCATGTAATATGTAGATATAAATGTATGTTATTGTATAAGCTCAATATTGGCCATAACATGTATAGGTATCCAATATGTAAGAATGCGAAAGTATTATGCTACAAATAATCTACATTGGGATGAAGCTACTATAAAATATGTATTATCATAGGATAAATGTTATGGATATATGGATTAGGATAAAGAATCAAAGTTCAAGGGAAAATTAAGAACAAATCCAAGGGATATAAGAATGAGAAATGAAATAGAATATGTACACATGTGTCAAGAAATAAGAATAGATGAAATAATAAATCAAGAAACATAAAGAAGATATGTACACAATGGATTCCCTTGAATGGGATGCCCATATGCATTTTTTGATCATATGTGTTGTAATCATATAGTATATTTCCATGTTCATTCTAAATTTAAAACGTGTTTTTACAATCATCTTAAGTATTTGTATTAAGATATGCATAGCCAACCATGTCATATTGTGGATTTCATTTTCTAATCTCTGTTTATTTTCAATATGTTTTATACTTTTAGTATTAGGTGCCTTTACTATGATTGCATTACATGTCTTTACTTCATTATTAGTTGAATATTTTTTTTCCCATTTATATTATTTGTTTATACATATTTCTTCTCTTGAGATAGTAATAGTCACATAATTGAAACCAAATGTAACATAGTCATGATTCTTACTACGTATATCACACATTGTCTTTAGCCATGCTCTCTACTAAATTGCATTGTACTGAATCAAGATAGGATCAATTTGAAATAAAACATAAAAAAAAAAATTGACCATGAATTAATGTAAACTTAATGGATCAAATTCATTTATTAGGTTAAATTATCTTATCCAAATGTTAAATATCATTCCCATGAGATTGGATAAATGGAAAGCTAAAAACATTGATTTTATAAGAGTTTTTAATCTCAAAAATAGTGCATTTCATGCAATATATGTAATGGATAAGAATAAAATATTGTAGATATGATAAACAATTTGTAGTTTCCTCCTTGGAAACCATGCTTGTGACATTAATTTTCTTAGGTACCTATTGATTTTGAACTTCTTTCTTATTCAAATTTGATTCCTTATTTGCCTCTTTCATTAGTACTTGTTTTTTTTGCTATGATTTTTTTAAAAACTTGTCTTGTAGTGTAATTTATGTTTTTAATACCTTTATTATATAAATTTTTCTTGTTCTAAGATTTCTTGAGGTAACCTTTCTTATTGAAACCATTATTTTTCCAATTATTACTTTTGTATCTTTTCCTTTCATGATTTATCTTTATGCATATTTTATTTTGATAGTCATTCTCTTTTCAATTATTATTTATGAATTTTCATTTATCATGTTGTTCCTTAGAATATGTAGCCATAATTTGAGTAGGATGATCAATTATAGGTGTGCTAGAATCTAGTGATGCTTTGATGGATGTACCTAAAATCGGATCCCTACAACTAATTATATTATATATTTTTCTTAAAATAACAACACTTATTTGTATGGTTTCCATACATTCCATGATAATAAAAATAGTATTTATATCACTTAATAAGGTGTATAGGATGCAAAGTGATCAAATTATTTCAAAGCATGTCCCTTATAATTTCACTTGGTTTTTTGTTAGCTTTATGCAAACTTATTGAACCAATATTTATTTATGTATTATTTTTTTAACCCATACTTGAAATTAAATATTTTGAGGTACTTAATTATTTAATGGTTAGGCATAAATAAAATTGAAACTGGTATGCTTAGGATTATTTACATGTTAAATATTATTTTTAAGTGGTCTAACTTTGAGACTTAAGATTTGGTTTTGATTTTATAAATCCTTGATGTAATTTCTCATAGTAATGAATTGATAGATAATAGTTTCAAAAGTGCAAACCTTAGGCACTTTTGATTTAATATGTATATAAAACCATCAAGATGGAATGTGGGATGTGTATAGGGATGAGGAGGAACACTTTAATGACATCCACTTTGTATTAAAGGATGGATCACCCTACCTCTATAAATAGTGATAGGGTGGACCTCCATAATATACTAATGGTATATATCACAACCTTGATGAGAAATAAAACAAGTCACATTTGAAGACACTTATGATTCCAAATTCATAAAATATGTATTAATAAAGATATTTAATAATTTATCATCATTAATTTTACCATTAGTTATACTATACGTGAATTTGATATATTATATTATATTATTACAAAATATATTGCATGTTTAAAGCCAAAAACATGTAATTATATAAATCATTTCTTAATTAGAAAATATACACTTTGAACATCCATCATAACTAGCATGTAATGTTTAGAATAAAAAATAGTTTACATAAATGATGCAGGAACATCACCTAGGAAGTGATTTAAAATCAATTTTGTGTCCTAGGTCATATTAGGTGATCTAATAGAGTATTTTTCATTGGTTAGAGGTCTTATGATTGCATAAAATTTGAATTTGGGCTCAATTTGATTTTTCCCACCCATTTGATCATGAAACTTCCAAAATATATTGCATTTTTAAAGCCAAAAACATGTAATTATATAAATCATTTCTTAATTAGAAAATATACACTTTGAACATCCATCATAACTAGCATACAATGTTTAGAATAAAAAATAGATTACATAAATGATGCAGGAACATCACCTAGGAAGTGATTTAAATTCAATTTTGTGTCCTAGGGCATATTAAGTGATCTACTAGAGTGTTTTTCATTGGTTAGAGGTCTTATGATTGCATAAAATTTGAATTTGGGCTCAATTTGATTTTTCCCACCCATTTGATCATGAAACTTCTTACATACTTATCTTGAGTAGTCTTAATGCATGCCGCATTTATATTGAAGCACTTATGTTAGAAAATTTTGGAACTTTGAGACTAGTTTGAAGATCTTATTCTTAGTGAGATAAATTATGATAGCATAGTGGATATATTCATGGTGTATCAACCACCTAGATTAGATTTATTTTATGTTTAATTTTATCCCTTTTCCCTCAAGTAATCAATAGTATAGGTGACAAGCATTTCAAGAAAAATTTAGGGACCTAGCCTTTAAACCTAGAGTTGTAATTCTCCTATAGGTAAGCTCACATACCTAGAAGTATTCTAATGTTTCCAAAATCTTAGAGTAGGCTTGAACAATCTCCTATACAGTGTAATATTTGTTGACAATATTTCTAGTATGCCCAATAGGATACATTGTCTTCAAGATAACTTGTCAAGGTGAATGTTGGTCTTGACAACACTAGCTATAAATTGGTGTGTTAATTAGCATTTATCAACTCCATTCAAGTTAAAATCTAGTTCAAGACTTATTTTGTCATAAATTTTCTCTCATACTTCATGGTCCTTACTAGGTCATCATCTAGTATAATTCTCAATCCTATAAATCCACCTATTTAGCCTAAACTTCCACTTGAAGTTCAATACCCTCAGCTTAATTTTTCCTTTAAAGATCATGAATATTTTTCTAGCCAAGGAGGTGAACAGATTAAATATATTGAATAAAACATGGCTAGGAAACATACCTTTCCTTACTTTAATACTAAAAATCTAATTCACCTTCAGGCCTATTATGACATTCTTCCTAATACCACAAAGAGTGTGCCAACATTTAATGGTGAGAGTCATGTTGGACCTAGTGACCACATCAAGAATATCTCAATTTTTTGTAATTTTCATAATGTCACTAGGGAGAATATTTACATTAGACTCATTGAAATATCCCTTAGATGGAAAGCTCTTGATTTGCATATGAGTTTTCTTGCTGGATGTATCACATCATGGGATGACTTTAAAGTGTTGTTGACTTTAATATTTGAAGATGAAAGTGACTGTACCTTTCTCATACATCATCTCAATGTGATCAAAAGAACCCCCAAGGAAATAATGCATGAATTCAATGAGAGGTTTCAAAAGACTTGGTATAGATTGCCTCCTCCCATGATACCACATGCTATCTTTATGTTTCATACATATTTGAGATCCATTGGTACTGATATTTCCATCATGATACAATCTATGGGTGGTTTCACTCTTCTTATATATATGAACTTTATATTAGAGCTAATAATTATCTCATTCAATCTAGAAAATTTCCTCCTAAAGTGTCTATTACCTTGTTGCCTAATATTCCTACTAATTGTCCAAATATTTCTCAAATTCGTAATGTTAATTCAAAGCCAAAGACTGCTTTTAGGAAGGCAAAAGATGATGTTTATTGGAAAGCAAGATTCTTAGCCTTAGAGGATCAAACTATGAAATCTAATAGGAAATAAAGTCCCTATAAAAACCCTTATCCATACCAAAAACAATATGGTCAAAAGTATTGGAAAGGGATATGTCAAGGGCAGCCTAATTTCAATAAGCCTGCTAATTTATATAATCCTACTTCAACATCTAATACAAGAGCAATGGTATTAGTGCATAGTAACTTGGTGTAAGGTGAAAATTAGAAACAAGGAAAATCCATGGATGTTAATGAAGGTGAATATCAATCTCTAGTGGATCAAAGAGGAGTAACTCCACTTCTATCAGCTGAAGATGAAGTCATGATGTAACAAGTGAAGGTGGACAACCTCAAGGAGAGATCTTTACTAACTTCTTAGTTGAGGACACTTTTGTGCTCAATCAAGGAAATTCTATTTTAGATAACACTAGGGACAAGATAAATGCTTTAGGAGGTGATAATAATGTGCCTAAAATTTCATCCAATCCTCTTATAAGACAACAAGGCATGGTTACAAGCATGGTAGTCCCAAACAAAATTACACATCCTCCAAATCATAATGTTGGAAGGACTATTCAAAGAACATAAACTCCTCAAGTTAAAATAAATTTATTTCCTCCAAGGAAATAATAAAATCTAGGTATGTCTACTCTAAATATTGTGTACTCATTAAATAATACTAGGACATCCATTTCCCTTTGGGATGTCCTTTATTTGCCTGGCCAAAAAGAGCTCCTACAAAAATAGCTATTTACTATCCCTACTAATATTTCACCTTAAATTAAAATTCATGGCCATGTTTCTCTTAAAAATTCCCCTAAAAACATTGTTGAACCATCTAAAAAATCTAAAAATCCTCCACCTTTCTACCTCACTCTCATAGCGGGTGATAAACTAGTCCATAATTCCATAGTTGATAGTGGTGCTTCTACATTAGTCATGCCCAAGGTTGTATCTAATAAGTTGGGCCTAAAATATGAACCTCATACAAAATTAATTATCTAATTAGATAGTAAACCTATCAAAATGATATGTTGATAAAAAAAACTTGAAGGTTTTCCTCCATGATTGTCCTAGCTTTCCCATATTTCAAGACATTATTGTTGTAGACCTTCCTACTCATTTTACAATTTGCCTTTCAAGAGATTTTATAGATACAATAGGAGGATATATCTTATCTAATTATTCATTATTATACTTTAGGATAATATATATAATAAATGTAACAATAAGAACTTAGCCTCTTGCAAGGTTTCACATTGAGCCTTATGTGGAAACAAGTTCAAATTTGAGTTGTGTAATTAATGAGAAAAAGGGTTCTATTATGGATGATGGTACTTATTCAAAGCTTGAAGGAATTTATAATTTGTTTCTTGATGAGTATGTTACTAACACTTATGAGCATGATCCTTATTCTTTCATGGAGGAGATTGATTTAAAAATGTATTGTGTTTATGAATAAGGAATACTAACACCTCTACTTGACAAGGAAGAAGGTGAGGATGATGAGATGTGGAAGATGTTTTTGATGGATCAAGAAGTAATAATTGTATAGGATATGGTGTTATGTTAGTATCCCCATCTAAAAAATATTATTATGTTCCATATAGGTTCCATTTTATTTTCACTTGTAATGTGTTTAAGTATGAAGTTTTGATTCATGGCCTTCAATGTGCAAGGAAAAAGGGAATCAAGAATTTGTAAGTATATGGAGATAGTGAATAGGTTGTGCATCAGGTTATGAATGTGGTTACTTAAAATAACCATTTTATCAAGTCATATAATCATAGGCTATGGTATTTTATTGAATACTTCAATGTATTCAACATACAATCAACCCCAAGGGAGGAAAATAATCATGTTGATAGACTAGTTGCTATAGGAGCATAATTTGATACACCACCTACCATAAAATAGTAGGGGAATAAATCTCACATTAAGATCATTGTCATACCTTCCATACCTAATAATTAGGTGTCTTGGAAAGTGTTTTATATTGATAAAAAATTGTATACTTCTTGCTAAATGAAGTTAAGTTTTCCTCAAGAAATTAAAAGAGACTTCAAGAATAATTTGATGATCAGATCATGTAGCTAAGAAAAAACAAGATACCTAAGGGCTTGGTGACATTATAAATTATATTGAATGAGGATGAAAAAATCAATAAGGAAAATTTGGGTATGTCTACAAAAGAGGAGAACTATGAAATAATCTTGATCTTCAAAGACAAACTCCTCAAACTAGGCAAGTTATGTTCTATATTGGAGAAGCAAACATTCATTGATTTGTGTAGACATTTTCATGACATCTTTGCTTGGGAGTATAAGGAAATAAATGGATTTGATCCTATCCTATCAAAAGATGCCATTGAATAATAACCTAGAGTTAAAGTGGTTAGGCAAAAATAAAGGCCCATCAACCCAAAGGTTGAACAACTCATGAGGTTAGAACTTACCAAAATCCTTGAATACAAAATAATATTTCCTATTAAGCATTAAACATGGGTAGATAACCTTGTTCCTATTATAAATAAGAATTGGGAGATAAGAATTTATGTGTAATTTAGAGATCTAAATAGGGTGTCACTCAAATATCACTATCCTTTATCCTCAATAGAGTAAATTTTGTAAATTGTTTCAAGTTATCAACATTTTTCTCTCCTAGATGGATATTATAGATATAATCAGATTCTACTGAATGAGTATGATCAAATTAAGATAAAATTAATTAAAAAATTAGGGAATTTTCTTATAGGAAGATGGCCTTTGGTTTGTCAAATGTTGATGATGCCTTTTAAAGAGCAATGGACATGGCCTTCAAAGGTTTGATCAATGAAATGTTATTGGTTTATCTAGATGATATAGAAGTGTTATCTAAAGATATTAATGAACATATGAAACAATTAAGTTAAGTGTTTGAAATATGTAGGTAGTATGGAGCATCTCTCAACCCTAAAAAATGCATCTTTATTATCTATGAAGGTAAGCTCTTAAGATATATTGTTTCCAAAGATTGTTTGGATATTGATCATGAAAGGATAGAAGCTATTCTAGGCCTATCATTTCCCATGCATAAGGAAGGTCTCCAAAGTTTCTTAGGCAAGATAAATTTTTTAAGGAGGTTCATACCTAGTGTTTATCTTTGGTGAAACCTATCATAGCCATGCTCAATAAGAACCAAGTCTTTTTTTAGACTAAGGAAGGTAAGAGAAATTTTGAGGCCATTAAAAAATAAATTACACAATCTCCTACTATTGTTAATCGTAGTTTTATTAAAGACTTCATGTTGTATTTATTTTCTAACCTTGATACTATCTCAGATGTGTTAATGCAAAAGAATGATGAAGGTGTGGATTAACCAATTGCAATATTTAGTCAAGGTTTGGAAGATTATGAAGTCAAGTATACTTTTATGGAGAAACAAGTCCTTGATGTTGTAGGAAGACTAAATAAGTTTAGACATATGGTTTCAAATAATAATATTCATGTTATGGTTTCTCATCTTAGTAACAAAGAGTTTCTATTGAGTAAGGACCTTAGTGAAAAGAGGGCAGCATGGATTACTAAGGTAATAGGATATAATGTTGATATCAAAGTGACAAAGTTGATAAGGGGTAAAGGTATTTGTGAACATCTAGCTTCAGATCTCCATGGGTTAAAAGAGGAGGCTTTAGTCAATCATGATTGCTCCCAACTAGTTGGTTCCTTGCCTCTACAAAGTTAGACATAAGATTTTATCAAATTTCTTCAAAGTGGTGAGTATCTTAATGGTATGATTAGATCCTAAAGTAGATACATGAGATTGAAAGTTATTATTTTTTACCTTATATATCATGTGATTTTTAGAAGAGACACTACTAGTGTGATATTGAGATGCATTGACAATGATCAGTTTGGAGTGTTGCTTGAGAAGTCCCATGATGGAACAATAGGAAGTCATTTCTCCCCAAGAAACATAGCTACCAAGATCATGAGGGATGGATATGATTGGCCTAACCTATTCAATGATTTTATGCTTGGGTAAGAAGGTGTGTACAATGTGCTTTCTTTTTAGGAAAATAGAAGCTTATAGCTCTCCCTTTGAGGCCTATTCAAGTATATAAACCTTTCATGTAATGGGGTCTTGATTTCATTAGCATGATAAACCCCCATAAAGTACTGGTCATAAATGGACACTCATAAAAATTGACTACTTCACAAGGTGGGTTGAGGTAGTGGAATTGAAGGAAGCTAATGAGAATGTTATCTTGGAGTTCTATGAAAGTATCATAACAAGGTTTGACACTCCTACTATTATCTCAGATAATGCACTTGATTTCATGGGTGTTAGGATAAATGATTGGGAAAATAGTAATGGCATATACTAGAGAGCTTAATCCAAATATTAACCTCAAGGTAATGGGTTAGTTGAATCCACTAATAAGAATCTGATCATAATCATCCATAAAACTTTGGAGGTAATAAAAGGGCTTGGCACACTAAATTGAAGATAACCCTATGGGATGATAGAATAACTCCCAAGAGGTCAATAGGGGATTCCCTTTTTGTGATTGTCTATGGAAGGGAGGCTAAGTTGCCTATATCCCAAGAGATGTCTGCCTTGGAGTTGGCACATTAACTAGAGTTACTTGAGAACACTCCAATGGAGGTGAGATTAATAGAATTAATAAAGTTGCAAGAGACTAGAGATAAGGCTACTCAAGCTATATATAATCACAAAATACTAATGAATAATTATTTTGAAAATAAATCAACTATAATAACATTACAAGAAGGTGACATAGTGTTGAAATGGGATAAAGATAGAGCAAAACTAGGGAGACATACCAAATTTGACACTTTATGGAGTGGACCATATGTCATCATCAAGTGTAAACAAAGAAACTATTTTGAATTAGAAATGATTAATGGAGAGTATTTTCTTGTCCTTATGAATGGGATACATTTGAATCCTTGATATTGAGGAAATGAGGGTTAGTCTTTTAAATATTACATTAGGTGTGTGTTTTGTTTCAGTTGTGTGTGTTGTGTTCCATAAGTGTTCTTGAGAACACATGTTTGTTTCCTTTTAGTATGTCTTGTTTTGTGTATTTTTATTTTTTATTTGGTGTGGTTTCAAAGTTAAATTATGTGTCAAACCTATGTATGGGTGACTCTATATCCCAATGGATAAGATTAGGCTACTATCTTGGTATATCAAGCATACCATCCTTACAAAATCACCAAGAGTGTTGACCATTTTAACCATAAGTTAAAATTGGTCATCTCCTTATAGGACAAAAATTGATATAGGTGTCTATTATAATGTCATATGGTGTGTCATAGTTCATTTTATGTGATTTCATATGTTATTAGCTTTGGTCATAGTCCATATTAGTCTTTATGTAAGTTTATGTCACTTAGGGGTCATATATGGGTCATAAATGAAAGTGGTATGGTTTTAAAGGTGTCCATGTGTTAAAAAATTCCTTAAAACATCCAATATTTTATATTACTTGTCATGAATTTCAAGATTAACTAAATCTTGTAGGTTCCTAACTGAAAATCAAGAAAATAAGTGAAAAAGGAGTTTCAAAGGTTATACAACCCATGAGGGAGAGTGGTACATTGAAAAATATTATTCAATGACCCTTTATCTTACTTTAATCCATTTCAACATTTTATATTCTTTGAAACTATGAAAAATGGGCTCAAACCATTTTATCTCTCCATCACTCCACTATGCAAGCAAAACTACTCAACAAGTTTTTGGATAGTACAACCAATAGGAGGACTTACAGGTCAAATTATCTTGGTGGTAGATATTATACTTGTTTATATTGATTTTAATATTTGTATTTGGAATGATGGTGGCCTATACTTTATGAACCATCCTTAACAAGTTGATTGTCTAGTTTTTCATGCTAATCCCTACATCCTATAGGTTTTGCTCCTATTTGAGGTAGTCTATATAAATAAATTGATTAGTTTACTTATATAGGATGTGTAATCCATAATATCATGTTTTCCATCTTGATTTGAATATTTAAAGTCAATTTCATTAGCCAAATAGTTCAAGTTTATAGGTTGATGTTGTTATTGAAGTTGTAGTTAGTTTTCACCAATTGTAGAAGGCGTGTTTCTTTGTAATGGCCTAAAAGAAATGTATGGTGTTATGTCTCATGTATTTGATATCTTATTGCATCCTTTCCTTCCAACCTTACTCTCAAAGATCAACATCATGAAAGTTGTAGTCAAAATGTGAGACAGTCAATTTATTGTTGTTGAGGTATGATGTGTACATATTATTAATTTAATGTTATTATTATTAGTTATAATAATGCATTAATACATTTTTAATAGTTTTATATAGGTTAGTATTTACATGCATGTATTTTTGGTAAAATTATATTCATCTATAGCATTTTAATTATTCAAAAAAAAATTAGGTGAGAGATTTACGAAGATTTGAGTTCCCTAAATATAGGAATGATATTTCTATATATTTAGTATCTCTCATATGGAATTATATGTAGAAAAAAATAATATAGTAGATATATTATTATTTAAGAATTATCTATGTTTGGGATCCATAATTTTCCATCTTATTCTTATATAGAACTGAACTAGCTCTATCATTTGGTATCAAAGCAGGCTACAATTAAATGGAAAATTAATAGATTGGTAGGGGCAGTTCATACATTTTATGTTGCCTTGATTTATGGTTTTTGAGATATTTTTATAACCATAATGTGACCTACCTTATGGTCTTTATAAAACATGGATTTATATTTTATTGATATTTTCTAACATGGCATAGATCTCGTGCCCATAACATGTCTCTTCTCTACACATTTAAGCTTCACGTTGGCTACAAAGAACCTCCCATATATCTCACTTGGTGACTATGGATATATTTATATGGATTATGAATATCATGTAGATTATAAATCCTCTAATTTTAATTAGATTTATCTCTTGGCAAAACAACATCCATAGCTCCTTAACATTAGATTCATTCTTTCTGGTGGTTTAGTCAAAATCTAGATCTCCATCATGGATCTGTCTCATTTACATGACTAGTTTTTATATGCTTCAGTGAAGGTTTGATAATGATATTAAAAATGTTTTTAAGTTTTTTTGAGGATAAAAAATTGATGCTCAAATAGTTTATAATAATAAACACTCAAGGTTTTTTGGCCTTCTCCTACAGCCTGTAAAATCACAACTCATACAGTCATCAAGATGTTGTCCATGTAGTATACATAATTGGCTTAGATGATTTATGTTTACACTTGATTGGAACATTTAACATAGATCTATTATACACCTATGCATATTTATTTCTTATGTAGTTCATAGTAGTATTTATTTTCAAATGCTATTCATATCTTCACAAAAATAGGTGATTAGTTTCTTGGTCAATGCCTTCATTTACCTTGGTTATTGTATTTCTCTCTTGTCATATCATATTTTCTTATAGATTAATGTTTTATCAAGTATCTATTTATAAATTATTAATTTGTGTCATTAAGGTTTTAAATGTCTTTAAGTATATTGGTCACTATGGCATAGATGATGTTTATCCAAAATACTAAGTGGCACATTTATAGGTCAACATTGTTTTTTTTTAAAGTCTATTTTATATAATTATGATTTTTATATTTGGTATTTATGGGTTTTTTGTTAAATTTTATAATATAAGATTATTTTGGGTCATTGTTGTCAAATTTTAAAAAATCAAAATCAAAAGTGTCTTTTATTAGTGTCAATTAGTTTTTTTAGATTTATAATTAAGTTATTATTACAAATCTTATTTTTATTTAGGTCCATTTTTTAAAAAATTATCTAAAGTCATTATTTTCAAAGAGATTCAAGTTTGAAAATTCAAATTTTCCATATGTCAAAAAAGTTAAAGTTGTTTAGGCTTAGAGTCATGGAAGCATTTTCACTTGTACATGACATCCAAATTATAGGGAGTCTTATACTAAGATTTATCGAGATATCAAATGAGTAACTTCACATACTAGAGTATGGAGGAAATAGAGGCTAGAGGTTATAGATCCTCTCATGAATCACCAATAATGGGGCCCAAATGTTTTGGTGACATTTTGTGTTGTGTGGTGTGAATTGTGCCAAATCGGCTAATGCCAAGGACAATTATTTAATGGTAGTGAAAATTATCAATGTTTTCTTTTATTTGGTTGGAAAAAAATATTAACAAGGTTGCATAAGATGAAAATGAGGATTTTTTCCTAATGATATTTTCATTTTTTGAGGTGCGTGTGTTTTACATTCCCCTGCTTGTTTGGAACACCTATGATATTTGGAAAAAAGGGAGAGTGTAGATATAATGAAATGTGGTAAAAAATTATATAGGAGGGAAGAGAACTACAAATATCCTCTAACTATGGAGATCCTTTGTCTACCTTACTTCTTTATAGAGATGATCGACCAGTGACACATCCATTATGGTCACATGGAGTAAATGCAAGATGTGTTTCTTTTCATAATAGTGGTCATGTGCAGCAAGATCCAGACAAGATTTAGATAGTAGTATGCAAACCTAAAATAATGCATAGGCATATGATTTTGTTCAGGCTAGTTCTTGATTATGTATATTCTCCCCATTCTCACATTAAAGGGTGTAGATATGATTAATAATGTGCACAATGGGGTGAATGTTGAGGTATGATGTGTAAACATTATTAATTTAAAATTATTATTATTAGTTAAAATAATATGTTAATACATTTGTAATAGTTTTATATATGTTAGTCATTACTTGAATATATTATTGGTAATAATATATTCATATATAGTGTTTGAATTTTTCAAAGTTTGTTTAGGTGAGAGATTTGTGGAGATTTAAGATCCCTAAATATAAGAATGATATTTCTATTTATTTTGTATCTCCTATATTGAATTATATGTGGTAGAAGATATAATATAGTATAGATATTATTGTTTAGGAATTACCTATATTCAACACTATACTTTTCCATCTTATTCTTTATACAGAACTGAGCCAACTCTATTATTTGCTTAATTTCACTTACAATCATGGCATGTGGGGTCCTAAACATGTTCATGGAGGTGTTTGAATATTTAAAATGTATTTTAATACATTTTTGTTACATAATAAATTAATCTAAACCTCTCTAATGCCATGAAAATGATGGTTGGATAGTCAATTCCTATATATGCACAGTCATGCACCATTGGTGTGAATCTATACTAGATTGAGGACATTGATATGTAGGTATGGAAACATGTTTAAATCATTTAAAGGTGAATGGAAATAAGTTAAAGTATTTTTATAATGTTTGAAACTATTTTTAGGCCATATTCCATGTATATAACCCATCTCCACACTCACTGCCCTGTACATTGAAATGTCCACCTACAAGTGGCATTGAAAGAGATAACCAAGTTGAGATATGGAATATGTCTTTATAGAATGTACCTCAAGATTTTAAATATAATTTTGAGGATTGATATGAATGTTTTGATCTATTTAAGCAAGCATACATCATATGCATAGTCCAAAAACACGTTTACTTCCTTATGTACTATTATGTATGCACCTACAGGCTACCACAAGGATTTGAGATGCTTCATAGAGGAGATTTGAAATGATTTAAAACCTTTGTGAGGATTTTATATTTTTATGATACCATATAAATCATGTTTTAATCACTAAAATATCAGGCTAAATTGAGAAACCACTTGCATTTTGAAGGGACTATGTTTAGGGACAAGTTCCCTAAAATACCAAAATAGAGGCCCAAACACTTTTGATGGTGTCAAGGAATAGTGAAAAAAAAGTTTTAGATGAATACTAAGTGTTTCATAATTAATAAATCATATAGGAGTATAATAATTAAAATTAAAATTTATATGTGACTAAATGAAAGTGGTGTTTGAAAACTTCCAACTTGCACATTTGTTCACTAAAGTTTGGTAGTGCTTTCTATAGGATTTTAAGTTTTCAAATGACTCTACATACAAATTTGCAATGTAATAGAATATATATGTATGGTAGGTATTCCTATTGTGTTTAAGAGAAAATTTTTGGTTCAAATGTCATCACAAAGGGCTGAATTTCAAAGATATATCCTCCACCAACATCTACAGGTATACATTGCTAAAAAAAAGTCACCTACAACTTGATTGTAGGCGACTCACAAACTCATGAAGAAAAATTTAGAGAGATATTAAGCTTACAAACATGAATAATTTTCCATGGTAGTTTGATCCAAGAAATATAATGGGATCATATACATGTATCACTAATTTCAAGGTTGATGCAACCTATAAGACCCCTACTTAGTCAACTAGAGTTGACTGTGGTTTGACAGTAAGCTAAAAAACATTGTATTGGTGTTAACATAGCCTAATATTTGTATGAATGGATCCATGTGAGTTTTAAAATGTATTAATAAATTCAATATGATATTATATAATTTACTACATGATCTAACACCAAATATACACCTACAAGCATGGTGAAATTTAAAACATATCACCTTGTTAATCTTGTCTTTTGATCAATTTTGGCTTAGCTAATCTTCTCTTAGAGTCTTTTCTTGAATTTTGAGGACATATCACATTATTAATAATACTTATATGTTATTATACAATTTTTATAATGTTTTCAATCAAATCTTTAATGAAATCATAACTAAATCTGCCCATCTCACATGCTAATCAAGAGTTAAGTGAGTTAGGTCAATAAACCATGGTTTTTATGCATAAGTTGGGTATTTATGATGATAAAGAACATAAAAATATATTTTTTAACCATTAATATGGTTAATTCATTATGAAATAATATAAAAATTATGAAGATTGAATAAGACTAGAATGTGCAAGAATAGGATTTCTATACAATTATGATGATTGTTAATAAAAGTAAAAGTTTGGTTTGATATGTAATGTTGGTGGAGAATTATTGGATATATTATTGATCAATTTTTATTGATATTAATTTAATTATATTTTTGGAGTGAGAATAATCTTAGAAACTTAGTTTTGCAAATTTTGAATTCAATCATTTTGTATATAGTCAAACAGGTAAATTGTATTTTTTAGTCAATTTCCATTATATTTGGATTTTATTTCAGTTCATACAATTGAATATTTACTTAAAATACCTCACCTTAGTTTTTATACTATTTTAAAAATTAAATTGAGTTTGAAAACCTTATTTACAATCTCTCAGCCTCTGTAAAAACCTTTTTTAGGGTCTATGAATAAATTATTTTTATGCACTCTAGAGACCTTCTCAAGACCCCAAATTTGGCATGTAGATCATATTAATTGTCCTTAAACTATTTAAATAGGTTTAATTATAATTTTTCATAAGTGAAGTGTTTTATATCAAAAACTTATTCTGGCTGATTGTAGAGACCTAATTGAGGCCTAATTGTAGAACTATTTTATAGAAATAACAAACTTACCTTAATAATCTAAACCTAAAACTTTATATGAACTTTTGAGGATCTAAAAATTTGTTTAGTTTATTTTTAACCTCTATTAATTGTGAAAACCTATAATCTTTATGCCTAAATAGGGTTACAAGGAGACTGCCAAAAATAAGATGCTAAAATTTTGAAGAATAAACTCTCTTCCTTTGCATCATAAAATAAAATAGTACTAAATTTTTAGAAATAAAAAGTGGTTTTGGATTAAAAAATCACTAACTAAATGAAATCTAGAAATTATTTCTAAAATATATGACAACTTTGTCATCTAGTCTAAAATTAATACAAATTGTAAAATTCTAATTTTTTATAAAATCCATACATAATTTTGGTGAACAAAAATATTTTTGGGATATAACCAATGTGGCTAAAAAAAACCTTAGATATTTCTAAAATATAGTCATTTTAAATCAGATATGAGCTAAAAAAGTAGGAGGACAAGCCATAGGCCTAGGAGAGCAAGCCCTAATAGGTCTTGGCTTCTTTCTAGGTCTTGGTTTTTTTCTAAGTCTTGAATGCATCCCACCAATGTGGATATGAGATCATTTATATTATCAATATGGATTTTTTTGGACACATCCATTACCATGAGGTTTAAAAGGAAATGGATGATAGCCTAAAATGAATCGATTTGTCTTTAATTGTTCATAAGAAGTCACATTAGGTTGTTTTGTGGGCATTGGATTGGAAATATTAGAGATATAAGAAAATAGAGGAAATTTCATTATAGATAATCCATATTATATGTTCCAAAAACTTTTATTATACTTATTAAATCTTGTAATTATCTTAGAATCAGAAGCTTGCAAGGTAACATGAGGTCTAGTTAAAATATGTGTATGCATACAACTTCCACTAGTCAAAGTCATGTCATTCAACTCATGATAACTATTTAAAGTATTTAAAGAGTCTCATAATTCCTATATTTAGAAAAAATTAATTTAAGGGATCCATACCTATGGATCTATTAAAATCCTCACTATAAATAGTCAAGGGGTGTATGCACACCCATAGAATAAATAAAAGAGGAGAGATATGGAAGAAAAAATAATAATAAAAAGATGATGATCACAAATTACAAGTCTTTAATGTTGGGTTCACCATATTTGAATGTATGAAAAGTGACACACTAACCTTACACACTTGAATTCCTAGAGTCAAGTTAAAATAATTAAAATAAATCAAGGATCAATGTAGTTAATGTTTTAGCTGAGTAGATTGGACTCATTTAACTAGATAAACTTATTCGATAGGTTGTGCTACCCTTGAAATATTATGAGATATGTATAACAAATGATGAGATATCCTATACCAATATTTTTATATTTATATATAATTTTAATTTAACATGTTGAATTGTCTATAAATGAGTACTTTATAATGGCTAGATTCTAAGAGGACTAGATAGAGTATCTCTTGCTGAATTTTACTTTATTTGAAAGGGAAAATGTTAGGTTGAATTATCCTTGGTATTTTAATAACTCTATTGGATTGATCTCATCCAAGAAATGTCATTTGAAAAAGTGAATATAATGGATGAGTCTAGAACCAAAAATAGAGAGTTGAGTTAAATATGTAAGCTAACAAATAGATTTGTCTACCTAGTCAAGCTTCCACTAATCTAGTTTGTTCATTCAGGGCTTTACATTGACTAATTATTAAATAGTGTAATGGGGTTTAGTGAACTAATTTAAACCATATTTAGAATCAGTATCACTTTTTATATTTTATGGCTATACAGTGATAAGGATTCATGTAAAATATCTTATCCTATGTGGATACACTTATTTAGTGCATGCCAATAAAGGACGTTGGAACAAATTTGTTTGAAGGTATTAAAATTAAATTTACTTTTGATTTTTTAAATGTTTGTTTATGCTTATATCTAATGTTTTGTGAAATAGGAGATTAAAGTAAATAAAGGAACTAAAACATGTTCAAATGAAAGTAAACAAAAACATTTACTTGCAATTAAATGCAAATGAATTGTTTATTTCCATGAAATCAAAATATTTGTGATTATTTAATTACCTAAATCATATACAAAGTAAATGCAATCAAATCTATCTAATATTTTTATCTTTTCAATATTATTGCAAAAAGGAATATAATTAAAATGAAATGATGGAAATGTAAATGATCGATTAATCAATTTTTTTTGTGAATGTCTATGTAGAAATGAAATTACTTAATTTATTGAAGTACAATGATAAGAATGTAGAATAAAATAATCTTATTTTGTATTTTTATGAATAAATAATACAAATTTAACTAAATTTTTTTATGCAATTATATTTTTAGATTTTTAGATGAAAGCAAAACTAAAATGTAAATGATATAAATGGATTTTTTTTTGTGTGTTTTTCATATTTTTGGGTGAATGTAAATATTATTTACCAAGCATGAAATTATAAATATTAAAAGAAAATAATTTTTTGGTTGTTGCAATGTTTTGGATTTGATCTAAACCTCTATTGTAGTTTGATTGGTAAAAACTTATATCAAGTTTTCAACACAATAATTCTAATATGGTGTTGGAAATGAAGATAAAACACACAAAAAAATATTATGGGTGATAAAATTAAAAACAAAATATTTATAAGAAGTGGCATGTCAGAATGGGATATTGTAGGTATACATTCTATGTATAAAACAATAAAAAGGGGATCTTTATGTATGTGAGAGGCTAAAAAAGATCATACAATGAAAATAATCAAATCTATTGCATTTAGGGAGATTTAAAATGGATGCAGGATACACACATGAAATTGATTATTTTCACTTATCAAGGCAATAAATTATTTCTTCAAAGGGATCTATAGGTACACAGGATGAAATAGATACAATCCTAGGATGATTAACTCTGCATGAGAGGCATAAAGGAAATATATTCAAATAAATTCATGCTTGCACAAAAGCTATGAATAAATTGAATTTCATGAAAATTAAAAAACTAAATAAACTTGAAGAAATTAAAAAAAATCATAACATACATGTAAAAAAATTAACTATTTGAGATCTTATGTAGGATGAATAAGTAAGGATAAAGATATGATGAAATCTTCCTTGATATTTCTATAGTTCATTGATTTTGAAGAGGTTAACCCAATTTAAATTTTTTGTAATTACTAAAATGCACATGAAATATTTTTTGTTTTGTCTTTGATTCATTTAACAAATTTTAAATAAATATAATCTAAGAAAAGAAAAAAAAGCTAAAATAAAAAAACCTCCCACTATCAAGTGTTGATGAAAAATTGAAAGTTTGTTATTCATTGTGAGTCTCCAATCCTCATGCTACATCCTCCATTTAGTTATTCAATTTAACCCAAGCATACTTATACCAGCAATACAGATGTGAGATAATGAATTGAAAAGAAAAAGAGTGAAGGAAAAAATACAAATTTTGTGGATAGATTTTGAAATTGATAGAGTATAGATTTTTTATTCATAAATTTTCTCATCTGATTTTTAAAGTAAAAAATAAAATTTGTAAAAGGAGAGTAGTGGGGAGTTTATTATGATAATGGAGAGTTAACTATGATTAGTGAGAAATTAATTAGAGTGGTGGGAATTTAACTGGGATGATTAGTATCTAACTAAGGTAATGGATCATAAATGGAGCATTAATTAAGTGAAATCATTTTAAAACACATGTTTTATGAGTTGATTTGGGAGTTTCAACAATGGTGATGTAACTACCATGGCAATTATTGGAAATATTGTGGTGGTTACAAACCCACCAAATAGTTTGTGTAACTTCTAGGGTGGTTTGTGTAATTGACATGGTAGTTTTGTTGTACACCATGAAACTCCATTTTGATACATTTGGAGCCCCATGTTTCTGAAAGTTTGGCATTTTGGGAAAGTTTTAAAAGAATAAAATATAAAAACTATAAAGGAATGGGTCTGAGAATGTCACATTTTTCATCATCATCATCATCATCATATTCTTAAAATATTGAAGAGTGTAAATTTTGGGAATGTGTATAGGCATAAACCTAATAGACTAAGTTGTAATGTGAGGATAAGCAAGCAAACAAAGAGAAAAAAAATCATATTTACATATAAGATAAAGGAACTTAGAAAAAAATATGTTTTAATCCATGAGTTATAAATATGAAAACCTAAGAATTAGAATGAAACCTTAAGGGAAACCTAAGTTTATATGCACTTAGAATAATGAGTTCAAAAATATATTTCATCCTATTTTGGATTTAGTTGTCTACATAAGATAATATTTTTGAATAATTTAGATTGTATAATCTATGTCTAAGTTAAGTAAATTTGAATGTAAAAAGTAGCAAAAGATTCATTTATTACACTTTCTATTTATATAAATGATAAAGAAGATAGGTTAATTATCTTGTTTTAATTATGTTCTGGTCTATGATGGTGTAAAATCATTATTAACACTCTAAAATGGGTTTGTGGTTGCTTTGATCAAGAATATTAATATCATAATCTGTTTGGGTTCATCTAATAATCATGTTGACCATTTTCACCACAAGTCAAAATGGGTCAACACTATATAGGGAAAAAATTGATATAAGGTCTAGTATAATGTCATATGTTGTGTCATAGTTCATTTAATGTGATTTCATATGTTATTATACTTGGTCATAGGCTATATTATTCCTAATGTCATTTTATTTCACTTAGAGGTCATAAATGGGTCATAAATGAAAGTGGTAAAGTTTTCAAGGTGTCCATGTGTTTGAAACTTCATTAAAATGTCCAATATGTAATATTCCTTTTTAAGAATGTCATTATTAATTGAAACTTACAAGTTCTTAATTGAAAATCAAGAAAACAAATGAAAAAGGAGTTTCAAAGGTTGTACGACCCATGAGGGAGAGTGGCAAGTGTTAAAAGATTATTTAGTGACCCTTAATATACTTTAAAGATTATTTAGTGACCCTTAGCTAGTCCACATAAATCAATTGATTAATTTTATTTTAAAAGATGTATAATCCCTCCTATCATTTTTTCCATCTTTATTTTCATATTTAGAGTTTTTTTCATGATCCAAATAGTTCAAGTTTGTAGGTTGATGTTGTTATTAAAGTTGCAATCAATTTTCACCAATTGCAGAAGTTTTCCTTATTTGCAATGGACTCGAATAAATGTAAGCACATATGTTGAAGAGGGTTTGATGAAGCTATAATCCAAATTCATGCAATATAAAAAATAATATAGGATACCTCACCTTTTTAAGAGGTGATAGGATGGACCTGGTTAAAGGGAAAGTAGTTATCACCCTCTTGGGGAGAGGAGGAGAAGGAAATTCTTTCTTGTGCATAAGATATGACATTTAGACTTGAAAAAAGATTGTTAGCTTATGTAATGGATCTTCTAAGTATGTAAGGATTTTATTCTTAATTTAATTACACATAATAGAGAGATAACATGTTAAATAAGTAATGAAATATGACATATATTTCAATTGGTCTTAAAATAGCATGTACATATATATATATATATATATATATATATATGTCATTTTTGAATTCTTGCCAAATGAAAGGAAACAAGCATGCAAGAAAAACTAGAAAATTTTGCATAAGTAAATCATGAATAATAAAATTGGAATATTTAGCCCAATATTTAAAAATCAAAATTTTAATTTCAAAATCCTAGGCTAGGGTTTGAAAATACCAGGACCTAGTATAGGCAACTAAGGTTTGAAAGAAATAATTTTTAAAATTACTATGGAAAATTTTAAAAATTAAATGTGAAATTTTTATTTATATATATAGGAAAAAAATAGAAAAATATTTCCTAAATTAGCAAGGAATTTTCCTTAGGGTTTTTAGTGTTTTTTTGCACAAATGAAGTAAGTCAGGTTCAGCAAATGATTTAATTTTTTTGGAATAATAGAGTTTTATTCCTATTTTAATTAAGGGTTTGGATTAATAAATTAGTAAATAATATTGCAATAATTATAGTTTTGATTTATATAATTTGTGTATCTTTTTGACCTTTCTAATAATAGCTATAAATAAGAAGAAATAATGACTTAGCTATAATTAATATGAGATGGCTGAGACATGGTCTAAAATTAGCTATACAGAACTAGGACAATGTTGTAGATCAAAATATGGATTTTTTTGGGTGAAAGGATAGGACCACCAAATATAAGACACTTTAGGGTATGGTGTTATTGTCCACTCCTGTCATTATTATCCAAATTGATCACAAAAACCTAAACTTTTTAGGTTCTTTGCACTATTCCTATGTGAGCCTTCTTATGATATCTTGAGTATTGAATGTTGATAGATCTCACTGTAGATATGATTTAATCTTCAAAACCCTAACCCTTCATCATGCTTGATAAATAAGATTTGATCACTTGAAAAGCGGGGTTAGTGTTTTTAAGATGCACTGAATGTGTGATCCACACCCCTTATGTGGGCATAATTCCTATATACCAATACTTCAAAGAGGGATGAATCCATATGTAGTTCTCCCACATAATGTGATTTTTGTAATAATGTGATTCAAATGTAAAAATTATAAATTGAGAGTGCTTGAGGTGGCTAAGAACTAGTATGAGGGTTTGAATATGTTTGTAGCTATGTTGGGTGACCATATGTAGAGAATATGTAAGTTTGCCTTCGTATCTTTATTATATTCTTTCTTGATTTGTAAGATTTGTAACTTCCATTTTTAAATGAACTTTAGATGGGGTTTTATAGAGAACTGTTGATCATGGGTTATATGTATTCGCATTAGGCTGACAAATGAAGGGTAGGAATATGATGAAAATAACCATCAAGGATCAAATTACAAATGGATAAGAGCAATTTAAATGGGAAACCATAGGGTTTTGTGATATATTCTAGGTATGATACTCATGTCCTATAGGTTTGGGACCTAGGGGGATAGGATTGGCTTGGGAAATAGAGTTTGGTTGAGCTAAAATTAGGGTTTAGAAGGTTTTAGATGATTTCCAATGAATAAAAAAGTGTTTATAAGGGTCACATGGTCATTAAATAAGGATATATGGATATGGTGTCACAATCCACACTCAAACTACCAATTTGGACATTTCATATGACTGCACCTACTTAGTCAACTATAGATGGCTATGGTTTGATAGTAGCTAGAAACATTATCTTGGTGTTGACACAACCAAGCTTGGTATGAATGGATCCAAATGAGTTTAAAATTTTATTAAGACTTCAATATGATCTTATATCATTTCTACATGATATAAAACTAAATATAAACCTACAGGCATGGTGACATTCAAAACACAATCACATGCAATCAACACCTATGGTAAGTCAAGTCTAAGGTATACAATAAGGGATGTGGAAAAGATAAAAGTTTGTTGTAATTATATAAAGAATATTTATGATGTTTTAAATCATTTTAAATCCTCAAACCAAGATAAAAAATCATTGAGAGATCTATTTTCCAAGGTACACCACAATCACAATCAATTTGCAAACCAGACCAGTTAAGGTGAAAGTGAGAAATGAAAAGTTGGTAAAAGGATTAAAGTTCCAAATTAGATTTAAATTTATCCCCATATTTATAATTATTATACAATAATACTCTCATATCATTTAAATAAGGTATGGATGGGTTCCCATACAAGTAACCTACAGTCCATAGGTAAACCCTGTGCACAATCATCTTTCTCAAAAGTTTGTTTTGTCTTTTTGAACATTTAGAGGTGATAGAAACATAATTAGACATTTTAATTTTGTAAAAATAATCTCCATCACTTGTATAATTCAATCATATCATACTTTAGTATATGTAAATATGGGAAGTTCCCTCTTTTTTGTCTCAGATAGAGGGCACTCCCTAAGGATGCAAACGTATAGGTTTTAAAGGAAAATGATGGGAAGACAAGATTGAAGTTGATGAAATGTATAAATTATATTTATAAAGATTTTTGACACATGTAAAAACATGAAAAAACATGTGCAAAGGTGATAAACTCAATAGGGTGTCCTAAACCTACAAACATGCAGGCAGATTTATTAGGTCTAGTCTAGGCCTAAAGTCCAATTGGGGGGTCAATATCATTTTTAGAATTATATAGACCTTAAAAAGTATTATAATTTTTTTATATTTAATTATAATTATTTTTAAATATATTATAATGTAGATAAAAACACTAGTAATGCATTTCTTGGCTCAAACCATGTTAGGCTTACTAGGAATAGAGAGAGGAGCTCGAGAGGGAAACTTTGAGAGATCACACTTATTTAGACACTTTGCATGGGAATATAAGGAGTTTAGGTATGTTTAATTATGCATTGAAAAAATATTTAGTGAAATTTACTAAAGGACTGAACATCACATCTTCATGAATAATCCTTAGAGGGAAAATGGCCTAAAACCCTCTAAAAACCTTGGCAATGACCTGATTGGGAAAATGAAGGAGAAGGTGAATATATATGGCATGGGATGGATTGGGATATTATTTTATGTTATAAATGACTCTCTATTTATTCTCCTCATTAACTTGAGTTATACCCTACCTATACAGACAGGGTGTAAAATATCTTTTCTTGATTATTTTTTATGTTGTGTAGGTATTGAAGGGTTTGAAAGGATGAAATTAACTTTGGGATATATATTTCGACTTAAAATAACTCACCATTACCATTTCATGATTAGAAAAATCTCATAACTATCTTTGCAAGTACCTTCATCTCAACTAGTCAAAACTGGCATAGTGAACAAGCAAGTGAGAAGTTTAAAACTCTAAGTGTGAAGCATTTTAATGTCTACCTAAGTAATATAATTACATGAGGCTTCATAAAAAGTTTCATACATACCCTTGTATTGATCATATTGGAAAACTAAACACAATTTTTTTACCAAGTGTGCAAGGTGAGTGGAAAAAGAGTTATTTAGACCACAGGTAGTGAAAACTCATGTCCAAAATAATATTGATGATTAGGCTGAAAAAAATCATGTTTTATCATTTCTAAAACTACTCCCTCTTATTACAATCACCACATCTATCCCTAGTCATCTATGGGATGTTCCAAAAGGGTGAAATGATGAAGTGAATTTTCTTAGCAAGTAGTTGAGGACTTCTATACCACATTTCAAAAGTTTAAAAAAATTTAGGACATTTGTACAAGTATGCATTTCATTTTCTATTTCATATTCCTCTCTCCTAAATGTGTAACTCATTTTTTCATCATAACACATGTCCTAGTGACATTTGGACTCCATTATCTCCTCCTCTCTCTTAAATCTTATAAGTAGTAGCCATTTTTGGCTCTTGTAGACTAATACCACACTTGGTATGGCGAAGCCCTACTAGTTTGATATCATATTTTTCCATTTAATAATTAAATAATTATATTTTTGAGTTCATAAATATCTTGTTTGTGTAAAGTGATGAATGGTTGAGTCTTGTGATTATATCCTTGTTTTTCCTTATCCTTTCATGCCTAATAAAAGTTCTCATTCTAACAGGTCATATAGAGTATAGTTAGTGTATTATTCTCCATTCAAGTGTTTAAATTCCCTTAGATTCAACAATCTAATCTCTAGTCCACTTACCTTGAGTGGTCTCAATGCATGTCACCTTTAGATTGAAGCACTTATGTTAGAACATTTTGTAACTTTGAGACTAGTTTATATATCTTGTTCTTAGTAAGAGAAAGTATGATATCATAGTGTATATCTTCATGGTTTATCACTCCACTAGATTATATTTATTTTACACATACTTATATCCTTTTCCCTCAAGTAATCAATAGTGTAGGTGATAAACATTTCAAGATAAATTTAGGGAGCTAGCCTTTAAACCTAGAGGTCTACTTGTCCTATAGGTAAGCGCACATACCTAAAAGTATTCCAATGTTTCCCAAATATTAGATTAGTCTTAAACAACCTCCTATAGGGTACAAGATTTTGTGACAATAGTTATAGCATGCCCAGTGGGATATATTGTCTTCAAGACAAATTTTCAAGGTGAATGTTGGTCTTGACAACATCAACTACAAATTGGTATGCTACTCAACATTTGGTGACTCCAATCAAGGTAAAATCTAGTTCAAAACCATTATTTTTTCATAAATTTACTCTCATAATTCATGGTCTTTACTAGGTCATCATCTAGTAAAATTCTCAATCTAATCACTCCACCTAATTAGTATGAACTTCCTCTTGAAGTTTATTACCCTCAGCCTAATTTTTCCTTTAAAGATCAAGAAGATTTTGCTAGCCAAGGAGGTGAAGAGATTAAAGAGACTGAATAAATTGAAGATCTTAAAGAAAACATGGATAGGCAACATGTCTTTCCTACCTTTAATACTAAAAATCCAATTCACCTTCTGGCCTATGATGACATTCCTCCTAATTCCACAAAGAGTATACCTACATTCAATGGTCAGAGTCATGTTACACCTAGTGAATACATTAGGGATATCTCAAATTTTTATATTTTCCATAATGTCACTAAGGATAATATTTCCAATAGACTCCTTTCCATGTCCCTTATAGGGAAAGCTCTAGATTGGTATAGAACTTTGTTGAATGGATGTATCACATCATGGTATGACTTTCGAGTGTTGTTGACTTCAAGATTTTAATATGAAAGTGATTTTACCTCTCTCATACATTAGATCAATGTGATAAAAAGAGCCCCTAAGGAAATAATTCATGACTTCAATGAGAGGTTTCAAAAGACTTGGTATAGATTGCCTCCTCAAATGAGACCACCTTCTAGCTTCATGTTTACTACATATTTTAAATCTATGGGTACTAATATTTACATCATACTACAATCTGAGGGTGGTTCCACTCTTCTCGATGCATATGAACTTGCCATTAGAGATGAGAATGGCCTCATTCAATATAAAAAACTACCTCCTAAAGTGTTTATGCCCTTATTGCCTAACATTCATGTTGCTTCTCTAACTATTGCTCAAATTACTAATTCTAATACAAAGCCAAAGACTGCTCTTAGGAAGGTAGAAGATGATATTGATTGGAAAGCAAGATTCATAGCCTTAGAGGCTCAAAATATGTAAGACAACAATAAAAAAGGTCCCTATCAAAACCCTTATCCTTAATAAAAAATATATGGGCAAGGGAGAGGTCAAGGGCAACCTAATTTCAATAAGTCTACTAATGCATATAATCCTACTTCAACATCCAATACAAGAGCAATGGTATCAGTGCATAGTAACTTGGTACAAGGTGAAAATTAGAAACAAGGCCAACCCATGTATGTTAATGAGGGTGAAGATTAAGCTCTAGTAGATCAAGGAAGATTTACTCCTCTTATATCAGCTGAAGATGAAGTCATGATATAAACAAGTGAAGGTGGACAGCCTCAAGGAGAGATCTTCACCAACTTCCTAGTTGATGACACTTTTATGCTCAATTAAGGAACTTCTATTGAAAACAACATTAGGGGAAAAAGAAAGGCTTTAGGAGGTGATAATAATGTGCCTATAATTTCATCCAATCCTATTACAAGATAAAAAGGCATAGATGCAAGCATGGTATCCCCAAACAATCCTACACATCCTCCAAATTAGAATGTTGGAAGGACTGTGTTAGTGCCAAAAATTGCATTAAAGAAATTAATTCCTTATCAAGTGAAAATGTCTAAGTATATCCTGAGTCAAGTATTAATCCCTAAGTCCCTATCCAAATTCCTACTTTTAACTGTTCATGTCAAAGGTCAGGTTCATGTTAAATTGGCTAAGGCCTAATTTGGTCTTTGCATGGCATATGTGTCTTTCCCTTATACTTTTTTAGGTTTGTTGCATGAACACTTTGCCCTATTGGTCTTCAAGATTTTATTCTCAAATAAAAATTACAAAGACTTATTTATGTCAAACATTTTGTTCATTACAAAAAGTCTAAATAAATTTAATTGCTTGGCCAAAGTGTCCCATAAAAAGTCTATAGGTTTATTTGTTTTGGAATTTTTATCCACGGTAAAAATTTTGAAGGTCACTTTTCCTTTGGGCATTTTTCCCATGCAACAAGATTGTAATAAATTCTAATTCTAATTCCTTTGGCAAAAATGCAAAGATCAATTTCTTCAAGGAAATTGTTTCAGATAAAATGTCTATAATGATTATTTTGATGAAGATGAAAATCCAAAGGCCAAATTCTCAGGTCATTTGATCCATTAAATTTTTTTTGATAAACTTCAAATCTTTTGGAAAAATGTTAAGTCTAATTTCTTTGAGGAAATTATTTTAGACAAAATGTCTGAAACAATTATCCTAATAAAAACAAGAATGTTAAAGACTTGATTTATTTGAGAACAGTGTAAGACTCAATTTCTTCAACAAAAGTGTATGACTCAATTTATTCAACATAAGTGTAAGGATTCAGTTGCTTTGGGGAAATTATTTCAGATAAAATGTCCCAAATAATTGTCCTAAGGAAATGTTCACACAAAGGAAAGTCTAAAAGAGCTCATATGCTTTGGAGAATTTTTTTAGACAAAATGTTTGAAACCATTATCTTGACCAAACTAACATAGAACAAAAGTCTTGAAGAGCTACTATGATATATGAATGTTAAAGGAAAAAGGTCTGATGATTAAAGTCTAGAACAAAAGGCTTAAAACATGAGATCTAAAAGTCAAAGTTGTGAATAAATTTAACTAAATTTTAAGTATGATGGTCTCACATACATCTTTTGATAGGTGCATAGATGTCAATTTTAAGTCATGGAAAGTAGTCATTGAGATTCAAATGTTCCATGATGATTACACAAGCATAAAATTTAGGCCCCATGAAATTACCATTTGATTTTAAAAGGAGGTAGATCTAATGACGCATGTTTGCTTAGGTGAGGATGATCTAAGGTGCAAGATCAAAGTTGAATAAGTAAAAGGAACCTAGTACCAACACATGCATGACAAGTGTCAATCTCATGTGGCATGATCAAAATTTCAAGCATGTTCTGAAGATTAATGATGTTAGTAAACATTTGATAGTTTAATGGGGCTAAAGATCTAGCAAGGTGATACCACATAGCATGATGGCATTGAAGTGATTATGAAATCTAATATATAGTAGGAAGAATTTTTTCAAGTAACACAACTTGAAGACAAATCAATTTTGAATCAAGACATAGTAGAGTTCAGTGAATAAGAGGAAATTATTTGGTAACAAATCATGGAAGGATCAAAAAAATTAAACCTCATAAAAAATGACGAAGCCATAAAAGAAGATGAAATTGAGATATTGTAAGTGAATAAAATATTGATTCAAAGAAGATCATATAAATATAAGAGGCAATAATGCCTCAAATTTTTGAAACTAATTTTATTTTTATCTTTGTATGTGTAGGAATGAAGAACCTTGAAAAATAAAAAGTGGAGTCTTGCATGGTAGACTTCACTAAAGAAGATTCAATAAATATTGAGCCATTTGTACTCATACACCATGAAAATTTGAGAAATAAGAAGAAAATCTAGAAGAACTAGAAAATATGAAAGAAGAAGACATTTCATTTTAGCATGCTCAAAAAAAATTTCCCTATTGGGGAGTCTGATGTAGGAAAATCAAAATATTATCATGTGAATGGTTATTTTGTACATACTTCTAGTCTTAGAGGTGATTTACAATGTTTAGAAAGCTTAATTTGGTTGTGTAGAGCCTTGAAATATGTAATTGGGAGTTTCTCTCCAAAATTAAGTTTTTAAAATTTCAAACTATGTAATAAACCCTTGTCAGGACATGGACTTGAAAAATGATCTTGAAGGTCAAGAGTAGTTTGTAAAAGTTATCAAATTAAGTTAAAAAGTTAAAAAAACCTCATCACCCCAAAGTGGAACAAAAAATCTACATAGATAAGACTAAATGGAGAGAATATTGGTCTTTATTAAGACCGATCTAAATATAAGATATTCAGCTACGTAGAGATGAGGTTGAAGGAAACCTAATAAAGTAAATAGTTAGGGATATAAGAGATTGTATGTGAAAATTATGGAGTAATGCATGGAAAGGATAGTGAATAAGCTTTGTGCCTTTAGTCCCACATTGTGATTGTAAATAAAATACTATGTTTTGTGATTAATAAAATAATTTTACTTGGTGTTGTAGAAATATGTATATAAGAAGACTGAAAATTAATAAATTCTTTGGGGAACATGGATTAAGATGTATGGAGGATCAATAATCAGATAAGATAAATGTTTAAGGAATATAATCTCAATGTAGTCATATTCATCATGTCTGATTTGTATCTAAAGTTTTAAATATTCATTAAATTCTTCAATTTGGTCTTTGTATCAATTTGGTTGAGGTACATACAAAAGAAAATGGATCATTTGGATTTAGTTTTAAAAAATTATATCAAGGATTTTATAATGATAAATGTATGACTGAGTCATCCAGGTAGCGTGATAATGCATGGATCATAAAATGTTTAAATATTATTATTAAATACTGAGTCATCATTTTATACAACTACAATTTGTGTTGAATAAGAGCATAGATCTATTAATATATTTTTATTATTAAATAGCATCATGTTATTTACATGGTTTAAAACCAATGGTATGTTATAGTAAACTAGTTTTTATTTTATCTCAATAAAGGTAAACAATGCCAACTACCAGTAGGGGTCGACTTGCATGCAGTGTGGGTAATTCTAAAATTATTATAAATCAAGATAATATAGTCATGTTAAGTGATAAAGAAAGAAAAGATTGAATTTGAAATAAATGTCATCTTTATTATATCTTATGTATTTATTTTCAAGATAGATTACATGGGTATTAGATGGGTTGTTCTTACAATCTAAAGATGCCCTTGAGTGACAACACAGTAACTCAGAGTTGAATCTATCCAAGATAATCTTTTGACTAGAATTTGAAATTGTCAAATATATGTGTGGAGTAAATAATTCCCACATGGTTTTCAAATAAAATATAGTTTTTTTATTAACTATTGTTTTTTAAGATTAAATCATAGAAGTGGAGTGATTTGTCTAATATGTGTATCCAGTTGGTGTAACAAGTCATGATAGTGAAGAGAGGCCATCCAAGATTGAATGCCAAATTTGATGATTAGGATTGTTTTGTTTCCAATATTGGAAGGAATGATAAATATCTGACAAAGAAGGAAGACTCTACTAGTTGTGATGCAAAAGTTACTACAGAAAATGGTGGTAATAAATATGTGATAAAGTTGGAATCTAGCAATGAAGGTGATATAATTAAAAATGGAGTGGACAAATTAAATAATGGAAATTATATTACATATGAAGGATTATCTATTTTGATTAGGATAACTCTAATGAATCAAATAGACCATTGGTTTTAACATTGGACTTAAATTCTTGGAAAATTGATGGTTGAGGAAGCTAAGTAAATTCACAATATCTAGAAATTGATCTCTCAGGTTGAATAATGGTTGAGTGACTTGGGTTACTCAGACTTTCAAAAGTGGTAAATAATTCTATACATTAATACTTTTAGTATAGGTAATAGGGATTATTTTATTTAAAGAATAAAATAATTTATATTGTGAGATAATTTGGGCAAGTATATAAGGAATACATAGTAAAAGGAAGTGACATAGTCAATCATTGAAAGAAGATAATTGTGTAATATGACATGGATCAATATTTTCCATTGCATAGTTAGATAGGATTGAATAAGTGATTCAAAATCAATTTAAAAATTATTATGATATGAAGTGATTTGAGTATGAAAATAATACCTGATTGTCATCAAGGTTTGGTGTGATTATAATCTTAGTATGCTAGTAATGCATGATTGCCATCATTTTTGGTATCGAAGCTTTAGGAAGGCTCTTGGAAATTAATATTTTGTATATTGTAGTGACTTAATTTTATAAAGGTTGTTGTTTACAAGGTTACAAGGAAAATAGTGATTGATAATTACAGGTGTTTGAGAAAAGTGAGAGGCAAGAAAGGTTTATTAAACCTCAAGTGAAGAGGTAAGTGGAAAAAGAAAGCCATGAAGCCATTAAGTTTTTGAAGGTAAAGAATAGAGTTATTAAAAGCTCAATTAAAATCTCAAGTAGAGATTAAATAAGAAGGTAAACAAGTCCAAGGGAGAGAATTAGTAAGTTACCAACAAACTAGGGTGAAAAATACCTAGGTGAGGTACTAGATAGCAAGGTGAAAAAGACTTGTTAAAAGAGGAGATAGGTCTAGTGAAGATCTGAGATAAGATTAAAAGTGAAAAATGAGAGATTGATGGCTTAGAGAAAGTTAGTTACCATAGGAAGATGAGAGAAGAAGTGGTGAATAGAGAGATAGAGAAAGAAATTGTTGAGATGAAGATGATCCTACCAGCTATAACACAAGTGTTGGAGGAGTCAAGATAAAATTTTATTATAAGGATTATAAAAAATATCAAATGGCCTCTCAAATAAATCCTAGGAAGAAAGAAGCATTAAAAAGTAGTCAATAATTGGAGAAGGCAGCTATGGTTGCTAGAAAATTAATCCAAAGAGAAGAAGAAAGAGGCAAACAAGCCCCAATTTTTAAAATTGATGAATTCTTTGTATGTGTACATGCAGGTAAAAAGATAGATGAAGAAAGATTCCAATTTAAGGGCTTAAATGATGAAGTCCAAATGTTGGTAACAAAGGAGAAACATGAGCAATATGCTTGTAATATGGACAAAGTAAACATGTTATTGGAGAATGAAATAGTATTTTATCATCTAGAGGAATGAGAATTGATTGAATACATGGATTAAGGATAATTTATTCAAAAAGGTTAATTCCACATTAAAGGAATAAAAAATACAAAGTTGATCTAAGAAAAGTTTGAAGTTAATAGAAATTATTCTATTTCCCATATTGATTTTGTTGACATGAATATGAAATCGCAAGAGGTTGGTAATGTATTGCAAAAGAAAGGATATGGAGAAGAAGGTGAGTCTATGTGTGGACTCAATAAAGATGAAGAAGCATTTGAATAGGCTCAATATCCTCAAATTTTTCTGTGTAATATTGTATTTGATAAAGAAATTGTAAATTTTCAAGAAGATGCTTTATATAAAAAGACAATTGAACTATTAGATATATTCATGAATCTTAGATATACGGAAGAAGCACCCATTAAAGTACTTGTGGAATATAATATTCATTAGGAATAATTTTTTCAAGTAACACAAGTTGAAGACAAATCAACTTTGAATCAAGACATAGCTAAGTTCAATGAAGAACAAGAAATGATTTGGCAGCAAATCATGGAAGGATCAAAAAACTTAAACCTAATAGGAAATGAAGAAGCCATAAAGTAATATTAAATTAAGATATTGAAGCTCTTAAGTGAAGAAAATATTGATTAAAATAAGATGATAGTAGAAGAAGGGGCAATAATGCATCAAATTTTTTAAACTAATTTTGTTTTTAGCTTTATATGTGTAGGTATGAAGAACCTTGAAAAATAAGAAGTGGATTCTTGTATGGTATACTTCAAAAAAGAAGATGCAATAAATATTGAGCCATTTCGGCTCATACACCATGCAAGAAGAATAAAATCTAGAAGAACTTCAAAAGATGAAAGAATAAGACATTGCATTTAAGCAGGAGCTAAAAAAATTTCCCTCCTAGGGAGTCGAATGCAGGAGCATCAAAATATTATCATGTGAATGACTATTTTGTACATACTTCTAGACTTAGAGGTGGCTTAGAATGTTTAAGAAGCTTCATTTATTTATGTATATCCTTGAAATATGTAATTTGGAGTTTCTCTCCAAAAGTAAGTTTTTAAAATTTTAAACTATGTAATAAAACCTTATGAGGGCATGCACTTGAAAAATGATCTTGAAGGTAAAGAGTAACTTGTAAATTCTATCAAATAAATTTAAAAATTTAAAAACGCCTCATCACCCCAAAGTGGAACAAAAATCCTACATAGATTAGACAAAATGGAGAGATTATTGGTCTTTATTAAGACTAATCTAAATATAAGATATTTAACTACATAGAGATGAGGGTGAAGTAAGCCTAATAAAGTAAATAATTAGGGATATAAGAGATTGTATGTGAAAAGTGTGGAGTAGTGCATGGAAAGGAGAGTGAAAAAGCTTTGGGCCTTTAGGCCTGCACTATGATTGTAAATAAAATACTGTGTTTTATGATCAATAAAATAAGTTTACTTGGTGTTGTATAAATATGTATATAAGAAGACCGAGAATTAAGAAATTATTTGGGGAGCATGGATTAAGATACATGGAGGATCAATAATAAAATAATATAAATGTTCAATGAATATAAATTCAATACAGTTGTGCTCAACATGTCTGATATTTATCTAAAGTTTTAAATATTCATTTAAGACTTCAATTTGGTATTTGTATCAATTTGGTTGAGGTACGTATAAAAGAAAGTGAATCAATTGGGTTGAGTTTTACAAAATTCTATCAAGGATTTTATAATGATAAATGTATGACTAAGTCATCTAGGTAGTGTGATAATGCATGGATCATGAAATGTTTAAATATTATTATTAAATAGCGAGTCATCATTTTATACAGCTACAGTTTGTGGTGAATAAGAGCTTAGATCTATTGATATATTTTTATTGCTAAATGGCATCATATTATTTACATGGTTTAAAACCAGTGGTATGTTATAGTAAATTACTTGTTATTTTATGTCAATAAAGGTAAACAATGCTAACTGTCAATAGGGGTCGACTTGCATATAGTGTGGGTAATTTTAGAATTATTATAAATTAGGATAATATAGTGGTGCCAAGCACTAAATAAATAAAAGACTAAATTTGAAATAAATATCATCTTTATTCTATCTTGTGTATTTATGTTCCAAATAGATTTCATGGGTATTAGATGGGTTATTCTTACAGTCTAAGACACCCTTGAGCGACAATGCAATAACTCAGAGCTGGATCGATCTAAGATAATATTTTGACTATATTTGTAACTACTAAATATATGTGTGGAATGAATAATTCCCACATAGATTTTAAATACAATATAAAATGTTTTGATTAAGGATACAATATTAAAGCATAGAAGTGGAGTGATTTGTCTAATATGTGTATACAGTTGGTGTAACAAGTCATGATAGTGAAGAGAACCCATCTAAGATTGAATGTCAAGTCTAATGATTGAGATTATTTTGTTTCCAATAGAGGAAGGACTGACAAATATCCCACAAAGAAGGAATACTCTAATGGTTGTGATGCAAAATTTACTACATAAAATGGTGGTAATAAATATGTGATGAAGTTGGAATCTAGCAATGAACGTGCTATAAATTTAAAAATGGAGTGGACAAATTAAATAATGGAAATTGTATTACATATGAAGGATTCCCTATTTTGATTAGGATAACTCCTATGCATCAAAGAGACCAATGGTTTTAACTTTGGACTTAGATTCTCAGAAAATCAATAGCCAAAGAAGCTGAGTAAATTCACAATATTTATCAATTGATCATCTCAGGTTGAAAAATGGTTGAGTGACTTGGGTTACTCACCCTTTCAAAAGTGGTAAATAATTATATACATTAATGATTATAGTATAGGTAATAGGGAGTATTTTATTAAAATAACAAAAGATTTGGTTTTTTTAGAAAAATTGGGCAAGTATATAAGGAATACATAGTAAAAGTAAGTGATACAGTCAATCATTGAAAGAAGAGAATTGTGTAATGAGATTTGGATCAAGATTGGTCATTGGACAGCTAGATAGGATTGAATAAGTGATTTAAAATCAATTTAAAAAATATTATGATATGAAGTGATCTGAGTATGAAAATAATACCTAATTTTCATTAAGGTTTGGTATGATTATAATCTTGGTATGCCAGCAATGCATGATTGCCATCACATGCCCAAATTAGAGCCAATAAAGTGGCCTAGATAATTTTAAGCCTCATGAGTGCCCAATTGAATCCAATGTGGCAGCCAGTGAAGTGATCTATGGATAAACAAGAAGCTCAATCACATGTGGAGACAAGTAATGTTGAGGTCAATGTAAAGAAAATATATTGGTGAGTAAACATGACATGGCAATGCCACATAGGCATGTACATCATAGTCAAGGACCCTATGTAAGGAAATTGGTTGAGCTTTCACCACTAGTAACAAGTTGACTTGGCAAATTTACAAATGAGGCATGGTGACCTCGAGGGACCGAGATTTACCCAAGTAAATCAAAAGTTGAGACTAATGAATTTTTACATTAAAAAATATAAATAAATCCCTAAAAGGATAGATGTGCAAAAACAAAAATGCAAAAATGTGAAATGTCAAAAAGAATTTGGAGCTGAAAGTAAAAAGTAAAAAGTGATGTAAATCTTTTGCATTGTTTCATTGTTGTGCTTGTCCAAGTTCCTCCATGAGTGAGAAATTATAGGCTTGAAAATCCAAGTTGGGTCACTCTAGAGAAGATCATTTAGAGGGCCATGGATCTAGAAAATTCTTAAGAAATGATGGAAAAATTAGGTTGTTCCATGGTATGCATGAGAGGGAGTGCATTTGTCCATAAATTTCTAGATATACAAGCAAGTGGTCGAGAGCATCCCTAGGCAATTGCACATAATGAAAAAGTTTTTTTGGCCCTATACCATGAATATTCTCCTTCTAACATGTGTGAAAGGCATCTCACACCATGAAATTAAAATTTTGATGTAAATATTCATCATTCTTTATAAAAGTAGTTAAAACATTGATTCTTCTTGCAAGTGAATAAAGATTTCAAGGCATGGGAAGAGAATATTTTTATATATGGAAGCACCTTGGTGGACTTGAAAATTTGTTTTGAAAATTTTCAAGTTGCAACCCACAGTTCTAGATCTAAAAATGTATAGATATAGGGCTTATCCTCTATTCAAGGGGTTGGTTGGCCATTTTGTTGGTTGTTGTTGGTCATTATTTTAGGTGTCCATTTTCTCTAAGTCTAAGTTCTAAAAAAATATTTTGGGATCAATTATGTTGTGTAGATTTTATCACCTTTGCTAAGGTGGTTACAACTTTACAACCATTAGTAAGCTTTGAGATCATATCTATGTCTCCCTTTTCAAAAAAATAGTCTGACCATGCTTGGTCCCATGGTAGCATTTTGAAATATTGATTTGTGTAATATTTATTTTCAAGTTAATAAAAATTCTTGTGGTTATTTGTTGTTTCCTATGGATAAAGTGTAGTGACATGTTTTGTAAGAATTTCTTATTGAATATTTGGGTTTGTACTCACTACTAGTGTCATTTTTAGCATAGATTTAGATTATAAACTCTTTCTACATTTCTTTTAGGATAGGTTGTTGAATAACTTGTTAGAACAACCTGGGTTTATGGATTTGATAGGGAGAAACATTTGAAAGATTAGTTTCAATGTATGTTCTAATCTCTCAAGAATCATTTGGTATTTACCATTACCTTGTATTTGAATTTTTTTAGCATCTTTGTTAAGAAATATTGTCATGAAATACTATAAGCTACCCTACTATTTGGGAGCCACCAAAATGCCACCCTCCTTATTTTTAATCATATAACTTATCCTACCTTGTCCTACCCTAAAAATAGTACAACTTTTTTCATACTATAAGTATTATTTGCATTAAAAATGCATAAGATCTTGCATATTTAAAATGTGTTTGTAGCTTATGTTTTAAAGCTTAGCACTGTAGTCTTTTATTTGACCCCTATTGTTGAAGATTTATAGAATGAAGATTGTTGTCTCTTCCCATCTATCTTTAGTAACTTGTATATGACTTAGAGAATTTATGCATTTTGTATGACAACCCTTTATGAGTGAAGTGTGAAAACTTGGTTATGCCCTAGTCATATTCATTCCTTGTGCCAAAAATCCCAATGGAGGTTAAATTATAAAACCTCTCCATGTGAGAAAGCTACCCCATAGGTCCTCTCACCTTGGTTTAGGCAAAGCTAGAAGTAGTAGGGAACTAACCATACCCTTTTTATGTGTCTCAGTCATTTTATGCATTTGATATAATCTTGATGCCAAATCCTTCCCTAGTTACAATGAAATACTAGCAGGTTTTTCATCATTGCTTACCATTTTATTTCAAGTATGAAAGGCTAAGTATATGAGGTGTACAAATTAGAACCAACACTCTTTTTGGAACCATTATCAAGGACTAAACTAAAATCTTGGTTGCTTGTGTGTTATTAGGGACTCTTGCAAAGAGTTGTAAGTATCTCATTTTATGAAGTTCTTTGTTGTTACTATACTAATTTGACTATCTTGGTCATCAACATCAAAGCAATTCATTGGGGATGTGCCAAGAAGTTTTAAGGCTTGAAAATTTGACTTATACTAAGTTTCTTGCAAAGATCTGTTAAAGTTACATTTTGGAAGGTGTTTTTTCCCTTTTGAACATTATTCTAAAAATTTTAGTATCCTTGATTTTTGTCTCATCAATAAATTTAAAAAATTTAATTTTAGCATTTTCACAATAGTTTTTCAACTGTTATATTCTATAAGTTTGCTTTTAGTGGCAACTTTGACTTTATTTTATGGTTTCAAGAAAGATTGATGCCTATTCTAGATATTTTTCTAACTTTCAACTTTGAGTATTTTCTTATTTGCAAACTTGGAAGGATTGAAATCATCTTTCAAAGTTGACCCATCTAAAAAGATTGTTCCACCGTTAAGTATTCCTTAAAGGAGAAGGGGACAAGTTTGGAGGCCTATTGAAGGGAAAATTTTAGCTTCTAAGAACCATCAAGATTATAATAATATTAAACTATTTGTTGACCCTCCCCTTATTGAGGACTATCATAGCTCTCCTAAATACTCTAAAACCTATAGTCTTATATATTACCCAATTCCTTATCAACCAGTTGAATCCACCCCCCCCCCTCCAAAATTTTGATCCACTAAGTCCACCTAATTCACCCTCTCATATCCCTTTGCCATTTGTTCTTAGACCTCCCATTGAACCGATAATGAGGCCTATGGATCTAGATGAGAATGAATGTCCTACATTTTGTGTTCCCAGATTTAGGCCTATCAATTTTGATGAAATGGAAGGTTATCTTAATGAAGTCCCAAATAAAGTTAGGAAATGCCTCCCAAAGTTTCAAGGGAATAATGAAATGAGTAGTGATTAGTACTTAAGGGATTTTTAAAATATCATTGAAGATTTTGAGGTTAAGTATGAGGATGTGTGCATCAAGTTGTTTGTACACATGCTGGAGGAAGATGCTTGTGAATGGTTCAACTCCCTTCCCATTAGATGTATTAATTCATGGGAAGAGATACATAATGTTTTTATAATTTAGTATGTTACTAGGATTGATCCAAGTTTTTTTTGGCTAAGTTGGAAAACATTAAGAAGAACCCCAATAAGTGTGTTTAAGAGTTTAATACATAGTTCAATAAGACCATGATGTGGTTGCCTAAAAACATCAAGCTCAGTAAAATAGCACGCTTGATAAAGTATTATGATGCCTTTGACAAGAAGGTTACATACTATTTGAGGGACAAGGATCCCACTAACCTAAAATTGGCATTCAATATGGCCATCCAAATTGAGAATAACGTAAAGACCATAAAAAGCCTATGAACAAGTAGGTTGATGTGAAGCTAGTCAATCTAGAAAAGACATAGTTTAAAAAGATAGCCAACCTTGAGGAGACTATTAAAAATTTAGCCTCTACTATCAAATAAATGTCATAAAATTGGGTTAGATCTAAAAAGGGGATCCCTCATACGTCAACCAATTAAGAGAGGGCTCCAAATTTGAATGAATCATAAGGAATGCCTACTTTCCACCATTGAGATAATGATAGAGGGAAGAGGCATGCACGTAAAGAGAGAACGGATAGAAATTAGAATAAAGAGGCTAGAAAGAAGTGCCTAATCCTTTAAATGCCAAGGTGAATGCAATGAATTCTGACATTGATATTAATTGGTGTGAAAATTTATTCCTTCCACATCCCCCATGTGATACATCTAAACCAATTGATGAAGATATAGATGAACTTGAGTTTGCATCATCCAGTGATGATATTTTCATGTTCAATTATCAAAGCCCTTGAAGTGAGATGACTGCCTCCATGGAATTACTAAGTGTTACTACTATTGATCAATTTTGGAGTGTGGTTAAAAAAGTAAGTGTCCCAAATCCTAAATTTACTTATGACATTAATATGGCACAAGCATATGAATTTCCCATTTATGATTTTGATTTCCTATGCTCTATGATATTAATAAATATGATGGGGGAATTTTATTAATTAAGGACAGATAACTACTAATCAATACATCAATTACCCAAGGGAAGGAGTATCACTTGAAAATAAAATATCAGGTCATTTCTCCTCAAGACACTGCCCCTATAAATCAAAAGGTAGGGGATGATAATAAGGAGGATAAGCAAACTATAGAAGCCCCTAAAGCTTCCAAACCAGTGCCTATTTCCTAATTTTCTAAGCTCAAAGGTGTTCTAGTCAAGAATAGAGTACCCATATTATTTAGTATCCCTAAGGGTGCTAATGAGTTTAAACAAAATCCACTTTTGAAGGCTATTGTTAAAGATTAAAATACATCCTATCCTACTGCACTTTAGACCTTGAGTGATTATATTCTAGTTGAAGGTGTTGTCACCCTTTCACCTAATATGCCACTTCCTTAGTATAACATATGTGATATGACCCAAGTATTATGTCAATTGAAAGTTACTGTGCCACTTGTTGAATTATTAAGAATACCTAAACATAGAAAGAGGGCCTTTGAATATTTAGAATTTGAAGAGAAGTTATTTGTAAATGTAATTTAGTTACCCCAAATACCCTAAAATTTTTATGAATAATTAGAAGAGGTTATTGATCCTATTCTAAAGGTCTACTTGGGGATTACATTAGTAGAGATTCAATTGAATGTGGATCCATTTTATATAACCCTATTGATCAATGGTTTGATTGTTTACAAATGCATGTTTGATTAATGGTGTTTGTTACAATGTGATGTCCCTAGGTGTCCTAAATTAAATTGTAGTTAAGATTACATAAGCCTTTGGCAAGTGTTATGCCATAGAGTCGTGAGAAGTTCTAGTTGTTAGACAAGTTAAAGGGGTTGATAATGTAGTTGGTAGTACATCTAGGTAAGTATTTTAATATGGGCATGGTAATTATGGACTACCTACCTAAGTGGGGGATGTTACTATCACATAAATGGGCTACTAGCATAGGTGGTAGTGTGCAAATGGAATTATCTTATACCACCATTCTACTAGAGGGTAAGATGGTCAAGATTTATATAGATCCAAAGATGCTACATGCAATTGAAGATCCAAAACATGTTATAAGTGAAGTATTATACATAGATGTTGAATTGGGAAACTTTTTTAGGAATGTTGATACTAGTGAATAGCCTGTTATTCTTGATGTTAAACTTGACAAAGAAAGTGCATTTTGGAAGATGTGTTTCAATGGGGTTTGCACCAATTTTATAAATGGAGTTGGGGTTGTCTTGTATGCCCCCAATGGTAAATATTTTATGTTTTCTTTTCATCTATCCTTTGAATGCATGAATAGTATTATTGAGTATGAGGCACTCTTGCTTGGTTTAAGGATTGCCAATGAATATGGATGTTTCAGTTAATTTTCACTCATTTATTAATTTTGAAAATAATAATGAAACTAGTAATAGGGTGTGTATAAGAATACTTGGTAAAGTGTGCACATAAATCCAAATGATGTGGGAACTCCTCTTTAGTTAATAAGTAATAAACTATAGATAAGAAAGAGATTAGAAATTGGAGTTGTTTGATGGATGGTTGAGTGTACTACCTAGCGTGAACTAGATTTAAGAAGTGTATTACTTGTTAAGAGGCTATCAATCCACTATTATAATAATTAAGTTGGAAATGATAAAGTAAAGATCTACTTACATAAGATGAATGAAGTGAAATTCAATAAAAGTATAATACTAGTTAATAGAAAAGTAACAAATTTAGTCAATACTTATGCTAAAATGGTTAGGGTTTGGTCCAAAAATCATAAAGGGTATTTTAATTAGGAAAAAACAAAGAAATTTAGGGTTGATTGGGTTTATAGGGCTAAAAATAGCTTGATATATTTTTATGCCATAGTGACTGCCAATGGTTGTGTTAACCATTGACAATTACCTATGTAAATCTGGGAATGATCAAAAAAGGTGTAGATTGGGTATTTGGGCAAATAGATGTATATTATAGGGATAAGGGGTGGATAATAAGATATTGATGGGTCTAATTGGGTAAGAAGGTTGGAAATAAGATAAATCAATGAAAATAAGCAAAAGATACCTGAAACTTGATGATGGAAGGCTAAAGTAATTTGGATAGAGTGATAGTACTTTGGCTTTTGAAAGTGATTTTGATCGAGCTTCAATTCTCTGATGATGTTCCTTGATTGATGAAAGGGTGTTGGATTCCTGTACACAAGAGAGCTTAGATTATGGATTATCGATTGTGGACCTATTTTACTTCCTCCTCCTCTCCTTTTATAAGATGAAGTTGCTAATTGGGATGGAAGAAGTTACTAATTTGATAGAGGATAGAGTTGCTAATTTTTGACATTTTAAAGCTAGTTTTAAAATCAAGTTTCCATTTAAGGAGATACTTATCTCACATAAAACTGTCACTACTTTAAAATTTTAAATTAGGCTTATAGACAAGATCATCAATGATCAAGCCAAACATTGATGATTAGGCTAACCATCAGTAGTCAAGGGGCCAGAATAAAATACATTAAATTAATTTAAAAGGGGTAAATTAAATGGTTTAGTCAAATATGTTAACTTAGGGGTTTGATGGGGTCAAGTTGGTAAATGAGTCTAATTGACTAGGTGATCAACTAGACATGAGGTCGAATGAGGGTCAAAAGATAGTTTGACATCAAAAGCCATTATGTGTAGTGTCTAAATTTTGCCCCTTTTTGTTATGTATCTTTAATTTAACAAGCTTTAAAACAAAAATAGATTGCTAGTCAAGGTCAAGTTACCTTGAGTATGGGAGGAGGGCCCCCCCTCAAATTGAGAGGTAATGAGGCAAAAGTGAGATTGGGTCAGGTTTTGATAAATGGTAAATGGGTAGTCATAAGGTGGGTGACATAAAAAGGTTAGGAATTTAAAATGAAAAAAAACACATAAAATATGAGCAAGGGTGATGGTTAGGATCACGTAAAGACTAAAGTTACCAATGTTGGCAAAAATAAGCTTGATTCTAGAGGGACATGTGATAGGGGTAACTGTGCCATAGCATTGGTCATATCTGATCAAGTTAAGCCTATCAAGACATATAGATAAGGTTAGTGTTGGTCTCAAGTATCTAGGTTAGGAAGTAATTTTGTGAAATAACATAATTGGTCAAGTTGTGCATGAGGTGGTGTAAAAGTTTAAGATTTCAACATGTCAAGGTTGGTTGGTGTGGTCAAAATGACCATGCCAAGTTACTACAGATTGAGCAAACGGTTTGGGTCAAAAATGACCAATGTTAAGGTGAATGTGGTGTAATGGTTGGGTATTGGGTGGGAATGGCCAAGTTGACTCTATATGCACTAGGCAAGTGGATGATACTTTTATAGTTCGGTGGACAAAATATATAAAAATAAATTTAGGCTAAATTTAGTTCTCTAAAATGTTGTTAGTAAGGTGGGGTTGTTATTAAAGAGGGGAAAGAAAAGTGGGACCCTAACCATTAATGGTTAGGGTTTTTTTAGGGTCGACTATTGATGGTCACCCTGATCATTGACTGTTAGGAAAACCCTAAAACTCCAAGAAGATAAAAATGAAAATATGAAGTCATTTTCACCATTTGACTTAGCATTTGTGCTTAAGTTAATTTGTAATATTTTTCACTTGTGGAGTGATATTTTTAAAGTAGAGTGTGTGGATTGGTTATAGCATGTTCAATTCAAGATTGAGTGGTGATTTGATGGATGGTGGGTGAGGACATGACCGAGCAATGGTATGAGGACTCTGACCACACCAATGAACAAAAAATGAAGTAGTCTATGTTTTAAATTTGATAGTATAGTTAAATGTGTTGGTATAAAGTTACATTAGGGGAGGATAAATTAGTGGGGTAAGGTTTTGAAAATTAGCTTGGGCCATGATGCCCTAAGTTTTATTTTTTTGTTGTTTCTAGGCAAATTAGTGGGAGAAATGGAGAGTTGAAGGATGTGGTAGGAATGTAATCTAAGTAGGAATATGTTTAGCTAGAGAGATTGTTTGATTTATGTGATTTGGTATAGGTTGTGGTAGGTTAAGGGTTCACATTGTGCTGCCAATGGTCACACATAGTGACCATTGACAGATCAACCTGACTATCATCAATCAAACCTAGGGGTACAAAGGTTCCTAAGGGACCATCAATGGTTTAAGGAACCATCATGGATTGAAGTATTGGTGGAAAGGATTGGTAAAAGGTGGAAAATAAGTGAAAATGTGAGGTTTTATATGAAAAATAAGTGTATTTTAGTAGTTAAGAAAAGGTGAAAATGCTAAAATTATTGAATTGATAGTGGTAAAAACTGGTAAACAAGTGTAAAATATTAAAGTTGGTCAAAATTGATGGAAAAAGTGATAAAGTGGAGGAAGTTATTGAAAGTGTTAAAGGTTAAAAAAGTTGTGCCAAATATGTAAATGGTGGTAAAGGGGTGACATACATGAAGGGTTGTTTATAGTGTGTGAGAGGTAAAATAATAGATGTAATAAGGGAGGGTGGAATAGATAGGTGCAGATTGTAGAGTGACATAGAAAATGAAATAGGCATGCTAATATTTTTGTGTGATTATGATGCAGGCATATGATTAGATTTAGATGAGGAATCGAGTCCTCAAGATCTTCACTAAGGTTTGAGATGTGATAACCATAGAGGAGTGGAGGCATATGGAGATGGTTGTCTTAGGAGTTATGATTTATTATCAACACCTGTCATAAGATCTAACCATGATTATTTTGATCATCAAGAGATGGGACCTAGTGACAAACATCTTCATGTTGCCTGTTGGAGAGATGACCATCCTTTTGGAGGATGTGACTAGGATCACATAAATACTCATTTAGGGGGAGGCCATCTATCATATTAAGAATGAGGAACAAGACTACCACATGGATCTCCTATATGGAGTAGATTGGGTGCATGCCAAGTGGTATGTAGGTGGGTTTGAGATTAGGCCATTATACTATAGGGCCCTAGAGGATAGATGCCTGATGATGATGATGATGATGATGATGGTAGTGACTTATTTTGCATTACTAGTTTTGAGCCATAAATAATTTCCCTACATGCTACTGGGGGTATTGGTAGAGATTTTGTTGAGGAGGATGGTGTTTAGATGGGCCCTAATGCTATTAATACAAATTTATAGGGAGCTTTGGAATTTTTGAGCACACATTATATGGGATCAATGTCATTTTTGTACTCCACTTTTAGGCATATGAGCATATTTGGGTTGAGACCATTGGGGCTACCATGGTAGCCTTTATAATTGGCTTTATTTGATGGAGGTATATTGACATTTTGATAGGGGTAGGTGGAGGAGCCAGAGACATTGAATAATTTGAGGATGTGTTAGAGGGTTTAGTTGTAGGAGATGTGATATGGAGGCCATATATGGGTTGGCTTAGTTAGCTTGGGCATCGATACCACACATTATCCTTATAGAGCTAGTGCTAGATTTATTGAAGGAGATATAGGGAGATTGAGTCAATCCCCTTCAACCAAGTATGGCAATAGTTTGGATTGGTCTAAGGGATCCTTCTAGATTTACCTTGATATAAGAAGGATGATGTTGAGTTCTTACTCTCATAGCCATAACCATAGCCATAAGATGTCATTTTGGACTAAGAGGAGTTGTCAACTAGGGTAACCATAGATGGTGCAGGGATTATTGATGGTTATGTAGTGTGGTACCAAGCTCAGTACATAGTGGCTAATTTTGGATGGGGTGATGGGGGACATCAGCCTATGGATAGATAGGTAGAAGTGGTGCTAGAAGCAACACAGGTCAAAATTATAGGGTTATAGGGATAGGTAACCACTTTATAGGCACAAATTGTCACCTTATAGGGCTAGGTTGTGACTTTGATTGGTGAGCATGATATGGTGAGGACCTCCTTGGATTTAGTAACTCAAAAGAGAGATTCCTTGAGATAGATGGTAGGAGTAGTCATAGCAATAGGAGGAGGACCACTCGATATAATTTTGAGGACATAATACCTATCCATTGTTGAGGAGCTAAGATATTATGAGGTGATAGTACTAGTGTATTTACCACTAGAGATGAGATATAAAGAGTACATGGCTAGCTTGGTAGGTGGTCCCACTATAGATACTCAAGGATAGTGGGATTTGATAGTGGTGTAGGTAAGGATATCAAGGGGCCACCACCAGATGGTAGTGCAGATATAGGTGTAGATGGGGCCAGTGATAGTGGTGTACTAAGGGCCTGATAAATGAGATTATGTATATGGTTTTGATTTTGATATCAGCCTGTGTGTTGATGATGTGAGATGTATATGAGAGAGAAAGAGATGGATACATTATTTCATGTATTTCCTTATTGATGTATTTGATTATTATATTTGATCATATTGATGACATGTTGACATAGTACATGATGTTGATGTTCTGATATTGATGATATTTAGTGGATTATGTATTGATGGATTATGATGATGATGGTATAGATGTAGATTATGATCATGATGTGGTTATGTTTATGGATTATGGATGACATATATGATTCTTTAGGCATAAGTTTATTGTTGAATCTTTAGTTTAGGTATTTGATTATGGATATGATGGATGATGATGACTATTTGTTTATATGATGATGCAGCTGACAACATGTTTTTGATCAAGATGTTTGTTGTTATTTAGTTTAGTTTGCACATGATCATGAATAGTTTATAGATATATTTTTATGATGTTGTTTATAAGATGATTATGATAATGTGGTTTATAGATAGGATGAGGATTCAATATTCATAGATAGGATGATTTTTTGGATTTATTGTAGGATGATGTTTGATGAAGATAATATGTTTTTATGATGTTATAATTATATGTTGTGATTATGGTTTTTGATGTTTTATTTATGGGTAGGATATGTTTTATATTTGTTGTATTCATGGTTCATAATGTTATGATTGTGTTGATGAGAATAATATTTGACTATATAGATTTACTATGGGAATATAATGAAAGAACATAAAGTAGGTGTAGGTAACAAACTAAATGTGATAAAGAGATAAGAGTTATGAGACATGTTCCCACCTAAACTAATGGAGGGAAAAGAAAAGGCATGATGTTTTTGATTGGCAAAGATATAACAACAATAAAACCTAGTTCGATTAGTGAACATAAACCCATAGAATGCTTCATATGAGCATGCTTTGATTGAGAAAGGGGGAATATTCATCACTTTGTGTTAGGTAAGCTCATAGTCCCTTGATTTTAGAGAGGGATTGAAAAGAAGGGAGGGAATAGGTAGAGGGTTGAATGTTAAATGGGTGAAAAGGTAACCTGATGTGGATCAACTTGCCCCTTCTATAGGAAACCAAATAACTATAATAGACAAGTCCATGCCTTAATATGATATGTAGATTGATCAATGTGGGAAGTCTACACAATTCCATTTATAAGAGCCAATTGTGGCTTACTTCTTTGATTTTTCCATAAGATTATTTGTTGCTTTTGTTATTTTGATAAGTTTTTGAAGTTGATCGATGCGAGAAGATTTTAATGACTATTTCTTATCCATCCTTTATGGGAATGGTCTAAAATGGATTTTTATAGTTGTCCTTCAAGGGAGTAGTCTATTTTTAAGCAACTTCTAATTATTGGGAAACTATCCTTCAAGGGAGTAGTCTGCCATAATGGGCCCAAGTGATAAGATGGTATCCCAATTTTTCAATTTTGAATGATAGGTTAGACATGGACAAGTCTATTTAGACTTAAAGGTTTACCTTTATGGAGGTAAAAATTTAAGCACAAAAGGTTAATTATAGATAAGGAAAGTATTTTGAGAGACAACTAATCATGGGATTCCTTTTGATTAAAGATGAAAAGTATCCATGATAACCATGCTATGGGTAGAGATGTGGTGCCCATATTTAGGATTAGGCTTATAACTGTGATGGATAATAACATGGTCTTATGTTATAATCAATTATAACCAAGAGGATCAAGGATAGGTATATGAAAAGAGGTGAAAATCTTGTAACCCAAGGGATGAGCTTAAGTTAAACATGAAGGTGAGTTTGATCCTTTTTTTTAACAATAGAACAGATGCAAATGTGAAGCATTGAAAGGTTCATGTTCTAGTTTGCCTTCGAGATAGGATAAATAATAAGTTCCTGATATATACTTATGGGTTATGATATAGGGTCCAAACAAATTAAAATCAAGCTTGCCCTTTTTGATTTTCTCCATATTAGTTACATGTTGGTTTTCTTTAAGGATGAGATCTCTGATCTTGAACTCTCACTCTTTTAGGTGTTTTTTGTATGCATGCTTGATTCATTCCTGATAGACATGAAGATGATTAAGTGATATGAGGTAATTTTCATCAAGAAGTTCAAGACATGAAAGACATTCTTGATGATATTTACTCTCAAAAAGGATTTTTTGCAATGATATATGAAGAGAGGCAATTTGGACTTTGAGAGGCAAGATGACCTCTACTTTAAAGATGAGAGAGAAGGGGGTAGTAACCTTAGAGGTTTGAATGCTAGTGAGATAGTCCCATAAAGTGAAAGGGATGTGTAAATGTCAATCCTAATCGAAAGCACTTACTACTTTGGTTAACATTTTAGTGAGAGTTTTATTAGAGGCTTTTACCTATCTATTGGCTTGTAGATGATAAGGCAAGGAAAAGCTTAACTTAATACCAAAATCATCATAGAGACCTTGGACTTTCTACTTTTTAAAATATTTTCCATTATCAATGATTATCTTATAAGGAACATCGAAGTGATAGATGATTTGGTGATTGATGATGTCAATAATTTTTTCAGCTTTGGTTGAGATAAAAGGGATGGCCTCTACCCATTTGGTGAAATATTCAGTAGTGGTGATGATATATTGGTGTCATTGTAAAGAATGGGGATTGATTTCCCTAATAAGGTCAAGACCCCATTATAAGAAGGGACAATAATTTATAGATACTTGAAGGCCATATGGAGGTGCATGATGTAAGTGAACATGTTGTTGACATTTGACATACTTCTTTACATAATCATAAAAATCTTGATTGAGGGAGGGATAGTAAGAGTTGAGGTGAAGAATATACTTAGTGAAGGCTAGGCCATGAAAGTGTCCCCCATAGATTCCATCATGTATTTCTTTGATAGCATGGGAAGCTCCATAACTGTGTAGACAATGGATGTTGTCAAAGCCATGTTTATAAAAGATTCCCCCTATTATGGTGTAATGAGAGGTACACTAAATAAAATCTCTTTGGGAATGCTTTGAAAGGTTGGGAGGAATAATGCCAAGGTTAAGGTAGTCAAAATTTTGGTCATACCAAATGTTGAAAGGAGATATTTCCACATTAAAAATCGTAGCAAGATCAGTACTGATATATGAGGGTTTGATAAAATGATGGATGGTGATAAATAGTTTATATTTAGTAGGTTGAGATGGAATTTGGGAAGTAAGGGGAAGCCATCATATCTATCAATTTGTTAGTAGATCAAGGAACTGATTGAATAGTGTCATGATTGAATGATGTTAAGACTACATCTATGAGTTATTTTTACTTTAGGAGGGCATCATTTTTACATTGATAAGATCCATTGACTTACTTGATGAATATTTGGGAGTCACCAAAGACATTGATTGTTTTGACTCCTAAAGTTAGAGTGGTTTGGAGACCTATGATTAGGGCTTCATATTCAGCTATGTTGTTGGTGAATTCGAAGTCAAATTTAAAATAAAGGGGAAGAGGTTTACCATTAAAGGGAATGAGAATCACTCCAACACCCCCACCATGTTGGAATTTATATCCATCAAAGAGCATGGTCATTTTGTATATGGGTTCCTCCTAAGAAAGAGTTACAATAGACTCATCTAAAAAGGCAAGAGGAAGAGGTTGATTGTCTAGTAGAGGAGCTTTGACCAATTGATCAGTGATGACATATCCTTTAATGGACTTTTGCATAATGAACTCAAGAAAAAGCTTAGCTAGGAACATGAGCCACTTAGCCATACATTGGTTTTGGTATGGCTTAGAGTACATATACTTGAGGGGTTTAGTGTTGGTGATGCCATATGTTTCATGATTAAGAAGGTAGTGATGGAGTTTGGAGGCCACAAAAACTAAGGCGAGGTAGATTTTTTTAGGATGGGTATATCAAGTTTCATATTTGATAAGGGTGTGGCTAATGTAGTATGTGGATTTCTCTTTATTGTATTAATCATAATGAGTGAGCATTACCCATAAGGAATGGTCTGTGGTGGATATATAGGTAAAAGGGATGGTCTTCCTTAGGAGGGATGAGGATAGGTGGAGAGAGAAGATACTCTTTTATTGAATCAAAGTTGTGTTGACATTCCTTAGTCCACTTAAAAGAGGTGTCTTTCTTTAGTAGGTGGTGGAAGGGTTGACATTTATCTGATAACTGGGAGATGAAGTGATAGATAGATTGAATTTTACCCTATAGGCTATGAAGTTGCATAAGGTTGGTAGGAAGAGGCATCTCTAAGATTTCTCTAACTTTGGTAGGATCTATTTTGATTCCCAATAAAGAGATAATGAAACCAAGAAGCTTTCCAGATAGGAACCCAAAGATACATTTCTTGGGATTGAGCTTGACATGATAATGGATTAGTTAGTCAAAGATAATGGTGAGAACATCTAGGTGATCCTTTTGGTATTTGGATTTTCCAAGGAGATCATCCACATAGTCCTCTACAATTTTATGAATGAAATCATGAAAGATATAGGTTATGGCCCATTGATAGGTTGATCCAACATTCTTTAGTCCAAATGGCATGACCTTGTAGAACAAGGTTCCCCATAGGGTAATAAAGGAAGTTTTATGATGATATTTAGGGGAAATAAAGATTTTATTATATCTTAAGAAATCATACATGAGAGATAACATTTCATGGTTGGTTGTAAGATCAACAAGTTGGTTGATGGCTGGCAAAGGAAAGTCATCCTTTGGGCAAGTGAGATTGAGGTCATGAAAACCAATGCAAAGGTGAAGGCCCCCTATGGTTTTGGTGATGGGAATGATGTTATAAACTCATTAAGGATAGTCAATGGTTTAAATGAAGTTGATAGAAAAGATACATTAAAGCTCTTCTTTTATAAGAAGGGCTATATGAGGATTCATCCTACGAAGCTTTTGTCGAACTAGTTTAGCCTTAAGACATGTAACAATATTTTGAAGGGAAATAGAAGGGTCAATTAAGGGAATATCTTGATAAGACCAAGTAAATGCTATGTTTTAGTCTCAAAGGAAAGAAGGGTAATCTTGTTTCTCTATGGAATTTAAAGATTGGCCAATTTTGATGATATAGTGGTTATCTTGAGTACCCAAGTTGACATCAATGGTGGATTCATTCAGCATAGTTTGATTCTCAAGAAGGAGAGATTTATGAATTAAATAATCCCCTACTCTAAGGTAGGTAATAATGGACTCATCATCTTGACATTAGATGATGTTGATGGAAAGAGAATCACATTCAATCATTTTAGGATGGATGAGAGGAAGGGTTTTAGTTCAACCACCCTTTTGATAGGTCAGAGGGCCTAAACTAATGGTATTAATTAAAAAAATATAGATGGGATGATATCAAAATCTTTAAATTTTGAGGGAGATGGGGTTGGTGAGGATGGAGGTTCTTTGTTAATGGTGACTATGGGCTTTGGTGATGTGGGTTCTTCTAGTGGTACAAACCCGAGGCCAAAAAACTCATGAGGTTTTTGGGTTTTGATTATGGGTAACTCATGAGGTCCCTATTCATAAAGGCCAAGACCAAACCCCTTCCAAGTGCATTAGTAAAGGTAAGCTTTGGCAAAGGCTAGTTTTTCTAGGTAAAAAAATCAATGATGAATGGTCGGATGAATGAAGTAGTGGTGGAAGTAAGAAGTGACTGATCAAGTCCCCCATAGACAAAATTTGTTTGATTGTTGGGGATCCTAAGAAGGATGACTATTCTAATGTTGGAATCATAGGAAGGGTCATATTTGAGGTTCCCATATTCTTATAAAGTAGGGAAAGTATCTAAGGATAAAAGATGATATTCCCCAAGGGAGAGATGCTAGAACATGGATTACAAGGGGTCATCAATAAGAATTTGGGATAAAGGGATGGTTGGGATAGTTAATGCTTCATTATTTTTATGAGTAGGAGTGTTGATGGTTTTGGTTGGTGGGGTGGTTTTATTATAAGTTGGTTATGAGGTAGATGAAGGAGGAATAAGAATGTCATTACGCCAGTATGTCATATTATAAGAGGCAAAAGGACTAGGATCATCTTTGATGGTAATAACTTGTCCCTCATGCTCAAATTTGACACATCATTGTAAGGTGGAAGGGATCTAACTCATAGCATGAATCTAAGGGCATTAAAGTAACACATTGTATTGAAATTCACCCTCTATAATGTAAAATAGTTTGGGAATGGTACAAGGCCCCAAGTAGATATGGGGGCAATGGTCCCTAAGGTAGTGGCCATAGTATCATTAAAGGAGTGAAGGACCGTTGTACTTTATAACATGATGTTATTGGGTAGTTAAATTTGGTAATATGCAAGGGATGAGATAATGTTGATGTTATCTCCTCCATCAATCATAACCCTCTTGATGTAAGTTTTATAAATGTATGTTGTGATGAAGAGGGGAGGATCAAGATCCTCAAGATGAGCGAGAGGTATGTTAAAATCCTAAAAGGTGATAAGGGTATAGATTTCAAGGGATCCAACAAAGGGTGAAAGAGGTTGAAGATAGTCTATTTCAACCTCTATAGGTTGAAAAACCTCAATCAACACCTGGAGATGGTGGGGTGAGGTGTTGACGAGTTCATAAAAGCTCATTTTCATTGGTGTTTGGTGAAGTTTTTTCAATATGATACATTGGATGGATTCAAATGGGTTGGAGGGAGAGGGTCCCAAAATGGATACTTTGGGTTTTGGTGGTTGTGAAGGTGAGGGTGGATATGTTTGGGTCTAGTTGGTGGATTGAGGGGTTGAAGGATATGTCTATGGAATGGATGTCTTGTCTTTTCCCATATCTTTATATTGGTCTTGGGATCATGTAAACACATTAATAGTGTGGATGAGGGGGTTTTCTAGGTTTGATACTTGATTTGTTTCCTCTTTCTCATCCTCGGGTGGGAGTGGGAGAGTAGGTAAAGGTTGGGTAGGTTGGGTTGATGGTAAGATTTGTAAAGGGGTTAAGAAGGGTTCATCGGATAACAGATCATCCTCATCATATAGGCTATGATCAAGTGCTTGTAGAGCTTTGCATTTCTTTGTGTCATGTCCTAATGTCATATGATATGCACAAATCATGAACCAAAAGGGTTTGGTATTGAAAGGATAGAATGTTTTGATAGGGGGTACGATAATAGAAGATGTTTGCAACAACCTTTGTATGATGGTTGAGTAGGACTCATTCAAAGGAGTTGGAGGTGAAGGTTTTATATTTTTTGGAATGGGATCCTTCTTAGGTGTAGGTTTTACCATGGAAGTTGTAGTTGGAGGAATAATTTTAGTTGGTGGTTTTGGTTGAGTTTGTTTGGTTATGGTTGGTTTAGAGGTTGAATATTTAGATATGGAAGACTTGGATGATGAAGGTTTAGCTATAGGTGGGAAAGTAGAGGTAAATAGGTTAGTTAAAAATGATGGACAACTAGAAGGTTTGATAGGTGTAGGCATAGGTGTAGTAAAAGGGGATGGTTTCTTAGAAAAAGAATAGGTAAATAGAATGGTAGAAGGATGGGGCACTAAGATGGAAGGTAAGTGGGAAGGAGGTGGTATGAGTCTAGTTTGAGGTTAAGGTTTGGAAAATTCCACATTTTTAGTCATTTTAGTTTAGGGACTCTTTGGTGGACTAGATGGTGTTAAATCCAACTTTAAATAGGGGTGAGTATGACCAAGTGTGGAAAGGATTCCCAAATTTTTTATTAGTTTGCTAAGAGAGGCATAAGGTGATTTGGAAATGTTAGAAGGAGGTTAAAAATGATTCACTTATGGTTTTGGAAGAGGTATTTGGTAAAGGGGTAATAATGGGTTTAAGGGTGGATTCAAAAGAGGTTAAAGATTTAGATTTGTTTTGGTATGGGAGGCCAAGATGATGTCAAAAGGTGGCTCTATCAAAATTGGGTTGGGAAGTGAACTCTAAACTTTGGACTAGCCTAGAAAAGGGCTTGTAGATAGGTTTAGTTCCTTGGTCATTGGTTTTAAAGATTAATCCCTAAGGTGGAGAAGAAGGAATGGTTTATTTATCATTTTTTTGATGGATGGCTCCAAAATTGGTGGTTGGGTAGATGAGATAACCTTATCTTGGTTGGGGATAGTTTCTAAAGAGGGTGCAGATAGCTTTATGATGGGGGAGGTAGGTATGGTGTCCTTGAGTGAAGGGATAGTTAGAGTTTCTTCCTTTGTTTGAATGTCCAAAGGAATGGGAAGTAGTTATACCACCTAAATGGATGGAGTGGAAGAAGAAGGAATGGATATAGAGGAGGTTGTCTCTTTTGGTGTTTCCATCAAAGGACAGGTAGATGAAGCTAAGGTTTCATCAAGTGAAAATATAGGGGTGGTTAATTCCTATATTTAAGTATCTAAATGACTAGGGCATGAGTTTCCTACTTCTATTTGGGTGATTAAGGTAATGGTATCTTCAAAAATGGGATCATTATTAATAACATTCATTGTATGTGCCTCATGAGATTGAGATGATTCACATTAGTTATCATGGTGTTGGGTAGAAGGAGCATTATTGGGAAAAGGCTTGTGGAAAATGTCAAGGGACTAATTGGGAGTGCATTGATATTATCAAATGCAAGTTTTCCACTATTAATCAATTTTTGGATAAGACTTTTGAAGTTATTTCATCTATTAATGTCATGTCTTATGAATTGGTGAAAGGCACAATGGTCATTCTCATTATACCACCTAGGTACGGGGTGAGAAGTATCAAATTGTTAGGGTGGTTTAATTGGTGGAATTTGGATGAGGTTGGCTTTGATTAATTTATCTAAGACTGATGCATAAGATTCTCTAATGGGTGTATATTATTTTGGAGGAGCTCAGTTTTGGTTTTGGTTTTGTTGATAAGAAGGGTTGGAAGGATTGGTTAAAGGTGGTTGGTTGACAGTTGCAGGTGGATCAATTTTTAGAACAACTAAGTTTTTGGATACTTTTGATTTAGTACTAGATTGGTTAGTGATTTTGGTAGAAGAAGGATCATTAGATTTAAATTTGGAGTTTTTGTTCCATAATTTCCATTCCCTTCATCACTAGCCCAATTTTCTAGTTTGCGTGCCATGGTGAATGCCTCATCAAAAGTTATGAAGGTTTGAACTTGAAGAGTGGAGGATATATGTTTATCACAACCCCAAGGGAAGAGTTCAATCAATTCAGGTTGGGGTAAGGAGAAGTAAATTTGGTTGATGAGACCTATCCATCTTGCCACAAAATCAATAATTGACTCATCATCAAATTTCTTAATAGAGTAGAGGTATGTAATAGAGACTTTTTAATATATAATTACCAAAAAATGCTTTAAAAAGATTTGGGTCAGGTGGAAAAAAAATATGGAGTTCATGGGAAGAGCACTATACCAATCAAGGGCTAGTCTTGATAAGGACATGGGGAAGGTTCAAAGAAGGAGAGCATCATCATATATGATTAAATAACAAGAATGATGAAATGCTATCAAATGTTGTTGGGGGTCCTCCTTGCCTTGGAATTTTGAAAACTTGTATAATTCCCATTGATGAGGATATGAATGGATGGGGACAAATGGATGAATGGGTTAATTACAAACTTGATCATAGTATAAACGGTTATGCGACCCAAAGATGGATGATTCCAAGTTAGTTGTTTTGTCCATTAAGATCTTGAACAAATCTGGTTGGGGTTGGGAAGCTACATAACTAAGGGGTAAATTTTGTTGAGGTTAGGTGGTAGCTATGTATGGATAGGTGGTAAATGGTGCTAAAGAAACCACATATTGGTAAGTGGTCACAAGAGGTTGAGATGGTGCCATATAAGGGTTGATTGGTACAAATTATTGGGTGGAAAGTGTTATATATTCGTATGGGTTAGGGACATATTGATCAATTGTCATGGGTAATTGTTGAGGGATGGATGTGGGTTGACTTAAAGGTATGGTTGAGATAATAGGTTGCAGTTGAGTAAGTTTAGGTTGGTTGGTGACTCTAGTATTGATGGGTGGAAGTGTTTGAGGGATAGAGAGCAAGAAGTTTTGAAATGGGGTGGAAGTTGGTGGATTGGTTGCAATAAAAGGAAGGGTGGAAGTAGGGGCAGAAGAAAACCCCATGGTAGGTGGAGTATAGGTAAATAAAGGTAAATATGAATGTATATGTAAAGTGTGGAGTGTGGTAGGAGGTGTTTGGTTAGAGGTTGGAATGTTGGAAGAAGAAGAGGCTTGGGTGACCAAGGGTTGGGTTAAAGTAGTACCCAACATAAGATAGGAAGGCATACCATAAGGAGGGTCCGTAGGAGGAACCAAGGCAATAGAGGTATGGTGAGGTAATTTTTTTAAGATAATGCTAAAGGGCCACTGGATTGTTTTCAAGGAAGATAGGGATGTCTACATCACCCTAAAAAACAACCAGGATTCTAGTAGGAGGGGGAGAAAAATGAGGTGAACCCTCATCATTAGAATTATATTCCATGGAGGAAGAAGAAGGTGGTGGTTGATTGGTTTGGTTTCTTATTTGTTGTATAGTAAATACCATGTGAGAAAATAGGAAATAATATGGTGAAACTCACACCTCAAACAAAGAGCAATCAAAATAAAAGAATTAAATGCAAATAATGCATACACTAAAAGTGCGTTAAAACCTAGGATTCTTTTTAGATTGCTTTTGGCTTATGCCTTAGAAAGTGTGAAGAGGGAATTTGGCTTATATATCAGGTGTTAAAGAGGAAATATATGGTTGGTTTCAAGTTATTTAGGTGCTCAAGAGAGAAATATATGTTGAACTTTAGTACGTGGCTTGGTATTTGGGCCTACCCCCTCACCTCATAGTCTTATAATGATAAGAGTGTTAGGTGTTTAGCCAAAATATATTGAGTTTAGAGTTTATACTCAACCAGAGAGATGAGTTAGTTCTCCCCTTGGTGGTAAAATCCAAGTAGGATATCCAAGAAGGGGTAAGGTTACTGCTAGGTGATGAAATCCTAGTCAAACCTTGTCTCAGGTATGTTTTAATGTGTTAATTTTTTTGTGGTTTGGCTTAAGTGTGTGGTAAAAAGTGTGAAAGCTACAATTAATTACTTTGCCTCCTAAGTTACTAGATGAACTAAGACAAGCAGGTAATTAATGTATGCAAGAGCTCTATTTTAAGCCCAAAAATAAATTTTCATACTTCATTTGATGAGAAAATAATAAAGGAGGAAAAAAGGAATGTGTCCCACCAAGCGTGCCAAAATGTTTTAGTTAATTTTGACTCATTTATTAATTTTGTAAGTAATAATGAAACTAGTAATAGGGTGTGTAGAAAAATACCTAGTAAAGTATGTGCATGAATCCAAACAATGATGGGAACTCTTTGTTGGTGAGGAAAGAATAACCTATAGATAAGAAAAACACTAGAAATGGGAGTTGTTAGATGGATGGTTGAGTGGATTGCCTAGTGTGAGCTAGATCCAAGAAGTGTATTGCTTTCTACAAGGCTATCAATCCATTGTTATAACAATTAAGTTAGAAATGATAAATTAAAGATCTACTTATATAAGATGAATGAAGTGTAATTCAAATAAAGTAGGATGCTAGTTAAGAGAAAAGTAACCAAAAATAACAAATCCGTTCAATACTTATACTAAAATGGTTAGGATCTAGTCTATAAAATTAGAAAGGGTATTATAATCAAGAAAAATAAAGAAAGTTGGGTTTGATTAGGCTTATGGGGTTCAAAATAGCTTAATATATTTGTATGCCATAGTGACCATTGATGGTTAGGTGAACCATCAATGATTTAGGTTGATCATCAATGGTTGGATAACTATCAATGATTGAAGTGACCATTGGCAGTTGTGTTAACTGTCAATGGTTACCTATATAAATATAGGAATAATAAGAAAAGAAGGTGTAGATTGGGTATTTGGGAAAATAGATGTATGTTATAGGGCTAAGGGGTGGATAAAAGATATTGATGGGTCTAATTGGGTAGGAAGGTTAGAAATAAGATAAATCAACAAAAACAAGCAAAATATAATTGAAACTTGATAATGGAAGGCTAAATTAATTTGGCTAGAGTGATAGTACTTTGGCTTTCAAAAGTGATTCTGATAGATATTCAGGTCTTTGATGATGTTGCTTGCTTCCTAAAATGGTGTTGGATACATATACGAAAGAGAGCTTGGATTATGTATTGTCAATTATGGATCTATTTTACTTCCTTCTCCTCTCCTTTTATAGGATAAAGTTGTTAATTAGGATGGAGGAAGTTAATAATTTGATATGGGGATAGAGTTTCCAATTCTTGATGTTTTAAAGCTAGTTTTAAAAGCAAATTTCCATTTAGGGAGATACTTATCTTGCACAAAGTTGTCACTACTTTAAAAATTTAAAGTAGGCTTGGATACTTGATCATCAATGGTCAGGACAAATATTGATAGTTAGGCTAATTGTCGATGGTTGAGGGGCTAGAAGAAAATGCTTTAAAGCAAGTTAAAAGGGGTGAATTAAATGGTTTAGTCAAATGTGTTCAGTTAGGGGTTTGATGGGGTCAATTTGGTAAATGAGTCTAATTGAATAAGTGATCCACTAAATACAAGGTTGAACAAAGGTCAAAAGGTAGTTTGACATCAAAAGCCACCATGTGCAGTTTTTGAGCATTTCTAATAGAATTAAAAGTTTTATTGTCAAGGGAGATTATGAGTTGGTGGTTAAACATATTTGTAATACTTATGCCACCAAGAATAAAATGTTTAAATAATATTAGAATGTTTCTTGTAATTTGCTTAAAATTTTTGATGCATTCAACATTTGTCATCATGATATAATTTCTAATGAAGAGGCTGACAAACTTGTAGGGTTAGGTGTTTAGTTTGATATTGCAAATATGAGCCCTCACTATCAATATCAAGTGGAAGTGCTTTTCAGGCCTTTAATGCCAAAAAAATTCATCATTGGTAGGTATTTGATGATGATGAATAGATTATAAGAATTTTAAATTGTGAAGTCTAGTTCCATGATCAACGCATAGATTTGGAATCTATGGTTTAGGTTTATGATGGGATAGAAACCTTGTTTGGGAAGGACATTATTTAGTTGAAGACAAACATGCTCCTAAGGGGATTGATAAGTTTAGAATTTTATTTTGATGGATAGGATATAATCAAATCAAGAGGTCCATTTATCTCAAAAGATGTGATTGAGTGAAATCTAGGTTTTTATGAGAATCCAAGAAAGGTTTGGCTAGGTACTCACTTGAGTGTAACTGAGAAACAAGATTACTTGTAGCTACTAGGGAAGTATTAATAATGTCTAATATGGTATTATTATAAGTTTAAAGCATATAAGGAAGATTTTTTATAGCATTTCATCCCATTTCAACCTGATAGCAAGTGTTTCAGGTAAAAAGAAAGACCTATTGACCCCATCTTGACCACTAAGATGCATGATGAGTTAAAGAAGTTAAGGGATAGTATAATTATTTATCCCATCAGGTATTCATCATGGGCTTCCTAATTAGTCCTTGTACAAAATAAAAATGGTGGCATCCACTTTTGTGTGGATTTCCAAAATTTGAATAAATCTTTTTTGAAAGATAATTATCCCCTACCTAATATGGAGAACTTGCTATAAAGTGTTACTGGATCAAATATGTTTTCCACATTAGATGGCTTCTTAAGATACAACTAGGTTATGGTGAAGGAATCCAAAAGATCCAAGACTACATTCACTACTCCTTGGGGCATGCATGTATATATGAGGATGACTTTTGAGTTAATGAATGTTAGTGTAACATTTTATTGATCTATGGATGTTGATTTTACAAGGATAATTAATAATTTTATACCTATGTATTAGGATGACATTAATGTGTACTCTAAGACTAGAGAAGGAGCATCTAGAAAAAGTGTTGATTAGATGTAGGGAGTTCAACATTTCACTTAATCTAAAGAAGTGTCACTTTAGAGTATAAAAGGCCAAGTTTTTGGGACATATAGTGTCCAAGGATGGTGTCATTATTGACCCCAAGAGGGTAGAATCCATTTATGAAGTGCCTATCCCATAGTCCAAGAAGGTAATTCAATCCTTCTTTGGGAAAATTAACTTTGTAAGGAGGTTTGTGTCTATTGTTGTAGAGATTACTATACCTATTAATTCCATGCTAAAGAATGAGTAGACCATCAAATGGGAGGAGAAGGCCATGCAATAATTCAAGAACACCAAGAAAGCTTTGAAGTCTACACCTATTTTGGCTAACCCTAACTACACAAAGTCAATCCAAATCTTCTCTTTTACATCATATAATATTGTTGTTACTTTTCTATTGCAAAAGAATGAAGATGATCATGAGAAGCTCATAGATTTCTTTAGAAAAGTTATGAAAGGTCCTTAGTTAAAATATACCATCATGTAAAATCAAGTTTTTGATCTCTTGAAAGATGTTAAGAAGTTAAGGCCTTATATTCTAAGTTTAAGGATTGTTGCTTGTGTCCTGCATACTATGGTAAAGAACATCTTAACTCAAACTGAAGTATCCAATAAGAGATGCAGGTGGGTCAACAAGTTACAAGAGTATGACATGGATATTTAGACCACCAAGTTAGTAATATGGATGGGTCTAGCCAAACCTATGGATGAGACAATTTGAAAGATGTTGAGGTAAACACTATTTTTTTTAATGTTGATGATTCTTTGAGTCAATTTAACATATCTCCATGGTATAGAGATATTGTTTACAACTTAAAAAATCTGAGTTTTCCCCCTAACTTGGATAAGAATCAAATGACTCTCAAGATTTTTTACCAAAAATACCTCTTGATTTTGAATGGACTAGCATGAAAGAATTTAGATGGGGTTATCATAATATGTGTGCTAGAAGAACAAATTGCTAACCTGATTGAAGACTTCCATAGTAGAGTATGTGGTGGCCATTTTGCACCTAAGGTTATAACTCATAAAATTTTGGGATCTAGTTATTGGTGGAATTGTTTTTTAAATATGTTGCTAAGATAGTTATAAAGTGTGAGAAATGTCAGCACTTTACTATGGGGATGAAAGCTTCATGTTCTCTTCCCTTACAACCTATGATGATTGAAGGCCCATTCAAATAATGGGCAATGGATTTCAATGGAGAAATTGTTGATTCATCAAATTATAGACATATATGGATAATTTTTTTAATTTATTACTTCATGAAATGGTTTGATGCAGTCCCTACGAAGAAGACAATGCACTAGGTTGTTATGGATTTCTTGTTAAATTAGATTATTTATAGATTCAATGTGTTTATCAAGATAAGTGTAGACAATGTCATAAGATTAAAATTCAAACCCTTGCTAGAATTATGCAAATAGTAAAATATTGAATTGACATATGCTTCCAACTATAATCCTCAAGGGAATGGGCAAGTAGAATCCAGTAATAAGAACTTGCTTAAAATCATTAGACAAACATTGGAAGCAAATAAGAGGAAGTGAGGTGAGCAACTAAATTTTGTTTTGTGGGATGATAAGATCACACCTAAGAGAGATATAGGCAAAATCCCTTTTGAGCTTGTTTATGGATCTCAAGCTATTTTTCCTATGAATTTACTATTGCCCACCTATCATCTCATGTAACAACTAGAGGATGATGAGAGATCAACCATTGTGAAAGCAGGAAGAAACAGGTTATTGAGCTTGATGAATTTATAAGACAAGCTCATGAAAGATACCTCAAGTTCAAATAAAATCTAAAGAAAAAATTTGATAGGAAGGTTACTCAAAGGACTTTCCAAGTAGGTGATCTAGTTCTACTTTAGGACAGTAGCAATGAGGAGAAAGGAAAACATGGAAAATTTGATGCTTTGTGGATGGGTCCCCATTCCATTTACTATCATATTGGGGAGCAGACTTTCTTATTGATAGAATTGGATGGTGAAATACTAGAGCTTCCAGTTAATGGAAGACATCTAAAACACTTGACTAAGTCCATAACTTATGTACATAATTTTATAGTGTATAGTCATGTTGTTTCGTCACTTTATCATCCCTCTACTTTAGGCCTTGCTTATATAGTTTCCCTTTGTGTTTTATTGTGTGTTCATATCCATATCCTCTTAATCTATTTTTGTTAATTTTTTCTTTTTTTATTGAGCCTTTATGAATGTTTTTTGAAAATTTTTAAGGCTTGACTCTATGACCCAATGGATTGGCACATGTTCTTACATTTTGGGGTTATTTACACACCCGTAGGGGGGATGCATCCCCAACTGAGATCTAGTGTTAGTGTCCAAAATTTCATTAAATCAATTGATCCCTTATCAAATGAAAATGTCTAAGTCCTAAGTCAAATTCCTATGTCCCTAGCCAAATTCCTAATTTCAACTATTCATGTTAAATGTCAAGTTCATGTTAAACTGGGTAAGGCCTAATTTGGTTTTTCTTGGCATATGTGTCTTTCCCTTAGAATTTTTTGGGATTTTTTCATGAACACTTTTCCTAATGGAAATAGGTCTTTGATATTTTTATCTTGGACAAAAAATTTGAAGATTTATTTCCCTCAAACATTTTGTCTGTTACAAAAAGTCTGAAGAAATTTAATGTCTTGGCCAAAGTGTCTCATAAAAGGTTTTTAGGTCCATTTGTTTTAGAATTTTTATCCATGGCAAAAAGTTTGAAGAGTAATCTTTCTTTAGGAAATTTTACCATTCAAAAGTCTTGTAAGAAATGAAAATTCTAATTCCTTTGGCAAAAATGTAAAGATAAATTTCTTCAAGGAAATTGTTTCGAATAAAATGTCTGAAACAATTGTCATGATGAAGAAAAAAAATTGAAGGCTAAATTCTTGTGGGCATCTTGTCATCACAAAAAGTTTGATAAATTTCAAATATTTTGGTAAAATGTTAAGTCTAATTTATTTAGGGAAATTATTTCAGAAAAAAGTATAAAATCATCATCTCAATGAAAATAAGAATGTTGAAGTCTCAATTTCTTCAGCAAAAGTGTAAGACACAATTTCTTTGGCCAAAATGCAAGACTAAATTTCTTCAACATAAGTGTAAGGCTTTAGTTACTTTGAGGAAATTATTTTGGACAAAATGTCTGAAATAATTGTCTTAAAGAAATGTTCACACAAAGGAAAGTCCAAAACATTTTGTATGCTTTAGAGAAATTATTTTGGACAAAATATTCAAAATAATTATCCTGACCAAATTGGCATGGAAAAAAGTCCTGAAGAGTTGCTGCAAGACAAGAATGCCTAAGACAAAAGTACTGATGAGTAAAATCTAGAATAAAAGTACTAGATCATGAGATCTAACAAGTAAATTCTTGAAGACATTTACTTGAATTGTAGGTATGATGATATCATAGACATATTTTGATAAGCATGTGGATGCCAATTTTAAGGCACGATAAGTAGTCATTGAGATTCAAATGTTCTAGGATGATTATGTGAGCATCAAATTTAAGCCCCATGAAGTAGCCATTTGATTTTACAAGGAAGTAGATCCAATGACATACATTTGATCGAACAGGGATGATCTGATGGTGCATGATCAAAGATGAATAAGTCAAAGGAACTCAGGACTAGTATACATGTGGTAAGTGTCAATGTTTTAGGACATGATCAAAATTTTGGGCATGTTCTAAAGATCCAATGATGTAAGTGAACATTTGATAGTTTAATGGGGCCAAAGATCTAGCAAGGTGGTGCCACGTGGCATGATGGTATTCAAAATTAATAGAGACTATTTGTAAGTAAAAAAATCATGCTCAATCTCATGGATTACAATATGAATATATGCATTTGATAAAATGGAAAGATCTAACATCATGAGAGCATAGTTAAAAATTAAATACATGGTCACAGGCTAAAGATCAAGCACATTCTTAGAGATCGATGGTATGTATTTAAATATACACAATCTGCTCTGCAATGCATATTAAGTCAAGACTTTTCAATAAAACCTAGAATGAATGTGGAACCACCATTTAAAAAGAGTGCATTATATTGATAGGATAGATAGAGAAGTATGCAAAGAGCCCATGGAGTTACCAAGTGGCACCATTTTGGTTCAAGTCTTATGGACAACCAATGGTGTTTGATCCTTTGGATCAGGATCAATGGCACATATTTGCTCAAGCGAGTAGATCCAACGGTGCAAACTAGGATGGAATTTTAAAAGGGATCAAAACTAGTAAGAAGGAGACACATGCCTAGATTGGAGCCAATAAAGGTGCCTAGTTAGTTTTAAAGCTAGTGCTCAATTGAATCTAATGTGGTAGCTAGTGAAGTGCTTTATGGATAAATAAAAATTTCAACTACATATGGAGACAAGTAAAGTTGAGGTCAATGTAAAGCAAAGATATTGGTGAGTAGATGTGACATGGAGATGCCATATAGGCATGTACATCATATTCAAGGACCCTATGCAAGGCAATTGGCTGAGTTTTCACCATTGGTAGCAAGTTGACTTGGCAAATTTGCAAATGAGGCATGGTGACGTTGAGGGACCAAGATTTATCCAAGTAAATCAAAATATGAAACTGATGCATTTTTGCATTAAAAAACATGAAGGAAGTCCTAAAAGGCTAGATGTGCAAAATTAAAAATGAAAAATGTGAAAAACAATTTGGATCCAAAAGTAAAATGTTAAAATTAACCTAAGTCTTTTGCATTGTTTCATTGTTGTGCTTGTCCAAGTTCCTCCATGATCAATAAATTATAGAATTATAAATACAATGTGGGCCACTCCATATAAGATCATTTAGAGGGTCATGGATCCAAAATATTCCTAGGAAATCATGGAAAAATTAGGTTGTTTCATGGTGTGCATGAGATGGAGGGAATCTATCCATAAATTTCTAGCAGTACAGACAAGTGGTTAAGAGCATCCCCAAGTAGTTACACATAATGATAAATTTTGTTCGGCCCTCTACCATAAATATTCTCCTTCTAGCTCATGTGAAAGGCATCTTCATCTATGACATAAAATTTTGTTTCAAATATTCATCATTCTCTATAGAGGTAGTTAGAAAATTAATTCTTCTATCAAACAGATGAAGATTTCAAGGCATGGCAAGGGAATAGTTTTCCAACTAGAAGCATCTTGGTAGACATGAAAGTTTGTTTTGAAATTTTGCAAGTTGTGACCCAAAATTATAGATCTGAAAATGTATAAATAGAGTGCTTTTCCTCTATTCAATGGGTTGGTTGGGCATTGTGTTGGTTGTTATTGGTCATTATTTTAGGTGTTTTTCTCTAAGTCTAGGTTTTCCAAAAAACAAATTATGGGATCAATTGTTGTGTGTAGACTTTGTCTCCCTTACTATGGTGGTTGTAGCTATATAGCCATTAGTAGGATTTGAGAGCATGCTTATGTCTCCGTTGTCAAAATATCAATCTCACCATGCTTGTCCCCATGGTATCATTTTAAATTACTAATATGTGTAATATTTATTTTCAAGTTAATGATAATTATTGTGGTTCTTTATTGTTTCCTATGAGTGAAGTGTAGTGACATGTTTTTCAAGAATTTTTTATTGGAAATTTGGGTTTGTGATCACTATTAGTTGTCATTTTGATCATAGATTTAGATTATAAACTCTTTCTACATTTATTTCAGGGTAGGTTGTTAAATAACTCGTTAGAGCATGCTAGGTTTATGGATTTGACAAGGAAAAGCATTTAAAAGATTGGTTTCAGTGTATATTCTAGTCACTCAGGAATCATTTGGTATTTACCATTACTTTGCATTTAAAGTTTTTTGTATCTTTGTTAAGGAATATTGTCATGAAATAATGTAAGATACCCTATTGTTTAGGATCCACCAGCATGCCGCCCTCCTTATTTTTAGTCATTTAACTTATCCTACCCTATTCTATCCTACAAATAATACACCTTATTGCATACTATAAGTGTTATTTGCCTTAAAAATGCATAAGATCTTGCATATTATAAATGTGTTTGCATCTTGTGTTTTAACTCTTAGCACTATAGTCTATTATTTGACCCCAATTATTAAATATTCTATAGAATGAAGATTATTGTCTCTTTATCATCTGTCTTTAGTAGCTTGTATATGACTTAGAGCATTTGTGCATTTTTTGTGACAACCCCTTATAGGTGAAGTGTGAAAACTTGGTTACGCCCTAGTCATATTTTTTATTTATGCTAAAAATCCCCATGGAAGTTGAATTGTATAATCTATCCATGTGAGTAAGCTACCCCATAAGTCCTCTCACCTTAGTTCAGGCAAAGCCAGAAGTAGCAAAAAACTAACCATACCCTTTTTAGGTTCCTCTCAGTCATTTTATACATTCAGTCTAAACTTTGTGACAAACCCTTCCCTAGATACAATGACATATTAGTATATTTTTTATCATTGCTTGCCATTTTATTTCAAGTGTGCAAGGCCTAGTATATGATGTATACAATTAGGAACCAATAGACTATTTAAATCACCTCAAGTTCCAAGAACTTCCTTTCCTTCAAGGACCCAAGAAAAAGTAGGTATGTTTAATCTAAATATTTTGGACTCATTAAAGAATACCAAGACATCCATTTCCCTTTGGGATGTCCTTTATAGGCCTAGCCAAAAAGAGCTCCTACACAGATAACTATGTACTATCCTTACTAGTCTTTCACCTTAAAGTAAAATTTATGGCCATGTTTCTCTTAAAATTCCCCTATCTCCATTTTTGAACCATATAACAAATCTAATAATTCTCCACCTTTCTACCTCACTCTCATAGTGGGTGATAAACTAGTCCACAATTCCATAGTTGATAGTGAGGCTTCAAGATCCGTCATGCTCAAGGTTGTAGCTGATAAGTTGGGTCTAAAATATGAACCTCATAGTAAAGGATTGATCCAATTATATGGTACACCTACCAAAATCATAGGTTTGATAAAAAAAATTGAAGGTTTTCCTCCATGATTGTCTTAGGTTTCCCAGTTTTCAATACATTCTTTTTGTAGAACTTCCTACTCATTTTACAATCTACCTGTCAAGAGATTTTACATCTATGATAGGAGGCTATATATAAATTAATTAGTCCTTATTATCCTTTATTATAAGATATGAATTGAAGATGAAAATAATAACTCAGCCTCTTTCAAGGTTTCAAATTGAGCTTTATGTGGAAATAAGTTCAAATTTGAATTATGTAATCAATGAGGAAAAGGATTTTATTGTGGATGATGGTAATTCTTCCAAGCTTGAAGTAATTTTTTATTTTTTTATTGATGAATATGTTACTAAAACTTATGATCATGATCCTTATGATTTCATGTAGGAAATTGAGATAAGAGTGTATTGTATACATAAAGAAGGAATACCAACATGTCTACTTGCCATGGAACAAGGAAAGGATGATGAAATGTGGAAGATGTTTTTTGATGGATCAAGAAGTAAGATTGGTGCAATAGATGGTGTTATGTTAGTATCCCCATCTAAAAAATAGTAATATGATTCATATAGGTTCTATTTCAATTGTACTTGCAATGTGGCTGAGTATGAAGGTTTGATTCATGGCCTTCAATGGTCAAGGAGAAAAGGAATCAAGAATTTGCAAGTATATGGAGATAGTTAATTTGTTTTGCATCAAGTTATGAATGTGTTTTTGGCCAATAAACCTTTTCTCAAATCATATAATCATAGTTTATGGGATATTCTTGAAGACTTTAATGCATTCAACATATAATTAGTCTTAAGGGAGTAGAATAATCATGTTGATAGACTAGCCAGCATAGGAGCACAATTTGATACACCAACTATCATAAAAGAGGAGGGGAAAAAATATCACATTAAGATAATTTTAATACCTTCCATACCTAATAATTAGGTGTCTTGGAAAGTGTTTGATAGTGATAAACACATTTCATACTTCTTGCTACATAAAGCTGAGTTTTCTTGAAGAAATCAAAAGAGACTTCAAGAATAATTTGATGATTAGATCGTGTAGCTAAGAACAAAAAATATACCTAAGGGCTTGGTGACCTTATAAATTATATTTAATGAGGATGATCAAAGGAATAATTAAAAGGTGAGTATGTATATAAAATAGGATAACTATGAAATAGTCTCGATCTTCAAAGATAAACTCTTCAAATTAGGCAAGGTGTGTTTTACACTAGATAATCAAGCATTCATTGATTTGTGTATAGAGTTTCATGACATATTTTCTTGGGAGTATATGGACCTAAAGGGATTTTATCCTAGCCTAGCACACAATAACATTGAATTAGAACCTAGAGTTAAACTAGTTAGGAAAAAACTAAGGCCCATCAACCCTAATATTGAATAACTCATGAGGTTATAGCTGACCAAACTCCTTAAATCTAAAATAATATTTCCTATCAAGAATTCAACATGGGTAGCTAACCTTATGCCTATTATAAATAAGAATGGTAATATAAGACTTTATGTGGACTTTATAGATCTTAATATATTATCACTCAAAGATCACTATCATTTACTCTCAATGGAACAGATTTTGCAAATGTTCCAAGTTCTCAACATTTTTATCTCTTAGATGGATATTCTGGTTATAATCATATTCTAGTGAATGAGGATGATCAATTTAATACATCATTCACTACAAAATGGGGGAATTTTTCTTATAGGAAGATTCTCTTTGGTTTTTCAAATGCCAGTGGCACCATTTAAAGATAAATGGGCATGGATTTCAAAGGTTTGATCAATGAAATATTATTGGTTTATCTAGATGATATAATAGTGTTCTCAAAAGATGATAATGAACATATGAAACACTTAAGTCAAATGTTTGAAATATGTAGGTAGTATGGAGTATCTCTCAACCCTAAAAAATGCATCTTTTTTATCTATTAAGGTAATCTCATAGGACATATTATTTCAAAACATGGGTTGGATATTGATCCTAAAAGGATAGAGGCTATTCTAGGTCTATAATTACCCTTGCATAAGAAAGGTCTCCAATGTTTCTTAGGAAAGATTAATTTTTTAAGGATGTTCATACCTAGTTTTTCATCTTTGGTGAAACCTATCATAGCCATGTTCAAGAAAACCAAGTCTTTTCTTGGACTAAGGAAGCTAAGAGCATTTTTGAGGCCATTAAGAAAGCAATTGCACAAGATCCTACTCTTGTGAATCCTGATTTTATAAAGTATTCATGTTGTATTCATTTGTTAACCTTGATACTATCTTAGTTATGCTACTACAAAATAATGATGAAGGTGTGGAACAACCAATTGCATTATTTAGTTAATGTCTTGAAGATTATGAAGTCAAGTATACTTTTATGGAGAAACAAGTCCTTGTTGTTGTAAGAGGACTAAAGAAGTTTAGACATATGATTTCAAACAATAGGATTCATGTTATGGTTTCTCATCCTAGTACCAAAGAGTGTCTCTTGAGTAAGGACCTTAGTGAAAAGAGGGAAGTGTGGATTACTAAGGTAATGGAATATAATGTTGATATCATAGTGATAAAGTTGATAAGGGGTAAAGGTATTTGTGAACATCTAGCTTCAGATCTCCATGAGTCAAAATAGGAGGCTTTAGTCAATCATGATTGCTCCCAACCAGCTCGTTCCTTGCCTCTACAAAGTTAGACAATATTTTATCATATTTATTCAAAGTGATGAGTATCCTAATAGTATGAGTAGATCCCAAAGTAGATATATTAGATTGAAAGATATTCCTTTTTACTCTATAGATGGTGTGATTTTTAGAAGACATTAATGGTGTACTATTAAGATGCATTAGCAATGATCAGTTTGGAGTGTTACTTGAGAAGTTCCATGATGGAACAATAGGAGGTAATTTCTCCCCAAGAACCATAGCTACCAATATCATGAAGGATGGATATTATTGGCCTAGCCTCTTCAAGGAATTTTATTCTTAGGTAAGAAGGTGTGTATAATGTGCTTGATTTTTAGAAAAATAGAAGCTTATTGCTCTCCCTTTGAGGCCTATCCAACTAGATCAATCTTTCATGTAATGGGGTGTTGATTTCATTGGCATGATAAACCCCCATCAAGTACTGGTCACAAATGAATACTCATAGAAATTGAATACTTCAAAAGGTGGGTTGAGGCAATGGCATTGAAGGAAGCTAATGAGATTGCTATCTTGGAGTTTTATGAAAGTATCATAATAAGGTTTGGCCTCCTTCTACTATTATTTTAGATAATGTACTTACTTTCATGGGTGTTAGGACAATTGATTAGGTAAATAATAATGGCATATACTAGAGCACTTGATCCAACTATTACCCTCAAGGTAATGGGTTAGATGAATCTACTAACAAGAATCTGATTAGAATCATCCATAAAACTTTGGAGGGTACTATAAGGGCTTGGCACACTAAATTGAAAACAACCCTATGGGTTGATAAAATAACTCCAAAGAGGTCAATATGGAATTACACTTTTGTGATTATATATAAAAGGGAGGCTAAGTTGTTTATATCCCAAGAGATGCCTACCTTGGAGTTGGCACATTAACTAGAGTTACTTGAGAACACTCCAATGGAGGTGAGATTGATAGAATTAATAGAGTTGCAAGAGACTAGAGCTAAGGCTCATCAATCTATACAACATCACCAAATACTAATGAATATGTATTTCAACAAGAAAGAAACTAAAATAACATTACAAGAAGGTGACATATTTTTGAAATGGGATGAAGATAGAGCAAAACTAGGGAGACATACCAAATTTGACACTTTATGGAGTGGACCATATGTCATCATCAAGTGTAAATAATGCAACTATTTATAATTAGAAAGGATTAATGGAGATGATTTTCTTTTCTCTATGAATGAGATACATTTGAATCCTTGATATTGAGGAAATGATGGTTAGTTTTTAAAATATTAGGTTAGGTGTGTGTTTTGTTTCAGTTATGTGTTTTGTGTTCCATAAGTGTTCTTGAGAACACATGTTTGTTTCCCTTTAGTGTGTCTTATTTTGTGTATTTTTATTTATTATTTGGTGTGGTTTCAAAGTTAAATTATGTGTCAAACCTATGTATGGGTGACTCTATATCCCAATGGATAAGATTAGGCTATTGGTCTTGGCATATCAAACATACCATCCTTAGGAAATCACCAAGAATGTTGACCATTTTAACCATAATTTAAAATGGGTCATCCCCCTATATTAAAAAACTTTATATAGGGGTGTTTTATAATGTCATATGGTGCGTAATTTTTCAATTTATGTGATTTCATATGTTATTAGCCTTGGTCATAGTCTATATTAGTCTTTATATCATTTTATGTCACTTAGGGGTCATTAATGAAAGTGGTATGGTTTTCAAGGTGTCCATGTGTTCAAAAATTCCTTAAAAAATCCAATATATTATATTAATTTTCATTAATTTCACTATTAACTGAATCTTATAGGTTCTTAATTGAAAATCAAGAAAATAAGTGAAAAAAGAGTTTCAAAGGTTGTGACCCATGAGGGAGAGTGACACATTGGAAAAGATTATTCAGTGACCATTTAGATTAATTTACTCCATTTACATTTTTATTATGATTTTAAATTAAAAAATGGTCTAAAACCATTCTATCTCTCTATCACTCCACTATGCAAGCAAAACTAGTCAACAGGTTTTTGGATAGTACAGCCAATAAGAGGACTTATAGGTCAAATTATCTTGGTGATAGATATTAGACTTGGTTATCTTCATTTTAATTTTTTAATTTGGAATGATGGTGGCCTATACTTTATGAACCATCCTTAATAAGTTGACTATCTATTTTTGTATGCTAATCCCCACACCCTATAGGTTTTGCTCATGTTTGAGCTAGTTAACACAAATAAATTGATGAGTTTTATTTCATAGGATGTGTAATCCCTCCTATCATGTTTTCCATCTTGATTTTCATATTTAAAGTTATTTTCATGATCCAAATAGTTCAAGTTTGCAAGTTGATGTTGTTATTAAAGTTGTAGTCAATTTTCACCAAATATATAAGGTTTCTTTCTCTTCAATGTCCTCAAATAAATGTAGGGTGTTGTGTTTCATTCCTATTATATCTTATTTCCTCCTCTCCTTCCAAACTTACTCTCCAAGATCAACATCATTAAAGTTGTAGTTAGAATGTGAGACACAGTCAGTTTGTTGTTGAGGTATGATGTGTAAACATTATTAATTTAACATTATTATTGTTAGTTATAATAATATGTTAATATATTTATAACAGTTTTATATAGGTTATTAGTTACATGAATATATTATTGGTAATAATATATTCCTAAATAGTGTTTGAGTTATTTGGAGTTTGTTTGAGTGAGAGATTTGTGGAGATTTGAGCTCTTTAAATATATAAATGATATTCTTATATATTTTCTATCTCCCATATGGAATTATATGTAGTAGAAAAAGTAATATAGTAGATATGTTATTGTTTAATAATTACCTATGTTTGGCTCCATACTTTTCCATCTTGTTCTTTATATAGAACTGAATCAACTCTATCATCTGGTATCAAAGCAGGCTACAATTCAATGGAAAAATAATAGATTGGTAGGGGTAGTTCATATATATTATATTTCATTGATTTATGGTTTTTGAGATCTTGTGTTAACCATCATACAACCTAACTTATGGTCTCAATCTAATGTGGACTTATAGTTTATTTATATTTTCTAACATGGCATAGATTCATTCTTGTAGCACATCTCTTCTCTACACATTTAACCTTCACATTGGCTATGAAGAACCTCTCAGATATCTCAATTGGTGATTGTGGATATCTTTAGATGGATTAGGAATCTCTTTCAAACCATAAATTCTATTATTTACATTATATTTGTCTCTTTGTGACTCAACATACATAGCTCCTGTTGGATCAACATACCCCCACTTTCTTGATTTTGTAAAATGGGGGACCCTTATGACTGTTTTAAAACATCTAAACCTTGAAAGCTTGCTTGAAGAGGTTATATTTATTATAATTTCAAGATCATCCACGTGAAATGGATATGATTTATACATGATTAACGATAATTATTATATTTTTGGACTAATTTTGCTAATGGTTTGTCTTTGAGGATTGAATTGCAGGTTACATAAAGAAGGCTAGGTTTCCCCTATAGAAAACCCTAACTTTTGAATTCAAAAGTTAGAGGGAAGACTTACTCAAGTTTCCCAAATGAATCAACCCTTCAAATTTTTGAAACCTACCTTTCAAAACAATTGGTTAAGACACTTTCCCAATAAAGTAACCCTTTCAAAAAAGCTATCTCGGTCCAATTTCAAGAAAGTAACCCTTCAGATAAATTGATTCAAGAACTATTTCTTACAAACATTTTGTTTGAAACAAATCAACCCTTTAACCTTTTTGAAACCTACTCTTCAGAAGAATTAGTTAAATCACTTTCTTAAAGTGACCTGTCAAAGTTTCTTTAGCTGTCCCTTCGAAAAAGATGTCTCAATCCACTTTGGTTGAAAGTAACCCTTTAGAAAATGTTTAAGGGCAACTATGTGAAATATTTCTAGGTTCCTTATTTTTTGCCTAACCCTAACAATTTCTCTTTGGAAGGAGAAATCATTAATGAGTACATAGATCATGATCAATGGCCTATGCTTCATCATAGGATTTGATCCAATGATACGAAATCACTGAAGAATTTTCAATGTAATATAACCTTGAGGCCTAGCAAAGGGACGTATTTATCAACCCTTAGAGGAACCCCGTGTGTTTTTTAGCATATATAGACTTAAGAAATGTAATTTTAACCTAAGTCACATCAAAGTTTAGATCTCATTAAGTCATGTGCATCTTTGTAGATCCAATGGTTTACACTTCATCATAGGGTTTGATCTGACAGTGTGAGATGGCTAAAGTCTTTCAACCTAATCAAAGTTTAATAAACCAATAAAAATGGACTTAAGGGATCATGTAGCCTAAATATTTGGTCACATGGATTGAAGAGCATATTTTAAGCTTAAAGATCAATGTTTTTCTAAACACAACATGACCATAAGGCTTAAGCTTAAGCCCTCTAAGTATATACTAGATGAGCTTAAATTTGATAGCCTCATTCCCATCATTTGACATCTATGAGGATGTTTTTTGATGTTTGTGAGGATGTCAAATTTAAGATAGTGTAAGTATATTAGATGATCTTAAATTTGATATCCTCGTACCTGTCATTCAACATCTATGAGGATGTTTTTTGACATTCATGAGGATGTCAAATTTAAATAGTCAAAGTATATTAGATGATCTTAAATTTAACATTCGTGCACCCATCATTCGACATCTGTGAGAATGTCTTTGATGTTCATGAGGGTGTCAAATTTAAGATAGTTTAAATTTTCAAACCTAGTAAAGGGATGTATCTCTTGACCTTAAAAATTAGCCCTTCACATTTTTTAACATGAAAAATTAGTATAATGGATTTTAACCTAAGTTTTTATTAAGTTCAAATCTCATTAACTTGTGTGCATCTTTACATATCTGATGGTCCATGCTTCATCACAAGATTTGATCCAATGGTGTAAAATGGCTAAAGACTTTTTAATGAGAATAAATCATAATGAAGGTGACTAATTAGAAAAGACTTCATATATTGAGATAAATATACCATGCTCACTCATAGATCCAACCCAATGGTGTGAAATGAAAGAAACTTTTAGAGACTAACAATTAACTTCTGAAAAGACTTTCATAGGAGTAACATGAGTGAATTTATGAATTTTCCACCTCCACCATTAAAGTAGAAAAAACCCTAGATCACTAATGTAAAACCCTATTCCTTATTTAATTGAGCCATAATTGCATTCAAAAGAATTAAAAATCACCTTGAGAAGAGCTAAAAAAACTCAGTGAGATCATGTAGTCTAAGGGATATTAACTAGTTGGAGGAACATGGCCACTACTAGATAGAAATAGAGAGATGAAGTCAAGGTTTATTTGTCTATTGATAATTAAATAAGTTGTTACAAGGATAAAAAATTAAATGTGGAAGCTTTGAACAATGGTTTCAAAAATTGTTCTAAAATTTTATTTGTGATTGACCTTCTACAACCATTAGCTCCCAGTGAGCAATGAATTACTACAGCTTAGAGGAGGCATGAAGATCTCATGGAAATCTAGATGTCTGGGCTTCACCTCATAGCTACCAAACTAGAGGCACTCCATTGTGTTGATAACCTAGTTCTTATGTTCATTGATTTTAGAGTAGATGGAGACTGGATAATTAAGGATGGTACATCAAAGAGGGTTGATTATAGAGCTCCAGTAGATTTTAAAGGATATTATAAGCTTCCCAAATCTCATATATACCTCCCTATAATCAAGGAATGGACTACTAAGAATGACTTAGATAATATCTTAAAACCATGGCTGGATAGAGGAAATCATGTCATGAGAAACCATGATGGTAAAATCCCGATTGTACAATTTAGGGAAGGGATTAGAATCATCATGAATTTGTTTAATATGGATTCTAAAGTAGTAATCACATCTTATGTTTACCCTAGGTGGGTCTCCTATGTCTATTTCATGATAGAAGAGAAGTTGACTCCACCTATTGGAGAAATGATAAGTATCCACTTGGGAAGGCAATTTAATGGAATTAAAAAGGAAAACAAGTTAGATGTTCACTATGATGTCTTACTTTTTGGATGCCTTCATGGATTTTACCTTCTTCCCTACCATCAAGAATTGGTCCCCTCACAAAAAGATTACCATTTCTCACCATTACTCCAAATTGCATATATTCAAATATAAAGACCATATGTAATTCATTTGTGATTGCATATATCTCACTCTAGTTGGGATAATTAATAGAATTCCAATGCCCAGAGTTCACCCCCTCATTAGGAAATTTTTTAAGTCCACTGGTAAAATCTAGATTTATCCTAATTGTATAGTCATTAGGATTGAAGGAATAAAAACTTAGCCTTTCAGATTACCAGTGCATGTCACAATCAAGCTAGTCGAGAGTTAGATTTCTCATCAAATAATTCATGGTATATACCATGTATGCATAGAAAATAAGAAAGGCACCCTAAATATCTTCCCATATTTGATTGGGAAGACAATGATTCATGGATGGAAGAAATTAGAGATCTTAGCAAGGAATAGAGAGACATTTTACTTCTAATTGGATGACCTCAAGACATGGGATCCAAAGGGAAATGTGCTCTCCCATATAGAATACCAAAAACTACATAAGGTTCCTTATGAACATCAATTAGGTACATATGACCACTTATACACAAAGGTAGCCAACTTTGAGGAAGTGTTGGCTAGGTTTAAGGGGCATGGATTTAAATTAGAACATAGATTATGGAGGGAAGAAACACCATTAGGAGAAATATGGAAAATGAATTCCTTGTAATACCACCTCTTACCTTCCACTTTGGGTCCACCATAAGTTCATCAAGGTCCACCTTAGAAATAACATATACCTCAATAATGAGTATCTAAAATTAAGGGACCTAATGAATAAAAGATGGAACATATGCCAGGAGAGGGACCCTCTACCTTAACTCTACCTAAAATAACCCCTTCCCTTGTGGAATACCTTGACATGGTTTCCTTAGAACCTTATGAAATAGTGGATGATTTCTTCAATAAACTTACATATACATATGGGTCAGACAAGTAAGAAGATGAAGATGAAGAAGCCACAGCTAGGTGGCACCAATTGAAGGTCCTCAAGCTAAAGAGATAGACAAAGGAAAAGGAGTTTCCTTATATTTTATCCCTATGACCAAAATAAAGAGGGAGACATATATGGATTTGATGTCTGGAGTCCCAAATAAACTGAAGTGGATTCACCCAACAAGTGAGGTAAATTTGTTTAGTGATAAATTTCTCATACAGGGGCCTATCATCCCTGACTTGTTCATCCATGGGAAATTTCAAAAGATACCCTCTTAGACACATTCATGGTATTTGACTATCACTACCAAGTTGAATTAAATGATGAAGTCCAGCCTTGGATCTTAGAGCTAATGAAGTAATGAGAAGAAAGACTTGGAGGCACAAGTTTCACTATCAAATCTAGAGGACCTATTGAAGATATTAAATAAGTAACTCCTAGATGAATTTTAATGATTAAAGGCCATCAAAATCAAGATAAATACCTTATAAATTAAATCAAGAAGGCATAAACATTGATACATTAGTGGCAAGAAACCAAATACCAGGTGACAGAGTTGGTCAAAGTACACGTCACCAAGTAACCCTTAGATTTCAAGATAATTAAAGAAAGGTAATTGAATAACATTCAAGGGATTTTAGTGGATAAAATAAAGGAAGTAATTTCATGGTAAAATAAGGCCAATAAATTCATAGAAGAAGATAAGGACTTGGTGAGAAAAATTGAGAAGTTGCTAAGAACCTTGGTGACCCCTTCTCAACCTACTACCAACACCATAATGCATGACATGGAATTCTAGCATAAAGTCCAAGCCTTTATCCCAGGCATTAAGGATGAAAACTAGGGCCAATCCAATAAAGATAATTCAAAAGTCCTTAATGTCATCCTCATAATAGGGGAGTAGATTATAGAGGCAAGGTGCTTACAATAGGTCACCATCAGAAGTGATAAAGATTATGATACACTGGTTGAACAAGAAGAAGAGAGTCTATTGGAGCCCATAGTGAATTTAAAGTTAATAAAATAAAAATACACTAGGGTGAAAGACTTCCTTCATCCTAAGTGATTAAGGAGGCCCAAGATCAAAGTCAAGATTATTCTTTTGTAAACTATATATGCTAGTTTGTTAGCATATATTAATCTTTTGATCTAATAGGCACCTAACAACCATATATACTAGAGAATTCTTGTAAAAAAATAGTTGTCCTTACCTTTTGTAAAGGTTTTAAATAAAGATTACTGCTACATTGCCTATGTCTTCTATAAATAGGCAAGTATTACCATTTGTAAAGGGAGGGATTTTGAGCAATTTTATACTAGAGCAATTAATACAATTGTAATTATACAAAGATTGTCTAGTGTTGTGTTATATTGTTTTTGATTTCTCTAAATTTAAGTTGGATGTATTAGATTTGAATGGTTCTTGGATAGATGTGCTATATTTAATGTTCATGAGGTTTTTGGTTTGTTATGTGCTAAACTAGTTGGAGGATTCTAAGTTTACTTCATTTTATTTGCTCTACATTTGAATGTTCTTATGAAATTCATATTAAAATAGAAAAATCTTTAATTAATATTAAATTTTACTCATGATCTTTATATTTCCTTTGAATCTTGCCTAATTTTTGGTGAAGCTTGGGCTTATGCTATGTTGCATCACTGATTTGTTAAATGTATGCTCAAATTGAATAGAACTTTATCATTATGTTTGAGACTAATGCTTGAAATCACATTTATTCTCTAGACTACCCTACCTTTTGCTTATTTTTTATCAATTCTCACTTTAGTTTAAATATCACTATAAATATTCACTTAGATTAGCTTAGAGTTAGAAATCTTGATCAGGAAGACTACAAAACTACAAAGACTTAGACCCTGGTGGCTCCCAACCACCACATTAAACAAATTTTATGGGTAGATCTCATACTTTGCCAACTATTCCACCACATACATACTACTTATCACAAACTATAACTCATGCCTTGGATTCTTGTAATCCTAAAATGAGAAGTGTTCATCAACACTAAGGAACACTTTATGGAGAAATTGGAAGCATCAACAAGAGGTGGTTCTCATTATCACTAAAAAGAGACCCTTCTTTATAATTGTTGTTGTTTTATTGGTTAATCTTAGAGTATATTTACGTCCTTTATAAATATGTTTGTTTTGTGAGTGTTTTCTTGCTCATCTTTACACTTAGTAAGGCAAAGATCCTTGTTCTTTGTAAAATTTAGTTCAAGCTCTGGTAAGTATAGCTTTAAAATTGAGAATTCTTAACGTCTGAGGTTATAATGGCTTTATTTTGGTTCAAGATTAATGCTATCATGTGAACTTTGAGTCTAATTCTTCAAAATGATGCAAAGGATGGTCATTTTTGCATGATCAGACATATCTTTGATCTAATTTAGTCAAAGATCAGTGTCAATCATTTCATAAGTAATTCTATACAAAATAAGCTTAGTGTGCATGTTATTTGTTGTTATTTTTTGGAATTAATGTGTTACACCATATTTCAAAGAAATATTCTTAGTTCTCAAGCTGGAATTACCCAAAATCAGGACTAGATCTCATTCAGAAACTAGGGATTCTTTATTTGAGATTGAGACACACCGACAGGTTAGAAAGGATAAAGGAGGGCATAGACATTCAAAATATTTGACATCTTCACCCTACATGGAGTCTTTGCATTCAACCTTTGTCTAGATATAGCTTGGCTTGGAAGTTCTCCTATCAATGTTCTGAGTATAGTTCATGATTTACCATGAAATCTTGAGAAATATTTGCCTATTTTCAATCCAACTACTATGTTCACTATTGAGGAATATGTCAAGTCCTTTAAAGATGATTTAAGGATCTTAAATGTTATTCATGAGGATGTATCTTATATGTTATTCCCTTTTACCTTCAAATATGTTACCTATGAGTGGTTCTTAAACCTACCTAATGATTGTATCACTTCTTAGAATAACTTTGACACCATCTTGATTGATTAATTTGGGAAGATCATTAACCCTTGTGTCATATATCATCAGTTTAATACCATCAAGAGAGATGCAAGTGAGACTATTAGGTCTTTTAATGCTATATTTCAAAATATGTTTAGCAAAACCATAGATCCTTATAAGCCTAATGAACCTTTGGCCTTAGGGATCTATAAAGATGTTGTGGATCCCATGACTTTTGTGTTTCTTAAGATAACTATCCCTACCATTACCACATTAGATCAAGATTATTTAGAAGTAAAGGTCATCAGTGACCAAATATATCCTCAAGGGTAAATGGATTCATTAATTCCAAATATCAACCCATTATGCTAGCCTTGAATATTTTCTTAGCTAATAACCAAAATGTTCCAGGTCTAAATTAAATACTAGCTCTAACTATCTTGCTTACTAGTCATGTTGCTCCCAATCAGAACTTAGGTTCTTTAGGTCAATAAACTACCAATGGATCTCAATAAAATGGTAAAAAGGCCCTAATACTAGTAAATACTATTAACAATATTCAATCTCAAGCTTTTAAAGCTCTAAAGAATGAAAATGAGTCTATACTCAAGATGGTTCAGAAGCTCGACACAAACTTCTTACAATTGCAAAAGCAAGTTGGTAATGTTAATGACAGCTCAAGAAGAAACTTCACCTTCCAAAAGTTTAATAAACCTAGAAATCAATTATATAATGATAACTTCTTTACCAACAACAGATCCAATGAGCCTTCTTCATTTGGTAAGAAGACTATGGACATCAATGTCACAGATATTGCCCTGCTTGATTATTATAGGGTGCATGCCACTTCTAAGCACAGTGAGATAGATTGTATTGAATTTTTTAAAGTATTTGAAGCCTTCCAAGAAGATCTTAAAACCTTTGAGGCTATTCTAGATAATGATAATACTGCTAGTACTTCTGAATCTAAAGTGCAAAATCAAGTACACATGGTGGAGACCTTCCAATTTCCTTTCTAAGAAGATAATGAGATTGGCAATATTCTTGAAGAAATCCAAACATTTCAATAGTTCCTAAAGACTTGTCCTCTAAGGAATAGAAATCAAAGACAACCTTTGACTCTTTTACTCCTCTTAATAACTATGGGACTCCTCTAGATACATATTCAAGGAATGATCTTGAACCACCCAAAGGTAGTTCTTATAAGCCTTTAGCTAAACCTTTGAATAAGACTAGATAAAATATTATTGAGGACATGAAGAAAATCAAGGAAAATATCACTCTACATGAACTGACATAGATAACTGAGCAAAAAGACCTTTTCTTAGAATCCTTATCCAAGAAGCCCAGAAATCCACCAAAGAATGATACTGCCAATGTAACTATGCAAGTGGTAAAAGTAGAGTCTCTACCCTTTATGCTCATAGTTAGAGTGTTTGGTAAGAATGTCCCTAATTATCTATTAGATTTAGGAGCTTCAACTAATATTATGTCAATTAGAATTTGTGAGCAATTGGGATTGAACCTAATCAAGTCAGACTGATTATTCACACAACTAGATAAATCAAAAGTCAACATCATTAGAGAGTTACGTAATGTGCATATTCAATTGGAAAGTGAACCTAGAGTTTAAGAATTTATTAGCATTCAAGTAGTAGACATCCCTAATGCTTATGGGTTACTTCTAAGTAGGTAATGGACCAAAGATTTGAATGGGTACATGCCTATACACTGTTGTCATTTGTGGTTTCCATGAAAGGGTGTTCCTAATCAGATAATAGTTGGAAGAGAGCCAAGGATGAAGCATATGATAACTGAGTATAATGTAGTTAATGAAAGGGTAAAATTCCTTGATTCTGATCTTGGAATCTTCACCTTAGAAATTTCACAAAAACCAAACTCTAAAATTCATCCTCCAATGCTTGGATTATGGAAGTTACATGTTGATGGAGTCAGATGCAAATCAAGATCAAGATTTGGTATTGTGTTAGTAGACCCTACATACAAACACTACCATGCATCTTATAGGCTGAAATTTCCTTACACTAATAACTTAGTTGCGTATGAAGCTCTTATTCCTAGACTATAGCTTGCCATCAAGCAAAAAGTCAAATAGCTTTTGGTCTATGCAGACTCTGAACTTGTGGTCAACCAAGTGAAGAGTAAATACCAATAGAAATTATCTTACTTGAAGAGATATAAGTTTAGGGTGTGGGACTTGATCGAGTCTTTTGATGCCTTCAAACATCTTAGCTATTCTAAGGGAAGAAAATAAGGTTGTTAATGATCTTTCTTTTGTTGCAGCCAAACTCATGCCAAATTAAGATTCCCTTGACTTTAGCATTGAGTTGGTACCTTGCCCATCAGTCCCTAATAATATCAATCACTTCTAAGTTTTTAATGATGATCAATATATCATCAATTTCTTGACCAACTTTGGGGCCTTTGAGGCCCATATCATTGATGAAGTAGATGAAAGTCCTCGTAAAATAGAACCTAATGGTAAAATCATATAGCTTAGTGATAATAAGATACCTAAAGGGATGATCTCTTTAGAGAGACTATTTGATCATGATAAGATTACAGAAGTACCTAAGGTACCTAAAGTGAGTGGAAAAGACTACCAGCCAATAGATCTTGGTCTATAAGACCGGCCTCAACCCATCAACATAGGGAAAGCATGAACTGAAATGGAGAATAAGAAAGCAAGGGAGTTGCTCATAAAGTACAAAGATTTCATTGCTTAGTTTTATGAAGACTTGAAGATATTTAACCTCAGGGTCATAAATCATACAATACCTCTCAAAGAAAATTGTAAGCCTTTTAGGAAAAAGTAAAGGCCAGACAATCATATTTTAGAACCTATGATCGATAAAGAGGTCAAGAAACTATTAGGTGGAAGGATTGTCTTTCCTATCAGACACTCCACTTGGGTTGAAAACTTGGTCCCAATAAGAAATAATAATGGAGAGATTAGACTATGCATTGACTTTAGGAACTTGAATAAAGCTTCTAAAAAGGACAAGGATCCTCTACCTTCTTTAGACCAAGTCATATAATTTGTTTTAGTCAGCTATGATGTCCTTCTTGGATGGATTCTTAGGGTATAACCAAGTGCTGGTTGACAAAGAGGATAGGATGAAGACAATTTTCATGACCAATGCCTACAAGAAGATGACCTTTGGGCTTATCAATGCAAGAAAAACATTTCAAAGGGCCATGGATCATACTTTCCAAGGTATGTTAGGGATATTTATCACCATCTCTATGGATGATTTGATAATTTTCTCCAAGATTAAAGAGGATCACTTCATGCACTTAAAACAAGTGTTTGAAAGGTGTAGAATATATGTTATTTCCCTCAACCCAAAGAAGAGTTTATTTTGTGTCATAGAGAAGAAAATACTAGGTCATGTTATCACCAAACAAGGGATCTCCATAGATCCTGATAGAATAGAGGCCATCTCCAAAATTGAGTTACCTAACAATAGAAAAGAGCTTAGGTCATTCTTTGGGAGAATTAACTTTGTAAGAAAGTTCATCTCAAGCTTTGTTGAAATTGTCAAGCCTTTGAATGACATGCTAAAGAAGGATGCCAAGATCTCTTAGAATGATGAATCCAAAAAATCCTTTGTTGGCATTAAGAAGCCAATCACTAAAGCTCTAGTCCTCATAAGTCCTAACATCTCAAAGGATTTCTATCTATATTCATTTACTTCTGAGCATACTATGGCTACAGTACTAACTTAGAAGGTTGATGGGAATGATTATCCCATAGCTTTCATGAGAAAAAATTTCAAGAATGTTGAGGTAAATTATTCTATGATTGACAAGAAAGCTTATGCATTGGTAAAATTAGTTAAGAAATTAAGGAATTATATCCTTAGGAATAAATTACATGCTATCTTACTAGACCCAGCTACAAAACTCATGATGAGTCAAAATGAGCTTAGAGAAAGGAGAGGCAAATAGATGCCAGTTCTACAAGAGTATGATATTGAAATGAATATTTCAAAGTTGGTAAGATGCCAATGCTTAGTTCAAATGATTGGCAATGTTAACCCCAAAATCCATGTCATGCAAGTTGACCAACAAAACTTCCAGCCTAATGAGTGGTATGATTCTATCATCCACTTACTTATCAATGGTGTTTGTCCCCTAGGACTCACTAGAGAACAAAGGAGAGCCTTGGAACACAAAGAAACTCACTACCTCATCAAGAATGGAGTCTTGTACAGAAGGAACTTTGAGGGAATTTATTTAAGATGTGTATCTAAAGAAGAAGCATCTTAGATCATGACTACCTTCCATGAGAAGCTAGGAAGTGGACACCCTTCAAGAAGAACCATAAGTCACAAGATCCTTAGATTTGGGTATTATTGGCCTACCCTATTCAAAGATTCTCAAAATCATGTGAGGGAGTTCCATGCATGCCAGATATTCAACATAAAAGAACCAAAGGTAGCCATGCCTTTACAACCTGTGATAGTTGACAAACCCTTTGCTTAATGGGGTTGGACTTTGTAGGGGTGATCAACTTCAATTATTCTAAAGGCCATAAGTCTATCCTTACTACTACTGACTATTTTACAAGGTGGAGTGAAGCTATTTCCACCAAACATTGTAGGATATAAGAGGTAATTAACTTCATGGAAGAAAAAATTTGCACAAGATTTGAAACCCTTATCTCTTTGGTCTATAATAATGGATCTGTCTTCACTTTTATTGAGATGACTGAATGGGCATATGATAATGCAATCACTCTAAATTTTTCACCCAATCATTATCCCCAAGGGAATGGAGTCTTTGAATCTACAAATAAGAATTTGATGAAGGTTATCAAGAATTCTGTGGAAGACAAACCAAGAATGTGGCATAAGCTTCTCTAGTTTGCACTATGGGCAGACAGGATAAGGATCAAGTAGGATCTCAAGGCTTCACCATTATTATTGGTATATGGCCAAGAACCTATCTTCCCTATCACTACCATATTTACCACATTTACCTTCATGTAGGAGTATATGGAAGAAAGCCAAGACCTTGCTAGCTCAAGGCTACTAGACATTATTTAGATGGAAGATCCCAAAGACAAAGCATTTGTTGACTTTTGTAGGGATCAAACAATAGTGAAAAGCTGGTTTGATAAAGGATCTAAAATAAAAGTGTTCATGCAAGGAGACTTAGTCCTCCTCTAGGATAAAACTTCAAAGCTAAAAGGAAAGCATGAAAAATTCATACCTTTATGGATTGGGCCATATCAAATTGCAAAGACATTGGGAAACAACACCTTTAAGATAAAAGACCTATAACGAGTAGAGTTCACCTTGCCCACTAATGGGTAGTATCTCAAGCATTACTTTGTTGTTTCTCCATTAGGAGTCTTCATAGAGTGAAAACTATAAGATATTTAGATTAGAGTAGATAAACTAGTTAGTTCCTTTCTTACTTTGCTTGTATATATTCGTTTGCTTCTTGTTTGTGCTTTCTTTTGTGTGTTTGCTTTGTATTTTGTTTGATTTTGGTTGGTTGTACTATTTTGTTTCCAATAAGTCCTATAAATAGTAATTTCTTAGGTTTTCACAAGATTGCTTAAAATTCTAGTGCTTTGAAGTAGGGATATGAATGTTGCAATGATGAACATAAGTTGTCACAAAGTACCATGATGCAACTCAAAGACAATGGTGTAGATTGATATAGAAGTTAATTATCATGACAAGTCTTAAGCATAATATTAAATCAAGGTTTGGTTGAAATAAGAATCATATGTGTTATAATAAAACTTAGGTTGTTGAGGCACATTTCATGCTAGCACTTAAAACACATCCTTGTTTGGGATAGAGGTTACAACTAAAATTTATTACCCCAAGAATCAAACACTTGACCAAAACCTTAAAACCAGGTTATATTGGTTCACAACCTTTGAAAAAATACCTAAAATAAATAAAAAAAGAAACTTATTATAAAATATATGGAAATAAAAGTAAAGGTGATTTTGGTAACCTCCACCAGGGCTATGGATGCCTAGCTAGCAGTGGAGCAAGGCCTTGAGTGGGACCAAATTTATCTTTGTTGGGGCTATGAATGCCTAGTTGGTAGTATATAAATTCCCAAGCCTTCAATAAACTAAGAGCAACTATTATAAATGAATATCCAAAATGCTCCAAGTCAAGTGTTATGACTAAAGGTATGACCTGAATGTTATCTTCCAAAGTTCCATGACAAATAGTAAGTGGAATCAAAGAACACACTATGTGTCTATATTTCAACATTTTGAGTTTCAATTTTATATATGTGAGGTTTATCTCAATCAAGGTTTGATTTAGACAATGTTATGGACCCAATGGATGAAAGACATATGTATTGGTCTAAACCAAAGCCATAGGTTCTAACATATTGCTATGTTTCCCCTGTGAATCACCATGTGTTGGATCAACATACCCCCACTTTATTGCTTTTGTAAAATGGGGGACCCTTATAAATGTTTAAAAACATTTTAACTTTCAAACCTTGCTTGAAGAGGTTATCTTTTTTAGAATTTGAAGATCATCCACTTGAAAGGGATATGATTTATACATGCTTAATGATAGTGATTATGTTTTTGGACTAATTTTTCTAATGGTTTGTCTTTGAGGATTTAATTTTAGGTTACATAAAGAAGCCAAGGTTTCCCCTATAGAAAACCCTAACTTTTGAATTCAAAATTTAGAGGGAAGACTTATTCAAGTTTCCCAAATGAATCACCCCTTTGGCTTTTTGAAACATACCATTTAGAATAATTGGTTAAGACACTTTCTTAAGAAAGTAACCCTTCATAAAATCTATCTTAGTCCACTTTCAAGAAAGTAACCCTTTGAAGAAATTGATTCAGGCACTATTTCTTGCAGACATTTTATCTAAAACAAATCAACCCTTTCACCTTTTTGAAACCTAACCTTTGAAATAATTGGTTAAATCACTTTATTAAAGTGACCCTTCATATTTTCTTGAAGTGTCCCTTCGAAAAATCTATCTCAATCCACTTTGGCTAAAAGTAACCATTTGGAAAATGTTTAAGGGTAACTACGTGAAATCTTTCTACATTCCTTATTTTTGGCCTAACCCTAATATTTGCTCTTTGTAAGGACCTATCATTCATGAGTACACGAATCATGATCAATGACATGTGCTTCATCACAATATTTGATCCAATGGTGTAAAATCACCAAAGACTTTTCAATGCAATATAACCTTGAGGCCTAGCAAAGGGACGTATTTCTCAACCCTTATAGGAACCCCATGTGTTTTTTAACATAAATAGACTTAGGAAACATACTTTGAACCTAAGTCATATCAAAGTTTAGAGCTCATTAAGTCATTTTCATCTTCATAGATTCAATGGTCTGTGTTTCATCATAGGGTTTGATTTGATGGTGCGAGAGGGTCAAAGGTTTTCAACCTAATTAAAGATTAACAATCAATCAAAATGGACTTAAGGGATCATGTAGCCAAAATATTTGGTCACATGTCCCAAAGAGTATATTTTTGGCTTAAAGAATAATGCGTTTTTCAACATAACATGAAAGAAAGGCTTAAGCTTAAGCCCTCTAAGTATATTAGATGAGCTTAGATTTGACAGCCTCACACCTATCATTTGACATCTATGAGGACATTTTTTGACATTCATAAGGACCTCAACTTTAAGATAGTCTAAGTATATTAGATGAGCTTAAATTTGACATCCTTGCACCTATCATTCAATGTCTATGAGGACGTTTTTTTACATTCACCAGGATGTCAAATTTAAGATAGTCTAAGTATATTAGATGAGCTTAAATTTGATAGCCATGCACCCATCATTCAATGTCTACGAGAACATATTTGACATTCATGAGGATGTCAAATTTAAGATAGTCTAAACTTTCAAACCTAACAAAGGGATGTATCTCTTGAATCTCAAAAAGACCCCTTCACATTTTTTAACATGAAAACTTAGTATAATGGATTTTAACCTATGTTTTTATTAAGCTCAAAGCTCATTAACTCATGTGCATCTTTAAAGATTTGATAGTCCACACTTCATCATAGGATTTGATCCAATGATGCAAAATGGCCAAAGACTTTTCAATAAGGATAAAGCATAATGAAGGTGACCAATCAGAAAAGATTTCATGGATTTAGATCAATGGACCACACTCACTCATAGATCCAATCCAATAGTGTGAAATGAAATAAACTTTCAAATACTAAGGGATAACTTCTAAAAATACTTTCACAGGAGTAACACGAGTGACTTTATGAATTCACCACCTTTGTCATTAAAGTAGGAAAAACCCTAGCTCTCTAGCATAAAACACTATTCATTGTTTAATTGAGCCACAATTGCATTCAAAAGAGTTGAAAATCACCTTGATAAGATATAAAAACACTCAATAAGATCACGTAGTCTAAGGGAAATTAACTAGTTGGAGGAACATTGCCATTGCTAGACAACAATGAAGAGATGAAGATAAGGTTTATTTGTCTACTGATAATGAAGGAAGATGTTACAAGGATACATAACTAAACATGCAAGTCTTGAATAATGGTTTGAAAAATTGGTCTAAAATCTTCTTTGTGATTGACCTTCTCCAACAATTAGCTCTTAGTGAGCAATGAATTACTATAGTTCAGAGGAGGCATGAAGATCTCATGGAAATCTAGATGTCTGGACTTCACCTCACAATTTCCAAACTAGAGGTACTCCATTGTGTCATTATTCTAGTTCTTATATTCATTAATTGTAGAGTAGATGGAGACTAGATAATTAAGGATGGTACATCAAAGAAGGTTTCTTATATATCTCCAATAAGTTTTAAAGGCTAATATAGGCTTCCCAAATCTCATATAGACCTCCCTAAAATCAAGTAATGGACCACTAAGAATGATTTAGATAATATCTTAAGACCATGGTTGGATAGAAAAACTCATGTAATGAGAAACCATGATGGTAAAATCCCAATTGTATAATTCATGGAAGGGATTAAAATCATCATGAAGTTGTTGAATAGGGCTTATAGAGAAGTAATCACATCTTATGTTGACCCTAGGTGGGTCTCTTATGTCTATTTCATGATAGAAGAGAAGTTAACTCCACCTATTATAAAAATGATAAGTATCCACTTGGGAAGGTAGTTTAATGGAATTAAAAGTAAAACATGTCATCTCTTCACTATGATGTCTTACTTGGTGTATGCCTTCATGGCTTCTACCTTCTTTCCTATCATCAAGAATTGGTCCCCTCATAGCAAGATTACCATTTCTCACCATTACTCCACATTGCACATATTCAAATAGAAAGACCACATGCAATTCATTTATAATTGCATATATCCCACTTTGGTTGGGATAATTACTAGAAGTCTAATGCCCAGGGTTCACCCCCTCATTAGGCAATTTGAAGAGCCCATTGGTGACATATGGCTCTATCCTAATTGTATAGTCATTAGGATTATAAGAATCCAAACCCAACCCTTTAGATTACTAGTGCATGTCCCAATCAAGATGATCAACAGTGAGATTTCTCATCAACTCCTTCATGATATAGACCATGTATGCATAGAAAAGAAGAAAGGCATCCTATATCTCTTCCCATATATAATTGGGAAGATAATGATTCATGGATGGAATCAATTATAGATCTTAGCAAGGAATAAAGATACATTCTACTTCCAATTGGATGACCTCAAGACATGGGATCTAAAGGGAAATGTGCTCTCCCATCTATAATCTAAAAAAATACATAAGGTGCCTTATGAACATCAATTGGGTCCATATGACCAATTATACACAAAGGCAACTAACTTTAAGGAAGTGTTGGCTAGGTTTAAGGGACATAGATTCAAATTAGAACATAGATTATAGAGGGAAAAAAATCATTAGGAGAAATATGGAAAATGAATCCCTTGCAATACCACCTCTTACCTTACACTTTAGGTCCACCACAAGTTCCTTAAGGTCCACCTCAACAACAATAACTACCTCAGTAGTGAGTACCCAAAATTAAGGGACTTAGTAAACAAAAGATGGAACATAGGCTAGGAGAGGGACTCTCTACCTCAGCTCTACCTCAAATACCCCATTCCCCCATGGAATACCTTGACATGGTTTCCTTATAACCTTATGAAATAGTGGATGATTTATTTAAGGATCTTGTAGATACATATGGATCAGACAAGGAAGGAGATGAAGATGAAGAAGTGACAGCTAAGGTGGCACTAATTAAAGGTCCTCAAGCTGAAGAGATAGACAAAGGTAAATGAGTTGCCTTAGATTTGATCCCTATGACCAAAATAAAGAGGGAGACAAATATGGATTTGATGCCTGGAGCCCTAAAGAAACCTGAGTTGATTCACCCAACAAGTGAGGTGAACTTGATAGTGATGAATTTCCTATATATGGGCCTATCATCCTTGACTGGTTCATATATGGTAAGTTCCAAAAGATATCCTCTCAGACACATTCATGGGATTTGACTAGCACTGCCAATGTTGAATTACAGCCCTAGATCTTAGAGCTCATGAAGGAATGAGAAGAAAGACTTGGAGGCACAAGTTTCACTATCAATTCTAAAGGACCTACTGAAGATGTTAAATAAGTACCTCATAGATGCCTTTAAATGATTAAAGGCCATCAAACTCAGGATAAATACCTTAGAACTTTAATCCAAGAATACACAAAAATTGATACAACAGTGGCAAGAAACTAAATACCAAGTGATAGAGTTGATCAAAGTACACATCACCAAGTAGCCCCTGGATTTCAAGATCATTAAAGGTAATTAAATACCATTCAATGGATCTTGGTGGATCAAATATAGGAAGTAAGTTCATGGTAAAACAAGGCTAATGACTTCATAGAGGAAGATAAGGACTTGGTGAGCAGAATTGAGAAGTTGCTAAGAACCTTGTTGGTGACCCCTTCTCATCCTACTACCACCGGCCTAATGCATGACATGGAATTCTAGTAGGGAGTCCAATCCTTCATCCAAATAATCAAGGATGAAAATCAAGGCCAATCCAATGAATATAATTCAAAATCCCTTAATGTCATCCTCACAATAGGGGAGTAGATTATAGAGGCAAGGTGCTTACAAGAGGTCACCATCAAAAGTGACAAAGAATATGATACATTGGTTGAACAAGAAGAAGAGAGTTTAATGAAGCCTGCAGTGGATTTTAAGTTAATTAAAGAACAATACACCAAGGTGAAAGACTCACTTCAGCCTAAGTGATTAATGGGGCCCACTATCCCAAGAACAAAGTCAAGATTATTCTTTTGTAAACTATGTATGCTAGTTTGTTAGCATATATTAATCTTTTGATCTAATAGGCACCTAATGGCCATATGTACTATAAAATTCTTTATAAAAAGGATATATGTCCTTACCTTTTGTAAAAGTTTGAAATAAATATGATGGGTATACTAACTATGTCTTCTATAAATAGGCAAGTGTTACCATTTGTAAAAAGAAGGATTTTTAGAAATTTTATACTAGAGTAATTAATACAATTGAAATTCTACAAAGATTGTCTGGTATTGTGTTATATTTTTTTTGCTTTCTCTCAATTGTAGGTGGATGTCATAAATTTGAATGGTTCTTGGATAGATGAGTTTTATTTCATGTTCATGAGGTTTTTGGTTTGTGGTGTACTAGACAAGTTGAAGGATTCTAAGTTTACTTCATTTTATTTGCTCTACATTTGAATGTTCTTATGAAATTCAGATTAACATAGAAAAATCTTTAAGTAATCTTGAATTTTACTCATGATCTTTATATTTCCTTTGAATATTGCCTAATTTTTGGTGAAGCATGGACTTATGCTATGTTACATCAGTAATTAGTTAAATGTATGCTCAAATTGAATAGAACTTTGTCATTATGTTTGAGACTATTGCTTGCAATCATGTTTTTTCTCTACCCTGCCCTTCTTTTTGCTTCTTTTTTATAAATTCTCACCTTAGTTTAAAGATCAATGTAAATATTCACTTAGATTAGTTTAGAGTTATAAATATTGATTAGGAAGACTACAAGATTGTAAAAACTTAGACCCCGGTGGCTCACAACCACCACATCAAACAAATTTTGTGGGTAGCTCTCATACTTTGTTGACTATTTCACCATAGACATACTACTTGTCACAAATTGAAACTCATGCCTTAGATTCTTGTAATCCTAAAATGAGAAGTGGTCATCAACACTAAGGAACACTCTGTGGAGTAATTATAAGCATCAACATCTCCTTAGCATTATATTCATTCCTTTTGATGACTTAGTCAAAATCTTGATCTCCACTATGGATTTATCTTATTTGTATGATTAGTTTTTGGATGTTTTAATGAAGGTTTGATAAGGATATTGAAAATGTTTTATAGTGTTTTAATGGATAATAAATTCATGCTCAAACACTTTGTAATAGTAAACACTCAACATTTTTTTTGGCTTCTCCTAAAGCCTATAGAAGCGTAGCTCATATAGTCATAAGATGGTGTCCATGCAGTATACATAATTGGCCTAGATGATTTATGTTTGAACTTGATTGGAACATTCAGTGTAGATATACCATACACCTGGGTGTACTTATTTCTTATGTATTTCATGCTATCATTTATTTTTAGATTATGTTCGTATCTTCACAAAAATAGGTGATTAGTTTCTTGGTCAATGCCTTAATTTACTTTGGTCGCCATATTTCTCTCTTGTTGTATCATGTTTTTTTATAGATTAATGATGTCTTGAGTATCTATTTATAAAGTCTTAATTCATTTAATTAAGGTTTTAAATGTATTTTATTATATTGGTCACTATGTCATAGATGATGTTTATCCAAAATACTAAGTGTCACATTTATAGGTCAACGTAGTTTTTTTTTAAGTCTATTTTGTATAATTAAGATAGTTTTTTAACAAGAGGGTGAATGTTGAGGTATGATGTGTAAACATTATTAATTTAATGTTATTAATTTTAGTTATAATAATTTGTTAATATGTTTGTAATAGTTTTGTATAGGTTAGTAATTAGATGAATATATTTTTGGTAACAATATAATCATATATAGTGTTTCAGTTATTCGTAGTTTGTTTAGGTGAGATATTTATGGAGATTTGAGATCCCTAAATATAGGAATGATATTCCTATATATTTTTTATCTCCTATATGGAATCATATGTATCATAATAAATAATATAGTAGATATATTATTGTTTAAGAATTACCTATGTTTGACTCAATACTTTTCTATCTTATTCTATATATAAAATTGAACCATATCTATCAGTTGCTTACTTTCACTTACAGTCATGACATATGGGGTCATAAACATGTTCATGGAGGTGTTTGAAATTTTCAAATGAATTTTAATACATTATTGTTTCATAATAAATCAATTTAAACCTCTGTAATGTCATGCAAATGATGGTTGGACTATTAATTCCTATATATGCATAGTCTGCACCATTGGTGTGCATCTATAATAGACCAAAGACATTGAGATGGAGGTATGAAAAAAAAATTAAAGACTTTAAAGGTGAAGAGAACCAATTTTAAGTCTTTTGAGAAGGTTTTAAACTAGTTTCATGCCATATTATACATATATAACTCATCTCCACACTTAATGCCTTATACATTGAAATGCCCACCTACAATTGGCACTGACAAAGATAACCAAGTTTAGATAGGTAATATGACTTGATATAATGTACCTCAAGATTTTAAATACCATTTTGAGGAATTATATTAATATTTTGATCTATTTAAGAAATCATACATATGGATAGTCCATAAACACCTTCACTGCCTTGTGTACTATTATGTATGCACCTACATGCTAACACAAAGATTTGAGATGCTTCATAAAGGAAATTTTAAATGATTTTAAACATTAATGAGGCTTGTATATTTGTATGATACCATGTAAATCATGAGTGAAGCACTAAAATATCAATTAGAGATGAAAAACCAACTTGCATTTTGAAGGGACTATGTTTAGGGACAAGTTCCCTAAAACACTAAAATAGAGGCCCAAGAACTTTTGATGGTGTCATGGAATAGTGTAAAAAAAGATTTATATGAATCATAAGTGTCCCATCATTAATAATTATTATAGGGTTATAATCATGAAAAATAAAATGGATATATGACTAAATGGAAAGTGGTGTTTGAAAGCCTCTGACTTGCATATTTGTTCACTAAAGTTTGGCAGTGCTTTCTACAAGATTCTGAGTTTTCAAATCACTCTACATCCAAATTTTCAATGTAATATAATATATATGTATGTTATGTGGTCCTATTAATTTTAAGATCACATTTTTGGTTCAAATTTCATCATAAAGGGCTGAATTGCAAATATCTATCCTCCACCAACATCTATAGGTGTACATTGCTTAGAAAAGTCACCTACAACCTGACTGTAAGTGACTCAAAAACTAATGAAGAAAACATTAAAGAGATATAAATATTAAAAAAATGAATAATTAGGTTTATATAATACCTATAATGGGATCATAGACATGTAGCATTGATTTCAAGGTTGATGCAACCTACAAAACCCCTATTTAGTCAACTAGAGCTGACTATGGTTTGACAATAAGCTAGAAACATTATCTTGGTCTTAACATAGCCTAAGCTTGGTATGAATGGATCCAAGTTATTTTTAAAATGTATTAATGACTTAAATATGATCTTATAGAATTGTACACAAGATCTAAAACCAAATATACACCTACAGGCATGGTGAAATTTAGAACATATCACCTTGTTAATCTTATCTTTTGATCAATTTTGGCTTGGTTAATCTTCTCTTAGAGTCTTATATTTAATTTTGAGGACATATCACCTTGTTAAGATTACTTATAGGTTAGTATACAAAGTTTTTAATCAAATATTTAATCAAACCATAACTAACTCTACCCCCTCTCACATGTTAATCAAGAGTTAAGTGTTAGTCAATAAACCATGGTTTTTATGCATAAGTTGGGTATTTGTGATTTTAAATAACATAAAAAACATATTTTTAAACCATTATTATGGTTACTTCCTTATGAAAGAATAGAAAAATTATGAAGATTGAGCAAGACTAGACTATGCAAGAATAGGGTTTGTATATATATTTGATGATTGTTAATAAAAGTACAAGTTTGGTTTGATGTGTAATTTTGGTGGAGAATTCTTGGATATATTATTTATAAATTTTTAGTTATATTAATCCCATTTTAGGTGTGGATTAAGAAGAATCTTAAAAACTCAATTTTGCAAATTTTGAATACAGACATTTTGTATATAGTCAAACATGTAAATTGCATTTTTGAGTCAATTTCCATTCTATTTGAATTTTATGTCAATTAATAAAATTTAATATTTACTTAAAATACCTCACCTTAGTGTTTAGAGTATTTTTAACATTAAATTTAGTTTGAAAACCTTATTTACACTCTCTCAGTTTATGTAAAAACCTTGTCTAGGGTTTATGAACAATTAATGTTTACGCACTCTAGAGACCTTCTCAAGACCCAAAATTTAATTTGTAGATTATATTAGTTTCCATTAAACTATTTAAATATTTTTCATTATAATTTTTCATGAGTGAAGTTTTTTATATCAAAACTTTGTTTAACTAGTTGTAGAGACCTAATTAAGGCCTAATTGTATAAAAGTTTTATGGAATTAGCAAAATTACCTTGAGAATCTAAACCTAAAACTCTATATGAAATTTTTAGGAAAAAAAAATGTGTTTAGGTATTTTTTAACCTTTTTTAATCATGCAAACCTACAATATTTGTGCCTAAACAAGGTTACAAGGAGACTTGGCCAAAAATAAGAAAATTGAATTTTGAAGAATAAACTCTCTCCCTCTTCATCACAAAATAAAATCGTACTAAATTTTTGGATACAAATTTTGGTTTTTGATAAATAAATCACTAACTAAACAAAATATAGACATTATTTCAAAAATAGATGACACCTTTGTCATGTAGGTTGAAATTAATACAAATAGTAAAATTCTAATTTTTTAAAAAATCCATACAAAATTTTGGTGAACACAAATATTTTTTTAATATAACTAATGTGGATAATAAAAACCTTGGATAATTCTAAAAATATAGTCATTTTAAATCAGATATGATCTTAAAAAGTAGGCGAACAAGCCATAGGCCTAGGAGAGGAAGCCCTAATAGGTCTTGGTTTCTTTCTAGGTCTTGGTTTCTTTCCAAGTCTTGAATGCATCCCATCAATGTATATATGAGATCATTTATATAAGTAGTATGGATTATTTTTCACACAGCCCTTTCTAGGAGGTTTATAAGTAAATGGATGATAGCCTAAAATGAATTGATTTGTCTTTAATTGTTCATAAGAAGTCACATAAGGTTGTTTGGTGGGCATTGGATTGAAAATATTCAAGATATAAGGAAATAGAGGTAATTTCATTATAGATAATACCTATTATATGGTGAAAAAAAATTATTTTACTAATTAAATATTTTAATTATCTTAAAATCAATGGCTTGCAAGCTAACATGAGGTCTAGTTAAAATATGTGGATACATACCACTTTCACTAGTCAAAGTCATGTAATTCAACTCATGATAACTATTTAAAGTCTTTAAGGAGTCTCATAACTCTTGGATTTAAAAAAATTATTTTAAGGGATCCATACCTATTGATCTATTAAAATACTCTCTATACATAGTCAAGGGGTGTATGAACACCCATAAAATACATAAAAGAGGAGACATATGGAAGAAAAAATTAAAAAAATGATGATAAAAAATACAAGCCTTTAATGTTGGGTTCACCATATTTGAATGCATGGAAAGTGACACACTAATCTTACACACTTGAATTCCTACAGTCATGTTAAAATAATTAAAATAAATGATGGATAAATGTAGTTAATGTTTTAGCTAAGTATATTGGGCTCATTTAACTAGACAAACTTATTTGATAGGTTGAGCTACCCTTGAAATATTATGAGTTATGTATAATAAATGGTGAGCTCTCCTATACCAATATTTTTCTACTTATTTATAATTTTAATTTAACTTGTTGAATTTTTTATAAATGAGTACTTTAGAATGGCTAGATTCTAAGAGGACTAGATAGAGTATCTCTTGTTGAATTTTACTTTGTTTGAAAGGGAAAATGTTAGGTTGAATTATCCTTGGTATTTTACTAACTCTATTGGATTGATCTCATCCAGGAAATGTCATTTGAAAAATTGAATATAATGGATGATTCTAGAACCAAAATAGAGATTTGTGTCAAATATGTAGGTTTATTAATTAACAAGCTAATAAATGGATTTGTCTAACTAGTCAAACTTCCACTAATCTAGTTTGTTCATTTAGGACCTTAAATTAACTAATTATTATATAGTGTAATGGGGTTTAAAATAATTTTAACCAAATCTCATAATTTATGTCACTTTTAATGTTTTATTGCTATATGGGGATAGGGATTCATTTAAAATATCCTCTCCTATGTGGATACACTTATTTAGTGCATGTCAATGAAGGATGTTGGAACTAATTTGTTAAAAGGTGATTAAAATAAAAGTTGGGTTTGATTTTTTAAATGTTTGTTTATGCTTATAGATAATGCTTTTTGAAATACGAGATTAAAGTAAATAAAGGAACAAAAACATGTTCAAATGAAAGTAAACAAAAATATTTGCTTGAAATTAAACACAAATGAATTATTTATTTCCCTGCAATCAAAATTTTTATGATTCTTTAATTACCTAAATCATATACAAAGTAAATGCAATCAAAACTATCTAATCATTTTATCTTTTTAATATTTATGCAAAAATTAAGCTAATTAAAATGAAATGATGGAAATGTAAATGATCAATTAATCATTTTTCATTTTTCTGAATGTCTATACAGAAATAAAAGTATTTAATTTATTGAAGTGCAATGATAAGAATGTAGAACAGAATAATCTTATTTTGTATTTTTACGAATAAAGAATACAAATTTGAATTAATTTAATTAAATATTTTTATGCAATCGTATTTTTAAATTCTTAGATGAATGCAAAACTAAAATTTAAATGATATAAATGGATTTATTTTTATGGTTTTCCATATTTTTGGGTGAATATAAAAATGAAAATTAGATGATTTACCAACCATGAAATTATGAATATTAAAAGAAAATAATTTTTGGTTGTTACAATATTTTATATTTGATCTAAACCTCTATTTTTGAGTTTTAAACACAAATATCCTAATATGGTATTGGAAATGAAGATAAGACACAAAAATTTAATATTATGGGTGAGAAAATTAGAAAAAAAATTCTAAGAAGTGGCATGTCAGAATGGGATATTGTAGGTATTTATTCTATGTATAAAATAATAAAAATGGATCTTTATGTCTGTGAGAGGCTAAAAAAAAGACACTACAATGAAAATTATTAAATCGATGGCATTTAGGGAGATTTAAAATGAATGTAGGATACACACATGAAATTGATTATTTTCACTTATCAAGGCAATAAATTATTTATTCAAAGGGATCTATAGGTACAAAGGTTGAAATAGATACAATCCTAGGAAGATTAACTCTACACAAGAGGCATAAATACAATATCTTCAAATAAATTCATGCATGCACAAAATCTATGAATAAATTAAATTTAATGAAAATTAAAAAATTGAAGGAACTTGAAGAAATAAATAAATGCATAACATACATGTAAAAAAAATTAACTATTTGGGAGTTTATGTAGGATGAATAAGTAGGGATGAATATATAATGAAATCTTCCTTGAGAATTCTATAGTTCATTGATTTTAAAGAGGTTAATCCAATTTAAATTCGTTGTAATTACTAAAAAGAATCTGAAATATTTTTTTAATCTTTTATTTGTTGAAAAAATTAAATAAATAAATATAATCTAATAAAAGAACAAAAATCCAAAATAAAGAAACCTCCTACTATCAAGTGTTGATGAAAAATTGGAAGTTTGTTATTCATTGTGAGTTTCCAATCCTCATGTTGCATCCTTCATTTAATTTTTCAATTTAACGCAATTATACTTATACTAGTAATAGGGATGTGAGATAAGGAATTGAAAAGAAAAAAAGTTAAGGAAAAAATACTAATTTTGTGGATATATTTTTAAATTGATAGAGTATAGATTTTTTAATCATAATTTTTTTGATTCGATTTTTAACGTAAAAAATAAAATTTGTAAAAGGAGAGTAGTGGGGAGTTTATTATGATAATGGAGAGTTAACTAGGATTAGTGAGAAATTAATTGGAGTGGTGGGGAGTTAACTGGGATGATTAGGATCTAACTAAGGCAATGGATCATAAATGGAGCATCAATTAAGTGAAATCATTTTAAAATGCATGTTTTATGAGTTGATTTGGGAGTTCTAACAATGGTTATGTAACTTCCATGGAAATTAATGGAAATATTGTGATGGTTACAAACCCACCAAATATTTTGTGTAACTAACATGGTAGTTTTGTTGTACACCATAAAACTCCATTTTGATACATTTGGATCCCCATATTTTTGAAATTTTGGAATTTTGGGAAAGTTTTAAAGGAATAAAATGTAAAAACTATAAAGGAATGGGTCTGAAAATGTTACATTTTTATTCAATTTTGTTTCATCATCATCATCATATTCTTAAAATGTTGAAGAGTGTAAATTTTGGGTTTGTATAGGTATAACCCTATTAGAGGAAGTTGTAATGTGAGGATAAGCAAGTAAACTTAGATAAAAAGGGGGAAATCAAATTTACGTATATGATAAATGGAACTTAGAAAAAAATATATATTAATCCCTAAGTTATAAATATGAAACCTTAAGAATTAGAATGAAACCTTAATGGAACCTAAGTTTTTTTTGCACTTAGAATATTGAGTTCACAAATATATTTCATCCTATTTTTGATTTAGTTGTCAACATAAGATAATATTTTTGAATACTTTAGATTGTATAATCTATGTCTAAGTAAATTTAAATGTAAAAAGTAGAAAAATATTCATTTATTACAATTTTTATTTATATAAATGCTAAATAAGATAGGTTACTTGGCTCAATAATGTTCTAGTCTATCATAGTGTACAGTCATTAGTAACACTCGAAAATGGGTTTGTGGTTGCTATGATAAGGAAGATAAATATCATAATATGTTTGGGTTCATCAAATAATACTATTGACCTTTTGGACCATAAGTCAAAATGGGTCAACCCACTATAGGCCAAAACTTAATATAAGGGTCTAATATAGTTTCATATGGTGTGTCATAGTTAATTAGGTGTGATTTCATATGTTATTAGCCTTGGTCATAGTCCATATTAGTCCTTATATCATTTTATGTCACTTAGTGGTCATAAATGTGGTTTTAAAGGTGTTCATGTGTTTAAAACTTCATTTATATTTCCAATATTTAATATTCCTTGTCATGAATGCCAATGTTAACTAAAACTTGTAGGTTACTAACTAAAAATCAAGCAAACAAGTGAAAAAGGAGTTTTAAAGGTTGTAAAACCAATGAGGGAGAGTAGCACATGGGAAAATCTTATTTAGTGACCCTTAAACTTGAATAAATATATTTACATATTTTATCTACTTTGAAACTATGAAAAATGGGCTAAAATCATTCTATCTCTCCATCGCTCCATTATGCAAACAAAACTAGTCAACATGTTTTTGGATTATATGACCAATAAGAGGACTTCCAACTTGAATTATATTGGTGGTATATATTAAACTTGATCAAATTAATTTTCATGTTTTTATTTGGAATAATTGTGGCCTATACTTTATGAACCATCCTTAATAAGTTGATTGTCTGGTTTTGCATGCTTATCCCCACACCCTAGAGGTTTTGCTCTTGTTTGAGCTAGTCCATACAAATAAATTGATGTTTTTTATTTTAAATGATGTGGAATCCCTATTTTCATGTTTTCCATATTTATTTTCATATTTTGAGTTGTTTTCATGAGCCAAATAGCTCAAGTTTATAGGTTGTTATTATTGAAGTTACAGTCAGTTTTCACCAATTAAAGAAGGTCTATTTATTTGACATGGAGTCAAATAAATTTATGGTTTTTTGTTTTATTAATCTAATATTTTGTCTCCTCATATCCTTCCAACCTTACTCTCCAATATTAACATCATGAAATTTTTAGTCAGAATGTGAGACATAGTTAGTTTATTGCTACTTTCACTTGCAGTCATGGTGTGTGGGGTCCTAAAAATATTTATGGAAGGTTTTTAATATTTTAAATGGATTTTAATACATTATTATTGGATAATAAATCAATATAAACCTATTTAATTCCATGAAAATAATGGCCAAACTGCCAATTCTTATATATGCATAGTCATGCACTATTGGGGTGCATCTACAGTAAACTGAGGATATTGGGATGGAGGTATGGAAACATGTTTCAATCCTTTCAAGGTGAATGTAAATAATTTTAATTCATTTTATAAGGTTTTAAACTAGTTAAAATCCATATTCCTTGTATATAATCCATCTCTACACTCACTACCTTGTATATTGAAATCTCTACCTATAGGTGGCACTAACAAACATAACCAAGTTGAGATAGGTAAAATGACTTTCTAGAATGTCCATAAATATTTTAAATATCATTTGGAGTATTTATATGAATTTTTTTATCTATTTAATCAATCACACATCATATGCACAGTCCAAAAACACCTTTACTACCTTATGTACTATTGTGTATGCACCTGTAGACTACCATAGGGATTTGAGATGATTCACAAAGGATATTTGAAATGATTTGAAACATTAATGAGGATTTTAGAGTTTTATTATACCATGTTAATCATGATTGAATCAATAAAATAGTATGAAGAGTTGAGAAACTAACTTGCATTTTGAAGGGACTATGTTTAGGGATAAGTTCCCTAAAACACCAAAATAGAGGCCCAAGAACTTTTGATGGTGTCATGGAATAGTTAAAAAAAAGGTTTATATGAATCCTAAATGTCCCATCATGAATCCCTAATATAGGGGTATAATCATTCAAAATAAAATGGATGTCTCACTAAAGGGAATTGGTGTTTAAAATCCTCCAAGTTGCACATTTGTTCATTGAAGTTTGGCAGTGCTTTCTATAGGGTTCTAAGTTTTCAAATGACTATACATCCAAATTTTATATGTAATAGCATATATATGTATGTTAGGTGGTTCTATTGATTTTAATATCACATTTTTGGTTCAAAGGTCATAAAAAAAGGGTTAAATTATAAATATATATCCTCCACCAACATCTACAAGTGTACATTACTAAAAAAAGTCACCTATAACCTAACTATAGGTGACTCACAAACTCATGAAGCAAACTTTAGAAAGATATTAGGATTAAAAACATGAATAATTTTCCATGGGAGGTTTATCCAAGACCTATAATGGTATCATATACATGTATCACTAATTTCAAGGTTGAGATAACCTATAAGACCCCTACTTAATCAAATGTAGCTGACTGTGGTTTGATAGTAAGCTAGAAACATGGTCTTGGTGTTGACATAGCCTAATATTGGTATGAATGGATACAAGTGAGTTTTAAAATGGATTAATCAATTAAATATTATATTATATAATCACCTACTAGATCTAAAACCAAATATACACCTACAGGCATGGTGAAATTTGAGACACAGTCAACACCTCTGGTAAGTCAAGTCAAAGGTCTAAAATGAGGTATGTGGAAAAGATAAAAGTGTTTTTTCATGATATAAATTATATTTATTATGTTTTAAATCATTTTAAATCCTAAAATAAATATAATAAATCATTTAAAGATATAATTTCTAAAGTACACCACAATCATAGTCAATCTATAGACTAAACCAATTAAGGTGAAAGTGAGCAATGAGAAGTTGGTAAAAGGCTTAAAGTTCAAAATGAGATTGAAATGGATCCCCATAGTGATAATTACCATAAAATACACTCTAATATCATTTAAATATGGTATGTATGGGTTCCCATACAAGTAGCCTATAGTCCATGGGTAAAACCTACACATAGTCATCTTTCTCAAAAGTTTGTTTTGGGTTTTTGAACATTTAGAGGTGTCAGAAAAATAATAAGGCATTGTAATTTTGTAAAAATCATCTCTATAAATTGTATAACCCTACCATATAATTCTTTAATATATGTAAATAGGGGAAGTGTCCTCTATTTTATCTTAGACAGAGGGCACTCCCCAAGGATGCAAACCTATAGGTTTTGGAGGAAAATGATGAGAAGACAAGATTGAATTTGATTAAAAATTTAAATGGGATTTCGAAGTATGTGACACAAATTTAAAAATGTGAAAAACCATTCACAAAAGTGATAAAATCTATAGGGTGTCCTAAACCTACAAACATGAAGGTAGACTTATTAGGTCTCGTTTAGGCCTAAAGTCCAATTAGGAGGTCAGTGTCATTTATAGAATTATATAGAACTTAAAAAGTATTATAAAAATTGTATAGGGAGTTATAAGGAGTATTAAATCTATTATAATTTAGAAAAAAAACATTATTAAGCCATTTCTTGGCTCAAACCATGTTAGGCTTGTAAGGAATGGAGAGAGGAGCTCGAGAGGGCAACTTTGAGGGCTCACACCTATTTAGACACTTTTCATGGGAATATGAGGATTTTTGGGATGATTAAGGATTCCTTGAAAAAATATTTAGTGAAATTTTTTGAAGTATTAAATGTAACATCTTTATGAACAATCCTTAGATGGCAAAATGGCCTAAAACCCTCTCAAACCCTTGGTAATGACCCGATTGGGAAAATAAAGGAGAAGGGGAATCCAAATGGCATTGGAAGGCTTGGTATATGATTTTATTTTGTATAATACTCTCTATGGATTCTTCTCATCAACTTGAATTGTACCCTACCTGTATGAATAGAGTGTAAAATGTCTTTTCTTGTTTTTTTTTGTGTTGTGCAGGTATAGAATGGTTTTAAAGGATGAAATAAAATTTGGTAGAGATATTGGAACTTAAAATAACTCACAATTACCATTTCATTATTCAAAAAATCTCACAACTATCTCTACAAGTACCTTCATCTCAGCCAATCAAAACAAGCATAATGAACAAGCAAGTGAGAAGATGAAAACTCTAAGTGTTAGGCTTTTTAAGGTCTACCTAAGTAATTTAAGGCCATGAGGGGTCCTAAAAACTTTCATATAGACATTTTATGAATCATATTGTAAAATTGAAGTCAATGTTGGTGTCCAGTGTGTAGAGTGAGTGGAAGAAGAGTTATTTAAACTAAAGGCAATGATAACTCATGTCCAGAATAATCCTGATGATTAGGGATGAAACCAATATATGTTGTATCATGTATATAACCCCTCCCTCTCAATTAAATCATCTTATTTGTCCCTAGTTAGTTTTGGTACATTCCAAAAGGGCCAAATGATGTACATAGTTTTTTGAGGAAATAATTGAGGACTTCTACACCACATTTCAGAAGTTTCATGCCTTGTGGGACATTTATCCAAGAAGACCTTTCATAGTATATTTAATATTCCTCTCTCCTACATGTGTCACTATTTTTCTCAACATGACACATGTCCTATTGACTGTTGGATTCTATTCTCTCATCCTTTCTCTCAAATCCTATAAGTAGTTACCATTTTTTGCTCTTGTAGACTAATACCACATATGGTATGGTAAAGCCCTACTAGTTTGATGTCATATTTTTCCTTTTAATAATTCAATAAATCTGGTTCTAAGTTCATAAACATCTTGTTTGAGTGTGTAAAGTGATGAATGGTTGAGTCTCGTGATTATGTCCTTGCTTTTCCTTATCCTTTCATGCCTTATGCAAGAAGTTCTCATTATAACAGGTCATATAGAGTGTATTTAGTTTACTATTCTCCCTTGACGTGTGAAAGTGTCCTTATATTTTTCAATATGATCTCTAGTCTACTTACCTTAAGTGGTCTCAATGCATGTCACCTTTATTTTGAAGCACTTATGTTAGAACATTTTATAACATTGAGACTAGTTTGTATATCTTGTTCATAGTGAGAGGAATTATTATAGCATAGTGTATATCTTTATGGTGTATCAACCCATAGATTAGATTTATTTTATGCATAATTCTATCCCTTTTCCCTCAATCAATCAGTAGTAAGGGTAACAATCATTTCAAAACAAATTCAGGGATCTAGCCCTTAAACCTAGAGGTCTACTTCTCCTATAGGTAAGCCCACATACCTATAAGTATTCCAATTTTCCCAAATCTTATAGTAGGCTTGAACAACCTCCTCTAAGGTGTAATGTTTGGTTATAATAAATACCTAGATGCCCATGGTAACTAGAAGCATCTAATCTCTACTAGATTTTTCCTTATAAGAAGTACCAAATTATTCTATCACTAATCACCATGCCTACTTGTATATAGGTATTATGTGTAGTCTTAAAGGCTTGGTCTTGTGCATAGGTTTATATTTGTCTTCCTTCACTTTAAAACTCTAGTTATAATTTTTACAATTTGTTTTCCTATAAAAATGGGTTAGAAAGGATGGGTTGAGATGACCTCAACCACCCTCTACTAAATTGTTGAGCATTACTTATGTTTCAAGACTTTTAATAGGTTAAACTACATATAGTTATCCCACCTAATTGTGTGTGTGCTCAATAATGATATGCTAGTATGTAGTGCATTCTTGTTTGGATTTTATCACTTAACATGTGATTTTAACCTTTCAATAATATTTAAATTTGGCATGGTGGTTTTTCCTTGAAATATTTTCATATTTGATTTTTTTATAGTAATGTCTTAAGGATTTGTATATGTATTATTTAGTGTGTAATAACTTATCTAGGTAGATGTTAGATATTTATAGGCTTAGACTTGATGTGTATATATAGTTGATTCTTTGTTTAATTTCCCTCTAAACTAATAATTGAAATGTATGGGTTGACCAAAAGGAATGGTTTGAGTTTATAAATATATCCTATAGAAATCATGTGCATAGGTCTAAACAAGGTAGGTGGATCTAGTAACCATATCCATGTAACTATGACTAGATATGTCTAGGATATAGTAAATAATGATTTGTATATTTTTAACATCATGATTATGATAATTAATAAATAATGAATAAAAAAAAGGAGATCTTGTGTGTGGACAATAATAATTGGGAAATTTAGGAACATGAGTAAGTGAATTTATATGAGATAATATGATCAAGAGTCATATAAGCTAAGTTTTGATAAAAAATGAAAATTATAAAGTGTATAATACCAAATTTATGTGTTTATAATAAGAAAGGTAGAGGAATTTAATTCCACACTAATGAATGTGATGTATGGATGAAAATATATTTTAAGGGGATAGTATAAATATTAGGGTGAAAGGATAGTATCATAACCATGGGAGAAAAATATTAGGGGGAAAGGTAATGTACCTTTGTAATCTAATAATAATAGAGAAATGAGAAGAGGAAGTAATAGAATAAGAATAAGTTATAAGTCATGAAGAGAATGTAGAGGCAAACATAGAAAGTATAATAGAAGATAATGAAGGAGAAGGAGAAGATGTGATAAATAAAAATTAATTAGTATAAGATATTTTAGAATATAACATATAATAAATATGAAAATAAGAAATAAATGGTTAAAAAATAGTCATGAAAGAGAAGAAGTATTTAATGAAACGAGTCTAGTAGAAGAACATTAAAATATGGAAGTAGAATATAATGACAATGAAAATTAACAAAAGGTGATAGGATAATATGCCTTGTTCAAAAACCCAAATAGAAGAGGTTAGGAGATAAAATGAACTCATTTTACCAATCACAATCACCCATGTTGTTTCACATAAATAGATAAAAACCTTTTATGAAGTGAGGATATATACATTGAAGAAGATATGGTGAATATCTATAATGCATTCAGTGAATAAATTAAAAGTATAAGAGATTTTGTGAGGAATTTAGAGAAAGTGTTAGGTATAAAATATTTTAAAGAAGTAAATAGGGATATATGAAGAAAAATACACTACTAAATAATAAATAATAAAGCAAAGAAAAATATAAAAGGGAGGAAAGAATTGATAGTAACTATGAAAGGAGCAAGAATAGTATTGGTAGTAATAAATATAAATTTTCATAAATAAAAATATTAAATAAATAATGGTTGATAATAGGATAAAGATTATTTTGTTTAATAAATACATAAAGGGCGTGGAAGAAAAAATATTTGTGTTATATTCTTATTGAAAGACCCATGGGGTTGTAAAAGACTAGATTAAATTATTTGAATTTGTTGGAACATTAAGGGATGAGACATTTAAATGGTACATGAAATTAATTTCAATTCATAGCAAGCCATGAGGTGAGGTAAAAAAATCAAAGGTGACTTATATTTTATAGATGTGCTGACAAATAGAGTGAGAAATATGAGGGAATTGATTAAAAAAATGAGAGTTAGTAAAATATTATAACTATACATTTAAAAAAATAGTGAGGAAGAAAAAATAACCATTAAATGAAAATATAAGGGTAGAATGGTTAATATCATTATTAATCAATACTTATAATTATCAATAAATGGGAAAAGATCACCTACATTTTTAAAGGCATTAGATATGGTTTCAATATTAGAATAATAGTTTTGGAAGAGAGAAAATAACTCATTAAGGAGGGAGAATTATAAAAATATAATAATAGTTAGCTTAACTTAGGCTTAAATAAGAGATGTAGATAAAAGGAGAGGTGTGAACTTCAGTCTAGCCATGAGGAGGTTTCACAAGACCTATAACTTAATATACTTTTTTTGTATAGAGTGACACTCCCAAATAGAGTGCCTCCATTTTGATATGGCTAAAAGAGTATAAAAATAAGTTCAAGTCTAGTTAGTATGACACTACCAATGCAATAACTAATATATAAGGATAGAGTGTGTGTAATTTATATAACTTATGATCAACATCCAAAAATCATGTGCTAATTAATGTATGTTTCACCTCAAAAAATCTAATCAATGTATTACAACACCTATGGCTTCTTTAATCATTATAACCATGCATTCCTAGGCCAGATTGTAGTGGATGTCTTGAAATAGTTTAGAGTGAGACTAGACTTGGCACAATAAAAACCTCCACAAGACAATAACTATGTCACATCACCACCACTACTAGGTTATCAACCACATAAAACTTACCCATATCCCTTCTACCTTAGAACCATCTAAAACACCTCTAGGTTAGTAAGATCATTAATATAATAATTATTAATATGGTTAAAAATGAGGTGGTCAAGGATAGTACCATTGAGGGTTTAGAGATGGATATAGAGGAGGTTAAAAATGTGTTAGATAATATTAGTTCCTATGACATGTTATAAATGTGGTAAATTTGGATGTATAGTCAGAAATGGTATAGAGGAAGCATAATTAGAGTGTAAGTTTATCCATGAGAAGGGGATGCATGATTCCTTTAACTACCAAAAATCAACACAACACTATAAGAATGAAATAAATATGGATGATTTGGTAGTATGACCTCCTCAAAAAGGTGGAAAACACATTACAAAGATACCATATGCCACTTAATCAACTTATAAGTGCCATGAATTGCATAAACTTGTAAAAACTAAAAATAAATAAGAGGAGCTAGAGTGCTCCAAAAAGAGAGAGTCAATCTCAAAGTGGATAAAATAATATGAAGAGGCATTAAGGGAGAATAAATGATTCTAAAAAATTATAAATATTTGTTAGAACCCTAGTGGGTTACACAATTTTTTAAATACTTTACTAAGCATTTTCATTATGTATTATTGTTTGACTGTTAAATATATCTATAATAATAAATCTAGTAATACAACTAACCCACTAGTTATTATGTGATCTATTTAGCTTCAAAATATCAAAGAATAGTATAAAAGATAAAATTTATCTCATAATGCATAATAGAGTGAAAGGTACACAAGCACACTAAAATAACCCACATTTAAAGCTATAAAAAATATATACAACCTTTATTATTTACAAGGTTTAAAATTATGTACAAGCTATATATCCACTACTGTATTTAGTAATAATAAGTCAAAATTTAAAAAATATTACATTTATCATTGAATATCATAATACACATGATATGAGGTACAACAATACATTTGAACCTCATAAAATAACTCTCAAATTAATATGATAGCCATGAGTATGATTCTAAAAAGGTTGATCAGATGAAGCAAGGGAGAGCTTCATCAGGGTGTTTTCCTCCAACCATCGATCATAGATCTCTCACACACCTGCCCAATAGGAGTGGACCTTCTCTTCATAGAGGGGGAAATGAAAAATATGTGGATATCAAGAATTCAACCAGAACCCATGTGTGTTATAACCACTAATGCATGAAATAATCACATAGATCATGGAAAATAATCCTCTATCTAATATGACATCACATATACACATGTAAACTATAAAGTATTTTAGAATGAAATGTCTCAGATATAACATTCATTTGGCCAAATTTTTCATTTTATAATTTATATCTCACACATACTCTGCTAATGCATCAAAATCTATTATAAGATACAAGATAGATATATGCATTGCATGAAACTAACCTCATATATATGTCATTTGTTATCAAAATAATCATGCATGGTATAATCTCATAACCCCATTTTGAAGTCATAATGACCATAGAATTTTATCATACATCCACTCATCATATTAAGATAAAACTTTATTTTCTCTATTCAATACAAGGTTAAAACATCCATCTAATACAGAAAATCACATTACTTTGTCCATGACAAAACTATAATTAATGCAACCAAGAAATATATGTTATTATCATCCATTAACATTTATAATTCTAAATATAAATATAGACACATATATAGGTTATAAAAATCTGAGTATCTGCTATGCCCTTAACCATCGGTGTGTCTAGGGATATATGTGGTTGACTTATGGCTTATATACCTCTTTTGTATACTTTTTGCATTTCTCTATATTTCGATATAGGTCAACCTATGGAATAACCCTAGCTAAGTAGACTATATATAGGAGGTAGTGGTTAGTCTTTATTCATTATGTTAAGTATTCTATTATTAGTGTATTATTGTGGAGGTTTCCCCCTCCAAGTGGCTTTATTATATTATCTAGTATTTTGCTCTACTGTCAATTATTGCTATGTGATCTCTCACATTTGCTTATTCTATATGATATAAATAAACCTATGTGAACATCTAATTAATTTAATTACAAGTGGTATTAGAGATTTGATTTCAGAAAGTTTCCCACAATGGTTTTTTTTGGATCTAGTGAGGCATGGCTTCTGAGAGCGATGGGAGCAAAAAAACATAAACTTTAATTTGGGAAGAATCAATATTTTATGTCAGTCCAATATTGCTCAAAACACTTTTTTGAAAAAAAATATTTAAAAAATAAAATAAAATAAGTTTGGAAAAAAATTCCCTTTGCACAATTGTAGTTGTTGGATTCATCTCGACTAGATGATCACAATGATATATTCTATCAGTACACTTTTTTGGTGCCAAAATTGTTACCCTAGTGCACAAAGGAAGTCATTGGATTCATCTTGGCAAGGTGATCACAATAGTACCATATCTTGGTACACTTTTTTTGGGGTAAAAACCCTCCTAGGGTTTGTATAAGTTAGGTCCTGGTACTCAGGGAAGAAAAGGGGGGCAAGAAACTCCTAAGACTCCTTCTACCAATGATATGGAATCTAGAACTTTAGATTTGATGATTTCTTAGCTTCAAGTAGACATAAATAACTTGGTGAGGCATGATGACTTTGTTACAATCTAATCTGATGTTTCATGGATTCATGGAGAGATTAATAGGGTTCAAAATGAATTACATCATATCACTACGTAATTGGCTGCCCTTGCATCTTAGTTTCAGCCCAACAACCCTCCACTTCAACATTAAAATCCTCCTCTCAACACCAATAACTCGCATGCTTGTATGAAATTTATGTTTCCAAAAGTGGACATGCATAATTTCAATGGTAAATATCCTCTCACTTGGATTACCCAAATTGAGAATTTATTTGAGCTGCATCAAACCCCTAGTTCTTAGAAGGTGATAGTGGCATCTCTATATCTGGAACCTAAGCAATTCATTTGGTATCATTGGTTATGTGCTCAAAAGAAAAAGAATGGTGATCCTCTTACATGGTCTATTTTCACTAAGGATTTGTTGGCTCATTATCATAATAATGTCTTTGAGAACTATTCAACCAATTAGCCAAAATATGATAAACAAGAACTGTGAAGGATTATACTCATTAGTTTCAAAATCTCTCTTTATGGGTAGAAGATATCACTAAGGAAAATTTGACTGATCTATTTTTGGGTGGACTCAAAGATAGAATCCAATTCTAGGTTTGAATGTTTAACCCAACATCTGTGCCAAAAGCTATCCCTAGGGCACATATGGCAGAATAAAAAGAGATGCTCAAAAGGAAAACTTTCACTACTGGTCATGATCACACCTTTCTAGCACCATCATTTCCACAACCCACTAGATTAACACAATGACAAATTGAGGAGAGTCAATCCAAAGGGTTGTGTTATGGTTATGACAACAAATGGAAAAAAGACCATCATTGTGCTGAAAAGAAGTTGTTTTACATTGAAGGTGCCAATGATGATGAAGATGATGAAGAAGTACATGATGAGGATGTAGAAGGTCCTGAGGAGGAATTTGAAGACTCTCAACCTAATATTTCTTATCATTCCATTTCAAGTATTAGTACTCCCCAAACTCTTAAGGTGATTGGTTTCTTTAAGAAATAGAAGGTCACTTCCTAATTGATTCTAGGAGCACACACAACTTAATCAATAGTAAGTTGGTTATTCACTTGAACTGTTTCATTTATCCAGCTCCAAAATTTTAGGTTATGATTATAGACGGTGGTATTGTCAATTTTTCACAAAAATGTCATAATGTTATTCTCATGGGTGGAGCTAATATTATTTTGTGAGTATAGTGGCTCACCACTTTGGGCCCTACTAAGATGAATTTCTAAGAATTATTCATGTGTTTTCATTATGAAGAAAGGACATTTGAGATGAAGGGATTAAGGGCTAAATCTCCACAACTTGTTAGCTCCCATCAAATGACAAAGATTCTCTGGAAGGGTGATAAAGGATTTCTAGACCTACAATAAGTGATTGGTACCCATTATGTTGTTTTTGGTGACATGCCAAAAGGACTTCCACCTAGCCACACACATGATCATGCTATCAAACTTATTCTTGGAAATACACCACCCAAATTTAGACCATATAGGTATCCCTATGCCCCAAAAACTGAAATTGAAAAGATGGTACAGGAGAAGTTGGATGCAAGAATATCTTACCATAGCCAAAGTGAATATTCTTCACCAATTGTCATGGTGAGAAAGAAAGATGACACTTGGAGGATATGCCCTAACTACAAAGAACTCAACAAGTACACTATTGAAGATAAGTTTCTTATTCTTATCAATGATAATTTTCTAGATGAATTGAATGGTGATTTTTATTTTTACCAAGTTATATCTACATTCTAGGTATCATCAAATTTAGATCCATGATGAAAACATACTCAAAACAACTTTTAAGACTCTTGAGGGTCATTATGAGTTTCGTGTTATGCCTTTTGGTCTAAATAATGCACCATCTACTTTTTAGAGTTTGATGAATAGTACTTTTAGGCCATTTTTGATAAAATTGGTTATGGTATTCTTTGATGATATTTTCATTTATACTAAAAATTGGGAAGACCATTTTCAACATTTGAAATAGGTACTCTCCATTTTAGAACAACATCAATTATATGCCAAACCTTCCAAATATACTTTTGGGGCTTGTGAGGTTTAATATTTGGGTCATCTAGTTTCTTATGGAGTGAAAGTGGATCCTAAAAAATACAAGCAATGGTGGACTGGCTAATTCCTAAGACACTCAAGCAACTATGGGGACTTTCTGGGCTAACTTGTTACTATCACATGTTTGTCAAAAATAATGGTAGTATTTCATCCCCACTCACCTTTTTGTTGAATAAAGACTCCTTTCAATGGACTAATGTAGCTACTCAAGCATTTTAACAATTAAAAATTGGCTATGTGTACTACTCCAGTATTGGCCACTCCTAATATTTTCAAGACTTTTGTGGTTGAATGTGATTCATTTGGGTATGGTATGGGTGTTGTACTCATGTAAAAAGGCAAAAAAATACATTTTAAATTCATCAACTAAAGGGTAAAAATAAGCACAAGCCCATATATGAGAAGGAAATCATCACCATTTTGCATGTAGTCAAACAATGGAGACCTTATTTGATAGGTCATCACTTTTAGGTAAAGACTAATCATGATAGTCTCATATATTTTTTGGAACAATAGTTGTCATCTAAAGAAAAATATAAATGGGTAACTAAGATAATAGGATATGATTTTTAAATAGCCTAAAAAATAGGAAAGAACAATGTGGTGGTAGATGCACTATCTAGAAAGGATGAATCAATTAAGGCATTGCTATGTGCCATAACTATTTTGTAGGAAAATTGGCTAGATGAAGCATGATCAGAATGGGAACATGATAGTGCTACCCATGATTTTATTCAAAATCCTCAGCAAGGTTTAGGTGTATTTGAAAAATTCACATGGAAGGGTAATTCATTATGGTATAAAGATATATTGTACCTATGTAATAATTCTCTTCTTAAATAAAAAAATATTTTAGTAATTTCATGCAACTCCAATTGGGGGTCATTCAAGATTTTTTTAAACCTATCATAGAATCAAGTAGGATTTTTTTGGAAGGAATCAAGGGGGATGTCCAAAAACATTTGGTTGAATGTATGATCTATCAACAAAATAAAGGCAAAACCATCAAAACCCCAAGTCTTTTACAGCCTTTATCCATCCCCAGCCAGCATTGGGAAGAGGTATCTATGGATTTCATTACAGGGTTACCAAGATCTGATGGTCAAAATGTTATCATGGTTTTTATGATCATCTTAATTATTATGCTGATTTTTTTCTTTATCACAACCATTTGTTAACAGTATAGTAGCTACTACTTTTCTCAATATAGTTTAAAAACTACATGGGAGCCCTAAGATCAATATTAGTGATAGAGATCCCATTTTCACTAGTAATTTTTGGACTGAGTTATTTACATGTTTGATCATCCAAGAGGCTCATAGTTCATCCTATCATCCTCAATCTAATGGATAAACTGATGTAGTCAACAAATGTCTGGAAGGATATCTCTGTTGTTTTATTTCTGATAAACAAGATAAATGGGTTCATTGGTTGCCACTTTATGAATGGTGGTATAATCTTATGTTCATAGTTCTTCCAAAATATCTCCCTTTGTGGCATTGTATGGATACCAACCTCCATCCATCACTTCAACCTTGAAGTTCCATCCTAAGGTTCATGCATTTAAAGAACATATTCACCATCAATAGGAGGTCATTGCAAGTTTGCATGAAAAATTAGCTATAACCCATAATCACATGAAGTAACAACCATATCAACATAGAAGTGTGAGGTATTTTGACATTGGTCATTGGATATTTTTTCTCTTACATCCATATGATCAAATATCATTGAAGAAACAAAAAAATAATAAAATTTATCCCCTAAGTATTATGGGCTTTATCAGATCTTGTATAAAATTGGTAGTGTGGCCTACAAGTTAGAGTTTCTTTCATCCAGTCGCATACATCTAGTATTTCATGTATCATGCCTAAATAAATTCATTAGACATAGAGTTTCCATTAAAATATAATTACCATAAGTGTATAGCGATATGTGTGGCCAACTTATGGTTTACATACCTCTTTTATATACTTGTTACATTTCTCTATGTTCTTAGATAGGTCAGCCTATGGAATAACCTTAGCTAACTAGACTATATATAGGAGTTAGTGGTTAGTAATTATTAATTATGTTAAGTATTTTTCTATTAGTGCATTATTTTGGAGGTTGCCCCCTCAAAGTGGCTTTGCTATATTATCCAGTATTCTGCTCTGCTATCAATTATTACTATGTGATCTCTCATATTTACTTATTCTATGTGATATAAAATCATTCTATGTGAACATCTAAGTAATTTCATTATAGTATCAAATTCATTAATCTCCAACTCAAAGGAATTTTACCCATTTCATCTTTTTAACACTATATGGCTTGAGTAATAAATCAACAGAATACTAAATCACTCATGAACACATAACTACGGATTACTATTTTCACTCAATTTTGCACACTTGTATAGGTTGTTCAATCATCCTCAAAATTGATTGAAACATTATATTACCTATAGTCCTGTGGGTTTTCTATCATAGAGGTAAACCTCTAGATTAAAGGTCTATCTCCCTATATTTATCTTTGAAAGCTTATCACCTATACTACTTGCTTACTTGGATGAAAAGAGATATAGAGAAACATGAAATAAATATATGATAACAAGTTGATACACCAATTGTAACTTGACCACTACTAACCAACTATAAGTACACTTCAAACACAAGCCTAATCTACATATGACACTACTCCAAAACTGCCCTTGGATTAATATTTCTCATGGAGATTTGTGAAACTAACCTAATATATGAGGACTAAAAAAAAGGTCATAACATGACACTAGTGTAAATAAAACTCACTAAACTCATGAAAATACATTAGAAAACTTCAAGGTACCTATAATAGAATTTTAAATTTGAATATGGATGCAAGCAAGGACAACATGCTAAGGAATAAAAGTTGTCACTTAGCAAGATTAACTAACTTAAAATACACATTGAAAAAACTCATGGAGAAGGTAAACTAGATAATTATTTATTGCTTTAAGGCTGAAAATGAGCAAGGATTTTTCATACTCAGGTGGAGGATACATTTCAAAGCCAAAGTGGCTCAATATATAGCACAAGGGTGAGGGAAGAGAAAAGTGTGCAAGAGAAAGATGATAGACAAGTGTAATGTAAGTTAAAAAATAAGAGGAGTTATAGAAATATCATAAAATAATTATAAATCCATGTGTATATTCTCTTCAGATGTTCCAAATCTCCAAGTGGCATGGGAGGTTGAAATGCATGTTTGACACCTTAACTAGCTTCTTGAAACTCTACTTCTTGACATGTTGAAGGATAAGTGGCCTTCTTAGTGATAAAATAAATTTATCCTATGTGTTTCCTATGCTCTTAAAACCTCTCATCTAACCCCAAAAAGTTCTCCTTAACACATCACCTCTTTATCTTGTAAGGTGTATAGAGGGCTCTTCATCTCCTTAGGCCTATTTTGCACACAAGTGTCAAAATTTGGTTTCAATTACTCTAGCTCATCCAAAATTCATGGTTGGAATATTTAAATAATAGTAGACTTGTAAAATTTTATTTGAGGCCTAAAAATAGCCCCAATAGGATTCTCTCTACCAAAATCCCCAATTAGACCTTATTACTTATAGCCTTTTTTCTTATTTTTCTCCTTATGCAAAAATTGTATGAAGGATCCTAAGTCTATAAGGGCATATTATAGTAACATATATCCTATTACATTTCCATGTAAAATTTTATGAGCTGAAGCCAAGTGGAAGTCTACCTTTTCTACCTATCTCTTCTACCAATTAGGCCTAATTAAGCCTTTAGCCCTAAAAAGTGAATTTTGGCTCTAAACACCCCCTATACTTATGAAATCTCTAATAATGGTGTTATTAAATTTACACATTCTAAAACAAATATCCATGTCAAGTGTTTTCATCTATAACATTGTGCTTATATCCAAACCATGAAATGACCAAAAAAATAAGCCCTTCACAAGCTTGTTTGGACTACCTTGCAAAATGGATTTGGTTTAGTCACTTTCATGGGTTTCTAGGAAAATTTATTGATTTGAGGAGATGAAATAAGTATCATATGACCTAAAATTATTTAAAAATATCCATCTCTCCAAAATCCCTACAAAACACCAAAAAACACATAAAATAAAGGATTTTTGAAAATCCTTACAATAGTCTATAAAAGTGAATTACATGTTCAAAACATCATTGGAGTCCTCAACAATATCAAAGAGGTTTCAAGAGAAATTTGTGTAATTTGATGTGCTTTTGAAGTCCATCTCTACAAACTAGTCATTATGGCTCTCTTAAGAAGCATGAACATGGTGTGGGTTCTTAAGGATGATTTATAAATTTGGACATATGAATCATCCCACCAATTCCACATAAGTGAATTAAATTATAGTATTAAACATTACCTATAATCTCAAGTTCCCATGCATTTTTTAGTTTTATACCAAGTGAAGCAATCTAGCCTCTCGAGCTGGAAGTGAGCATTCTAGGGGGTCTAAGCAAGTTTTTAGTCTATTGGTGTATGTTTTGAGTTTTTTCTAAGATCTAATGACCTCAATAGGTTTATTAGGTCATATTTTACATATTCCAATGTTCATCCTGCCACAATATTTCATCAAATTTCTTTGCACTCTCATGTTATAAGCTTAGGGTTTGCTAGTCAAACTAACTATCTAACCCTTAGCTGACTTTATCTTTAATTTATTATATTTATCTAAAGCTTTGTGATTTTATTTAATGTTTGATCAAGTTTTATTAACATCTCCAAATAACCTTAATGGTTTGTCCCAACTCATTCCACTAACTTAATTTCATCTTTTTGGACTGATTATCTAGGATTGTGTATATGTTTAAGTCTACAAGTTCTGAATAAGGGTGTCTGTATGGTGTTTCACTATTTTCTTGGATCTTAAGTTTGATGTAAGTATATAATCATACCTCTATCATATCCACTTACATTTTTTTCTTCTCTATTAGGATCTGACAGACCTTAAAGCTTCTCAAACAACACCCATTCTCCATGAGTAGGCAGAATTGTAGGTGTAAAGACTAAATATGCAAGGGTCTAGGTTTTCATTATTTTCTTGAGGTTATTATATAGTGGTGTTATAAATATTAAATTTATCATTAAATCACCTTGTTCTTTATTCAAGTCCTCTAACCTTCTCAAATACCTTTTAAATAATTAGTGTTTTCTTTGAGTAAGTAGGTTGTATGAGTAGGCAAAGTGTTTGGTGTTTGTCCTTGATTTAGGTGAGTTAGAGACTCATGTGAGTTTTTTAATTAATTTTAAAACTTATCCCTATATGTTTTACTTACCTGTAAAGTCTCTTCAAACTTATTCATATAAATAACCTTCTTTAGAGCTTAGGCAAGACTATGTTTGGTCTATGTATGGTTAACTAGCCCTTTTAATCCTATTTGAGACTCTTTATTATTGAATGGATTGACAAGTTTGATTTTATTTTCATATTTTAGCATTCCTAAAACCATGATATCAATAAAAACTCTCAATAATTGACTTTAGGTGGCTATCTACCTAGTGAGTGCATTATATTCCTTTTGGATTATCCATTATCATTCTTCAAGAACATCATAGTGACTCTCCCTCAAATGATGTTTAGAGTATGGAAACACTTTTAATTTTCCATTAACCTCTATACTTCATGGTCACTATATCCATCCAAGTCAAGCTCTCCAACTGGATGAAGAGTTGACTATGTATGTCTGCTAACTTGGTGTTTTAGATCCCTACCCATAGTACTAAAAACTCTTATCTATTGTTATTGATTGAATAAATTATTCATTCAAGACCATTATAAACTTTGTGTTCTATTATCTCTCATTATCTAAGGCAAGATTAAGATACTAGATGTAGGTGTCAATCTTTGAGTTTGATTGTGTATTAGGTTTGACTACATTATAGGGCTTTCCTTACCAACACTTAGCTTCTAAATGGTTTTAGAATGTTTTTTATGATGTATTTAGATCCTTTTAGTGTTTTTAATCTCCCAACTTCACCATTAGTATTGTCTAAAGCTCATTTTCTATGTAGGCTAGTTATAGATGGTGTTAGTGTAATTTGATTATGTATGACTATCTAGACCTTCAAGACCAATATTCAACCTTTATATATATATATATATATATCTTAGTAATATTTTAGATGTATAAAAACACCTATCAAAAAATTTAACCTCTATATTTCAATTAGACATCACTATCTCAGACCAACCTTCTCTTACATTGCTATAGGTACACACTTTAGGAGCAGTCAATTTAGTCTTCAACTTCTTGACTGTATGTGTTTAGAAGTTTTTATCAATCCATGACCTACTTAAATTGGTCTCATTATCAATTATATTATTCCTTGAGAAACTCCATTGATAGTAACAACTTTAATCTCTTAGAAACTTTTAGAGCTCTATTATGCCAACATAGAAAATACATAATTCTCAAAAGTAAAAGGAGAAGTGACCATTCTTGTAACCTATATAGAATGTTAAATTGAATATAATACCATTAATGGATTATGGAAAGATTAGAAGACTATGAAAAACCATTCAAGTTCACTTGACCAGATAGAAAACTCAAAAACATAGAAACATGACTAGTCACTTGCAAACAATGCACCAAAGAGAAATTGCTAGTCAAAAAGACATCCACACATGAAAAAAATATGGATGAATGATTTTTAGTCATCTCCAAACATATTATAACTAATCTTAGCTAATTTAAATCAACCAAATTATCTACACTTGCATTTTATTTGATCCAAACTCAACCTGTGGGGATTTGTTCCTTCAAAAAGTAGTTTGGGCTCTTAGTGATTGTTCATAAAGATAAGAGCACCAAATAAATGACCAATGCCACAAATTTGAATGCAATAAAGGTCCCAAAATTTTCTAAAATATTATCCTCTAAATCTAATTGTGTTACCTATACCATCTCCTTGAAGTTGACCTTCACTAACTTATGAACGGGAGAGAGAGAAAGATATGTCTATAAGTATTAAACTCCAAATTTCTTCAAATGAATGTTTTTGACCTATATAAGATCAAAGGACACTCTAAACATATTTTATCTTACACGACTTCCAAAAGTCCATATAAGTTTGATAACTCCTAAAATAATTTTTTTAAATCAAGTTGTTCAAGCCTCTTCCAAATTAAGTAAAACATTGGATTACCTATTGGCATGTGGGTTGCCTATAGTAGAGGTAAGCCTCTATATTAAAGGGATAGCTCCCTAGATTTGTATTTGATAGATTATCACCTATACTACTTGATTTCTTGGATGAAAATATATCTAAAGAAACATGAAATAAATATATCTTAACAAGTTGATGCACCAATTGTGTTAGGTTGTGGAGCTAAAAGCTTCACTGATGCAAACAGAGGAGGAGGTTGTAGAAGGGTTGTTGAGTGTGCCAGGCATCGGCGTCGGTCAGGCCAATCGACATCGGCAGGTAGGAGATAGGAAGCAACCAACGTCAGTCAGAAGTCGGCCGACATCGATGACCCCTAGGCAGACATGGACCGATGTCAGTCGCCTGTGTGGTTTGACTGCGAGTATATTACGGGTAGTTGGTTGATGAACCAAGTGTTTGCATGTTTAGAGCTAATTATAGACTAAGAGCTGCAGATCTAATTATTGTAATTACATGTCTAATTATTGTTTGGATGAGTTCTATATATTAGACTCATGGTTGTATTGTAAACTTGTGCTAGAGAGTAAGAGAGCAATATTATAAGCTCCTTCTATGTGTGAGGTAGAGCAATGGTGTGTTCCTCCTAGTGCCACAGTACCAAGTGCGGGTGCTGGATTGGAGAACAAGCAGGGTTCTTCAGGAGTGTATGATCTTGGTCATCAGATGAGCATGGCTACTTTAGGAGATCTACATGGTAAGTAAGATCATTGATATGCAGATGTATGTGTGTGTAAGGTTAAGGTTCACAGGTGTGCAGAACCAGATTGATTTGCAGGTGTGCAAGATCAGATAAGATAGCAACACAATAGGGAGCAGAATCAAGCAGGATCTACTTGGAGTACAGTGTGTACTCAGATAGAGCAAGAGAGGAAGGCAAGGAAGATCCTTCCATAAGTAAGGTCTATTGAGGTGCAGGTTGTTGTAGGTTCAGGGGAGATCTACTTGAAGTACATTTGTGTACTTGTGGAGTGCGTGGAGCACTTATGGAGTGCGTGGAGCATAGGTATAAGGTGAACACCAACTCAGTGTTTGAGTTGGGTGTTGGGACCTAAGGGAGAGAGCTTTGAGGAGAGAATTATTGTTCACTTGAGGTGTGGGAAGCCTCTGAAGAGGTGGTGGAGAAGAAGTGGCATCTTCTTTATTATATTCTTTTCTGTATGAGTATTAATACAAGTTGTGTATTGTCTCTCATATCATGTGTTATTTCTGGGTTCTAGTTACTTGTTGATTCTAGTTATTTTTGCATATTAAGTTGCTTGTATTTGGTAATCAATTGTGTGCTTCTGGTATTCATATCCCAACACGTGGTATCAGAGCTAAAGTTGTAGGAAGCGGTTTTGTGTTTGGTTACAGGTCACTCTCAGGGGTTTTTGATTGAGTGGGAGTAGAGCAATGGTAGATCAAAATAAGCTAAGAATGGAGGAGTTGAAAAGCACAGATGGTCACCAACGGTCATATGGAAAGAAAGAGCAGGTAAAAGAACATTGTTGGTTGGTAGTAGATCAGCATGAAGGAACTGAAGAAGTAGATGTTGTAGGTGATGTGGCACAGGATGCTCTGGGAGGTTTTTTGGATAAAGTTAAATCTTGGATAACAGATTATGTTGCCTCTTTCCATGCAACCCCAGGGAGAGGAGCTGGTGAGCCTTGCCAAAGAATAGGCAAAGGGGAAGTGAAGCTGAAATTGCAGGCGGCCAACACATGGGTGTTGAAGGTGGTCATGCAGGTCTTAGGTTTGGAGATGTGGCTAATTTCTTCAAAAAAATTGGGTGATGAGAGATGCACGAGAACTCTCACAGCGGTGCACTTGAATTACCTGGTGGTAAGAAAATAGGTACTCTTTATTTACTTGTTTATATTACTGATTCTTCTTTTGTTGCAGAGATGTGGCTTTGTAGGCTTGGTCACATGAGCAGGAAGGAGATGCATGTTCTTAAGCAGAAGATAGATATATTTGATAGGCTTAAGAACTGGAAAGCCTTAGTGTTCTTGGAGGAGATGGTAGACAGAGACCAGTGGATGGGGCTGGATACTTCTGAGCAGGGTAGTTTGGACATAGGACTTGATTCAAAGGAGCTCGTAGGTAAAAAAGTCATCAATTACAGAAAACACAGATACCGGCATCAACAAGAAAATTGACGTCAACAAGAAGTAAGATCGACATCGATCACAAGGACCGACGGTGGCAGAAGTAGGATACTGACGTCGACAGGGTTGGTAGTCAGGACAGGCGTAGGAACCGATGTCAGTTGGATGCAGACTATGTGGTGGTCGAGGTCGGTCACTGTAACAGATTTTGGGTGGACAACAAGCTGTCAAGGAGTCTCAAACACCCATATAGAGGACTGAAGACGTAAGTAAGCCTCAAATTTGTTGTTCCTCTTATTTACACTTGTTGCTTACTGTAGAGTAGGAAGGATCCAGAAAATAGGTGGGAGCATGGCAGGAATATGATGCAGAACCAATCAGGAGATTTGGTAGGGTTGCCAGCTAGATGGAAGCATAGAGACGAATGGATACCTTAGTTGAAGAATAGAGAGAATGGACACGTGAGACGGAAGGCCAGGCATATGGTCTTGAGGAACTACAGGACAGTGGTACAGGGTTTGACATGTGGAGGATGAAGCATGGCTTCAGTCAATGTCAGGTAACTACTGTGGTTTGCCTTACTAGGTGGATGATGAGTCATGACATCATTCTATTGCTGTATGTGGATGGTACATTTGCTATTAAGATTATACATATAGGGTTTTGCTGAGCTAAGGGTAAGATTAGTTCAGTGGTTTGCTATGAAGAATTTGGAGCAGCAAAATTCTTCGGCATGGGAGGCATGGAGATCACAAGTTGATTTTGTTTCCAGTGGGAGTTGATGTGAATCAGGTGTTGGCAAGATGTAGGATGTAGAATCAGAGCACACCAAGGGCTAGACAATTCAGTGTCTGAAATCACATGAGGTCTAGTATAAACCTGAGTTTGCCCAAGCAGTGGGTGCTGTCAGAGAGTTAGGAGCCAATTCAGAGAAGTGGATTCTTAGGTATTTGAGAGGGACCAGTAGCAAGGATTCATGCTATTTAGGGTCAAGACTTCACTACATGTGTTTGTAGATGTGAATGCAGCAAGGTACTCAGATGACAGGGGGTACACCACAGGTTGTGTGGTGGGTGGTCTTCAAGATTGATCTTGAAGAGGGATACAAGCTAGGAAATAGATTAGATGGGGTATAGGTATAGGTACAGTGTAGCTGTTTATCTCCAAGTGGGAGATTGTTAGGTTGTGGAGCTAAAAGCTTCACTGATGCAAATAGAGGAGGAGGTTGCAGAAGGGTTGCTGAGTGTGTCAGGCATCGGCATCGATCAGGCCAATCAATGTTGGCAGGTAGGAGATAGGAAGCAACCAACGTTGGTCAGAAGTTGGCCGGCATCGGTGACCCCTAGGCAGATAGGGACCGATGTTGGTTGCTTGTGTGGTTTGACTATGAGTATATTACGGGTAGTTGGTTGATGAACCAAGTGTTTGCATGTTTAGAGCTAATTATAGACTGAGAGCTGCAGATCTAATTATTGTAATTACATGTCTAATTATTGTTTGGATGAGTTCTATATATTAGACTCATGGTTGTATTGTAAACTTGTGCTAGAGAGTAAGAGAGCAATATTATAAGCTCCTTCTATGTGTGAGGTAGAGCAATGGTGTGTTCCTCCTAGTGCCACAGTACCAAGTGCGGGTGCTGGATTGGAGAACAAGCAGGGTTCTTCAGGAGTGTATGATCTTGGTCATCAGATGAGCATGGCTACTTTAGGAGATCTACATGGTAAGTAAGATCATTGATATGCAGATGTATGTGTGTGTAAGGTCAAGGTTCATAGGTGTGCAGAACCAGATTGATTTGCAGGTGTGCAAGATCAGATAAGATAGCAACACAACAGGGAGCAGAATCAGGTAGGATCTACTTGGAGTACAGTGTGTACTCAGATAGAGCAAGAGAGAAAGGCAAGGAAGATCCTTCCATAAGTAAGGTCTATTGAGGTGTAGGTTATTGCAGGTTTAGGGGAGATCTACTTGAAGTACATTTGTGTACTTGTGGAGTGTGTGGAGCACTTGTGGAGTGCGTGGAGCATAGGTATAAGGTGAACACCAACTCAGTGTTTGAGTTGGGTGTTGGGACCTAAGGGAGAGAGCTTTGAGGAGATAATTACTGTTCACTTGAGGTGTGGGAAGCCTCTGAAGAGGTGGTGGAGAAGAAGTGGCATCTTCTTTATTGTATTCTTTTCTGTATGAGTATTAATACAAGTTGTGTATTGTCTCTCATATCATGTGTTATTTTTGGGTTCTAGTTACTTGTTGATTCTGGTTATTTTTGTATATTAAGTTGCTTGTATTTGGTAATCAATTGTGTGCTTTCGGTATTCATATCCCAACAAATTTTAACCTGAACACTGTAAACAAACTATAATTACACTTCAAACATAAGCATAATCTACATATTACACTACTCCAAAACTACCCTTGCATTAGAATGTCTCATGGAGGTTTGTGAACCTAACCTAAGCTAAAAGGACTAAATAAAAGGTAATTACATGGCACTAATATAGATACAACTCACTAAACTTGTGAAAATTACATTAGAACACTTTCATAGACTTTCAAAGTTGAATATGGATGTAAGCAAGTACAACATGCTAAAGAAGAGAAGTTATCACTTAACAAGATCAGCTAACTTAACATACACATTGAAAAAAATAGATAAGGTAAAATAGATCATTATTTATTGCTTCAAGGCTTAAAATGATTAGGGCTTTACCATACTCAAGAGGATACTTTTCAAAACCAAAGTGGTCAATATATAGCACAAGTGTGGGGAAAGAGAAAAGTGTGCAAGAGAGAGAGAAGATAGACAAGTTTCATGTAAGTTACAATAAGAAAAGGAGTTAGGGAATTGTCATAAAATACTTCCAAATCCATGTGTATCTGAGCTCTTCAGATGCTCTAGCTCTCCAAGTGGTGTGGGAGGTTGAAATGCATGTTTGACACCTTGACTAGCTTCTTGAAACTCTTCTTCTTCTTGACATGTTGAAGGATAAGTGGATTTTCTTGTGATCATATTATTTTCTCTTACATTTTCCCTCTATTCTTGACACCTATTATCCAACCCCAATAGGTTCTCATTGACATATCACCTCTTTTTCTTTGCAAGGAGTCTAGAGGGTTCTTCATCTCCTTAGGCCTATTTTGTACACAAGGGTAAAAACTTCGTTTAAGTTACTCCATCTCATCAAAACTTAATGGATGGCCTATTGAAATGGTATTGGACCTAAAAAAATTCATTTTAAGGCCTCAAACTAGCCCCAATAGGTCACTCTCTACCAAAGCCCCTAATTAGGCCTCATTCCGTGTAGCCTTATTTCCTATTTTTCTCCTTGTGAGATATTTTTAAAGAGGATACTGAGAATAGAAGGGAATATTATAGTACCCTCTATCCTCTTAAATTTTCATGTCAAATTTCATTAGCTAAAGCCAAGTGTAATTCTACCTTTTTTCCTATTTCTTCTACCAATTAGGCTTCTAATCCTAAAAAGTGATTTTTGGCTCTAAACTCCTACACTTATGAAACCTATCATGAGTGTTTAAATCACTTTACCCATGCTAAATAAAAATATCCATGCCAATTTTGGGATTTTGTAATATTGTTTTTATATCCAAACCATGAAATGGCCAAAAAAATAAGCCCTTTACAAGCCTATTTGGATTGCCTTATAAAATGGAGTTGGTTTAGTCAATTTCATGGGTTCCTAAGAAAATTTATTAATTTTAGGAGATTAAATATGTCTCATATTACCTCATATAATGATTGTAAAGTATCCATCTCTCCATCTCCTTGCAAAACACTAAAAAACATAAAATAAGAGATTTCTAAAAATCCATAAAGTAATTTGTAAAAGTGAAGTACATGTTTAGAACTTCCTTGGATTCCTCAAAAACATCCAAGAGGTTTTAGTAGAAATTTGTGGCATTTGATGTTCATTTTAATTCCATCTCTACAAACTGGTCATTATGGCTCTACTAGGTAACAAGAACATGGTTTAGATTCTTAAGGATGTTCATAAAGTTGGATGTATGAATCCTCTTACTAATTCCACAAAAATGAAGTAAATTAGGTTAGTAAATCTTCCCTATAATCTTATATTCCCATGCATTTTATGTGTTCTATACCAAGTGAAGCAATTTAGGCTCTTGGGATGGAAGTAAACATTCTAAGGGGTATGGGAAAGTTTACAATTTATTTGTGTATGTTTTGAGTTGTTTCTAATCTCTAATTACCTTAATAGGTCTATTAGATCATCTTTGACATATTCCAATGCTTATCTTACCTTAATATTTCATCAAAATTCGTTGCACTCTCATTCTTTAGGCTTAAGCTTTGCTAGTTAAATTGACTATCTAACCCTTAGTTGTTTGTATCTTTCATTTATTCTCTCTATACATGTGTTTTTAATTTCATGTAATGTTTAATAAATTTTTATTACCATCTCTTTAGGACCTTAATGGTCTATCCCAGCTCATTCCACTACTTAATTTCATCTTCTTGGACTGACTATTAAGAATTGTGTATATGCTTAAATCTATAGGTTTTGAACAAGGGTGTTTATATGGTGTTTCACTTTTTTCTTAGACTTGAGGTTTGATGAAACTACATAATCATACCTTCATCATATCCACTTACCTTGTTTCCTTATTTTTTAGGATTTGATAGACTTTAAATCTTCTCAAACAACACCCATTCTCTATGAGTAGATAGAACTTTAGGTGTGAAGACTGAATATGCAGGGGTCTAAGTTTCCATTATTTTCTTGAGATTATTATAAAGTGGTGTTATAAATATTTAATTCATCATGAAAACACCCTATTCTTAATTTAAATCCTTTGACATTCTCAAAGACCTTTTAAAGAATGAGTGTGTTCTTTGAGTAAGTAGGCTATATGAGGATTGTATGAGTACATAGAGTGTTTGGTGTCTATTATTTCTTTAGGTGAGTTAGAGACTCATGTGAGGCTTTAAATTAATTTTTAAACTTCTCACCATATTATTTACTTCCCTCTCATTTCTCTTCAAACTTATTAATACAAACAACCTTCTTGAGAGCTTAGGTAAGACTCTGTTTGATATGTGTATCGTTAACTATCCCTCAAACTCATACTTGAGAATCTTTGTTCTTGAATGTCTTGAAAAAATTTATTTAATTTTGATATTTCAACATTCCAAAAACTATTATCTCAATACAAACTCTCAATAATAGATTGTAAGTGGCTATCTACTTGTTGAGTACATTAAAGGCCCTTTGGATTATCCCTTATCATTATTTAAGAACATCATAGTGATTCTACCTCAAATGAGGTTAAGAGTATGTAAAAACTTCTCAATCTCCTCTAACCTTTGTGTTTCATGGTCACTATTTCCATCTAATACAAGCTCTCCAACTAGCTATAGGTCTTTCTAGGTATCTAACATGTATGAAGAGTTGATTATGTAGGTTTATCAACTTGGTGTTTTAGAGCCCTAACCACAATACTAAAAAATCTTAGATATTTTCATTGAAAAATTGAAAGATTCATTTAAAACCATTTTAACCTTTTTTCCACTATCTCTCAATGTCCAAGGCAAGATTAAGAGACTAGTTGTAGGTGCCAATCTTTGAGTTTGATTATGTATTAGGTCTGACTACATTCTAGGTCTTTCCTTAATAACACTTAGATTCTCAATGGTTTTATAATATTTTTTATGATGTCTTTAATTCCTTTGAGTGTTTTGAATCTCCAAACTTCACCATCAATACTATGTAAAGTTCATTTTCTATGTAGGCTAGTTATAGATGGTGTTAGGACAGTTTGACTATGTATGACTGTCTAGACCTTCAAGACCAATATTTAACCTTTATATATAGCTCAGTCATATTTTATATGTTTAAAAACACTTATCAAAAACTTTAACCTTTGTATTTTAATCAAGCATCAATGTCTCAGACCAATCTTATCTTATAGTCCTGTAGGTACACACTTTAGGAGAAATCAATTTAGTCGTCAACTTCTTGAATATATGTGTTTGGAGGTTCTTATTAGTCCATGACATAATAAAATTGGGTTAATTATTAGTGATACTATTATTTGAGAACCTCCATTGATATTGACAAAATGAATCTCTCAAAAACTTGTAGACCTCTGCCATAGCCAACATAGAAATCATAGAGTCTTCAAAAGTGAAAGGAGAAGTGACCATTCTTAGAACTTGTATGGAATGTTAAATTAAATATAAGAAAATTAATGGAATATGTAAATATTATAATAATATTAAAAACCATTCAAGTTCACTTAACCACTTGTAAAGCTTAGAAACAAAGAAACATGACCAGTGACTTGTAGACAATGCACCAAAGAAAAATTATTTTTCAAAAGGACATCCACACCTGCCAATAATATGTGTGAATGATTTTTAGGCATATTAAATCATATTATAACTCATCCCAACTATCTTTAATAATCCAAATCATATACACTTTCACTATAGTTATTCTAAACTCAGTATGTGGGGATTTATTCCTTTAAAAAGTAGTCTAGGCTCTTAGTGATTGTTCATAAATATAAGAGCACAAAATCAAATAAAAATCACACAAATTTAAATCCCATATGGGTACCAAAATTTTATCAAAACCTTAACCTCAAAATCTAATTGTGCTTCCTTTACCATCTGCTTGAAGTTGGCTTTCCATTAGCTTATGAAGGAAATGATGAGAGAGAGAAAGATATGTCTACAACTGTTAGACTCTAAAATTATTCTAATTATTTTTTATGACCTATATAATATTAAATGACACTCTAAACCTATTTTATCATAAACATGACTTCCAAAAGTCTATATAAGTTTGTTAACTCCTTCAACAAGTGTTGAAAATCAAGAATTTGACTTTTTCTAATACCTTTGATAGATGTGACAACTAATTAACTTCTCCAAACTACATTTAATGTTTTTGGTACATATTTTTCATTTAATTAACTTTTTCACATATAAATTTCATTCAAAAATCCTCTTTTTGTGCATATTCAACACCTTAGAATTAGCAAATGGTCTTCAATCTTTACAAAAGTTCATGAAACATTGTGAAAAGGTGTTTGACACATAAAATGACATTAATAAACCCATAATCACCTATTACACATCTTGACCATGTTTTATCTCTCAATGACACCCTTAGACCACTATATGACCTTAATATGAAATTACCTTAACTTCTCCAAACTAATCTTAAATAATGCTAACAAGGTTAAATGAAGACTTATAAGGACCATATAAGCATGAAATGAACACATGAGAAGTTTGAATTTGGAGAGAGTGGCCAAATTTGACTTGAGGTCAAATTTGCTCAAGAATTTTGATGATTCATAAGGTTAGCATGCCTACAATGCTAATAGGATGAATATCCTTGCATGTCCATTGGGAAATCGAGTCTCTTACACTTAGTTTTAGACCTTAATAGACATTAAACATAACACAACAAAAAAATTACCTTCACAACACACAAAAATAAATACAACAAGATACAAGTAAAGCAAGACACATACATGTGCTCTCAAGTACTTAGGAAACACAAAGACAACTTAAGAAAACTAGACTATATACAAACTAACCTAAAAAAAATTTCTCCTCTTGGATCAAAAGGGAAAATTACACCATATTTTTCTCCATGACATGAAATAAGGAATGAGGCAAGTTTCTTCTTGAGTCTTATCCTTGAAGTCTTCAACTCCTTCATGCTTACTAATATTCTTGGCATGTCTTCAAATGCAATGATGATAGCTAAAAACATGTCACCTATGAAGGTGAACTCTTATTTGACTTCAACATCCTTCCCATGAACTTTTTTGATGTTTGTGTTTGTCTCAATCATGATCACTTCTTGAATTATAGGGACAACCTATATCTTGGTGTTTTGAAGATTGTCATGTTATCTTTCAAGAAGAAAAGCATATTCAAAAACATCTTCAAACTTCTTACTATCTAGTAACTCATTAAGCTCTTCAAGTAAATTAACATACTCAACCCAATCTTCTTCATTGTCCTCCATGAATACATCTTGTTCAAGTTCTTTGTGCACATAACCTTCAACATTGCAAAGATTTTCAAGCTCTTGGAGAAGTTTATTATGTTATTACCAATCACCTTTGTCTTATTTCTTTTCAAGAACGACAACTTATTCAACTTCATCTTATTTGCTTGAGGGGTCTTCAGCTTCAAGGCTGGCTACAACTTCAACAAGTTTTAATGACATAATATCTTCTTTTAGAAGCACATCTTCAAGAGGCAAGGTAACTTCAAGAGTGTCTTCAACTTTACCAGTAGGAGGTGTAAGATTTTGAATGCCTTCAAACTCATCACATATGTCATTTAATCTTTATCATGAGTCATCTTATTCCATGTAACCAACATCATCTTCATCTTCTATTTTTTTTTTAAATTTAACCTCTTTATCATGCTCATGAATCTCACCCAACTTAGCTAATGTAATGTTCTTTTCATACTCTTTCTCTCCCATGCCTTGATCAAACTCTTTGTGAATAGATGAAACATGATCTTGGTCATCCCTTTCTTCACTCAATGAGATGGATTTATGCTTTTCCTCACTGATATTATTCCTTATATTGAGATATTAATCATAAACACTTGAGTCATCTTCTTTATTAGCTATAACTTTACCTTGATCTTCTTTTCTTATCTCCCATAAGATGGGTTATCCTTCAAGAAAGAATAAGGTGGGAGGGTGGTAAATTGGTTCATGGGTTGGAGAGGGAGTGGATATTTCTTTAATGAAATAATGGGGAGATGACAAGTTAGATTGAGCAATGAGAGACACGCCTTCTTCAATAAGATTTTCACTTTGCTCATAACCTTTTTGAGACTCTTAAAAAGCTATAAGTTGATCTTCAACCTCTTGAATTTCCCATATTTATAACCTATCTTCTCACCATTTTATATAACATCTCATTTCATGTAAATCATCATTGATTACATAGTAAGATTCTTCTTCAACTATCCTCCATTTATTCATAAAGAATTGAACCAAATTTCTCAACTTCTTTATGAGATGAGTAGGGATCACATCAAGTTCTTTATCCCATATTCTCATTAATTTTTATAAGTTTATCACATTTGGCATGATTGAAAATAATGACTTGGCCTGAGATTTAATTGAATTATGAAGAAGATGTTAAAAGAAAGGGTGTTGGTGAGCTTCAACTTGTTGAGTTAGTTACCCAACTTGATCTTGTAAGAGTTTATATCTTGCTTCCCAATATCTTTTTTTCCAATCAATAGTATCATTTAATTCCTCATGACAAGGCTAATAGGAATTAGGTTGAGTTTGATATGGATCATAAGGCTAATAGGGAGACACATCTTGATGCTCTTCTTGATATCTTTCCTCATAGGCTTCTTCGTATGGTGGTTCAACAACATCATGGTCACATGAAGGGGAAGTAGGATGACCATAGGGCTACCATAACTCATAGGGCTGATAAAAATATTGATAGGTATATTGAGACACATAATGTAGGTCATGAAAAGGTTGGTATGGGTGTGTATAGTATAAAATATCATCATATCTATCCATACCAACTTTAGTAGTCAAATGAACACAAGATATCAGTAAATTCTTTCACAATAAGTACATGGGTTGCATATAACTAGTTGATTACATTTAGAGTTTCCATTGGTGTTTGTTAAATGCTTCCCAAATCTAATAGGTATAAGAACACAAAAAAAAATTGTTCCACTCTTTAGACCTTATGTTGGACATTTTTATTGCTTAAGGAGGATATTGTTGAGCATTGTCATTGACTATTGAGTTATTGGAATAAGTATTATCATTGATGTCAATATAATGTATTTGATGTCAAAGGTTATTTTGAATGTACATGGTCAAGTATTCCTTAAGATAGCATGATTAAATGAGTGAGTTTTAAATAAGAAATTATATTCTCTCGAGATATATGTAAGTAGTTTAAAATATGCTCCAAATGAGATACAAAGATGTGAATGCTTCAAAGAATACTTTATAGTGTTTAAGAATGAAAAAAGTTATTTGAGTTTGTACATGAGGTATTAATTACCTTGAAATTTATTAAAAGTTCAACTCCAAAGATCTATGTATGCTACTATAAAGATCTTTAGTCAAAATCTAAAGATCTGTAAGAAGCTCTAAAGATGCTCTATTGAATTTCTAAAGAAGAGTGAGTGTATGAGGTTACTTGAGGATACACGAGAAATTATAACACATTATATTTTCAAGGTGAAGCCTACAGGGTGGCTATAAGGTTAGATTTAAGGGTTAATGAGACTTACAATTCAAGGCTTATAAAGTAAAAGAGAGATTGTAGTAAGAGAGAGTATTAGTATCAGTTTCCATGATATGGGTGAGTAGGTGGTCATTGACAGAGGTGATTCAAGTTTTTTTAAGTATATGCACGAATTTTTAGGTCATGGTTTTTGAGAAAAGGATTGAAAAGTGTTTCAAGGTCTCTCGACATGACATGGGTGAGTAGGTGATCATTGATAGAGGTTATTAAAGTTTTTTTAAGTATATGCATGGAGTTTCAGGTCATGGTTTGTGAGAAAAGGATTGAAAAGTGTTTCAAGGTCTCTAAAGTGCATATAATGAATATTTATCTACCTAAGAAATTTTTTCAAGTGCTCGTTGGCACATGTAGCATCTACATGAGAATATAAGTTATTCATGGTAGATGACGAAGGGTTCTAACTCAAACTTCCAAGCATTGGTTTTTAGAAAGAAGAGATAAGTTTTATGAATGTTCATTAAGACTAGAAGATGGTCTAAACCCTTATAAAACCCTAATATTTTCCTGATGTTGAAGATCTTACTCTAAATATCTTAGAATGGTTTGGTATGGCTAGTTAAGTAATTGAAGGTTGAATTCAAATCTCTTAGGAACCTTCATGTGTGTTTGGTTTATCAGGTAAGTGAGAATACCCTATAGGTAAGATCTTGTTTTTTGGATATATTTTTTAGTAGGTAGATTTAATTGAGTCAAAAAATTTAACTGGATGAATATCCAAGTTGGCCAATCGTTAATAGACCTTGTAGTATAGATAGTAAGAAAATCAAGCAAAAGTGAAAATATTATTCTTGATGTATGTTAAAGTAATAATGATGGAGTGAAGTACATGATTATGTTATTTAGGAATTGAATAATCTATCCATGTTATGTATAATCTTGGAAGTTAGTGTAATAGGTTGGAACATTGAAGCAAAAATGGCTTATCTAACTAAGTGGATTATGTGAGAGAGAAGATAAACAGATTGGTCTATAAGACAAATAGTTTTCATTAGAGTTAATGATATTTTTTATAGATTTTTATTTGAGTATGATATAATATCTTGTTCATGCATTAAAATACCTTGAAATATTTCAATCAGGTGTCATAATTTCATGTTTTCTTGACTATGTTTTGAAGTTAGTTGGCAGTTCTAAGTGAGTATCTTGTAGAGAAGAGGTTGAGTCTATTTACCATGAGTTGAAGTATATAATGAATTTTTTGATGACCCTAAGGTCAATAGGTTTTTAAATATTTAATTTTTTTCCATAATTATTTAGAAAAGTTGAATTTATTCCTCAGTTGTTTAAGATAGAGTTTCTATATATGCACAGGCCTTTTATGAATAATGATTTGAGAAGGGGTTCAAATGGTGATTAGGCCTAAAAGGTGTTATGGACCTAAAGTAAATTTTTATAAGTTCTATTATGGTTTCATATGATATTTTCCTTCTATGTAAGCTGTTTTCATATACTTAAATAAGATCAAAGGGTAATGCATTATTAAGAAGACCTTGTAGGTCTCCATTAAGCCTAAAACAGGAGTAAGGGATAATTGAGTTATGACCAACATATTGTATTGATTTATTCATGATTAATGCATGTTATTTTTATATTATAAGACCTATTTATGACCTACCTAATTTATTTTAATATGTGGTTGACTAATAAGGATATGATCAAGTGACATGTATAAAAGCAAGGTAATTTAGGCCTATTTGAGGTGTCAAGAGAGTGAAGAGAACAAGTGAATGGTATCGATCATCAGTGAGTATAATGAGGTCATGTAAACCATAAAATAAGTGTCATTAATATCTAAAATAGGTTATATATATGATGATCAAGGTTATAAGACCTAATCAAGTCATGAAGAGGGTTAGATGAGTGAAGAAGGCTGAAGGCTAGTTTTGAGGGATAAAAGTGAGAGAAGAGTTGAAGAAGAATATCATCATATATTGTATGATAAATAATATCTTTTGAAGGTGATAAAACAATTAGGTGGCTGAGTTAGTGCTAATTCATCTAGGGGGATGGTGCCTCCTTGTAAGTGGGTTCTTGTTAAAACCTAGTCGAGTTGGTGTTGAATTAGTTAGGGTTAGTGCTCCATGTGAATTAGGTGATTCACTAAAAATTGATGTTTGTATTATAGGATTGTATTCAATTTTATTTATTAGTGAGTTTTATTCCCTTTAAGGGTTTTCTATCTATATGTTATGTTCATGTTTTTGTAATTTGGTGCTTATGCTTGCTAAGATGAACATGATTGTTAGAATGGTTCATGAATGATTAAGTGAAATTAAATGAAAATTTTTGAATACTAATTTACCCCCTATCTCATTCATTATGATTTCAATAATTGGTATAGGATCCTGGTCCTTTGAAATGGGTCTAAAATCCTAAAGGAGATCTTAAAAAGTAAAGATGACTAGTCAGCAAGCTCAAGGTGGTTTTTCTATTAGTAAGACTATGTTGTTCAATGGATCTAAATATGCCTTTTAGAATGTTAGAATCAATATATATTTTATGTCACAAGGACATGATATTTTTCAATTAGTTATAGATGGTTATGTTATACCTCCTATTCTACCAACAAATGCAATAAGTAAGAAGACTAGTGAAAATAACTTCAAGGTAATGACTGCCATTTTTTGTGGCCTATTAGAGGAAAATATTGTAAAGGTAATGTACTAATAATCATTTAAATAAATTTGGAAAAAATTAAAGACTATCTATGAAGGATACACCAAGGTGGACATGGCCAAGTTACAAACCCATAGAAGATAGTTTGAAAGCCTAAAGATGAAAATACTACATCCTACCTATTAAGGGTTGATGAAGTTGTCGATATCATTAGAGTATTGGGAGAATAATTTAAAAAGTCTATTATTGTCCAAAAGTTATTGAGATCACTAAATTTTAAGTTTGACTCTAAGGTATCTTTAGTAGAATATATGCAAGATTTGGACAAGATAGAGATGGATGGGCTTCATGGCATCTTGACTACCTATGAGATGAAAATAAATAAAGGAAGACCTATTAAAAATGAAGCAAATTTCAAAGTTGAAAATAATTCAAAGGAAAAAAGGCCAAATATGAGGTATGTTTAGATATCGATGATGATGAATTGATTACCATGTTTTCTAGGAAGCTAAAGATAGGTTCAGGTAAGTATAAAGGTAAGTTTCCATTTAAGTGTTTCAAATATAGAGAAATTAGACATTTTGAAAATAAATGTGATCATAATCATAATGCTAAGGATGATGAATAACATATTGAACATCATGGAGATGATAGAAAAGTTTATAAGTCTAAAAAGAACAAGAGAGGTTTCAAGAAGAATGAAGGAAAGGATCATTCAAAAATAAGAGGAGTTTCTATACCAAAGAATACAACTCATCTGATGTAATTGATTTAGACACATCTGACAATGATGATGATGATAATAATGAATCTAAACATGACAATAGCAAAAATTTGTTTATAGGCATATAATCAGACAATGAGGGGTGTTCAAATGGGAAAGTCCTTATGGTTAATAAAGAGTTAGATGAAGAAGTATACTATGATAGTGAAGAAGGAGAAGTTAAATTGGATCTTGAAGTTGATCTCATAAGTGATACAGAGGAGTTGAATATTATAAATAAGAAGAACAAGAAATTGAAGCCATTAATTTAGGACTATGAGGTATAGATTAGTTTGTTTGAAGAAAGGTTGAGAAACACTTCCAAGGAGTATGATGAGATCATTCAACAAGGAAAAAATTAGATGGATATTGTGATAGAAATCTTAAGGACTAAAGATGAATAATGCATTAGGTATGAAACTTAATTAGAATCCCTAATATTTGAGTTGCATTAAGTATCTAAAAAGGTGAAGAACTTTTTCAAATTTGAAAAGGGAGTTGAGACTCTAGATGATATCCTAAGTAGTCAAAAGTCTACAAGTGACAAGATAGGTCTTGGTTTCAAATAAGACCAAAAGGAGGCACCTCAAGTAAGGAAGATGACTATTAAAGATAATAAGTTTGACATGAAAATACCTATCAAACAACCTAATGATATAAGGTATGCTAGTTATTTTAATGGTTACTATTATTTATATAAACAATTTGGTCATAAATCAAAGGAATATAGAAAAGCCTCAAGGGATGAGCATTCATGGAACTATGGAAAGAGAAGAAATTGGTCAAAGGGAGATCACAGTCATCATCAAGAAAGAGGTATAAGTAATATTGTTTGTTATTGCTATCATAAAATTGGTCATATTACTATATTTTTTCCAAATAGAGTAAGAAGGTTCTCAAGAGATGACAAGGGTTAAACAATGAAATAGAAACCAAGGTCAGTAATGGAAGATCAAATTGAAGCCAATGATCAAGATAGATTACTTACTATGTTAGAGGAAGAATCACATAAGGTGTGTGAGGAATACTCATTACTAAAAGTTGTTGAAAAGATAGTAAGCTCTAGTCTTAATTTGCCTATTGATCAAAGTAAACTACTCATTGTAGTTAAGAAAGATCCCTATCAAGAACACCTATTGTTAGCTTCTAATGATAATTCTTTGGAAGGTAAGATGGCTACAAGAGATAAGAAGATGAGAAACATACCTACTAACATTATGGATATTGAGGATAGTAAGCCAAAGATGAAAGGCAAGTCTAAAAGGAATATAAAAAAAAGTAATTAATTTACTAAGTGCAAGATGGTCAAAAAGGAAAGAGAGGAGATGTGGACATCTCCTAATTTCACCTTATTCTAGAATCCTATGGAAAAGGGTGTCTTTGTTATGCTTCATGAAGACACTCATAACTCTATAGAATCAAGTGAAGATTCTTAGAGATTCTATCTTAAGAGAAAGATAATTTTTTGGTGATGATCATGGTCTGATCATGCTCATTCATGATGGTTTGGTGGCTTTAGAGTTCTTATGAGCATGGATGTAGAATCTTGAGGTTGCAATCAAAGAAGTTTTCTTTTTTAGAAGATTTTATGTTGTCTATGTTGTAAGTAAAGAGATGAAGATGGATATTATCCATTGTTATGTTGACATCTTAGTGGTTTGAAGTGTGGAAGGTATAATGATGAGATATATAAGGTTTTTATCAAGTATTCGAAGTCAAAGTGCAAACAATTGGTATATAAGAGGTAAGATTTTGATATCTATTTGTTTCAGTAGTTGAACTTTATCTATGAAAACAAAGGGGAAGTCCCTAGATTTATATTTGGTATCAAGTATGGGATAGACTTGTATGTGGTCAAAAAAGTTATCTTCTTCATTCATATCAAGGAAGGTAAGTGATATGAGTTTCGAATTCTTTTAAAATAACATATGCTTGGTCTAAGGGAGATCTTGGTAACTCTGAGTTCTTTTTCAATAAAGTGATTTATTTTTGATATGCATGGAGTTGAGGAGAGATTGTGCTTGAGATACTTCATAGACTTTATTTATTGAGATTTTTTATGGATTAGCTAAGAGAGTAACCTGATTGAGAGAAGTTTTTGAGAATGGCTATCATAGGCTGTTGTCATAATTTCTAAATAATGTGTGTCATTTAGTGTCTTTGAGAGATAGTATTAGCTCAAAGGGAGAAAGTATGATTCCAATAGTTGTAGGTGACCCTTGATGGTCTAGTTTAATAGAATCATTGTGTATGTTTGGTTTGAAGGGGAGATTTTTTAGTTTGTTGACTAAACTTGTTCTATGTTGAAGTGATATTATAATCTAATTTCATTCTAAAAGAGATGATAGTTGTGGTAGACCTTTGTCATTAATTTCAAAGGGGGAGAAAGATCAGAAAAGATGGGAAAAGGAGAAAGATAAAATAGGGAGAAATAAAAGACAAGATCATAAAGGATGATAAAAAATAAGAACCAAGTCTAAGATATGCTTTCCATCAAGAGTGGTTGACACAATTTTTTGAGTGTGTTTTCCATTAATGACAAAGGGGGAGATTGTTAAACATTGTTATTGATTAAGGTGGAGATTATTGAGCATTTTCATTGACTTTTGAGTTGTTGGAATAAGTGTTTTCATTAATGTCAAAGGTTCTTGTCAAGGTGCATGGTCAAGTAATCCTTAAGGTAACATGATGAAATGAGTGAGTTCTAAAGAAGAAATTGTATGCTCTAAAGATATATGTAAGCAATTCTAAAGATGCTCTAAATGAGCTACAAAGATGTGAATAATCCAAAGAATAATGATAGTGTTTAATAATGAGAAAGGTTATTTTAGTTTGTATATGAGGTGTTAATGACCTTTTAATTGATTAAATTTTCAATTTCAAAGATATATGTATGCTACTATGAAGATCCTTAGTCAAGATCCAGATATCTATAAGAAGCTCTAAAGATTCTCTATTGAAGCTCTGAAGAAGAGTGAGTGTATGAGGTTACTTGAGAATACATAATAGGCATTAGAACATAGGAGATTTTTAATGTGATGCCTACAGGGTGGATATAAGGTTAGATTCAAGGCTTAATGAGACTTGTAGGTCAAGGCTTGTAAAATAAAAGAGAGACGGTATCCAAAGAGGATATCAGGATTAGTTTCCATGACATGGGTGAGCAAATTATCATTGATAGAGGTGATTCAAGTTTTTTTAAGTATATGCATGAAGTTTTAGGTCATGTTTTATGAGAAAAGGCTTGAAAAGTGTTTCAAGGTCTCTCAAATGCATAAAATGAAGAATTGTACACCTGAGAAGGTTTTTTGAGTGCTCATTAGCATGTGCAGAATCTATAGGAGAATATAATATATTAATGGTAGATAAGGAATGGTTCTAGCTCAAATTTCCAATCACTATTTTTTTGAAAGAGGAGCTAAGTTTTATGAATGATCATTAATAATGGAAAATGGTCTAAACCCTCATAGAACCTTAACATTGACCTGATGTTGAAGATCTTAATCTAAAGAGCTTAGAATGGTTTGGTATGGCTATTTAAGTAATTTGAGGTTAAATTAAACTCTCTCAGGCATCTCTAGGTGTGATTGGTTTCTTAGGTAAGTGATAAGACCCTATAAACAAGTGATTATATTTTGAGATCGATTATAGTAGGTAGTGTTGACCAAGTCAAAGTTACTAAGTAGATGAAGATAAAAGTGTGACACTTGTAGTTGTTATCCATGAAGGATTATGGATAGGTTCTAGATCCTAGAGTGCATAGTTTTTTAATCCATGTTGGCCAGTTGCTAACAAACCTTATAGTGTAGACAATAAAAAAATTCAGTAAAAGTGAAAAGATGATTCCTAATGTGTGTTCAAGTAAGAATGATGGAGTGAAGTTCATGATGATGTTATTTTGGACTTGAATAATCTATCCATGTTTTTCATAATCTTGTAAGTTAGTATAATAGGTTGGAACATTGAAGACAAAATGGCTTATCTAATTGGGTAGAGTTTGTGAGAGAGAAGATCAACAAATTGGTCTGCAAGACCAATAGTTTTCATTAGAGATCATGATGTATCTAATAGAGGTTTATTTGAGGATGATATAATATCTTGTTCATGAATTTAAACACATTGAAAAAATTCAATAAAGTGTTAGAAGTTCATGTTTCTTTTATTGTGTTTTGAAGTAAATTGGTAGTTCTAAGTGAGTATCTTATAAAGAAGAGGTTGAGTTTATTTACCCTAAGTTGAAGTATCTGATGAATTTTATGATGAACCTAAGATCATGAGGTTAATGAATATGTGATTTTTTTTCATGTTTTTTTGTTAAATATTAGTTTATGCCTTATTTGTTTAAGAAAGATTTTTTGTATATGCACAAGCCTTTTATGAATAGTGATTTAAGAAGTAGTTCAAATGGTGACTGGACCTAAAAAGTGTTATGGATATAAAATAAAGTTGGATAAGATATATTAGAGTGGAATATGTTTTTTACCTTCCATTTGAGGTGTTTTAATATTCTTTAATAAGATTAAATGGTAATGTGTTGTTAAGAATAACTATTAGGTCTCTATTAAGCATAAAAGAGGAGTAAGGGCTAATTGAGTTGTGGCCAACCTATTGTATTGACTGATCCATGATTAAAGCATGATATTTTAATATTCTAACACATATTCATGACCAAACTAAGTGATTTTAATGTGTGGATAAATAAGAAGGATATGATCAAGTGACTTGTATAAAAGTAAGGTAGTTTAGGCCTATTTGGGGTGTCAAGAGAGTGAAGAGAAAAGTGAATGGTATAGATAATTTATGAGCATAACCAGGTCATATATACCATCAAATATTTTTCATGAATATCTAATAAAGGGTTTGCATATAAGGATCAAGGTCATAAGACCTAATCAATCCATGAAGAGGGTTAGATGAGCGAAGAAGGTTGAAGGCTAGTTTGAGAGGGATAGAAGTGAGCGAAGCGCTGAAGGAAAAGATCATCTTTTTCTGTATGAGTAATAAGTTTTTTCTAAATGTGATCAAGAAATTAGGTGGTTGAGTTGGTACTGAGTCATTTAGGGGGTTGGTTCCTCATTTTAAGTGGGTGCTTACTAAATTTTAGATGAGTTGATACTGAGCTAGTTAGGGTTGGTGCTCCATGTGAAGTGGTTACTTCACTAAAGTTTGATGTTTGTCTTATAGGACTATATTCCATTTGCTTCATTAGTGGGTTTTATTCCCTTTAAGGGTTTCCCATGTATATGTTGTGTTCATTTGTTTCATGATTTTATGATTTGGTGCTTATGCTTGCTAAGATGAACATGATTGTTAGAATGGTTCATAAATGATTAAGTGGAATTGATTGAAAAGCTTTAAAGACTGATTCACTCCCCCTTTGTCATTATAATTCCAACACCTTAAGTCCCATTTAGCATGCCATAACTATTTTCACTTAATTTTTCACCCTTAGAGAGATTTTTTAAGCCTCCACATAATTGAGTGAAACATTGTGTTACCACTAGGCCTGTGGGTTGTCTATAACATAAATAAACCTCTAGATTGAAGGGTTAGCTCCCTAGATTTATCTTTGATAGTTTATCACCTATACTACTTGATTTCTTGGATAAAAATGTATAGAGAGAAACATAAAATAAATTTATCATAAAAAGGTGATGCACCAATTATAACCTAACCACTCCAAACCAACTACAAGTACACTTCAAACATAAGACTAATCTGCATATGACACTACTCCAAAACTTCCCTTGCATTAGTTTTTTTCATGGAGGTTTGTGAAGTTAACCTAAGATAAAAGGACTTAAAAAAGGTCATAGCATGACACTAGTGTATATAAAACTAACTATACTCATGAAAACTACATTAGAACACTTCAAGATACCTCTAATAGACTTTCAAAGTTGAATATGGATGCAAGCAAGGACAAAATTTTAAAGACGAGAAGCTATCACTTAGAAAGATCAACTAACTTAACATACACATTGAAAAAAACTCATGGATAAGGTAAAATAGATCATTATTTATTGTTTCAATGCTAAAAATGATCAAGGATTTTCCATACTTAGGTGGAGGATATATATTAAAACCAAAGTGGCTCAATATATAACACAAGTGTGAAGGAAGAGAAAAGTGTGTAAGAGAGAGAAGATAGACAAGTTTAATTTAAGTTAAAACAATAAGATGTGTTAGGTAAATATCATAACAAACTTCCAAATCCATGTGTATCTCCTCTTCAGATTCTTTAGCTCTCCAAGTGGTGTGGGAGGTTAAAATACATGCTTAACACCTTGACTAGCTTCTTGAAACTCTACTTCTCTTTAACTTGTTGAAAGAAAAGTGTCCTTTTTAGTGATCATATAAATTTTTCCTTCATGTTTCCTATACTCTTGACACCTCTCAACTGACCGCAATAGGTTCTCCTTGAAACACCACCTCTTTCTTTTGCAAGTTGTTCAGAGGGCTCTTCATCTCCTTAGACTTATTTTACACACAGTTGTTAGAATTTGGTTTTAGTTAGTCCATATATTCCAATATTATTTTTTGTCCTATTTACATGATATTATACCTTCAAAAATTCACTTTTAGGCCTCAAACTAGTCCCAATAGGTCATTCTCTACCAAAACCCCTAATTAGGCCTCATTTCTTATAACCTTTTTTCCTGTATTTCTCCTTGCAAGAGATTTTTATAGAGGATACTAAGAATATAAGGGAATATTACATTACCTTATATCCTTTTACATTTCCATGTCAAATTTCATTATCTAAATCCAAGTGTAAGTCTACCTTTTCTTCCTATCTCTTCTACCAATTAGGCCTAATTAGACCTCTAACCCTAAAAGGTATATTTTGGATCTAAACTTAACCTACACTTATGAAACATATATTAAGTGTTTGATTCATTTTACCTATGATAAAATAAATCTCCATATAAATTTTGGGCTTCTAAAACATTATGTTTATAACCAAACCATGAAATGGCAAAAAAAATAAGCCCTCCATAAGCTTGTTTGGACTGCCTTGCAAAATGGAGTTAGTTTAGTTAATTTCATGGATTTTTAATAATATTTATTGATTTTATGAGTTTAAATAAGTCTCATATGACCTCATATAATTATGGGCAAGTATCCATCTCTCTAAAATCCTTGTAAAATAGTAAAAACACATAAAATAAGGGATTTATGAAAATCCATATTGTAGTCTGTACAAGTGAAGTACATGTTAAAAACCTCCTTAGAGTTATAAAAATATAAATAAGGGGTTTTAGGATCAATTTTTTTCATTTTATGTGCTTTTGAATTAAATCTTTGCAAAATGGTCATTATGGCTCTCCTAGGCAACCTAAACATGGTTTGGGTTCTTAAGGATGGTTCATAAAGTTGGACATATGAATCCTCTTACCAATTAAACAAAATTAAATTAAATTATGGTATTAAAATTTCCATATAATCTCATGTTCCCATCCATCTTCTATGTTCCATACCAAGTGAAGCAATCTAACCTCTTAGACTAGAAGTGAGCATTTAGGGGGTCTGAGCAAGTTTGTAGTCTATTGGTGTATGTTTTGAGTTGTTTCTGATATATAATGACCTCAATATGTCTATGAGATTCTCTTTGACATATTTATATGTTCATATTTCCATAATATTTCATCAAAATTATCTACACTCTCATGTTTTAGGCTTAGGGTTTGTTAGTCAAATTGACTGTCTAACCCTTAACTGATTATATCTTTCATTTATTATCTCTATACAAAGGTATGTGATTTCATATAATATTTGATAAATTTTTACCATCTCTTTATAACCTCAATTACCTATCCTAGCTCATTCCATTAACTTCATTTCATCTTCTTGGACTTATTGTCTAGGATGTGTATATGTTTAAGTCTGTAGGTTCTGAATAGGGGTGTCCATATGGTATTTCATTTTTTTATTGGACCTAGGGTTTGATGAAATTACATAATAATACCTCCATCATATATACTTACCTTTTTACCTTCCCTGTTAGGTTTTGACATACCTTAAATCTTCTCAAACAACACCCATTCTCCATAAGTAGGTAGAATTGTAGGTGTAAATATTTAATATGTAAGAGTATGAGATTATATTATTTTCTTGAGTTTATTATAGAGTGTTGTTATCAATATTAAATTCATCATTAAAACACCCTATTTTTCAAATCCTCTGACCTTCTCAAAGACCTTTCAAACAATGAGTGTTTTCTTTGAGTAAGCAGGCTATATGAGGATTGTATTAGTAGGCAAAGTGTTTGGTGTATGTCCTTGATTTATGTGAGTGAAAGACTCATGTGAATATTTTAATTAATTTTTAAACTTCTCCCTATATTATTTACTTCCCTCTCAATTCTCTTCAAACTTATTCATACACACAACCTTTGTGAGAGCTCAAGCAAGACCATGTTTGTTCTATGTATGGTTAACTAGCCCTCTAACTCATATTTGAGACTATTTATTCTTGAATGAATTGAAAATTTTGAGTTCATTTTAATTTTTAAACATTTAAAAAACCATTTTATGAAGACAAACTCTCAACATTTGATTGTAGGTGACTATTTTCTTGTTGAGTGTTATAATGGCCCGTTTAGATTGTCCATTATCATTCTTCAAGAACATCATAGTGACTCTACCTCAAATTATTTTGATAGTATGGAAAAATTTCTCAATGTCCTCTAACCTCTATGTTTCATGGTCACTATTTCCATCCAAGATAATCTCTCCAAGTAGTTGTAGGTATTTCTAGAGCTCTAACTGTATATGAAGAGTTGATTGTGTAAGTATTCCAACTTGATATTTTAAATCCTTTCCTATAGTACTAAAACATATTAGATATTGTCATTAAATAACTGAATGATTCATTTAAATCCATTTCAACCTTTGTGTTCCAATATCACTTGTTGTCTAAGGCAATATTAAGAGACTAGATATAGGTGACAATCTTTAAGTTTGACTATGTATAAGGTCTGACTGCATTCCAGGTTTTTCCTTAGCAACACTTAGATTCTAATTGGTTTTATAATGTTTTTTATGATGTAATAAGATCCTCTAAGTGTTTTTAATCTCTTAAATTCACCATCATTATTTTCTAAATCTCATTTTCTATGTATAATGATTGTAGATGGTGTTACGACAATTGACTATGTATGACTGTCTAGAGCTTCAAGACTAATATTAAACCTTTTTATATATCTTATTCATATTTCAGATGTCACAAAACACTTATCAAAAAATTTAAACTCTATATTTCAATTAGAAATCACTATCATAGACCAACTTTCTCTTACATTCCTGTAGGTACATAGGAGCAATCAGCTTAGTCTTCAACTTCTTGGCTATATGTGTTTGGAGGTTTTTATCAATCCATGACCTAGTCAACTTGGGTTAATTATAAGTGATATTATGCTTTGATAACCTCCATTGATACTGACAACATGAATCTCTCAAAAACTTGTAAACCTTTATTATGCCAACACAAAAAACACATAGTCCTCAAAAGTGAAAGGAGAAGTGACCATTCTTGGAACTTGTACAAAATGTTAAATTAATTAGAATACCATGAATTTATTATGTAAATATTATAATAATATGAAAAACCATTTAAGTTTTCTTGACCACTTTTAAAACTTAGAACTAAAACATGACCAGTCACTTGTAGATAATGCACCAAAGAGAAATTATTTTCCAAAATGACATCCACGCATGTCAATAATATGGGTGAATATTTTTAAGGCATATTTAGGAATATTATAACTCATCCCAACTATTTTAAATCATCCAACTCATCTACACTTTCACTGGAGTTGTTTCAAACTCAACCTATGGGGATTTACTCCTTCAAAAAGAAGTTTGTGCTCGTAGAAATTGTTCATAAATCTAATAAAACCAAATCAAATACCAATTTAAAAAATTTAAATCCCATAGAGGTCCCAAAATTTGGCCAAAATCTTATCCTCCAACTCTAATTATGATTCCTTCACCATTTGTTTGAAGTTGGCCTTCACTAGCTCTTGAAGGGGATGATGAGAGAGATAAATATATGTCTAAAAATGTTGAACTCTAAACTTATTCCAATTCTTTTTTTCTGACCTATATAATATGAAAGGACACTCTAAACCTATTTTATCTTACACATGACTTTCAAAAGTCTATACAAGTTTGCTAACTCTTCAAGCAAGTGTTGAAAATCAAGAATATAACTTTTTATGATCCCTATAAGAGGTTTTATAGTTAATTAAATAATCCCAAATCTTTATAATGTGTTTGGTATGTATTTTTCACTTACGTAACTTTTTCACATATAAATTTTATCCAAAAATCCACTTTTATGCATATTCAACACCTTAGAGTTAGCAAATAGTCTTCAATCTTTATAAAACTTCATGAAACATTGTGAAAAGGTGTTTGACACATAAAATGACATTAATGAAACCCTAATCAGCTATGGAACACCTTGAAAATGTTTTATCTCTCAATGACACCCCTAGACCACTATATGATCTCAATATGAAATTACTTTAACTTCTAAAAACTAACCTTAAACAATGCTAACAAGGTTAAATGAAGACTTCTAGGGACCATATAATCATGACATGAAAACATGACAATTTTGAATTTGGAGTGGCCAAATTTGACTTGGGGTCAAACTTGGTCAATAATTACCTACAAAATATAGCTAGGACACTAATTTTTTTATTTTATAATTGAACAACTTAAATTTTTTTTACCTAATTCTAATTTATATCCAGATAAAGCTTTAAACTAATTCAAATTAATAGTTAAAACTCATACTTATTATAAGTACATTCTTCCATACTATTTCATTATTTTCAAATAATGATTATAAATAAAATACAAACATCTATAGGTTTTTTTTAGTGTATATTAACCACTCATGATTTCATATCACCCCATTTAATTTACAACTAAAATGTTATCCAATGAGGTATTGATTTTATGAATACACCAACACCAATAAAGCATTTTCCAATATCATGTTAATTAACTACAATTGATCATGAACTTTTTATCATTTAAGTCTATAAACTTAGCTAAGTATTAAAGATATTTATTTATCTCTCATATTTAAATAGGGTCATTTATGTGTGTATGCATGTGTGCACACATGCATGCATGCATGCGCATGCACACACACGTGTGTGTGTGTGTGTGTGTGTGTGGGTATGCGTACATGCATGTGCGTGTGTGTGTGTGTGTGTGTGTATGTGCATGTGTGTGTGTGTGTGTGTGTGTGTGTGTGTGTGTGTGTGTGCGCGCGCGCGTGCGTGTGTGCGTGCACGTGCACGCACACATGTGTGCATATGTTCTTTGTTTAGTTAAACAACAACTTATGTACAATATATGTTATAACTCGAATACACATGAGACTTCATAATAGACAAGGTAAAACTATAGATAAACATTATAAGTCTACCTACCTTTCATATTTCATATTTTATCATAACACTTTATAATTCATTTATATACATACCTCTACAGGATTACATTATTTTATTACCATTATATCTATCACAAAAAATTACATAAGTTTTTAAGGAAAAACCACTATCAAAACATACTCATAATTCATTCATGTGCATGTGTGTGTGTGTGTGTGTGTGTGTGTGTGTGTGTGTGTGTGTGTGTGTGTGTGTGTGTGTGTGTGTGTGTGTGTGTGTGTGTGTGTGTGTGTGTGTGTGTGTGTGTGTGTGTGTGTGTGTGTGTGTGTGTGTGTGTGTGTGTGTGTGTGTGTGTGTGTGTGTGTGTGTGCGCGCACGCGTGCATGCACACATGTGTGCATGTGTTCTTTGTTTAGTAAAACAACAACTTATGTACAATATATGTTATAACTCGAATACACATAAGACTTCATAATAGACAAGGTAAAACTATAGATAAACATTATAAGTCTACCTACCTTTCATATTTCATATTTTATCATAACACTTTATAATTCATTTATATACATACCTCTACAAGATTACATTATTTTATTACCATTATATCTATCACAAAAAATTACATAAGTTTTTAAGGAAAAACCACTATCAAAACATACTCATAATTCATTCTAATGTTCCCATATTTATAACACATGTTTGTACAATGTTCCTTCAATAAATACTCATTTAAATATCCTATGTAAGGCATACTAATGTAGTTATCACTTCAATATTAAGTCCTCAAGTCTATAACAATTATTTTGGGTCAAATAAAAACATACCCAATCACTATACATTCTAATTTTTTAATTGATTAAGTAAATTTTTCAATCTATTAATCATTGACGAAAAATTAAGGACATATTATTTCCATAAATACTAAGAGAAAGTCATGCTACTTAATAATACACATCTTTATCTTTTAAATTTGTACACAGGTAAAATGATTACAATGAGGGTATTTCCCAAAGTAAATTAACAGTCAAAATATTTCCCCTTCCTTTCAAAAATAGCTCTATTATAATTTTAACAAACCTGTGGATGGAAATGAGTTCCATACCTAGGTCTATAATGGTGATAACCAAATTTTTAAGGCACTATCAACACATATATTTTAACAAACTTTTATTTCATATAAACCTAGGTAAGAGAGATACTAAAATTTTGATTTTTATCAAAAATCCTAATCCATATACAAATATAAGCAATTGCTTTCAAATTTTATATTCCCAAATTAAATTCATACTTTCATGGTTACTTCAACAGCTATTGTTCCAATATAAATGTTGATAGTCCTTGTAATTGCTCATGTTCTTTTTTCTTCTCCCCCATTCTTTCCATCTCTCCCTCTTTTATCTTTTTCAACCACATTTTGTATGCCCTAATATTTCCACTCAAACTCTACTAGTTATCCATAATGAGATTTAAGATCATCAATACATGTTTTCCTCTTCTCACTACTAACTCCCAATCCCATAACCCTATTTGCATGGCAGTTGCATGTAAAAACACTACAACTCTTCCTTCTACCAAATTATGAGGTCAAACATAATTATAGAAAAAATAAACCAAAGAAAATCTAATAATGACCTTAAAAAATTGAATCAAATAGATACATGGTGGTAAAGCCACTAGAAATTTCCTTATTATCAAAACCTAGTTTTCTTAAGTTTTGAAAAACTCTTCTAAAATAATTTTTTGGTGACTTTTTTTTCCCAATTCCCTCTATCCACTATAAATAGGTAGGAATCTAATCCAAAAATAATTACATGATTTAAATACGAAATAATTTTTAACAAACACCCAAAATATATATGGGATTTGAAATGGATAAAATAGGTCTAACATAATTAGAACTCAATAACCCAAAGTTTTGTTCACAATAAGGTTTCATAATGGCTTATACAACCAAAGCACACTAATAGAATTAGTAGGCTATGCTAACAAGAACTTATATTTCAAATTGGTCATGCCATAGTAAGGTAATAAATTGACCATTAGTAAACATAAATCAATGCCATATTAACCATAGACACAACTAATAAAAATCAAACACTTAGCACACTTGTAATATATCATTAACATTTAATTTAGTTCAACAAGTAAAATTATATGTGTGTATAGGTTTGGTTTCACTCTATCTAACCCCAATGCAAATATTTTTATCCTCTTCCCCTATGATACTCTCCCTCTATTCCACTCTATGAGGACATAATAGTGCTACAAACCTCTCATTTAACAAAAAGGTAGTCAATCCAAGTCTATAATAGAATAATAAGGTACTCAAAATGTATGTACATCAATGAATTATTGTAATACAAATCAAATCTATAAATAAATTCATGCCCATATAACATTCTAATATATGAAAATATAATATATCCAAATGCACACAAAATTATCCTCTAATCATAACTATTGTAACCAAATATTCAACCCTAGAGGAGGGTGTTCAGATCTCCTCCATATTTGGGAAACATGGGAATACTTATAGGTATGTGGGTTTACCTATAGGTAGAAACAGACCTCTAGGTTTAAAGGCTATCTCCTTGAATATACCTTGAAATTATTATCACCTAACTAATGATTTACTTGTGGGGAAAATAATTATAAATTTGCATGAAATGAAACTATTCTAATGGGGTGATACACAAAGATGATTTCCACATTACCATCATACTTTTTTCACTAAGAAACAAGGCATACAAACTAACTTCTAAGTCCTAGAAGGTTCTAACATAAGTTCTTCAACATAGAGGTGATATGTATAAGACAACTTAACATAAGTAAACCAGATGGTAGATTTCACACTCTAAGAATAATTTTACACATAAAATTATTATAACACATTAGATACACTCTATATGACCTATTAAAATAGGAACTCTCACATAAACATGAGAGGATAAGGAAAAGAAAGGATAGAATATTATCATTAACTTTCCCATACATCAATTTGCATACTTAGAAAAATGATCATGAACTCAAAACTATACTTTCATTAATTTTTCAAAATCAAAATACAAATTTCATTCTAGCAGGGCTTCACCATTCATGATGTGGTATCAGTCTACAAGAGCCAAAATGGCTACTACTTATAGAATTGGAGAGAGAGGAGAAGATAATGAAGTAAAAGAGTCACTAAGACATGTTTCATAATGAGAAAAGTAGTTAAATATGTAGGATAATCTATTAATATATATACCATGTAAGATATCATAGGATAAATGTACATCAAATGCATGAAATTCCTGAAATGTGGCATAAAACTCTTCATCTCCATGCTTAGAAACTGCATTCATCATATGGCCTATTTGGAATATTACATAGAAAACTAGGGATAGGTGTCATGATTTCACTAAGTGGGATGGGTTATAAAAAATCCCCAACATGCATTGGTTTCATTCTTAATCACTGATATTCTTCTGCACATGAATTATCACTACTTACAATCCAAATAACTCCTCTTTCAATCACCTTGCATGATTGGAACCAAAGTGCCTTAATTTTTCCAAAATTATTCATAAAATGGAGTTAATGACACCTATCAAGACCCTTCATATCCTTATATTCCTCAAATTGACCTTAAAAGGCCTCCCACTTAGAGTTTTCACCTTCTCACTTGCTTGTTCACAATGTCAATTTTGACTGGCTAAGAGAACTTGTAGAAGCACTTAAGAACTTAATTGAGTAAATAAATGAATATGGTAAGTTATTTTAAGTCCAAATATCTCTCCCAAAGTGTATTTCATCTCTTGAAACCCTTTTGTTCCTGCATAATACACAAAACTATCAATAAAATCCCTTTTCTACCCTATCCATATAGGTTGGGTATAACTTAGTATGATAGGTATGATCCCTAATTAATCCTCTAAATCTTCCAACCATTTCAAAATAAATTCTATCCCATATCAAAGCATATCTTACTTCATCTTCCCAATTAGGTCTTTGGCAAGGGTTTGAGAGGGTTTAGAGTGATTTTGACCTCTAATGATTGTTCATAAAGGTTTGACATTAGATTTAAAAAAATTCAACAAAAATAATGTTCAAGGACTTATTCATCATACCCTAACTTCTAGAACTCCCATGCAAAGTCTCCAAGCACATATGAGCTTCTAAATTTGTCTACTTGAGTTATTTCCCTCATTCTACATACGCTTGAATCAGTTTAAGTAAAAAATGTCTTCCCCATGACTTCAACTACACACCAAATCCTCATTCATGCTTAATACTTCCCTATTAAGGTCCTCTAAGGATATAAAAAGTACACTTGATCCTATAAGTGATATTGGAACCCCCTTATCCATTAGTCATAACCAAGACCTAGTAGGCTTAACCTGCATAAACTACTCACCACCTTCTCTAAGAATCTCATGTTGGATGGTGAATCTTGATCTTATTTTAATGCCTAATTCCTGATAGGGGGGTTTTGGGGGTAAACACCCCCCACTAGGGTTCTCATGGGGTCGAGGGGGGTGGAGACCTATTTTGGATCCCTCCTGGTGGGGGTTCAGGGGTAGCACCCCCAAAGCAAGATTTTGTGAAAAATACATTATAAAATATTGTAATTTCATAGTTAATATAGAATATTAACTATTAGGTTTTATATCTAATGTATAAATTAAGTTAGTGCAATTTCCCCCTAATTTTTAACCCTCCTTTGATATGAAGGCATTGTAATTGGGTAGAAAAGTGAGAGAGTGAAGAGGATATTGTAGTGGATGTATTGTAATTTTTTTCCTTCATTTGTTGGACTAAATAATAAGGACTAGTAGTTTTTGTGTGGATGTAGCCAATATTGGGTGAACCACATTAAATCTATGTCTCTATTCTATTATGTTTTCTAAATTTTAATTCTATCTTTTTTTCATAATTGTTGATCTACATTTTATATTCCTAACAATTGGTATCATAGCCAAAGGTTTATTTAGTAGATAAACTTTTAGGAAAAGAGGTTTCCTGGTTCGAGTGGAAGTAATGACAAAAGAAGGCAAGTTTAAGGTTGAGAAGTTTAACAACCAAAACTACCAGCTATGGAAGATGTAAATGGAGGATTATCTATATTAGAAGGATTTTTTCCTACCATTGGGAAGAATAGAAAAGAAGCTAGTGACTATGAAGGATGAAGACTCAGAGATTCTTGATAGAAAGGCACTAAAAATAATATGGTTGTGTTAAGTAGCATTTGTGGCATTAAATATTTCAAAATTAAAGATAATAGTGGATGTGATAAAGGCATTAGATAGAGTGTATGAAAAACCCTCAGCCTCCAACAAGGTATTTCTTATGAAGCATTTATTTAATCTAGAAATATCATAAGGTGGGTCTATTACTAACCATTTAAATGACTTTAACATGGTCAGAAATCAGTTAAGCTTTGTAGGAGTAAATTTTAATGATGAGGTTAGGGATCTTTTGATTCTATGCTCCTTATTATAAAGTTGTAACAGCTTAGTCATGGCTATGAGAAATTATGTTTCTAGCTTAAACAGTGTAAATTTTGATGATGTTATTAGTGTTATCCTTAGTGAGGAAATGTGATGAAAAAACATAGGTGAGACATTATGTAATTCTTTAACTATGGAAAATACGGGAAGACAAAAGGATAGACAAAAGGTCCTAGGGAATCATGGGAAGTCTAAGAAGGGTAGATCTAAATCTAGAGGAACATTAGTGTGCTAGATTTGTGGGAAGAAAGGACACCGGAAGAAAGACTATTGGTTTCTAAAAGGAAAAAAAGGAGATCAACAATAAGATAAAAACTAGGAAGCAAATGTAGTAGGTCATGTGTTACAAGATGATTTAATCATTTTTTAGATAATATTAATGATTATTTGGTGTTAGATTCAGGGGATTCATTTCATGCTACACCCCATAAGAAATATTTTGAAGACTATGTTCAAGGTGGTTTTAGGTAGGTTTATTTGGGTGATGGTGAACCCTGTAAAATTATAGGAAAGGGTAAAATACAGATAAAATTATATAATGGAAATAAAAGGTTGTTGAAAGAGGTGAGGCATGTTTCTGAGTTGATAAGAAATCTAATTTTAGCAGGGTAACTAGGAAGTGAGGGTTTCATAGGTACATTCATAGAAAATTCATGGAACGTAACTAAAGGATCTCTGGTAATAGATAAAGGAGAGAAGGTAGGTATATTGTATTTATCTAATGGTGATGTTGACTCTTTTATTTCTCTAGCTTCTACAAAAGTGGATATAAAATTATGGCACCATAGACTTGAGCACATGAGTGAGAAGGGGATGCAAGTTCTCTACTCAAAGAATTTGTTTCCAAATTTGAAGAAGGTAGATTTGGATTTTTGTGAGCAAAGTGTGTATGGAAAATAGAAGAGAGTCATATTTCTCAGAGTTGGGAGGATAAATAAGGATGAAAAGTTAGAGCTTTTTCATATAGATGTATGGGGATTCGCTCAAGTATCTATTATGTTACTTTTATTGATGATGCAACTAGAAAAACTTGGGTTTATTACTTATGAAATATATCTAATGTTTTTGATACTTTTAAGAAATGGAAAGCTTTGGCTGAAAATGAGATAGGAAATAAGTTAAAGTGTGTCAGATTAGACAATAGAGGTGACTACTACAACAAAGAGTTTGATAATTATTGTTCATCCCATGGGATTCATAGAGAGAAGATGGTTCCAAGAATACCACAAAAAAATGGTGTGTTAGAAAGGATGAATAGGAAAATCATGGAGTGTGTAAGGAACATGAGATTGCATGCAGGATTGCCCTTACAAATTTAGGTAGATATTGTGGATACTATTGTTTACTTAATAAATATATGGCCTTCAAGTCTTTTGGATGGTGGAATTCTAGAAGAAACATGGACATGTAAAAAGGTAGATTATTCCTTTTTAAAGACTTCTAGTTGTGAAGCATTTGTCCATATTGATAAAGAAAATAGAACCAAGCTCAAGGAAAAATCCAAGAAATATACTTTTATTAGATATGGAGTTAATGATTTTGGTTACCGTTTATGGGATATTGAAAATCATAAAATCATTAGGAGTAGAGATGTGATCTTTAATGAAAAGGTCATGTATAGAGATCAGTTACAGGGAAAGAAATAGGAAAATTCAACTATAAAATATGAAATACTACCATGAAATTATTGGAAATGAAATTCCCAAAGTGCTATAAAATTAGAATGTGAAACAACTACAATAAGTACCTCAAACTCTAGGAAGTGTAGTTAGAAGATATACTAGAATAATTAGACTCCGTAAACATTACTCTCCTTCACTTTATTATTTATTATTGACTAATGTTGGTGAGACAAAAAGCTATGAAAAATAAATGTAGGTGGAAACCAAAAAGAAGTGGGAGCAAGGCCTGAAAGAGGAGATGGACTCCTTGATACACAACCAAACTTGTAATTTGATTCAATTTCTTGTATTTAAAAGAGCAGTAAATAATAAATGGGTTTATAGGTTTAAGGAAGAATATAGAGGAAAAAAGAGGTACAAGGCTAGACTTGTTGTAAAGGGGTTTGTACAAAATAAAGGTATTAACTTGGATGAAATATTTTCTCTAGTAGTTAAAATGACTTTTATAAGAAATATTTTAAGTTTGGCTGTGGTAGAAGATTTGCACCTTGAATAATTAGGTGTGAAGACTACATTCCTTCATGGTGATTTGGAGGAGGAAATATATATGGAGCCACCACAAAGATAAAAAGTCAAAGGTAAGGAGAAAATGGTGTGTAGTTTGAAGAAGAGTTTGTATGGCCTAAAACAAGCTCCAAAATAGTGGTATTTGATATTTGACATGTTTATGATAGAACAAGGTTATAGTAGATGTCATTCTAACCACTATGTTTACTTTAAGAGATTAGATAATGGTAGTTATATTATCTTGTTATTATATGTAGATGACATGCTTGTTGTAAGGTCTAACATGCATGATATAAATGAGCTAAAAAAACTAGCAGATTCATTTGCAATGAAGGATTTGGGTGTTGCAAAGTAAATCCTTGATATGAGAATAACAAGAGATAGGAAAAATAAGAAATTGACACTGTCTCAAGAAGAATACATCAAGAAGGTGTTAGTCAGGTTCAATATTCAAGATGTAAAACCTTTGAGTACACCTTTGGGAGGGCACTTTAAATTAAGAAAGGAACAGTGTCCTAAAACATAGGAAGAAATCAATTACATGACCAAAGTTCCATATGCTTCAAAAGTTGGAAGTTTAATGTATGTTATGGTGTGCACTACACCAGAAATTTCTCATGCAATGGGAATTGTCATCAAGTTTATGAATAATCTAGGAAAAGAGCATTGGGATGCAATCAAGTGGATTCTCAAGTACTTGTGAGGGACCACTAATATACATTTATGATATGAAGGGTTAGATGTTACCTTACAAGGATATGTTGAAGCAGAAATGGTTGGAGAGTTAGATGGTAGGAGCACCACAGGTTATGTATTAACTATTGGTGACATAATATTTAGTTGGATTTCAAAACTATAGAAGATAGTTATTTTGTCAACTATATATGAAGAATATCTTATATCTAAAGAAGCTAGCAAGGAGATGATATGGATATAATAGTTCATAGAAGAGTTGAGGCATAAGAAAGAAGATTGTAGGTTGTATAGTGATAGCCAAAGTGTAATCTATTTAGCAAAGAAAGTAGCATTCCACTCAAGAACCAAACATATACAACTTAGGTATCACTTCATTCATTTAGTTTTGGAGGATGGTCAACTAAAGTTGGAAAATATCCATATGAGTTAGAATCCTATAGATATGCTAACAAAGGAATTCACTAAAGATAATTTGGAGAGTTGTTCAACTTCAATAAGTCTTCAAGGATAACGAGGAAGATGAGAAACATGTCATGTTCAAAGTTTAAAGAAAAGTCCAAGTAAGAGTTGTAGTGATGGAGCTACAATAATCAGTCTCCAAGTGGGAGATTGTTGGATGCTAGATCCTAATATTATTTTAATGCCCAATTCTTGAGAGGGGGTGTGGGGGGAAATGGCCCCCAGTAGGGTTTTCTTGGGGTCCAAGGGGGCAATGACCTATTTTGGAGCCCCCTAGTGGGGGTTTAGGGGCAGCACCCTCAAAGCAAAATTTTATGAAAAATTCATTGTAAAATATTATAATTTTGTATTTAATCTAGACCATTTACTATTGGGTTTTAGATCTAATGGTAGAAATTAAGTTAGTGAATTTTTACCCTAATTTGTAAACCTCATTTGATATGAGGGCATTGTAATTGGGCAAAAAAGTGAGAGAGTGAAGAGGATATTGCATTGGATGTATTACAAGTGTTTCCCTTCATTTATTAGACTAAATAATAATGACTGGCATTTTATGTGTGGATGTAGCCCATATTGGGTGAACCACATTAAATTTATGTCTCTATTTTATTATGTTATTTGAATTTGAATTTTGTCTTTATTTCATTATTATTTATCTAAATTCTATATTCCTAACATCTCATTACAACTATAGGGTCTCTTATAGATTGGTACATGTCTAATGCCACTATAGACACCATAATTCATCATATCTAAGACTCTGAACACATGTTGTTAACATATGCTCGCCTAAACCTATAGTTATCTTGCTTCTTGGAGTACCCTATATCTAAGATAGAATAGAGGGTATCTCTTCTATCTTCTTATACTAAATTAAGGTATGGGTGGCTCAATGGGGTGATGAGGATATTTCATATCATTTTTTAGGTTTAGTTGATGCTCTTAGCACCCTATATACCTTATAACCCTTAAGACAAAGTCTTGAAGTATTGACATATGTAGGATTTTGCAAATGTGACTATATGTTACCTTGAAAAAATATCTACATCCCCTATTTCCATGATTATAAGATGATTTAATATGATATAAAACATTATCAACAAGATTTATAGCATGAAAAAACACTTTGATCCTTGCCAACCCTTTCATTCCATACCTTACATTTGACTTGGCAGAGGTACTGACTATGTTTCACCTGCTTATAGGTGTTTACTATATGTATAGAGCCAGCACCATTGATACAAGGTTTTATTTAAGTCCTTAATATCATCGCATAGTCACTTGGGCCACCTAAACCATGGTGTTGTTAGGCCACAGACCTAGAACAAACATCCTTTAGGTCACTATCAACTATAATCAGCTACAGTTGACTATTTTAGAGCAAAATGGAGGTCTTGTAAGTGAGAATCCTCCTTGAAATCTCTACCAACTAGTCTATTATCCCTTGAATTACTTTAGAGTTGATTTCCATTATCAAGGTTTTTTTACATGTCTAAGCTCACTTTAGGGACCTATAGGAGTCTACGACCAACTGTAGACAAGTTATCTCAAGGGGATTCACACTTGTAGGTGTTGATGGGGTCAAAACACTGCATCTCAACCTTTGTTGATGATATTTGAACCAAAAATGATCCCTTAAATTTATTATACTCAATTTTCATAGTGATAGGCTCTTCCATTATTATCTTAGGGTGTAAAGTTCACTTCAAGCCAAGATCCTATAGAAGTCACTAAAACACTTAGTGAACAAATTCATGATTTGGGAGCCTCTAAACAACACTTTATTTTAGTCATATATCCATTTTTTTTGCAAGGTTCTTCCATTTCATGAATTATGAAAGATAGAAACATTTAAATTTATCTATGCACCATGTTACTTCATTCTATGACAACATTAAAATCATACAATGCTCTATTTTGGACCTTTTAGGGAAAATATACCTAAAGCTCAGTATTTCAATCTGATGATGACCTATCAAGGTTGACAACTAGTCTATTTCCCAAAACATGACTATCATAACTAATTTCATACTAATCTAACTTCATGAGGGTGTAAAAACATGTCAAACTCCTCCATAACACACTCAGATCTCTGTGTAAGCATGTAGATGCACACACAACTCATAAGGCAATGAAGATAAAATGTATGTTATGCATATTATATGACCTTAAAATAGGTTATAAAGGAATATACATCTTATTTCATCATGATGAAGGCCTAAAAACATGCTATAACAACCTCATGAAATAATTTCAAGTCTCTGTCAGTGCCAACTATAGGTGGACATTTCAATGTGCAGGCAGTAAGAGTGAGATGTTCAATGTACATAGTGTATGGCCTCATAACTCATCCTAGACCTTATAAAATTTCCCAAATGGATTATTTTAACCTTTAGGTACTCTAAAATATTTCAATTGATTCCACTCCAATGTGATCATCTTTTGAATGGCACCTATAGGTACACTTTCATGCTGTAGACCTGGGAGTGAAGGTAAGACATAAACAACTACATGATGTGTTATCTATTAATAATACTTGGACCCTCTCAATTTGATATAATTAATAATTATAACCATAGAATATTTAAAACAATTTCAAATGTCCTTTCCAACATGTTTGACCTTCCATGGGAACCTATAGATGTGCATACACGATATAAGACTATGTGTGTAGAGGTATTAGTTATCACAGTCTATCATATATCACTTGGAGAACTCAAGATGATTGTAAATGTAATAGTATCATTTTAAACACATTAATATCATATTTAAAACTCCATTAACATGATCAAATCATCCATACATCATGACTACAAATGTAACTCACAGGGAATTGATTGTGTGTCACTTATGATTACAACTTCAAGGATGATTGCTTTGGAGAGTAAAATTAAAAGGAGAGAAAAAAATATGACATTGAAATATTGAAAACTAACTTATCACCATCCTCTAAAACCACTACCAAGACATGAAAACTTTTAAAGTGATGAAAACTTGTTCGCAACATAGAAAGGTGTATTTACCTACAACTTGAGATGTTTTTCCCATCAAACACTTTTAAAAATGATAAAAAATTTGGTAATCATGAGATGAGGATGTATAATCTATATATAATAATTTTCATCATATATATTATGTGTACCTACCCATACAAGAAGAAAACATGTAGGCTGTGGGAAATAACATGCAGAAAAGACTAGTTAACTTCTAAAGGATAGTTCATAAAGCACAAGTGATCAATCCTAGAAATATTGCCATGAAAATGAATTAAAATAAGTGTAATAACTCCCCCTAGAGTCATTTAACCTGAAATTATTCTTACTATCCATTCTATCCAAAGACCTATTAACTAGTTTCATGTGCATAGTGGAGTGATGGAAGAGTAGAATAGTTTTTAGCCATTTTTTTGCATTAAAAATATTTTCAAGCATTAAAATGAGTATAAGGAAGTTTAAGCGATACTAAACAATCATCTCCCATGTACTAATCTCTCCTATAAGTTGTACAACCTTTGAAACTCCCTCTTTTGCACTTGTTTTATTGATTTCCATTAACACCTATAATATTTTAAGTTAGATATTGACATATATGATAGGAAATAACATCAAGGATGTGTTGGGGTTCTATATTTTTACCCTAGTTGAGGAGGGAATTATTCAGATCTTACTCAAATCTAGTCCAACAAGGGACTAATCTTAGGTTGTGGGTATCCTAAAAGAAGATCAAACCTCGAAAGAAGGTTGGATTCCTTATTGATCTATAACCTACACTAAACCTAAACTAGTACTTTCTTGGAAAATGGAGAGATATTTGATAAAACTTATAAAGCATGTCAAAGTAGTGATGCACTAATGATTTGATCACTCTAATTTACACAAAACACATTATGAGACAATTTTAAGACCAAAGAAAATCAATATCACATAAATATTTTAGAATAAGGATTAATCAATTACCAAATTAGTAAGAAAGAGTAGATATCCACTTTCAAAAAATAGCTCTGATACCAACTGTCAAGACCTAGAAGCACAATTGATTACCAAGCAACTAAACATGCAAAATTAACCAGAAGTAACAAGTAACTAGAATTCAAAAATAACACAGAATATGAGAGACAATACCCAACTGTATTAATACTCTTCCAGAAGGAAATACAACAAAGAAGATCGCACAATCTTCTTCCTTACACACCTCTAGGGCTCCCACACCTCAGGGCATAAACAGTAAATCTCTTCAAGAGCTCACTCTCTTAATTATGGTCCCAACACACAACTCAAACATAGAGTTGGTGTTCACCTCCAACCAGTCAGTATCACTACTACTAGTACCACTAGTCAGTATCACTACTACCAGTATACAAGTACTCCATGTACTTCACAATCAAGTACACACTGTACTCCAAGTACACAATGTACTCCAAGTAGATCTCCCTTGATCTTGCTACCTGATGTGTTGCTGACCTCCCTGATCTTACACACCTACAAATCAACTTGGTTCTACACACCTTCAAACCTAGATCTCACACACACACACACACCTGCAAATCAATGATCTTACTTACCATGTAGATCTCCAAACATGGCCTTGCACACCTGCCGACCAAGATCATACACACATGAAGAACCCTTCTGATTCTCCAAACTAGCACCCCTATGGATCTTCTATCAAAACTTGCACAACCTGTAGCTCTACCTAATCATACACACTCGGCACCCCTGTGGAACTAGGAGGAACACACCTTGCTCTCTTCACTCTGAAGGAATTAACCTTGCTCTTACTCAACTAGCACAAATTACAATACAGGCCATGAGTCTATTATATAGATCTCAACATCTAATTACAATAATTAGATCCGCAACTCGAAGACTAAAATTAGCCTTTAACATGCAAACAACTGGTTCATTAGCAAATTATCTGTGAAACTCATAGTTTGAAACCGCACAAGCGATTGACGTCGGTCCCTGTCTGCCTGGAGATGATCGACGTCGGCCGATCAATGACCGATGTCGGCAGCCCTATGCTCTGAATATGACCGACGTCAGTTGGCCTAACTGACATCAGTTTCTATGCACCTCAACAACCTCCTCCATGTTTGCATATAATGAAGCTTTTAGCTACACAACCTAACAATCTCCCACTTGGAGATAAATAGTTGCACTATACCTATACCTGTACACCATCTAATTTGTTTCCTAGCTTGTATCCCTCTTCAAGCTCAATACTGAAGACCAACCACCACACATCCTATGGTGCAATACCTATCATCCAAGTAACCTGCCATATCTGAAGTGTTTGACCCTGCATAGCATGAATCCCTACTACTGGTCCCTCTCAGATACCTAAGAACCCACTGAACTACTCTCCAGTGCTTCCTTCTCAGATTGGCCAAAGACCAACTGACAACTCCCACTGCTGGGGCAATATCAGGGAGTACACATGTACTCATCCTCATCATGTGATTGGGGACCCTGTTCTGTGAACTGTCCATCCATAGGTGCACTTTTCGTACTGCATCCTGCACTACCTTCACACAATCATCCTATGACAACATCAACTTGTGATCTTCCCTGTCTCTAAGATTACTCATGCTAGAGAATTTTGCTGCTCCCAAATTCTTCATGGCACACCACTGAACTAACTTTACCTTTAGCTCAGCAAAATCTTGTATGTTTGAACCTGCAACAAGCATACCATCCACATACAATAACAGGATAATGTCACAACCATCATCCACCCTGGTAAGACAAACATAATGGTTACACTGACATTGACTAAATCCCTACTTTGTCATACACTTGTCAAACCTGTACCACTCTCCTACAGCTTCTTCGAAACCATATGACCTGGCCTTCTATCTCACGTGTCCATTCTCTTTATTCTTTAACCAAGGAATCCATTCGTCTCTCAGTGCTTTTATCCTGGCTGGCAACTCTACCAAATCTCCCATTTGGTTCTCTAAAGAATTCATGTCATGCTCCCACTATTTCCTAGATCCTTCCTACTCTACAGTGAGCAATAAGTAGTATAAAGAAGAGGAATAATGAATTTGAGGCCTACTTACCCTTTCAATCCTCCACATGGGCATTTGAGACTCCTTAACAGCTTGCTATCCACCCAAAATCCATTCCAGTGACTGATGTCAGTCACCACCCAGTCTGCATCCGATCGACGTCAATTCCATGCGACTGACTTGGTCACCGATGCCAGTTATCCTATCAACATCAGTCTCCACCTGCCTGACACCACTGACTTTGCTTGTCTACACATGATCGATGTCGGTGCCTATCTGTTCGATGCCAGTTTCCCCTAACTGACATCGCTACTTGTGTTTTCCTGTGAGTGATGACTTTTTACCCACAAGCTTTCTTTAAATCATACCCATGTCCAAACTACCCTGCTTAAAAGTATCCAGCCCCATTCACTGATCTCTATCCATCATCTTCTCCAATAACACCAAAGCTTTCCAGTTCTTAAGTTTGTCAAATACATCAGACTTTCTTTTCCTGTAATAAACACAATCCTTTCTTGTAGCATCCCTCTGCTCACAAAAATCTCGATCTATGCTCTCTGAAGCTGAACTCTTACCATTTGACTTAAGAACATCCATTCCCTTCTCACTTATGTGACCAAGCCTACAAAGCCACACTTGTGCAACAGAAGTGGAATCAGTAATACAAGCAAGTAAATAAAGAGTACCTGCTTTCTTACCACATGCTAATTTAAGTGCATCCTTGGTAACATTCCAAGAATCCGCTGTGAGAGATACTGTGCATCTCTCATCACCCAACCTTCCTGAAGAAATTAGCCATATCTTCAAGACTCAGACCTGCATGACCTCCTTCAACACCCATGTGTTGGCCATTTGCAATTTCAACTGCACTTCCCCTTTGCCAATACTTTGACAAGGCTCACCAACCCCTCTATATGGGGCTGCATGGAAAGAGGCAACAGAATCTATAAACCAAGATTCTACTTTATCCAAGGAACGTACAAGAGCAATCCATGCAACAATACCTGAAACACATGCTTCTTCATTCCCTTTATGCTAATCCGCTATCAACCAACAATTTTTCTTTTCCTGCTCTTTCTTTCCATAACACCGTAATTGACCATTCATGCCTTTGAATTTCACTATTCTTAGCTTACTTTCTTCTACCATTGTTATACTCCCACTCAATCAAAAACCCTTGAGAGTGACCTGTAATCAAACACAAACCTATTCCCTGCAACCTTAGCTCTGATACCACTTTGTCAGGAATCTAGAACCACAAATAGCTTTGATACCAACTGTCAGGACCCGAAAGCACAATTGATTACCAAGCAACTAAACATGCAAAATTAACCAGAAGTAACAAGTAACTAGAATTTAGAAATAACACAGAATATGAGAGACAATACCCAATTGTATTACTACTCTTCCAGAAGGAAATACAACAAAAAAGATGCCATAGTCTTCTTCCTTACACACCTCTAGGGCTCCGACACCTTTAGGGCATAAATAGTAAATCTCTTCAAGAGCTCACTCTCTCAATTACAGTCCCAACACACAACTCAAACACAAAGTTGGTGTTCACCTCCAACCAGTCAGTATCACTACTGCCAGAACCACTAGTCAATATCACTACTGCCAGTATACAAGTACTCTATGTACCCCATGACTGAGTACACACTATACTCCAAGTACACAATGTACTCCAAGTAGATCTCCCTTGATCTTGCTACCTGATGTGTTGCTAACCTCCTTGATCTTGCACACCTACAAATCAACCTAGTTTTGCACACCTGCAAACCTAGATCTCGCACACACACACACACCTATAAATCAATGATCTTACTTACCATGTATAACTTCTTTCTGATCTTGCAACAACTTGCAGATCACCTTATTCTTACAATTGGAAGGATCTACCTTGCCTTCCTCTATTGCTCTTGATATTATAATACATGCCAATGGGTCTATAAATAGATCCCATACTAAACAATAACTTAGACTTCTAATTAAAATAATTAGATCCACAGCTCCAAGACTAAAATTAGCCTTTAACATGCAAACAACCAGTTTTTTAACAAACTGTCCATGAAACTCGCAATTTGGAACCGCACAGGCGACCGACGTCAGTCCCTGTCTGCTTGGAGATGATCGATGTCAACTGATCAATGACCGATGTTGACAGCCCTGTGCTCTAAATATGACCAATGTTGGTTGGCCTGATCGACGTCAGTTTTTATGCACCTCAGCAACCTCCTCCATGTTTGCATACAGTGAAGCTTTTAGCTCCACAGCCTAACAATTAGCAAGAAAGATTAGATATCCACTTTGAAACTAGACAATAAACTATAGATTACACTTAAAATGACCTATGAGAACTATTTAGGCACTTCTTGATGGTGAGAAAAACTTAGAAATAAGAAAGGAACATAAATTCACTTAACTATGATGCATGAATTCATAAAACACACTTCAATCTGGCTTAGAAAAATATGGAATTCAATCTTTATTTCATCAAAGAGGTGTCATAGTATAAATTTTAATAGAGTTTGTTCATACCAAAAAGAGGTATAGAGGGATCAATATCAAGGCTTAGAAGCCTATATTTGTAGCAAAGACAAAAAGAGAGAGAGAGAGCCATGCATTAGAAAAGGACCAACTACTTTGGATGGATTAGCACTCTCAAGGATGCTAACTCAAATATTATCAATAAGGAACCAACTCTATAGGATAATTAAATGTCCATTACCCTTATACAACTGCCAGACCTTTTTGGAATCATGTCATTATTTACTTGATCTAATAATGAGGATCATGTCTTGGAACTAGCTAAAATGTTCCACATCTGCATTAGATGACCACTAAAACCTAAAAATGTGAACCATGATGAGGTGAGACATAGGTCCACTCTATATGAAAACTGATCTTAGACCATTGGTTTTCACATAGTCATGATATTTATGAAAGTTTGTAAACTACTTGACTTTACATCATAATCACTAGTTTATCTTTGCCTTCAGTATTAGATCCAAAATATCTATCTTACCTATATGGATATTTATTAACAATGCTTGCTTTCTAAACTGTGGCCCTAGTTCAACTATGGTTCAAGCTCGGTTCCTTGACATTTGCTTTGTCTAGATCCAAAATAACCTCTTCCAAATTTCATTAAAAATGTCTTAAGCTTGCTTTTGCTTATTGGCTATCGATAGCCAACTAGGCTCATCTACATCATGTCCAACTATATTTATGTAGATACGCTAACTTATTTACCCTACCTCACTCCATTGATCTAGTCTATACATGGATGCCCACAACCCATTGATCTTCTATCAACTAAATACACTTGTGCCACTTGTCATGCATGCATTTATTCTTTGGATCCTCTAACTCTTTGACATTCTCTCAACAATAGATCTAAATGCCTGATCAAATGCCAACTATTGATCTATTAGGACCCACTCTTTGAAAGCTAATGGCTACATCATGATCTTAAAATTAATGTCCTCTCTCCCATCAAATGATGTTCATGTGACCACCATTGATGATCATGTGATCATCAATTTTACACTCAATAAGATATGTCTTGATTCTTTTCTTAAATTTTATGTCGCACTGCCCATCATTTTGCATTTTGCATAATATGACTGATGTCTCATAGACCATGAAATTTAATCTCATATGGATTTCTATATTGGTTTTAATTTTACTCTTGCATGAAAATCTTATGTTGTAGGTCCCACTTCGAAGGCATATAACCTAAAGCACATGAATCATGTAGGCATCAAAATTGTTTGAGATGTTCTTAAGGTCAAAAGGAATAAACCATTTTGATCCACTAGCCTTAAAGGCATTTTGATTGAAGATATAACATGCTCAAGTTGACTGGTCTAAATAATTCTAGATGAGGTCCTAGTGATGGTCAATCTCAAATGGATAAGTATAGAAAAATTTAGTGAAATCCAATTGAAGATCTAACTTTGCACATGCATCAATTCCTTCACACTTTGGTTGATAATTTAGGACCTAGTACATAGACACCTAGGACCAAAATGGGCAAACCCATGTGATCATTTTTTCCAAAAACTATCACATGTGTGAGATCTAATGCCATAAAAGTGCCCACTTGGCTCTATTGATCTCCTATGAAAATGGTTAAGTATAAAAAAGCATGCAAAAAGTGACTTAAGAGGAAATTTTGGACCTCAATATCTTTTGATGTGCTTTGGTGTAGGACTTGAGATTTGGTACATATGATTTTGGAAAAATTGGGAATAAATCCATATAACCAATTTTATCTAATTCATCCACACGTGTGAGATATGGCTTTTTAAATTACCTATTTAGACTTTCTACTACTGAACCCAAATGTCAAGATGAACACATAATGAAGAACTAGATGGATTCCTTGCATTCGCATACTCATTTCAAGTAGTCTTGACCTCTTATAATGTGTGGACTTATTCCTTGTGAATTGATAACTTACACTTTAAACTCACTCAAAGTGTTTCAAAGGCTTTGCATTCTACATGGTCTCATTTAGGTCCACTTGTTCAATCCATAAACTTGTTCCCACGAAGTCAATGAACCATGCATGTTTTAAAAGCAACATTCATCTCATGTTCTTGAATTTAATACTTACAAGGCCATCTTAGACTTTTGAATTTAAATAAATATTTCCTGTAGCCTGAATATGATGTTTACACAACTATCTAGATCACAATCCCCATGGGTTGTTTCCTTCAAAACCTCTACTAGACTTTTGTTTGGGGTAGTTTCCTTGAAAATAGCTCCTTTAGAAAACTTAAACTAGACCATTTTCCCAAGAAATAACCCTTCTTAAATTATGCTTTGGATATTCTTATAGAAAGATCATTTAGAACTTTGGAATGGTTCACTTTCTCAAGAAAAGACCCTTCAAGAAAACGTTTTGGCCACTTTAATTAGAAAATATATCGTTTAAAAGAAATTTTTTGGTCCAATTTCTCAAAAAAAGATCCTTCGAGAAAATTATTTTGGATATTTGGCTTCAAAAGTGCCCTTCAGAACTTTTGCATTGGTTCATTCTCTCGAGAAAAGACCCTTCATGAATATGTTTTGGCCACTTTACTTAGAAAATATATCCTTCAAAAGAAATGTTTTGGTCCACTTTCTCAAAAAAATATCCTTCAAGAATTTTTTTTTGGACATTTGGATTCAAAAGTGCCCTTTATAATTTTTGCATTGGTCTATTCTCCAAAGAAAAGACCCTTGAAAAATTTGTTTTGGCCACTTTATTGAAGAGCTATCCTTCAAGAAAATTGTTCATACAATTTTCCTAAAATAAATAGGTATTTGTATTTTAATTCAAACATTTTGTCTAAAATAATTCAACAGTTAGTCCAAAATAAAGAGTCCCAAAAGAATTAGCTTAGAAAAGGAAAGCCCCAAAGAATTCAAGTAAAGACTTGGCCCAAAAGGAGTTTTATACTTAGCTTTTCTTTGAAAGTGCACTTGAAATGTTGCTTGATCCTTGAAGGCTTGGACACCATGAAATACTATTTAAATACCTGCTCCTTCCAACTGTAAAAAAGAAGATCCTACTCCTTCCACTGAACTCTTGGACTAGGAATATTTTTGGTATATAGACCAAAATTTGGTCAACTCTTTGGTGACTTGTCTGGGTAGCATGTCTACTATGCTTGATAACTCAAACCATATACATGACTCTGAGTCATACTAGTTAATACATAGACCATTTACATGACTACAAGATAGTCTTATAGTTTTCAAAGATAAAAGAGTTCTAATAATAGAGAAAGAAACAAATTAAAATAGGGAAACTAACCTAAAGAAGTAAAGGTAGCTAAACTACTAAATAGATATGCAAAGAGCAACAATTATTGGGAAAAAATAAAGGAAACTAAATAATGTGTTAGAAAAAACTTAGAGAAAAATAAGAACATCTAACTATGTATAAGGGACTTAGCTTTCTTTTAATCAGTGATTAAGATGTATCCCATTTACTAGGATAAGAAGCTCCTCACCATTCATCCTTGTAAGCTAGAAAGCATTGTGGGACTTACAGCTAGAGATTATATATGGACCACTCTAAAGAGAACCAAATTTTGTGTGCTTTCTTGGCTTAGCTCTATCCTCATCCCACTTGAGGACCAAATCTCCTTGTAAAGCTCTTGAACTACCTCCTTTATCAAAAGATCTCTTTGTCATTACTTGATGGGCCTCCATGGTCAACATGTCCTGATGCTTTATTTACTCTAGTTCCATGAGATTATCATATCTTATTTTCATTGGCTCAGGCTCCAAGATCTGAAGTTGATGAATTAATTCCAAAGTAGGTAATTCAAGAGAAATAATCATTCTTACTTCTTTACCATATACTATCTTGTATGGGGAATTGGCAATTGACATCTTATAGGTAATTTTATCAGCCCATAGAGTTGGATTCAATTTGACATGCCATAATCTTTGATTGTATTCTACAGTCCTCTTGATGGTGTTCAACAAATTTTTGTTGGTAGACTTAACAAGGTCATTACCTTGTGGATAATAGTTTGATGAGGTACTGAAAAAAATATTGTGTTGAACTACCCACTGGCTAATCATAGATCCTACAAAATCTATACCATTATCAAAAATTATAGTTGATAGGACCCCAAATTTGGTCAGCAAACCTTCATAGAATTCCAAAACATTAGTCTCATTGGCTTTTTTTAATGTTACTACCTCTATGCATATGGTAAAATAATCTATGGAAGTCATGATCCACTTGTGTCTTGATCTTGAAGGGGGGTTGATAGCACCAATAAAATCCACAAAGGGTTAATTAACTAAAATTGGTTAGATAGGTAAATCTACAAGCTTCACCTTTCTAACAAACATGGCACATTGTCTACACTTCTTGATCCATGCATGGTAATCACAAAATAAACTTGGCCAGTAATACCCACCTCTCATAATATTGTGGGCTATGATCTTGGCTAAATAATTTCCTCCACCATGTTCATCATGGAAGTTCTCAAGTAAACTGATTGTTTGACCCAGTTCTATGCATCTTATCATTATACCATTGATATCATTTCTAAATAATACATTATCAATAAGGAGAAAAGGAATTGAATTCAATCTAAAATATCTCCTCTTTGAAGGAGTGAGATGAGGAGGATAAACACCATTCTATAAATACCTTACCATATCATGGCACTAACTGAAACTTGAGGTCTAATCACTTTTACGTTCTTGATCACTTGACACCATAACCTATTCATTGGACCCCTACAAGTCTTGGGCTAGATGTTCGCAAAGTCCTTTTCTTCTCACTATCTTGGTGACCTTGACCTCAATGTCATATTTCATGACCTTGGTTATCTAACCAACTCTCTTGTCATTTATATATTTATTTAGAAGAAAGTCTTTGACACTTGGTTGTGCAACCATCAAATGTATCTTATTATTGGACAACAAGTACCTAAACTTTTTAAGGGACCTTATAACTGATAGAATGTACTTTTTAACAAAATAATACCTAGTTTCATAGTCTTTTAGGCCTTAACTAAAGAAGGTTATTGGTTTCTCTAAAGTCTCTTCATTCTACTGCATGAGAATGCCTAAAATTATGTCAATGTTAGCATAGTTGTATAGGAATAAATCTTATGTAAATTTAGGGTTCAGGGGTGTAGGAGCATTGAATATATATTTATTGATCTCTTCAAAGCTTCTCACTCCTTATTTATACCAAATAAAACTCTAACCTTTCTTGAACATGGCTATAAGTGGCCTTGCTAAAGTAGCAAAATTTAAAATTTATCTCCTTATGAATTTGATCTTGTATGGAAAGTTTTGCAAGGCTTTCTTATACTTAGGTAATGATAGTGCAAGAATTGATTATATTATGTCAGGGTCTATGCTTGTACCATTCTTTCAAATGACATGTCCAAGAAGCCTACCTTCATGCACAAAGAAAACACACATTTATTAAAAGATACTCTAAATTCTCTACACATTTCAAAGACTTGTTTGAGATGAATAAAATTATCATCTATGTTGTTAGAGAATATTTTTATGTCATCTAGATAAACAAGAATAAACTTGTTTAGGAGACCCTAAAATTCTATGTCCATAGCCTTCTAAAAAGTGGCTCTAGCATTAGATAAACCAAAATGAATATTCCTGTATGCAAATGTCCCCCACTTAGTGGTGAAGGTTGTTTTGTACTATTCCTCTTCTTTGACCAAAATTTGGTTATATCCACTATAACCATCCAATAAAGAGAACCTCTGTAAACTTGCAAATAGTTGTAAAATATACTCTATTAATGGTAATGGGTAGTGGACTTTGAGAGAGGCCATGTTTAAGTCACAAAAGTCAACACATGTCCTTATTTCACCATTATTCTTCTATACTATAATAAGGTTTACCACCCAAGTTGAGTGCTTAATTGAAAATATTATGACTGACTCAATGAGCTTATGTAGTTCATCTCTCATCAGAGGTTCAAGCTTTGGATTTATTAGCCTTTGTCTTTGTCTGATTGGCCTAGTCTCATCTTCTAACTCAATTGAATATGTTTTCCAAGGTAACCAGTCCTTTAGACAGCTTATTAGTCTTTAATTGCACAATCTGGTCATCATAATGTTGTAAATGCGTGTCCTAGTTCCTTGAGGAGAATTTAGATTCCTCTGATAAGAATATGATAATATGGATATCATCTTAAAAAATATTCTAATTATATTTTTTATTTTGGATAGAAGGTCTCACAATTGCCTTGATATGTGATTGAAAATTTTCCTTTTTTATGTCATCTGGGATACTGAATTGTGAGCCAATAGCAGCTAGCCTATCAACATGCTTATTTTGATTTCTTGATATGGCCTAAATATTCAAGGCTTTAAATTCTTCAAATAGGTCCCATAATCTATGTTTATAGGATTTAAGTAGTGGGTTTTACATATATTAATTTCCCTTACTTGGTGAACTACTAACTCACTATCTCTAAAGACTTATAGGGAATTAACCTTCATCTTTCTTGCTTATTGTAAACCATGCGCTAATGTTTCATATTTAGTAACATTATTGGAACAACCAAATTGAAACTTAAGAGAAGATAAATACCTTTGATTGGTTGGATAAATTAACATCATTTTATCTCAAGTGCCATGTTTGTTCCTAGATCCATCAAAATATAGTTACTATAATCCTTCACTAGGCTAATCATCTTTCATCAACGTTGGAATTGGTGCATCATTTTCATGAAGACAATAGACACCAAATCCTTCTTAAATTAACTTATAGGGATCATGTCCATGTAAATAAAAGGATAATTCATCAAGGAAAAAATCTGGGACTCCATCTAGATGTGATTTAGTTTCCACATTACTACTTTCTAACACCTTATCTGAGATAACACAATTAGTGATCACCATGCTTGGCATATATGGATCCAAATGAAATATGTAAATAGGCTCAGATCATATTGTCACTATAGGGACATACCTATTTATGAAGATTATATATGTTTAATAATCTTTAAAATACCCTCCAATCTTTGAAGTAAAGTCTCTTGATAAGCACATGGAAAAATAGGGAGGCAAGTCCACAATAACTACATCTGATTGAAAAACAACATTGGGTCAAGAATGTAATGTAAATTTTAGGTCTTTGATTATGCCTACTATTTTTTTTGGTAAGCCATATAGTTTTAATACTCCTTTGGTATTTGGCTCATAGACAAGACCAAGCTTGTCTGCAATTTATTTGGGCATGATAGTGCTACTGGCTCCACTATCTACAATACAATTATGGACTAAGCAGTCACCTACTATCAAAAAGAGATAAAAGGGAGGGGTTTTGTTTGACATGGCATTGACTTTATCCAAATTTTGCATGTTATATATCTAATGATCAGGTTGTTTGATTTTCTAGTTTGAATTGGCTAAGACAACTCCTTATTTCTCAACTAGTTCCTTAGATACTTTAAGATCTGAAAGTTATTGAATTAACATGTCCTTTTGCCCTAGAATGGAAAGAGAATCCCACATGATAATATTAACATTTTATTTCTTCATTTGATCTATAATGCTAAAAGATGTTCCACTAACCTTTAGCTATAATTTTTGAGCCACTAACTATTCTTAGTTAGGGGTGTTTAGGGAACTTTCATTGTCTCTATATTTTGACTCTTATGTACTACAATAATAAAAAAATTATATTTGAAATTCTCTGACTTAAAATTAGGAATATTAGAAGTATTCCTTACATCTTGAGCTTATTCAACTTCTCTTCTTTTAGTTCTAGTCAGAGCTACCACTTAACCATTCATGTTGCTAGTTTCATCAACTTGGTTAAATGCAATGTGGTCATCCAAATGCCGATTAACATTGATAACATCAAGCTTCCTTGGAAATTTTTGAGCTTCTCTTTGGACTACCATGTTTATGTCTTAATACTGAATTCATTGAAGAAAAAATGCTTCTTGTGTCATCTATGGCATGGTAATATCTTGTGATACCTTGATTCTGAATGTCATTTAAATTAGAAGGCTGCCAACTTGGATCTTGTATTAAGTTATTTTTGGGAATAATTGCTTTTTAGTTGGAAGGCACATTGGGATCAAGGGTTGTATATGTCTTATTTTGGGTTATATCTCCCTAATTTTGATAAGGTTGCCTTTGGTTATTGAAATATTGATAAGTACCCTAGTTTTGCAGCTAGTAAGGTCTACCTTAGTACTATTGTCTCTTGAGTGAAACAATCTCATTTCCAAAAGCTTGTAACAAGCTTTTCATATCACCAATCTTAATAGATTAATTAAGAGGGGTTACAACTTGGGATTTTGGAGATGAAATAGGGGCTATAAATGGAATCTGAGGGACTTGAAGGTGAGGAACATGTTGTAATTCTAGAAAAAATGGCATTAGAGGCCTTATATAAAATTTTCCAACTTGAATCAAGCTCTTTTTTGCTCTAATAGTAATCTCATAGGCATTTGGCAAGTTATTAACACCCATAAACTATATCATGACACTTATATTAGAATTAAGGGCCTTAAGGTAGTACATAAATGTAAATAATCTAAGGATGGTCTAACCAATTTAGAGATCCTAATTCATGTCTTTTGAAATTTGAGTTTAAATTTAGACATGAATTTATGGGGGTACCTTTTTATGGTAGTTAGTTATTTAACTAAAGATAGATTATCAGACTTTTCTTCAAATTGCTTAACTAAGGCTGCACCTAACTCATCCCAAGTATAAATGGAGGTCAAAGGAATATTCTTATATTATTTCAATGGTTTTCCTTGAAGGAAGTAGAAATCAATCTTATGGATACATTGTCTTGAGTAATAATATGAACATAACATAGATTGGCAACATCTTGGATATGGTCAATATTAGTAGTTTTATCCCATTCTCTAGAGAAGAAAGGGATAATTTTTAGGTTAGACATAATAATTTCATCATAATGAGCTAATTTTAGGGGTCTACCCCTATCAAATGGGGCAAAAACTTGATTTTTGATAACCATTTAGGCAAAAGGGATTTGGCTTATGGGGATAATAGATTAGACTAAAATAATAGCTTGACTAGAGGATGAATTCTATTTTGAAGGGTAAGGCCTTTTACTATTGAATCTTAATCTTTTGTAAGAATTAGAAGGAAATTCCATATGTTCAAAAGAAGTACCTTTACTTGATGCTCTCATTGTAACCTTTGGCATGAAAGCACTATCTGGAAGATATTATGATCTCTACAACTTGAAGGATATTCAAATTTTGATGGTAGTATCTCTCTCCTACTAATATAAATATTTCTTCTCAATATTTAAACTTTAATTATACCAAAAAAACTTTGAGTCCCAGTGGGTGTGTCAAAAATTGTTAGAGTTCTAGATTTGCACCCTAGTTGAGGAGGGGATTATTTAGATCTTCTTACTCAAATCTAGTCTAGCATGGGATTGATCTTAGGTTATGGGTATCTTAAAATTAGATCAGACCTCTAGATAATGTTGACTTCCTTGTGTATCTATCACTTACACTAAACCTAAACTAGCACTTGCTTGGAAAAGGGAGATAGATTTGACAAAACTTATAAAGCATGTAAAAGTGATGATGCACTAATGATTTGATCACTCTAATTCACACAAAACACATTATGAGGCAATTATAAGACCAAATAAAATCAATCTCACATAAATATTTTACAACAAAGCATTAATCAATTACCAAATTAGTAAGAGAGGTCAAATATCCACTTTCAAACTAGATAATAAACTATATATTTCACTTATAATGACCTGTGAGAAATATTAAGGAACTTACTAAAAGTGATAAAAACTTATACATAAGCAAGGAACATACATTAACTTAACTATGGTACATAAATTCATACAACACACTTCAATCTGGCATAGAAAAAAATGGAATCAAACCTTTATTGCATCAAAGAGGTGTCATAATACAAATTTTGATAGAGTCTGGTCATAACAAAAAGAGGGATAGAGGTATAAATATAAAGGCTTACAAGCCTGCATTTATAGAAAAGAGAAATAGAGAGAGAGAGAGAGAGAGAGAGAGAGAGAGGGAGAGAGAGAGAGAGAGATTCATGTATTGAAAAAGGTCCAACTACTTTTGATGGATTAGTACTCTTGAGGATGCTAACTCAAGTATTATCAATAAGGAACCAACTCTATAAAATAATTAAATGTCCATTGCCCTTATGCAACTACTAGATCTTTTCTTGGAATCATGTCATTATTTACTTGATCTGCTAATAAAGATCATGTTTTGGAACTAGATGAAATGTGCCAAATCTACATTAGGTGACCACTAGAACCTAAAAATGTGAACCATGATGAGGCAAGACACAGGGCCACTATATGTGAAAATAAATCTTAGACCATTGGTTTTCACAGTCATGATATCTATGAAAGTCTACAAACTGCCCAAATTTACTTCATAGTCACTAGTTTATTTTCACCTTTGGTATTAGATCTAAAGGATCTATATTACCCTATGGAGATTTATTGGTGATGATTGGTCTCTAAACTATGGCCCTAGTTTAACTTTGGTTCACATTCGAGTTTGGCTCCTAGACATTTGGTTTGTTTAGATCTACAATAACATCTTTTACTTTCATCAAAAATGCCTTGAGCTTATTTTTGCTTATTAGCTATCAATATCCAACTAGGATCATCTATATCGTGTCTAATTATATTTATGCAGATATAATTATTGACCCTACCTCACTCCATTGATCTATCTGTGCATAAATGCATGTGATCCATTGATCTTTTACCAATTGAATATGTTTGTGCCACTTATCATGCATGCATTTTCTCTTTAGATCCTATGACTCTTTGACCTTTGCTCACCTTTAAATCTAAATACCCAATCAAATTCCAACCATTAGTTTGATGGGACCAATTTATTCAAATCTAATAGCTACTTCATGATCTTAAAATTGATGTCCTTTCTCTTTTCAAATGATGTTCATATGATCATGATTGACAGTCATGTGATTATCAATTTTACACTCAATAGGATATGTCTTACTTTTTTCTTAAAATTGACATCCTTTTGACTATCATTTAACATTCTAAAAAACATGATTGACATCTCGTAGACCATGATATTTAATATCATATGGATTTCCATAATGGCTTTAATTTAACTCTCATGTGAACATCTTATGTTGTAGGTCCCATTTAGAAGGCCTATAACTTGAAGCATAGGAATCATGTAGGGAGAAAAATTGTTGGAGATGTTCTTGAGGTCAAAAGGAAAAAACCCTTTTGATCTACTGGTCTTGAAGGCCTTCTAAGTGAAGATATAAAATGCTCAAGTTGATTGGTCTAAATTCTTTTGTGTGATGTCCTGGCAACAGTCGAGCTCAAATGGCTAAGTATAGAAAAAATTAGTGAAATTCAACTGAAGATCCAACTTTTAACATGCATAACTTCCTTTGCATTTATGCAGATAATCTTAGACTTGGTGCATAGACACCTAGGACAAAAATGGGCAAACCCATGTGATCATTTTCTCTATAAACTATCACACATGTGAGATCTAATTCCATAAAAGTGCCCACTTGGCTCTGTTGATCTGTTGTGAAAATGGCTAAGAATAGAAAAACATGTAGAAAGTGACTTAAGAGGCAACTTTGGACCTCAATATCTTATGATGTGCTTTGGCATAGGACTTGAGATTTATCACATATGATCTTGGCACAAATGGGAAGAAACCCATATGACCAATTTTATATAACTCATCCACACATGTGAGATATGACCTATACAAATTACCTATTTAGACTTTCTACTACTAGACCCAAATGTCAAGATGAACACGTAATGAAGAACTAGATGGAACCCTTTCATTCCCATACTCTAACTAAGAATTCTTGACCTCCTATAGGGCATCTTCAACCCATGGACTTGTTCCTTATGATATTGACAACTTACACTTTAAGCTCACTCAAAGTGTTTCAAAGGATTTACATTCTGCATGGTCTCATTTGGGTCCACTTGTTCAATCTAAAAACCTATTCTCATTGAGTAAATGAAACATACATATTTAAAAATCAACGGTCATTTCTTGTGACTAAATTTGATACTTATAGGGCCATTCCAGGCTTTTAAATTCAAATGACTATTTCCTATAGCTTAAATATGATGTTCTTGTAACTATCTAGATCACAATACCCATGGGTTGTTTCCTTAGGAACCTCTGCTAGACTTTTATTTGGGGCAGTTTCCTTGAAAATGGCTCCTTTAAAAAACTTGAACTAGATGATTTTCCTAAGAAATGACCCTTTGAAAATTTTGCTTTAGACCTTTTTGCATAAAAATCCTTTGGGACTTTGGAATGGTTCACTTTCTTGAGAAAAGACCCTTCAAGAAAATGTTTTGGCCATTTTACTTGGAAAAGATATCCTTTCGAAGAAATGTTTTGGTCTACTTTCTCAAGAAAATATCCTTCGAGAAAAGTGTTTTGGACATTTGGCTTGAAAAGTGTCATTTAGAAATTTTACATTGGTCTATTCTCCTGAGAAAAGACCCTTCAAGAAAATGTTTTTGCCACTTTACTTGGACAATATATCCTTCTAAAGAAATTTTTTGGTCTACTTTATTAATAAAAGATCCTTTGGGAAAAGTGTTTTAGACATTCGGCTTCAAAAGTGCCCTTCATAATTTTTGCATTGGTCCATTCTAAGAAATTACCCTTCATAAATTTGTTTTGACCACTCTATTGAAGATTTATCCTATGATAAAATTGTTCGGATAAATTTATATAAAGAAATAGGTCTTTGTCTTTTGCTTTGGACATTTTTTCCAAAATAATTCAATAGTTATTTTGAAAGAAAGAGTCTCAAAAGAATTAGCTTAGAAGAGGAAATCCTGAAAGAATTCAAGTAAAGACTTGGCCCAAAAGGATATTTATACTTAGCTTTTATTTTAAAATTCACTTGAAATATTACTTGATCCTTGAAGGCTCAGACACCATGAAAAACTATTTAAATACATACTCCTAACTGTAGAAAAAAAGATCCTACTCCTTCCACTAAACTCTTGGACTAGGCATAGTTTTGGTATATAAACTAAAACTAAAATTTGATTAATAGGATGTTGTAAGGAAGTTTATAACTCTTTTTTACTCATAAAATCATACCACCTTCATAAATGACCCTAATATGACCTCTAAATGACATAAGGACTAATATGAACTATGACCAAAGCTAAAAGCATGTTAAATCACATCAAATTAACTATGGCACACCATATAACATATTATTAGACCCCTATATCATGTTTTGGACTGTAGGAGTTTGACCCATTTTGACTTGTGGTCAAAATGGTCAACATTCTTGATGATTTCTAGGGGTGATATGCTTGTTATACCCAAGACTAGTAGCCTTTTCCTATCCATTGGGATATGTAGTCACCTATGTACATGTATGACATTGAACCTAATTTTTAAATAATACCAAATAATAAAAAAACTAAAAAGAAACAACACATAAGACAAAAAACTAAACAAACACAAATTTTTGCTTCATGAGTACTTATTGAGAACTCACACAAACCAAACTAACTAACTCAAACATAAGCTAACTTGAAAGAAATAATTCTCCTAGATCAAATGGGAAGTTTGAAAACCCTCTTGTTCCATGAAATGAAGAAATGAATGAGCCATGTTTCTTATTGATAATTGGTATTGATTCCTCTATCTTTTTCATGGTGTTTGCCAACCTCATTAGAATGATATTCAATGAAATCAAAGCTATTACAACTAGGTCAACTACGTAAATGAACTCCTCTTACATATAAATAGCCTCAACTTTCTCATAGGACTCCTCAAATATGACCTCCAATGGTGGTTCAACAAGAGATACCTTCTTAGTTTTCATGATGTTCTTAATAAGATTAGGTCTCCTTTTAGCTACAAGTTCTTCAAGCATATCAAGAAGCTCTACATAGTCTACCTAATCTTAGTCATTATCCTGCATGGAAAACTCTTTCTCCATCTTCTCATATACTTGACCCTCATTTTGGCAAAGATCTTGAAAGAGTTCCAATTTTTATTGCTAATCATTTTTGTCCTCTATGTCATCTAGAACCACCACCCCCTCAAGTTGATCTTCTTTATACTCCAGATCATCTGAGAGTGGTTTAAAATCAGGTTAAGGTTTTGAGTGTTCCTCAAGGATCACATATTATACCTTAGTCTCATGAGACTCTTCTAGGACTGCAACTTCTTGAGGAATGACTTGAAGTTCACCTTCATCCCTAATAGCACACTCAACTATAGGTTTGTTAGGATCATTAACAACCTCATGATCAGATATGAAGTCTTCTTCATGTTGACCATTTTTAGCCACGTGCCAAAATGGATCAACCCCCTATAATTAGAATCTTGTATAGTGACCTTTTATAATGTTATGGGATTCTCATGGTGTTGAGCAATTACAAGAGCAAGTCCGTAAAAGCTTAAGTTTGCACTTGGGAGATATTTCAACTTTTGGCTAAGTTTTAGAGCATTCAAATTTATCTTAGAGAAATTGTTCCAATTTATTTGGCTAAGTGTTGGGGAACTTTTTAGGAAAATTATCCAAGGAAAATATCCTACAAACTTATTTCTTTCAGGTAAAAGTTTTTCAACAATTTTATCGAAGACCTAATTGTTTCAATAAAATTGTTTGCATCAAAAGCCAAGTGTCAAATTTTTTTTGAGAAAACTATTTACATAATTTTCCCAAAGGCATAATTCTTTTGGGTAAAAATTATGACAAAATTTTTGAAGATAGGTTTCTTTTGGACAAATTATCTAAAACACAAGACCCATAGAAATACTTTTGAAACAAAAAGCTTGAAGGGTATTTATTTCAAGAAAGTGACCAAGACAAAGTTTTGAAGAACCATTGCTTTGAAAAAATGTCCTATATAAAAATCTTAAAGATATTTTTATCAAGAAAGTGCCCTAAATGAAAATCCCAAAACGTTATTTTCTTTCAAGAAAAGTGTTTGAAAAAGTTTCCTAAAGGGTCATTCTTCAACAAAGTGTCCTGGACAGAAGTTTTGAAGGGTCACAAGTGCCATTCAAATCAAAAGGTTCATAGAATAAGATAAGTATGAATTATTTCAAGAAAATTTCCCCATGATAATTTTCTCAAATACCTCATTTCTCTCAAAAATTTTGTCTGCAAGCAACAAAACCTCAAAGACAAGTTCTGACCAAAGGTACAAGGGCATAAAATCTTTCAAGAAAATTGTCTAGGACAATTTTCTTGAAGGTAGAATTCTTTTAGAGAATTTATTCTAAGGCAAAAGACTAAGTATGATTTATTTTAGGGAAAGTGTCCAAGACACAAACCCTACAACAAATGTCCAATAAAAGGTCTAAAAGAATTGTTTTTTATGGGGAAAATGCATGGGAAGTAGAGTGACATTTGCACAAGTGTTAAAATCAGGCTCACTAGTCACCCATTAGGGTCCACAAATTGACGATTGTGTAGATGTCATTAACATTCTTGTGAACACTAATTGATGGGTACATGAATGTAAAATTCGAGCCATGTAAAATGACTATTGAATTTCAAATATCCTAGTGATGATCATGTAGATGTCAAATACATTTGTGTGGATGTTAAAATTTGGGCTCATGAAATAGTCATTAGAATTCAAAAGGTAGGATCAATTATCAATGCTCAATCATACATGAGATCTAATAACAATTGGCAATTAAAATTTTAATGGGCCCAAGTAGATCAATGACTTGCATTCAATTGTAGATTCAAATCTAACAGCATGCCAGCAAGTCAATGAGTCAAGGAGCTTGAGAGGTCACCATGTGATGTAATCATGTGAAGTAGCATACTAATAGTAAGATCCCAAAATTCATTCATGATTGATAAGTGGCATGAGCACATTCAATCTAATAGAAGATTGATGGAGTGCATTTAATCATGTAAATTAGGATCAATAGTGAGTGAGGGTCAAAGAGGTCAGTGAACCCTGAGTATAAATGTATACATGACAAGTGGCATAAGTGTATGGGTCCTAAAAAAGGATCTATGAATTAAATTATATTGCATTAGTTGGATCAATAGAGTGAGATCAATCAAAAGATAAATTATTCAAGCCAATTTTTGATAGCCAATCAAAGAAGGCAAGCTTAGGTGACTTAGACAAAGGTTGACAAAGAAATGTTTTGATAGGGCAAGGTAAATAAAAGGCATGTAGCTAAGTTTGATCATGGTTTAGTTCATATTAAATCTAATGTTTCAAATTATGCCACTGAGGTAGACATGAAAAATTCAAGGGTTTCATCTCTAGATGAATTGCATGAAAGGGACCTTTCTCCTCACTATTTCACACAACAATGAACTAGTGAAAATAGTTAGAATCAAGATAAAGCCCTAATGGATTGATATGATTATTATAACCATATTTATGTCAAAACTTATCTCAATAAAACTTTATTTGGGAATTGTAACCATCAAGGAAGATCAAAGAGGGAATATTGTAATTATACAACCACATGATGTGACTCAAATCAATCAAAAGGTCTGAATGAACATATTATGTAGAGATAATTGTAATTGCAATTCAAATTGGGTTGTTTTTATTTTATTTCCCTTTTGAGTGCCAAATATCCCTTTATCTTTCTCCTTTCTTATATAAATATAGGTCTTGAGTTATTATAAAGGGGTACCACACCATGTATGGAAAATCCCTATTGGATTGATGTCATATTTTTCCTTTAAACATTAATACAAGAATATATATAAGTTTTGAAAAGTCTGCAAGTGATGTATGGTGATGATAATTGATAATTCTCTATCCTTCCTTCCCTTATCCTTTCATGTTTGAGCAAGATTTCCTAGTCTAATAGGTCATATAGAGTGTAGTCTAGTGTGTAAAGATTTTTGAGTGTATAATTGTTCATGGAGTGTGAAATCTACCCTCTGATTCATTTTCTTTGTGTTTTTGCTCACATATCACCTCTTTATTAAAATGCTCATGTTAGAACCCATTGAAGCTTAGAGACTAGTTTGTATGCTTTGTTTCATCATGGTATAAATATGATGGTCATGTAGAAGATATTATTGGTACATCACCTCCTTTAGATTAGGTTCAATTATGCATTATCTAACTATTTTCCTTATAAGTAAGTAGTAGTTTAAGTGATAAATAGTGCATGATATATTCAAGGAGATAAACCTTAAATCTAGAGGCTCATTTCCAATATAGGTACACCCATATACCTAAAAATATTCTCATTTTCCCAAATATGGAAGAATCTTGAACAATTTATTCTAGGGTGCAAGATTTGGTAACAATAGTTTTGACACATCCAATGGGACCCATTGTATTCAATACAAATTATCAAGGTGAATGTTGGTCTTAATAAATGTCAACTATAAATTGGTGTGCTACTCAGCATTTGGCAACTCCTCAAGATAAATCTGATTTCAAATAATTATTTTGTTATAAACTTGCTCCCATAATTCATGATTCTCACTAGGTCATCCTCTATTAGAACATCTAATCCTATTAATCCACCCATTTAGCCTAAAATCCCTCTTGAAATTAAGTATCCACAACCTAATATTCCCTTTGAAGAACAAGTAGATTTTGCTAGGGAGGAAGAGGTGGAAGAGGCTAAATAAGTTAAAGATATTGAAGAAGAAGACATGGATAAACCTCATGCTTTCCCTACCTTCAACACTGATAATCCAATCCAACTTCATGAATATGATGTCATCCCTCCTAATGCCATAAAAGGTGTGCCCACATTTAATGGTTAAAGTCATATCACACCTAGTTAGCACATTAGAGATGTTTCTAACTTTTGCAGTTTCCTAAATATTATTTGAGAGAACATTTCCATTAGACTCCTTTCTATGTCCCTTAAAGGGAAGGATCATTATTGGTATAGGAATCTAGAAGGTGGATGCATCAAAACATGGGATGAGTTTGGAGTGTTGTTAACTTCCAGATTTGGAAATGAAAGTGACCATGCTTCTCTCATATATCAGGTCAATGTGATAAAGAGGAGACCCATAGAAATAATACATGACTTCAATGAAAGGTTTTAGAATACTTAGCATAGGTTTCTTCCTCCTATGAAACCACTTGCTAATTTTTTGTTCCCTACTTACTTAAGATCCATTGGGACTAAAATTTTTGTCATGCTTCAATTTATGGGAGGATCCACCCTCCCTAAAGCATATGATATTTCTATCAAATCTAAAAATAATCTCATCTAAGCTAGAATATTTTCACCTAAAGTGTCTATAACTCCTTTATCCCATGCTTTTGATAATACTCCATATGTATCCCAAGTTCCTAATACCAATACAAAAACTAAGGTGGCTCCTAAGCAAGCAAAAAATAATGTTGATTGGAAAGCAAAGTTTCTAGCCTTAGAGGCTCAAAATACACAAGCTCATGTGTAACAAGGTGCTTATCATAACCCTTACCCCTATTAGTAGAATTATGGTCAATTGTATGAATGAGTAAGAGGCTAATGGTAACCTAATCCTAACAAGCCTACTAATGCATACAATCTTAACTCTATCACCAATGCAAAAGAGATGGTACTAGTTCATAGAAATTTGGTGTAGGGAGAAGATTGGTAGCAAGACTAATTCATGGATGCCAATCAGAATGGATAAAAATATTTAGTGGCTCAAGGGGTAGTTACTCCCCTCATATCAAATGAAGATGAGGTGATGATTCAAGTTAATGAGGATTGACAACCTCAAGGAGAGATCTTGACCAATTTTCTGGTTGAAGACTTTTTTGTGTTAAATTAAGGAGCCTCTATTGTAGACAATACAAGGGCCAAGAGGAAGGATCTAGGAGGTGGTAGTATCATGCCCACATGCCCATCTAATCTTCCTATAAGGAAATAAGACTCAATTATAAGTGTGATAGTTCCAAAGGCTTCTATGGAATTTCCAAAGGCTTCCATACCTCCAACAAGTCAAAATATGGTAAGGTATGCTCCTATTCCTCAAGTTTTAAGTAATTATATTCCTAAAAAATCCCAATAAAAAGTAGGTATGGCTTTTTTAAACATCATAAACTATTTAAATAATACCAAAACATCCATTTTTCTTTGGGATGTCCTTCATATGCTTGGTCAAAAGGAACTCCTTTAGAAGTAGTTATCTGTTATCTTTGATAGTGTCTCACCCTCAAATCAAAGTCATGGCCATGTTTCTCTTATGAATTATCCTAGTACCATTGTTGAACCATCCACAAGGGTTGAGAAACCTTTACCATTTTACCTCACCCTCATTGTACATGACAAGTTGTTATATAATTGCATAATTGATAGTGGAGCTTTTACTTATATCATGCCCAAAGTTATAGCCAACAAGCTGGGACTAAAATATGAGCCACATATCAAAGAGGTCTTTTAATTAGATGGCACACCTACCAAGATAGTAGGGTTCATAAAAGGCTTGAATTTTTTCTTACACGGTTGTCCTAGTTTTCCTATCTTGTAGTACATAGTTGTGGTTAATCTCCCAACCCACTTTGTAATCTTCCTATCAAGGGACTTTATGGCCAAAATAGGTGGCTATCTCTCAGCTGAGTTATCTTTCTTGGATTTTATAAAAAGATATGGGTCCAAGGTAACAATTAGGACATAACCTCTTTCAAGGTTTCACATTGAACCTAACATTGAGACAAGTTCTAATTTGAATTTTTTTGTTCATGAAGAAAAGGATTCTATTCTAGATGATGGAACTTCCTCCAAGATTGAAAGCATTATAGATTTGTTTCTTGATGAATATGGTACTAATACTTATGAGAAATATCCTTATATTCTCATGGAGTAAATTGATCTAGGGGTATATTGTATACATGAAGAAGGAATATTGACACCTCTACTTACTAAGGAAGAGGGTGAAGATGATGAACAATGGAAGATGTTTTTTGATGGTTCAATAAGTAAAGTTGGTGTAAGGGTTGCTATTATGTTGGTCTTTCCATCTAAAAAATAGTATTATGATTTATATAGATTTTATTTCAATTTCACTTGTATTGTGATTGAATATGAATTTTTGATTCAAAGCCTTCAATGGGCAGGGAGAAAAGGAATCAAGAACCTATAAGTGTATGAAGATATTGAATTGGTTGTGCATCAAGTGAGTGATGTGATTTTTTCCAAGAACCCTTTTCTTGAGTCACATAATCATAGGTATGGGATATTCTTGAAGACATTAATGCATTCAATATCTGCTTAGTCCCAAGGGAGTAAAATAATCATGTTGATAGACTAGCTACCATAGGAACTCAATTTGACACTCAAACTACCATAAAAGAGGAAGGAAAGCAATCTCATATTAAGATCATTATTAGACCTTATGTACCTTATAATTAAGTTTCTTGGAAATTTTTTGATAGTGATAAACACATTACATGTTTCTTGGAAAATGAGGTTGAGTTATCTTCAAGGAATCAAAGGAGGCTCCAAGAACAATTGGGTGATCAGATTGTGAAATAAGGACCAATAAGATACCTAAGGGTTTGGTGACCTTAGAAAGTATCTTCAATGAAAATGATCAGAAGAGGAAGGATAAAGTGAGTGTATCTATAAAAGAGGAGAATTATGAAAGGATCTTGATCTTTAAGGACAAACACCTCAAACTAGGAAAGCTATGTTCTACATTATAGAAATAATCATTCATTGAGATGTGAAGATATTTTCATGATATATTTGATTAATAATATAAGGACCTTAGAGTATTTGATCCTATCTTATCATACCATACCATTGAGTTAGAACCTAGAGTTAAACTAGTTAGATAGAATCAAAGACCCATCAACCCCAAGGTTGAGCAACTCATGAGGATAGAGCTTACCAAATTCCTTGAATTTTTGATAATATTTCCCATAAAACATTAAAAATGGGTAGCTAACCTTGTGCCTAATAGATAGAAGAATGGGGAGATAAGGCTTTATGTAGACTTTAGATCTTAATAAAGTGTCACTTAAAGATAACTATCCTCTACCCTCAATGGAGTAGATTTTGTAGATGATTTCAGGTTCTCAACATTTCTCTCTTATAGATAAATATTTAAGATACAATAATATTTTATTAAATGAATATGATCAATTCAAGACAACATTCACTACCAAATGGGGGATCTTTGCTTATAGGAAGATGCCCTTTGGTTTGTCTAATGCCAGTGCCACTTTTCAAAGAGTAATGGACATGGCCTTCAAAGGTTTGATCAATAAGATTCTATTAGTTTATCTAGATGATATAACAATATTTTCTAAAGATTTTAATGAACACATACAACAATTAATACAAGTGTTTGAAAGATGAAGGCAATATGGAATATCTCTTAACCCAAAGAATTGCATCTTTGTTGTTCATGAAGGTAAGTTCTTAGGACATATTATTTCTAAATATGGTTTGACTATTGATCTTGAGAGAATAGAGGATATTTTATTCTTATCATTTCCATTGCATAAGAAAGGTATTCAAATTTTCTTGGCCAAGATAAATGTCACAAGAAGGTCCATACCTAGTTTTGCATCCTTAGTAAAACCTATCACAACTATGTTTAGGAAGAACCAAGTCTTTTCTTAAACCAACGAGGGAAAGATAATTTTTGAAACCATAAACAAAATAATTGTAGAATATATTTCCCTTGTCAATCCTATTTTTACTAAGGACTTCATGTTGTATTTAGTTTCTAACCTTGATACTATCTTAGCCATGTTGATGCAAAAGAATGATGAGAGTATGGAGAAGCCAATTGCATTCTTTAATCAAGGTTTAGAAGATTATGAAGCCAATAACACCTTTGTGTAAAAATGGGTCCTTGATATTGTAAGATGAAAAAATAAGTTTATACATATGGTGTCAAATAACAAGATTCATGTTATGGTCTCTCATCCTAAAACCAAGAAGTTTATTTTAAGCAAAGATCTCAGTGAAAATAGGGTAGGGTGGATCACTAAGTTAATGGAGTATGATGTTGATATCAAGGTGAAAAAAATGGTAAGGGGTAAAGGCCTTTATGAAAATCTATCTTTATATCTTCATAAGTTAAAATAAGAGGCTTAATCAACCATGAGTGTCCCCAATTAGCTGGTTCATGCCTCCACAAAGTTGGACATAAGATTTGATCATATTTTTCCAAAATTGTGAGTATCATGCTAGTATGAATAGATTACAAAGGAGATATTATAGATTATGATCTATTCCCTTTTTTATTTTGGATGTTGTATTTTTTATGGGGGATATAATTGGTGTGATATTGAGATGTATTGATAATGACTAGTCTGGAGTGTTGCTCAATAAGTTCCATGATGGGACAACATGAGGTCATTTCTCTCTAAGAACCATAGCTACCAAGATCATGAGGGATGGTTATTATTGGCCTATCCTCTTCATGTATTCCCATGATTAGGTGAGGTGTGGAAAATTTAATTTATTTGTAGGAAAGTAGAAGCTTTCAGCTCTTCCTCCAAATCTTATCTAAGTAGACAAACCTTTCATGCAATGGGGTCTTGATTTCATTGGCATGGTAAATCCCCCATCAGGTGCTAATCACAAATGGATACTCATAGCAACTGACTATTTTACAAGATGGGTTGAGGTAGTATCATTGAAGGAGGCTAATGAGACTACTTTATTAGAGTTATATGAGAGCATCATAACAAGTTTTAACACTCATGATACTATTATTTCATAAAATGATCTTATTTTTATGGGTGTTAGGACAACTAATTGGGCAAATAACAATGGTATATTCTTGAGATAATAACTTCATCCAATTATTACCCTCAAGGTAAAGGGTTTTTTTAATCCACTAATAATAAGTTGATTAGAATAATTTAGAGAACCTTGGAATGTAACCAAAGATCTTGGCACACCAAATTTAAGACAACATTGTGGGCTGATAGGATAACTCCCAAGAGGTCAACAAGGAATTCCTCTTTTGTTCTTATCTATGGAAGGGAAGCTATGTTGTCTATCTCCAAAGAGATGTATAACTTAGAGTTAGTTTTATCACTTGGATGTACATCCTTTGAGGAGATGAAAAATCTCTCATCATCTAAGTGGCACAATGAAATCACCTCTAGGCTTGTGAGTAGCCTAAGGAATGAGGTGAATCTCTAGATAGGGATAACCACTTGATGTACCACTTTGAATTGAAATTACTACTAAACTTGGGGGATGAAAATGGAGAAGGATAAATAAAATCAAAATAATCTAATGGAGATGATGCATAAAGTAACATGATGACATCCAACCATATGCATATTACACTTGAAATCAAAGGGCAAACTAAACATACACCTCTCCAATCTTTATCTTCTCACATCAATACTAAATTGTGAGGTTATGGATGAATGTGAGAATCCATGAGGACTAAAAAATAGGCCTATGAGGGCAATAATTAATATACTAACTCACTTACCATGAACATCTCCTAAAACACTTCATATGCCCTACAAGGAAAGGTTGCAAATAGGTGAAAGAATGGAACAACATGTTAAGGAATCCATAGTTTTCACTAAGAAAGATTCATCATCTAATTTAAAACACTAATAATATTCATAGAGGAGGTAATAATAAGTTTTATTATTGATAAAAAGGTATATATTTGATCAGGGCTTCATTATACTTAGGTGGATCATTTTTTATAATGTCTGAAATAGCTAGTTCTTATAGAACTTATGAGAGAGAGAGAAGAAGAAAAGTCCAAGGGTCACAAGGAAATTTATAAATATGAGAGAATAAATTAATTATTCATGTGATAATTATATGTGATGAATCATGAAACATATGAAAGTCCAAGTGTCCATACAAGGCATAAACTTCATGAAAAGTGGCAAGAAACTTCTCATTCTAGCTCAAAAATGTGAATTCAAGATATAGACCTATTTGAATGCCTTTTAAATAATTATGACAAATAATAATGATTTTAATGAAGTATAGGTACATAATTAATTCCTCTCCATGCATTGGTTGTATGCCTAATCTTTTAAAAATAACTGGAAAGTAACCATCATCATTTGTAGTCCAAAAAGAACTCTTTTCATATACCTTACACACTTGTCATAAAATATGTTTTTATTTGATCATTAAAATAAATAGGATTTATTTAATTACATGTTTAAATTCCCTCCATGTACTTATAATCATCAAGGACACCTTAAATTTAGCTCACTTGAAGGTTTCCATCTTCTTCACTAGCTTGTGTAATAGGCTAGTTTTGACTGGCTAAGCGTAATCTATTTGTTGAGGAAATAAGGAGTTTATATATATTATTAAATTTAAATAATTTGTTATCCAAATTATATATCTTCATTAAAAATTTGGTTTCATGATCAGACTCTTTATAGAACCTATAAAACACAAAAAATAGTGATAAAAACCATGTTTCTACCCCCATCCATATAATTCCATATAGACCAAGAGCATGTGAGGGATATTGAAGAACAATATGTAAATTATAATATATATTTTTGTCAAAATATTCCATTATATTTCATCTCAAATTTTATTTCCTCCATCAGGTCACTATCAAGGGTTTACAAGGGTTTTAAAGCAGTTTTTGGTCTTAAGCATTATTCACAAAGTTTGGGCATCCAACTTGCCAAAAAATTCCAAATATTTGGTGTTAAGTACCCTTAATATCATTCCCAAACTTATTTTTCTCCCATGCAAACCTTAGAAAAGATATGAGCAATCAAAGTCCTCTTATTGAGTTTGTTTCCATCTTTTTTGCACGTGTGAGAGAGTTTTTAGATTAAAAATGAATTATTGATGATTTATTTGACCTAAAAAGGATTTAAAACATATATATACACTCCATAAACATTTTTAAATATTATATAAGTCAAAACAAAGACTATAAAATAATATGACCTCTTCATCTATCACTATGTTTCACCATTCCTTATAGCCCTAACTGCAACTTTTATGTTTTGGACTATTCCATTTGGTTTCCTTGAATTTAAATGGTTAATAAACCTATAATTATATCTCATATGAATTATAAAATTAATTATAATTCCTTTCTCATTCCAAAATTTAAACTGACCTCATATTTGGCCTTTAGGCCTGCTCATGCCTAGTAGGTTTGCTTGCAACCTTAAGATGTTTAGACCTCTCTATTTAGTTTATATCCTATATAATATTTTTAAATTATTTAAATAGGTGTCACATATATTTAAAAATATCCTTTAATAACCTCCTTAACCTTTTCTTCGTCTTTCATTCTCATTTTCCAAGGTTATAGGGTTTATGCATATGAAAAGTGTACTCTGTTTGAGATAAAACAAAGGGTATTTCCCCTATTTTCTCATACTAATTGAGTGATTTAGGAGCTTCCTCAACTTTCATAAAAAAAATTTACCAATTTTTATCTCTTTTTAAGATTCTATACCCTCCAAATTTCCAAGAAAACAAAACAAACCCTCATTCAGGCAGACTGTGCAGGGTTTTTTAGGGGGACTGTGTTTGATCTATTAGGGACCTTTACTTATTTGTATATCCATTAGAGAGAGAAAAATAAAGGGTTATACATCATTTTATAGTATTTTTTTACTTTTTTACAAGTCCAACCTACCATATACCCCTAATATTTCCTTAATCAAAATTGAGTTTCCATTATGACTGTGTTAACCTCCAATCATTACACTTGTAGGTGTATATGCATAGCCTAATTCAAAAATAGTGATAAAAGGCATTATCTAATTTATTTAGGTTAATTTTAAACTTTATTCATTAATTTATCTTATATTTTGATATGTACCTATTGAAATGCTACTTTCCCAACTAGCTACATGTAACAGTCCATAGTGATTGACCTTTTTGAGGTAACAAGACTATAGATTAGCACTACATTCTAAGATTTATATCAAATGATATTTGTAAGTATTTTAATCCTTTGAGGAGTCAATTCATCAACTATACTCTATACCTTCATGCTTAAAATCCTTATATCCTCATGAATGATGTGGAGGATGGTTTCTGGTTGTAGGTGATCATGGGGCCTATAGAGGAACACTTGTAGGTGTCTATGAGCTTGGAGCATTATCATAAACACCATAATGATGGTATTTATACCATTATATACACCATTAAAACCATGGTACCACTCTAGTCATGATAGAGTGTTTTGTTACTCCTTAGGATATCATATGTCATTTAAAACTCTAAACTTATAGATGAGAATGCAAGGTTTTAGTGTGTTTTTAGAGAACTTTGAACCCCCAAAACATCACCTTCCATTCATATTATTAATCTAATCCTTGGCATGGTTTATATTAAATATGTAGTATACCAAACTCAACTATTGGAAAGCTTTAATACTGCTTGCAAGCATGTTGTATGGTACCAACAAAAACCCTTAGGCTTTTATTTTATCATTTTAGGGATTGGAGCTCTAAAACTTAGTTACCATCCCTTTGGATTGAACCTCAAATTTGTCCACCAATATATATTCACAAATAATTTTTCCATGGTATTCTCATTAATCTAAGACCTTAATAAAGGATTACCATATTCCTATTTATTTGTGCAGTCACCTTTATATCCCTATAATCCCACCTGTAGGTGGACAATATGATGCATATGGTAGTGAAAGAAACATTGGCATTATGTAAAAAACTTATGCTTGTGATACTTTATATACCCTCACCAAGTATTTAAATTCACAACTATCACTATTAATATTAAAACACCTTTTAAATCTTCAATCACAACATGACATCATCAAGGAGGTTTATGTATGTGTTTATGGTAGTAAATAGAATTAGAGTATATGTGTGGGTGAATGACCTCAAAAACAACCTAAACTTACTATAAATATTTAAAAACATGTTTTTCCTTGTGGAGGTCTTTAAATAATTTCCAAAACATATATCTTAAGATGGAAACTTCTTGAAAACACTTATAGGTGGCTATCCATATGGAATAAGGTCGGCAGAATGTTCAATGACTGATCTAGCATGATGGATAGGCTCATGATCAAACTTGTACTTATGAAAGCATAAAAAATGAATTTATTCAACTCCCAATGTCCTAAAAAAATTATGTCTCTTCATAAAAACTCTATGGACATGCTAAACAAGCTTTACATGTGTGACTACAAATGAAATTGAATGAAGAGTTGACTATGTGAAGGGCAAGATTGAGAGTTTAGTCCAAAACATGGTATGATGAAACAAAACATATTAATGGATGATAAAATTTATTTTATACATTTGGTACATAATTTTAAATTTACATGAAACCTCTGTATGGAATTCAAACTCTTGCAAGTGGGGAAATGAATGAAACTACTCATAGAGGTATCTTCTTAAAAAGTGAGCTATTAGACTTATAAAATAAATTTTAAAGATGAAAATAATCATGGAAAACATTTTAAGAGGAATAAAATATTATCTAGAACCAAACTTAGTAATGAATTGTACATAATCTCCCTAACAAGAGTAAAACTTGTAGGGTGCATAGGATGGCAAGCAAATTCACATAGTCAACTTCAAATGGATGATTCATAAATCATATTTGATCTTTATATAAAATATTTCTATGAAAATTAAGGTATATTATTATACTATCATATCCCAAAATAATTTATCTTGAAACCTCATGGACTATTCGTACCGAGCAAAAACCTGAAGGTCACTTCAGTCTGTCTAAAAAAATAAGAAATAATCAGAATGGTTTTGGCCTCAAAATGGAACTTCTAGATAAAACCAATCATATATATGAGTATTTTTAAGTTTAATATACCCCCTAATATCTTTTCTCATGTGGCACACTTCCTTATGTGTCGTATAAGTGCCAAATTCTTCCTTCTCTTTAAGAAAATATACTTTTCTTCTAATAAATCTACAATTTTTCAGTTTTTTCAATTATTTAAGACTTATAAAGACACATGGGACATTAAATAACATTTTTACACCTTCATGTCTCCCAATAAACTCGTACAAAGCATTAAATGCAGTATTTTGACCCTTAAAATGACACAAAATGACATGAGAGGCTAATGAAATAACTGGCCAAGGCTAATATAACATTTAATGGCATAAAATGACCTATGAAACACATCATGACAATATATTAAACCCCATAAAACATCTAAAATATAATTTTTTACTAGGGGTGCCCTAATTTGACCTAAAAGTCAAATTTGGTCAACAAATTGGTGACTCATAGGGGTAGTGTGTTTGCTATACTAACTAGACTAGTAGCCTTATTATTTAATTGGGATTATGGAGTAATTTGAGGAATAGTACAAACAAGAAAACCTTTTACCATTTAAAATAAACCTTTGATCAATACAAGACACTAAAGACTACCTTAACCACATAAAGTAAAGGACACACACAACAAATAAAGCAAACACACAAGACACACACATGTGCTCAAATAACTTAGGAGAAATATAGAAAAAACTATTATGTACACTAAAAATTAATCATACCTCCCTCCTAGTTCAAAGGGGAAGTTTGAAGCATCACCTTCTTCATGAGATTCAACATGGTACAAAGTAAGTTGCTCTTTAGATATAAAAATTATAAGATCAGACCTATTTCTTGGTAATTTAATGGCCATGCTCTCAAGTAAACCACCTTAAAATAGGCCTAAAATTTAAAATTATTCCTCTTAAATCCAAACATCTTCAACTTTGTCATGTGAATCCTCAATTAAAACTTCAATTGATGATTCAACAAAACATACCTTCTTATATTCCATAATGCTCTCAACAAAATTGGGTTTCTTCTTAGTTGCAAGCTCTTCTATCTCATTAAGGATATTTGAAAACTATATCCAATATTGATCATTTTATTCCATTGAAACATCTTCTTTCACCTTGTCATAAACTTGACCCTCAACTTGGCAAAGTTCTTCAAGCTCTTGAAGAAGCTCCATTTGCAGCTACCAATCATCCTTATCAACAACTTCCTATATACTAGCATCATCAAGTGTGAAATAATTTGGATAATAATAAGCTTTACACAAATAAAAAAATTCAATTAAAATGGCATTGAACCTATACCATAAATCTCTTTCTTCAAGGATACCATCTTCAATGACTGTTTCCTCTATCTTAGTCTTACAAGTCTCATCTATGACTGCCACTTCTTGAGGGGTCACTTGACTTTCATTATTGATAGTAAATTCCACTTAATATTTTAGATGATCATATGCAACATTTGTATTAGATTTATAGTCTTCTTCTAGGGATACAAGATCTTCCATCTCCTTCTCCTTCATGGTGATGCTAAGACTTGGCATCTTGAAATCATGTGACCTAGCCCAATGAGGATGCCAAGGAGGTATGTTTTCTTCAAGAAAGAGTTATCATTATTTATCAACCAACTTATCCTCCTTAGGTTCCCATACTATGGGTCCATCAAGGAAAATTTTTATGTAGTGAGGACAAAATGAGCTATTTGGTGGAGGTGGCACATAAAACTCAAAATCAGATTGAGAGTGAAATCTAGGGGTTTCTCCATGTATACACTTTCCTTCAAATATAGAGATATTAGCTATTGGGATGTCATTTTATTTACTAATGTGAGTCCCTATGGTTATTTCATCCTCATATCACTCATTATATCCTCTTTATCAGCCATGAATTGAATTTGTTATTCTTTACTTGCTTCTCTCAAGATAGGTTCCTCCTTAAAAAGGAATGATGTGAAAGTTTGATGGATAGGCTCATGGATTTGAGGTGAAGGAGTTGGAGTATGAGATGTATTGGAAGGTAAATTAATTGGATATATAGTGTGTAATTAATTAGAAGGCTTATGAGTGGGTTTGGAAAAGAGGAAATCACTACTGAGTTCTAATGGAAGTGAATTCTTGGGCTAGTTAGAAGGAGCAGCATCTACATGAGTAGGAACTACACTTTGCCAAAGATATCCTTATGCATAATCCATGGAAAAATTTGGTGTAAAAGACTCATATTAATTTTATTTATGTTTATAGGCATAATAATATGAATGAAAAGGCTCATATTGAGGCTAATAGAGAAGTGTTTCTTGTAGCCATTCTCATAGGATTGTCCAATAACTTGATGTTCATATAGAGAGGGAAATGAAGGGATATATGGATGCCATGGTTTATAGATTTGGTACTCTTCATGAATGGGATTAAAATTATCATATTGGATCTAATTAAATTCATATTGAGGTTGGTAATAATTATGACAGGGTTGACCAAGGACTTGTTCATATTGTTGGGGAATGGCACAAGCTTGGAAGGTTTCACCAAATTGTAGAGAATAAAACTCAAAACCAAAGTCAACCATGAAACTTCATGAAAGAAAGAATAAAATATAAAATTTATCAAAAATCCTTAAATATTTACCTAGGTTACTTGACCAACTGATAAAACTTTGGATTTACCATTTATGCTTGGATAGATGCTTCCAAAGGCTAATTGTTGAGAAAAAACACCAAAAATATCCCAATCTCTTGGAAAAAGAATACCACTAATCATGCAAAAAAATATTTTCACTTGGATATAAAACATTTTATTATATTTTAAATCTCTCATCATCTAAGTGTCACAATGGAATCACCTTTAGGCTTGTGGGTAGCCTAAGGAATGAGATTAATCTCTAGATAGGGCTAGTTCCCTTGATGTACCACTTTGAATTATAACTAATACTAAACTTGGGGGATAAAAAGAGAGAATTATAAATGAAATTAAATTAATATAAATGAATTTATATACCAAATAACATGATGACATCCAACTATATGCATATTACACTTGAAATCAAAGGACAAACTAAACATACACTTCTCTAATCATCATCTTCTCACATCAATACTACATTGTGAGGTTATGGATGAATGTGAAAATCTAGGAGTAATATACAAGAGGAATATTAGGAAACTAATTAATATAATAACTCACTTACCATTAACATCTCCTTAAACACTTCACATGTCCTGCAAGGAGAGGCTGTGAATAGGTGAAAGAATGGAACAACATGCTAAGGAATCCATAGTTCTTACCAAGAAGGATTCATCATATAATTAAAAACACTAAAAATAGTCATATATGAGGTAAAAATAAGTTTTATTATTTATCAAAAGGTATAAATTTTTATTATGGATTCACCATACTCAGGTGGATCATTTTCTACAATGGCCAAAATGGCTAGTTCTTATAAAACTTGTGAGAGAGAGAGATAAGAAGAGAAGTCTAAGGGTCACAAAGACCATTTTAAATCTGAGATAAGATATAAATTTTTCATGTGATAATGATATGGGATAAACATTCAAGTTATGGAAGTCCAAGTGTCCATACAAGGCATAAATTTCATGAAAATTGACAAGAAACTCCTCATTCTAGCTCAAAAAATTGCCTCCATGATCTGGGCCTATTTGAATGCCATGTAACTAATTATTACCAGATATAATTATTATAATAAATGTTATGGACATCATAAATTACTCTAAATTCATTGGTTTCATGCTTGGTCTTCTAAAAACAACTTGAAAGTAACCATCATCATTTATAGTCTAAAAAGAACTCCTTCCATGCACCCTGCACACTTGTCATCAAATTTGGATTCAATTGCTTATGAAAATATATGGGAGGGAATTAATTACATTTTTTAAGTCCCTAAATTTAATTATAATCATTAGGGATGCCTTAAATTTATCTCACTTCAATTTTTCCATCTTCTTCACTAGCTTACGTAATAGGCTAGTTTTGACTGGTTGAGTTGAATCTATGCTTTAAGGAAATTATGAGTTTATATGGAGATTAAATTTAAATTATGAGTTATCTAAATTATATATCTTCCTCAAACAAAAAATTCATGATCATAATCCTTATATAACCTATAAAACATAAAAAATATTGAGAAAAACCATGTTTCTACCCCCATCCATACAAGTATTTATAGACCAAGAGCATGTGAGGGAGATTGAGAGAGTAATATATAAATTAAAATATTTATCATGGTAAAAAATTTCCATTAAATTTCATCTCCAACTCCATTTCCTCCAGCGGGTCACTATCAAGGGTTTTAGAGCAATTTTTGGTCTTAAGCATTGTTCATAAAGTTTGGACATCCAAGTTGCCAAAAAATCCAAAAAAAATTGTGTTAAGGACCCTTAATATCATTCCAAAACTTATTTTTCTCCCATACAAAACCTTAGCAAAGATATGAGTTATCAATGTCCCCTTATTGAGCTTGTTTCCACCTTTTTTACTTGTCTAAGAGAGTTTTGGGATTAAAAATGGATTATTGATGATTTATTTGACCTATAAAGGATCTAACACATATTTATTCACCCCATAAACACGTTACAATAGTATATAAGTCATATCAAATATTGGAAAATAAGATGGCCTCTTCATCTCTCACTATGTTTCACTACTCCTTATAGCCCTGACTGCAACTTTTATGTTTTGGATTATTCCATTTGGTTTCCTTAAATTTAAATTGTTAATAAACATGTAATTATATAAAATAGGCATGATAAAATTAATTATAATTCATTTCTCATTCCAAAATTAAAATTGACTTCTCATTTAGCCTTTAGGCCTATTCATGCCTAGTAGGTTTTCTTGCAACCTTAAGAGGTTTAGATCTCTCTATTCAGTTTCGCTCCTCTATGATAGGTTTAAATGATTTAAATATGTGTAATATATATTTACAAACCTACTTTAAGGACCTCCTTAACCTATGGTTCATCTTTCATCCTCATTTCCCAAGGTTGTAGGGTTTATGCATAAGGAAAGTGCCCTCTGTCTGAGACAAAAAAGAGGGAACTTTTCCTATTTTCTCATACTACTTGAGTGATTGATGAGATTAATAAACTAATATACATGTTTTTTACCAAGGTTTATCCCTTCTTAAGATCTCTAGGCCCTCCAATTTTCCAAAAAAAATAAAACAACCCCTCATTTAGGCAAGTTGTATAGGGTTTTTTAGGGGGACTGTGTTTGATCTATTTAGGGCCCTTTAATTGTTTGTATCTACATTAAATATATAAACATAAATGGTTGTGCATCATGTTATAGGTTTTTTATAATTTATTACCAGTCCAAACTACCATGTAACCCTAGTATTTCCTTATTCAATCAAAACTAAGTTTCCACTATGACTGTGTTGACCTCCAATCATTACACTTGTAGGTGCATATGCATAATTTACTTTGAAGATAGTGATACAAGATATTATATACTTTATTTATGTTCATTTGGAACTTTATTCATTCATTTATCTCATCTTTTGATTTGTACCTATTGAAACACTCCTTTCCCAACTAGTTACCTATGATAGTCCATAGTGATTGACCTCTCTAAGGTAATAGGACTATAGATTAACACTATTTTATAAGAGTTATATCACATGATATTTGGAATTATTTTAATCCTTATAGGATTCACTTCATCAACTATACTTTATACCTTCATGCTTAAAATTCTTATATCCTCATGAATGATGTGGAGGATGCTTTTTAGTTGTAGGTGATCATGCAGTCTATAGAGGAACACCTGTAGGTGTCCATGATCTTGGAAAATTATCATCAACACCATACTAATAATCGTTATACCATTTTTTACACCCTTAAAACCATGATACCACTCTAGTCATGATAGAGTGCTTTGTTGCTCTTTAGGATATCAGATGTCATCTAAAACTCCAAACTTGTAGATGAGAATGCAAGGTTTTAGTGTGTGTTTTTAGAGAACTTTGAACCCCCAAAACATCACCTTTCATACATATTCTTAAGATAATCCTTGGCATGGTTCATATTATATATGTAGGATACCAAATTCACATATTGGAATGATTTAAGACTACTTGAAAGCATGTTCTAGGGTACCAACAAAAACCCTTGGGGCCTTTATTTTGTCATTTCAGGAATTAAACCTCTAAAACTTAGTTACCATCCTTTTGGATTGACCCTCAACTCTATCCACGAATCTATCTTCATAAATCAGCCTTTTATGGTCTTCTCATTAAGCTAAGACCTTATGAAGGTATTACCATGTTCCTTTTTATTTGTGTAGACACATTTATATCCCTATAATCCCCCCTATAGGTGGACAATATGATGCATATGGTAGTGAAAGAAACATGGGAATTATGTAAGACACTTATGATTTTGGCACTTTATATACCCTCACCAAGTATTTAAATGAACCACTAGAACTATTAATATTGAAACACCTTTCAAATCTTCAATCATAGCATGATGTCATCAAGGAGGTTTTTATATGTGTGCATGAGTTATGTGCATGATAGTGAATAGAATTAGAGTACATGTGTGGGTGAATGACCTAAATAATAACCTAAACTTACTATAAATCCTTTAAAACATGGTCTTTCTTGTTTATGTATTTAAACAAGTTCCAAAACATCTATCTCAACATGGAAAATTCTTGCAAACACCTATAGGTGGTTGTCCATCTGGAATAAGGTAGGCAGAATGTTCAATGATTGATCTAGCATGGTGGATGGGTTCATGATCAAACTTGAACTTATACAAGAATCCAAAAGTACTTTTTTCAACTCCCAATGTCCTAAACAAATTTATGTATCTTCATAACAACTATATGGACATGTTAAACAAGCTTTGCATGTGTGACTACAGATGAGATTGAATGAAGAGTTGACTATGGGTATGGAAAGATTGAGAGTTTGGTCTAAAACACGGTATGATGAAACCAAAAATAGGAATGGATGATAAAATGGATTTTATACATGTGGGATATAATTTTCCATTTACATTAAACCTCTGTATGGAATTCAAACTCTTGCAAGTGGGGAAATGATTGAAATTGCTCATAGAGGTACCTTCTTATAGAGTGAGCTATTAGACTTATCAAATCAACTTTAAATATGAAAATTATCAAGTAAACCATTTTATGAGGAATCCAATATGTTTTAGAACCAAACTCAACAAGTGAATTATACAAAATCTCCCAAACAAGAGCAAAACATGTAGGGTACATAGGATCGCAAGTAGATTTGCACATTCAACTTCAAACAAATGATTCATAAAGTACAGTTCATCATTATCTAAAATATTGATATGAAAATTAAGGTATTTGATTATACTATCATCTCCTAAAATCATTTGTTTTGAAACCTCATGGGTTGTTTATACTAAGCAAAAACCTAAAGTCACTTCAATCTGTCCAAAAAAACAAGAAATGAGAAGAATAGTTTTGGCCTAAAAATGGCACTTTCAAATCAAACCAAGCATAAATATGAGTATTTTTAAGTTGAATATCCCCCCAATATCTTTACCCATATGGCACACTTCCCTATGTGTCGTATACGTGCCAAAGTATTCTCTCTTTAAGAAAACTAACTTTACTTCTGATGGACCTTTAACTTTTAAGTTTTGTCAATTATTTTAGACTTATAAGGACACATGGGACATAAAATCACTTTTTTACACCTTCATGTTTCCAAATAAACCTATATAAATCATTAAATGTACTATTTTGACCCTTAAAATGACCCAAAAAGACATGAGAGGCTAATGAAATAAGTGACCAAGGATAATATTACATTGAATAGTATCAAATGACCTATGAAACACCTCATGAAAAGATATTACACCCCATAAAACATATAAAATCCAATTTTTACTAGGGGTGCCCCAATTTGACTTAAAAGTCAAATTTGGGCAATAGTTAGCACATCAAATAGAGTTACTCTAGAACACTCCAATGGAAGTGAGATTGATAGAATTAATGGAGTTGTAAGAGACTAGAGGTAAAGCTCACTAGGCCATGGAGCATCACTAGGTACTGATGAAAAGTTCTTTTGATAAGAAGGCAACTCCAATATCATTTCAATAAGGTGACATAGTCTTAAAATGGGATGAAGATAGAGCAAAACTAGGGAGGCATACCAAATTTGATGCCCTATGAAGTAGACCATATGTCATCACCAAGTGTAAGTAAAATAACTCATTTTAGTTAGCAAGAATGAATGGAGAATATATACCCATCTCTATGAATGGGATACATTTAAAACCCACTATTGAGAGCTGAAGTTCTATCTTGTAAATATTAGGTTAGGTGGGTGTTTCCTTTCTTATTTTGTTGTGTCCCAATAAGTGATTTTGAAGCAAATGTGTGTTTCTATTTTGTTCCTATTATTTTCTATTATTTGGTACATTACAAAAGTAGTTTATATGTTTATCCTATATACTTGTGACTCCATAGCCCAATGGAAATGATTAGGCAATTGGTCATGGCATATCAAGCATGCCACTTTTATGAAATTGCCAAAGATGTTGACCATTTTTACCCATAGGCCAAAATGGATCAACCCCCTATAGTCAAAATCTTGTATAGGGGCCTTTTATAATGTTATGGGATTTTCATGGTGTTGATTAGTTGCAAGAGAAAGTCCCAAAGATCCTAAGTTTGTACTTGGGAGATATTTCAACTTTTGGTGAAGTGTTAGAGCATTTATAGTTCTCTTAGAGAAATTGTTCCACTTTATTAGGCTAATTCTTGGGGATTTTTTTGGGAAATATATCCAAGGCAAAGATAATATAGACTTATTTCTTTTAGGCAAAAGTTTCACACTAATTTTCCTAAGGACCTAATTATTTCAATAACATTGTCTGCATCAAAAGCTAAGTGTCATATTTCTTTCAGGAAAATTATCCACACATTCTTCTCAAAGGCATAATTCTTTCAAGAAAAATGTTTGACAAAATTTTTGAAGATAGATTTCTTTTGGAAAAATTGTCTAAAACATAAGGCCCATAACAATACTTCTAAAATAAAAATCCCAAAGGGTACTTCTTTCAATAAAGTGACCAAGATAAATTTCAAAAGGACTATTGCTTTCAAAAAATATTCTATACAAAAATATTGAGGGGTATTTTTCTTGGTAAAGTGCCCTAAATGAAAAGCCTAAAAGGTTATTGTATTTTGGGACAATTATCTGAACAATTTTACTGAAGGGTCATTCTTTAGCAAAGTGTCCTAGATAGAAGTTATGAAGGATCACAAGTGTCTTTCGAATCAAAAGGCCTGCTGAAGAAGCTAAGTATGAATTCTTTAATAAAATTGTCCCTTGATCATTTCCCTGAATACCTCATTTCTCTTAGACATTTTATCTACAACCAAAAAATCCCAAAGACAAACGTTTTGACCAAAGTTAAAAGGGCACAAATTCTTTTGGGAAAATTGTCCAAGATAATTTTCTCAAAGGCAAGATTCTTTTAAAGAATTTGTTTTGAGGCAAAAGACTAAGTATGATTTCTTTTAGTGAAAGTGGTCAAGACACAAATCCCACAATAAATTCCCTATAAAATGTCCAAAATAATTGTTTATTATGGGGAAAATTCATGGGAAGTAGAGTGACATTTTCACAAGTGTCAAAATCAAGCTCAAAAATCATCCATTAGGGTATATATATTGATGGTTGTATAGACATCATTGACATTCTCATGGACATCAATTGATGAGTACACAAATCTCAAATTTAATCCATGGAAAATGACTACTAAAGTTTAAATATCTTAGTGATGGCCAGGTGGATGTCAAATATGTTTGTACGAATATCAAAATTTGAGCTCATGAAATAGCTGTTAGAATTCAAAAGGGAGCATCAATGATCGACACTCAATGGTATAGAATATCTAATGATAAGTGGTGATTGATAGTTTGATGGGCCTAGGTAGATTAATAGCTCATGTTTAATCATGGATTCAGATCTAACAACACATAATCAAGTCAATGAGTCAAGGAGCTCAAGAGGTTACCATATGGCGTAAACACATGAAGCAATAAATTGACAATAAGATCTTGATATTAATTCATGATTGATAAGTGGCATGAGCATGTTTAAGCTAATATAAGATTGATGGATTGTGTTAAATCATATAAATCAGGATCAATTACAAGCAAGGGTAAAATAGGTTAGCGAATCTTGAGTATAAATGCATAGGTAACAAGTGGCACAATTGCATGGGTCCTAAAAAAAGATCTACAAACTGAGTTAATTCACATCAAGAAGATAAATGGAGTGAGATCAATCAAAATATCAATGATCTGAGCCAATTTTTGATGGCTAATTAAACAAAGGCAAGCCCAGGTGACTTAAATAAAGATTGATAAAGTAAATATTTGATAGGTCAAGGTAAATAAAAGGCATGAAGCTGAGTTTGATCATGGTTCAATTTGGACCAAATCTAATGTTTTGAATGATGCCACTAAGGTAGACATGCAGACTTCAATGGTTTCATCTCTAGGACTGACTACATGAAAGGGACCCTTCTCACTGTTGGATGCAATGGTGAACCAGTGAAGAATATTTAGGACCAAGAGAAATCCATAATGGATTGATCTAATTGTTCCAACTGCATTGATGCTAGAATTTAGATCAAAATAACTTGATCCCACTATTAGAAATATCAAGGAAGATCAAGAAGGGAATAATGTAACTATGCAACCACATGAAGTGACCCAGATCAATCAAAAGGTCTGAATGAGCATATTTTGTAGAGATAGTTACAACTATAGTTCAAATGGGGTTGTGCTCATTTGATTCCCCTTTTGAGCACTAAATCTCCCTTTCTCTTACTTCCTTTCTTTTATAAATATAGCTCTTGAGCTATTGTAAAGGGGTACCACACCATGTATGGTGAATCCCTATTGGATTGATGTCATATTTTGCCTTTGAACATTAATACAATTATTTTTTTGAGTTGTAAACATTTTTATAAGTCTGTAAGTGATGTATGGTGATGAGAAGTGATAATTCTCTATCCTTCCTTCCCTTATCTTTTCATGTTTAAGCAAGAGTTCCTAGTCTAATAGGTCAGATAGAGTGTAATCTAATGTGTATATAGTTTCAATTGTATAATTTTCTTTGAAATGTGAAATCTTCCTCTATTTCATTTATCTTGTGTTCTTGCTCACATCTCACCTCTATTTTGAAATACACATGTTAAAACCCATTAAAGCTTAGAGATTAGTTTGTATGCTTTGTTCCATCATGGTATAAATATGATGGTCATGTGGAAGATATTCTTGGTGCATCACCTCCTTTAGATTGGGTTCAATTATGCATTCTCTAACTCTTTTCCCCATAAGTAAGTAGTAGTTTAAGTGATAAATAGTATACGATATATTTAGGGAGCTAGCCCTTAAATCTAGAGGCTCATTTCCAATATAAGTACACCCACATACCTAAAAATGTTCCAATTTTTCCCAAGTATGGAATAAGCTTGAATAACTTCTTATAGGGTTAAATAGTTGGTGACAACACTTCAAATACCTCTCTCTTCAAGTCTTGGCCACATTCATCATGGACAGTTGCAAAAGAGTCTTCAACATGTTTCTCTTCATTAAAAAAGGTATAATTTATTTTTTGTTCAACAAGGCGAGTTCCTATGGTGATTTATTCTTCATAGTCACTATGACATCATCTTGATCAGTTATGACTTGAACTCTTTCCTGTTCATTTGCTTCCCTCAAAATGGGCTCTTTTTCAAGAAAGGGTGAGATGGAAGGTTGATGAATATGCTCATGAGTTGGAGGTGAAGGATGAGGTATGATGGAGGACTTATGAATTGGAGGTGGAGTGTGATATATAGTAAAGATCTTGTGAATGGACTTAGGAAAGAAGACCTCACTAGTAAGCTCATAGGGAAGTGATATTTTGGGTTAGTTAGAATGAAAAATACCTACTTCAATAGAAGTTTCACTTTTCCAATAGGCTCCTTTAGGCTCTTCAATAGCATCATATTCATTTTCAAGTTCCTTTTATTCCCACATATTTAGCCTACTTAATGAGAATTAGGCACACTTCTTTGCCAAGTCTATTGACTCTTTGATCTCCCATTAAGTTCCTTCTAGTTATTCAAACATCTTGAACACCTGCATATAACTTTGGGTAACATTTCCTAACCATTCCATGAAATGATTATGGATCACATCATACTCATCATCCCATGTTCTCATATTCTCTTCATGAACTAGAAATTATTGTATGAGTGCCAATAAATATTAGATGTAAGATGGAGTTGATGGAGGAGGAAGAGGTTAATTTTGAGGATCAAGTCTAGCTTTAACTTTTTGTAATTGAGTCTGTAATAATTAACATCTTTCCTCTTGATATATTTATTTAGAATCCATATATCCATCTATTTTTCCATGACAAATATCATAAGAATCCTCTTGAGCTTGATAGGCATCATGGTATGGTGGGTAAGACTCATATTGAGGTTGATATGGAGGTTTTTGATAGGGGTATTCACCATATCTATTCATATCAACCTCATATGTTAAATTAGATTCAATTACTAATCAAAACCTATAATAAAATATACCTGGGTTGCTTACAACTAGAATTTTTCATTCAGAGTTACCATTGGTGCTATCTTTCATGTTTCCAAAAGATGATTAGAGGAAAGACACACCAACAATATTTCCACTCTTTTGGACCTTGATCCAACTAGGTGCACTAGAAATATTGTCACCAAACATTTTAGGTATGTGCATTTACTTATAGGTAGAAGTAAACTTCTAGGTTTAACTGCTAGCTTCCTGAATATACCTTGAAATGTTTATCACCTAACTAATTATTTGCTTATGGGGAAAATATTTATAAATTTTCATGAAATTAAACTATTATAATGGGGTGATACACCAAGATGATTTACATATGATCATCATACTTCTTTCACTAAGAAACAAGGCATACAAATTAGCTTCCAAGTCTTAGAAGGTTCTAACATATGTGCTTCAACATAGAGGTGATATGCATAAGAAACCTCAAAGTAAGTGAAACATAGGATAGATTTCACACTCTAATAATAAGTATACACATTAAAGGAGTATAACACATTAGCTACACTCTATATGACCTATTAGAATAGGGACTCTTTCATAAACATGAAAGGATAATGAAAAGAAAGGATAGAAGATTATCACTAACTTTACCGTACATCACTTTACACACTTATACAACTATTAATGAACTCAAAACTATACTTTCATTGATTTCTCAAAGGTGAAATATAATTTCATTCCAATAGGGCTTCACCATACATGGTGTGGTATTAGTCTACAAGAGCCAAAATGGCTACTACTTATAGAATTGGACAGAGGATATGAGAATGAAGTCCAAGAGTCACTAGGCCATGTGTCATGATGATAAAATGAATTACACATGCAAGATAATTAATTAAGAGATATAAAATTCAAGGTCTCATATGAAAAATGTACCCAAAATGCATGAAACTCCTTAAATGTGGCATAAAACTCTTCATCTCCATTCTTAGAAACTGCCTTCATCATGTGACCTCTTTGGAAAATTCCACGGTAGACTAAAGATAGGTGTCCTAATTTCAATAATATTTAGGGGTTATAAACAAGCCCTAACATGCATTTTTTTCATTCCTAATCACTTATATTCATTTGCACATGAGTTATCACTACCTATATTCCAAATAACTCCTCTTTCACTCACCTTGCTCACTTGGCACCAAAGTTTCCTTTATATTTATAATATGATCAATAAAAGGGAGTGAATGAAACCTATTAAGACCCTTAATATCCTTAAATTCCTCAAATGTACCTTAAAAGGCCTTCCACTTAGAGCTTTCACCTTCTCACTTGCTTGTTCACTATGCCAATTTTGATTGGCTAAGATGAAGGCACTTACATAATCACTCAGGAACTTAACTAAGGAAATAAATGAATATGGTGAGTTATTTCAAGTCCCAATATCTCTCCCAAAGTGTATTTCATCTCTTGAATCCATTTTATTCATATAAAATATAAAAAGCTATCAAAAAAATACCTTTTCTACTTTGTTAATATAGGTAGGGTACAGTTTAGTATGATAGGGAGGAGTCATGGGGAGTCCTCTAAAACTTCAAAAAAAATTCTAATGCTATTTGGATGCATATCCTACTTCATCTTCCCAATTGGGTCTTTGGCAAGGGTTTGAGAGGGTTTATAGTGATTTTTACCTCTAATGATTGTTCATAAAGGTCTGATGTTGTATTTTCAAAAAAAAATATACATAAATAGTTTTCAATGCCTTATTCATCATCCCACAACTCCTTATACTCACATGCAAAGTCTCCAAGCACATATTAACTTTCAAAGTTATCTACTCAAGTTATTTCCTTCATTCTGCATAGGCTTGATTTGGTTTAAGCCAAAACATCTCTTCCCTATGACTTCACCTACAAATAAAAGGCTATATAATGATTAATAATTCCATATTTAGGTCCTCCAAGGATATTAAAAGTCCACTTGGTCTTATAAGTGATATTGGAACCCCCTTAACCATTAGGCCTAACTAAGACCTAGTAAGCTTAGCTTGCATAGAATACTCACCACATTCTCTAATCATATAATTACAACATTAGGGTCTCTTAAAGATCATTATATGTCTAATTCCATTTTATACACCATCATTCATCAGACCTAAGACCCTTAACACATCTCGTTAACATATGCTCACCTCAACCTGCAATTTTCTTACTTCTTGGAGTACCCTCTATCTAAGACAAAAAGGAAGGTATCTCCTTTGTGTTCTAATGATAAATTAATGTATGGGTGTATCAAGGGGGTAATGAGGATATTCCATATCAATTTTTAGGTTTATTTTATTCTCCTATCATCCCAAATGCCTTAACCTAAGATAGACTCTTGAAGTACTGAATGTATGTAGGATTTTACAAATGTGACTATGTGTTTCCTTGAAAGAATCTCTCCTTACCCTATTTCCATGATTATAGGATTATTTAATATGATATAAAAAATTCTCAATAATATTTATATCATGATAACATGCTCTGCTCCTTGCCAACCCCTTCATTATATACCTTGCATTTGACTTGACAGAAGTATTAACTATGTTTCACCTATCTGTAGGTGTTTACTATATGTTTAGAGTTGGTATCATTGCTACAAGGTATTATTTAAGACCTTACTATCATCACATAGTCAATCTAGCCACCTACACCATGCAATTTTTAGGCCATTAACCTAGAATAGTCATTTTTTAGGTCACTATCAATTATAGTCAGCTACAATTGACTATTTTAGAACAAAATGGAGGCCTTATAAGTGAGAAACCACCTTTAAATATATACCACCTGGTATATGATCCATTTTAGGTATTTTATAGGGATTTTTCATTATTAAGGGTTTGTTTTTCCACATCTAATCTCAATTGAGGGATATATAAGAGTCAATAGTGAACTATAGATAAGTTGTCTCAAGGGGAAGCACACCCATAGGTGTTGATGGGGTTAAAACACAAAATCTCTTCCTTTTTTGATTCTCTTTAAACCAAAAATGAGCCCTTAAATTTCTTAGACTCACTTTTCAAATTGATAGGCTCTTTCATTTTTATCTTACGGTGTAGAGGTCAATTGGAGCCAAGATCTTGTATAAGTCACTAAAACACTGCAGTGAACAAATTCATGATTTGGGAGCCTCCAAACACCACTTTCCTCTAGTCATATATCCATATTTTCTAAAAGGTTATTCCATTTCATGAAGGACAAAATATAATAACATTTAAACTTAGATAGATGCCATGTTACCTCATTTCATGGCAACATCAAAATCATACAGTCCTCTATTTTGGAGCTTATAGGGAAGCTATCCCTAAAGCCCAGTCTTTAATCTGAAGATGACCTCTCAAGGTAGTCAACTAGTCTATTTACTTAAAAATGAATATCATAAATCATTCAAACTACTCCAACTTCATGAGGGTGTATAAACATGTCAAACTCCTCCATAACACACACTCAAATCTCTATGTAAGCCTATAGATGCACATACAGTAACTCATAAGGTAGTGAAGATAAAATGTGTGTTATGCATATTATATGACCTTTAACTAGGTTCTTAAATAATATCCATCTTCTTTAAACCTGATTAAGGCCTTAAAAATGTTATAAAAACCTTATGAAATAATTTCAAGGCTCTATCAGTGCCACCTATAGGTGGACATTTTAATGTGTAGGTAATAAGACTGAGATGGTCAATGTACATAGTGTATGGGCTTATAAATCATCCTAAACCTTATTAAAGTTACCAAATGGATTTTTTAAACCTTGAGTTACTTTAAAATAGTTCCATTTCTTCCACTCCAATGTGATCATCTCTTGAGTGGCACCTATAGGTGCACTTTCATGTTGCAGACTTGGTAGTGAAGGTAATACATAAACAGCTTCATAATGTGTTAGATTTCAACAAGACTTGGAATCTCTCAAGGTGATATAGTGAATCCTTATAACCATGAAATATTTAAAACCATTTAAAATTTCCTTTCTAACATGTTTGGCCAACAAACTTTGATCAAATCATTTTGAGTCAAAATGACAATTTCACCATTTAGCGCTTTGGATCACTCTTTTCTTCTAATTCATTGGTACACATCACTTACCTTTACTATTTGGTTTTTACAACATCCTAAATGGGAATATAGCTCCAACACATCTAACATCACTTTCTAGTTCTTCTCTAGTCAAATTATGACCCAATAATATGACTTTTTGACCATTTTGATTAATTATGCACCAATTTCCAAAGAGTTGCACTAAACTTGATTAAACTTACTTAGGCTAATCAATCCAATTTAAGATATTAAGTAATAATTCCATAGATATTTTTGAATATTTCATTATTGGAAATTGATTTTGAATATCTACATCACCTAGTGACATCATATATGGGGTGGTAGCCATCAAGCCATAAGTACATAAAATATCAAGATTATGGGTCACCCATTCCTAGTTAATGCCTCCCATGCCTCTTTAATACTTATTTATCTTGAGGATATTTATGAGTTTAATTATAAATATTAGGATTATCCATGGCCACACATCTCAATCTTGAGATGGATGGTCATGGTTGATCCTGACCAATCTCAAAAATATATAAATAGAGAGGCAATGGACATGAAATTTAAGTTTGATTTATCCAAAGTTATTATATATAATTGTATCCAAAATCCTTTGTAATAGACCATTAAAATTATTTACAAGCTTCATTCATAGGCTAGTTTAGTGATTTAGAATCATGAGCCTAGGTTTTATGGAGTTTTCTTGAGACATTGAAGGAGTTTTCCACCTTTGTTAAAAAAGACAAGGATGCTTGATCAAGGGAGAACATTCTTTTGAGCCATATGGGTATGGTGAATCCATTTGAGAAGGTAATATGATGTTTTATTTCTTGTTATCCTTTGTAATTCCCATAGGAATAGATAGGCTTAGTTAGTTAGTTCTTTATACATTTTTCATGATTTATGGACTAATGTTTAACTAACTTGATTTGTAATCCTCTCTACATCTTGGCATGCTCAGTGGGATAACATACATCCCACACATGAAAAAGATCATTATGCAACTTTAAAATCTTCATTTCGATCATTAAAACTCTTGTAATTTGATTTTCTAACTTTGTTTTGCCATTTTTCTTTATCACTATTTTACATAGTAACTGACGTTGGTTAGTAAAACCATCATCGATTAGATAGCTATCATCAATTACTATTGGTATATCTGATGTCATTTAGATAACCATCATCAATTAGTAAGTGTAACCATCATTAGTTATATAACCAACATCGGTCACTATGTTTTTTTTTAAAACACAAACCCGAGAGCTCTTTTTTTGAAGTTCATTGTTTCAAACCCAAAATAGCTTCAAGGATAAAGGACATGCTAACATTTTTATTATAGGAACAAGCTTGACATTTGCTAAAAACATGTTTATATCACCTTTTGCATGATTAAAAATTAATTAGGAAAATTATTTTTGTGATTAAAGTAACATTTAAGGTGCTTAAATAACTATTGTTTTAGCATTAGTTTTCAAAATTACAACTAAGACCAAGGGGTCAAATCAACACCACCTCATTTTTTTAATTTGGACTTATAAATGAACACACATTTCCAAGATTTTTGTATTCACTTAGTTTTTTAAATTAGATTTTTGTTTGGAAAAAAGAGGGGTGTTGTGTGTATGCTCTTCCATTTGTCCCCTTTAGGGAACCCTTGGAATCAAAAGTGCCATTCCTATTAAAAAATGCCTAGTCCAACACTTGGAAATATTGTCATCTAAAGCACTCCCCAAAAACTCATCAAAGTTTGGGTGATCTTGAAAATGACCCTAAAGTCTTTCTATTAGTCTTTCATTTCATTGCATCTTGACTTGCGAGGGGGACTTCATTACCTCCCATGAGTTCTTTAGGGAAGCTTTGACCTAGGGTTTCATCTCCCAGAATTGACTTCACTTACTCCTTCTGAGTTACACACGAGATGTATCTGCATTTGGACATCACACTACATTGAGTGAATAGTAGGATGTAGTGGTTGTAAAAAGGACTAGACCTTTTTACAACTAGCTAATGCCATGGTCACTTAATTTGTGTGCTTGTCTTTTGTATTGTTTGATGTGAAAATCATTGTGTAATTGATTCCCCTAAAACAATAGAAACCTTGCTAGTTTAGTAGACCCCACTTTGCCATACCTTGTCAGTTTAGACTTAAGATGTTTGTTTTTTGTCATTAGCTTACGTAGTCTTGATTTATGTCTAAAACTACTTGTTAACTCAATGACCTTAACTAAAACACATTATCCCCAATTTTCTTGAGCAAGGGAAGCATTATTCTATCTAATTAAAAAAATACATCTTTTCCTTGTTTAAATTGTTATCAAAAGCTTTGTGTAATGTCATCCACTTTGGCATAGTCATGTTACCCAATTGAGTCTAGATCTTTTACCCAATTTGTTTAAATCTTTAATTTATAATCCACATTTGAAATTGAACCTTTCTAAGTTCTAACAGTTGGTGTGTTAAAGTGGGTGTGCATTTACACACTAAGCTTGTTCTAACTTGGGTTAAATTTTCCATTTGGATTGAAGGTCATTTATTAAGACTCAAAAATCAAAATATCATCTTAGTGGACTCAATTCATCTTACGTATCACTCATGCTTTGAGTCCTAGAACATATTTTATCCTACTGGAACCATGTGGTGATGTTGTGCTACCTATTTAGTCCTAGCTTTATACTTAGTCATTCACATATGTTTTTACATCTTGAGTTACTTAGTCTATTTTGTCTTCATAATTTGAAGAGATTTCCTCTAAACTTCTAAAGGTCAACATGTTGAAGTTGAAACTAGATTTTACAGTATGGGTGTATCACAAAGATCTAGGCTTTGGTGTACTAGTTTCACCTTGGGTCTTTGAGTTACCTTACCCTCTTCTGATCTATATGATTTCAACTTTACCAAAGGTTGAATAAACTCATGAACCAAATCTTATAAATTGTGCATGGTTGCAAACCATCCTCCCTAATAGTCTCATTGGTACCTTGGTTATCTATTTAAAAGAGATTTAAAGCATACTTTATTTGGTTACCAAACATTGGTCCAAAGTTATTCAAACACACAGAATAACTATTTTAGACATGACTCAAAGGTTCACTCATAGTCGGGCCTCTTATGGCCGTAGTTATGAAGATGAGAAATTTTATGATGGTCAAGATAACCCTATTATTTTTTATGACATCCCCACAATAATAGGATCTAAAGATGATTATAATAAATATCAACCCCAAGAAGATCAATATGAACCCCTTTTTAGATTGATAGAATCATGTGCTAGACTACCTTCTAACTTTCCTATAGAATAATTGCATACCTTAGTTAGAGAAGGAGAACAATAAAGGCAAGAGAAAGATTTTGCATGAATAGACATACTTTATTCCTCTAATAAATGAAAATAAATACAAATAGAGTTAAAACCCACAAATCCATATCTTCTAGTTAAGATCAAGATAATGAGTCAATGATATGTAGATCAACTTATCGCAAACTTAACTGACTCCCTAGTTACCACTTCAATTCACAATGATGCTTTGAGAGAACAAGGAAATGTGGTTGAAAGTATGCAAAAAAATATTGGATGAGAACATTACCATAGTGGATCAAGGTAATCTAAATGAATATTTAAAGTCACAAGAGACCTTACAAAGTGTTTCATTTGACATGGAACATACATTCTTCAATCATTAAGAACCTCTTATTACTTTACAAACTAAAAAACCTAAACATTAAGTTTGAATTAAGGAAATCCATCAAGACAATGATAATAAGTCAATGATATGTAGATCAACTTGTCACAGACTTAACTAACTCCCTAGTTACCACTTCAATTCACAATGATGCTTTGCGAGAACAAGGAAATGTGGTTGAAAGTATGCAATAAATATTGGATGAGAACATTACCATAGTGGATCAAGGTAATCTAAATGAATAGTTAAAGTCATGAGAGACCTTACAAAGTGATTCATTTGACATGGAACATACATTCTTCATTCATCAAGAACTTCTTGTTACTTTACAAACTAAAAAACCTAAACATTCAGTTTGAATTGAGGAAATCCCTCAAGATAATTTGGCTAGTTCTTTTCAACCAACACAAAAATTGGTAAATAAACATAGAAATATCCAAAATCAACAAAGTACAAAACAAAAAAATTCAAGGAATGTTTTAAAATCCAAGAATCAACGGCCTATGTTCTCAACTTAAGGATCAAATCAGAACCAAGTCATGGATTGAAAAGTATACACTTCCTATAGATCCACACAAAACTAGGGGCACATTCCACCCCAACAATAATAAAACCAAGGGTACATTCCACCCCAACAACATCTTATTCAATCCAAAAATACACCAAACATGCAAGAATGGAATTTTATGAAAGAAATTGTTCGAAGATTGGAGATGAATAATAGAGTCAAAAAGTATAAATTCGATGAGATATGCCCATATCCATTTGATTTATCTATTCTATAAAACCCCTTTCCACCTCATTTTGAGGCACCCAAATTTGACAATTACAAAAGAAAAAGAGATCCACATGAGCACATATAGGCATTCTTTGTCTTATGTCAAGAGGTTGCTTATAGTAATAAGTACTTACTATGACTATTTCCATGAAGTTTAGTAGGACAAGCTCTTGATTAGCTACTTAAACTACCCAAGGGATTAGTTGCAAATTGGAATGACTTATCAGAAAAGTTTGTTAACCATTTCTCATATAACATAGAACATGAATTAACTATTATTGACTTATGCAAAGCCAAGTAGCATGATGGTGAAATTTTTGCCACATATTTGCAAAGGTGGAGAGCATTGGCAGGCTGCTTTCAACATAACTTGCCAGATAAATAGTTGGCTGATATTTTTGCATAAAACTTATATCCTAAAGTTGTGCATAATCTTTAGTTAGCTTGTGATAACTCATTTGAATAAATTATTAACAAAGGAGTATAGATTGAGAAGGATCTTATTGCTAAGGGCCTTGTTAAGATTTTTGTACAAGATCAAGCATCTAATCAGACTAAATCACTAGTTCAAATAGTCATGTAGGATAAGCCTAAAGGCTTTAGAAAAAATAAGAACATGGTTAGAAATGGGGTGATTGAAACAAGACATATACAAATGGTACAAGCTATGCCTCCTCCAAATGTCTAATTAACTCCCCTAAATCACTACCTACTTTGTAGATACAACCTCTATGAAGGACATTTCATAAAAAATTTAGTCTTCAATAAGTTAGGAGAATCGATTGAAATAGTGTTACAAAAGCTCATTGTAGTTAATTTAATTATATGGCTAGTATCAAGATCATTTCCTCAAGATCAACCAAAACCAGATTGGTACAAAGAGAATGAATGGTGTAACTTTCATGGTGTTATTGGTCATGATGCATATCATTACATTTAATTACAACATATTATTGAGGACTTTATTAAAAGTGGTAAACTAAAAATTAAGTTGGCCCCTAATCAAGACACAAATCAAGATATGGAAATCTAAAAAGACCCCTTTTCTTGACATGATCCACCACCACAAAGAAATAATCAAAATGGTCACAATTAAGGATAGAGGCAAAATCAAAACCAAAAACAGGGTCAAAATCATAATGAGCATAATCTAGATCATAATTCCCATACTAATAATGTGGCTTATAAAACATACCTTACAACTATAATAATACTATGGGATACATTTATACATCCCACATTGCCATTGTTACTATGAAACCGTGTGGCCAATCTCATGTTCCTTATAACATGAGACCCATCATTATAGGGTCAACATCCTCTCCCCCTAGTAATACTATGTTGGTTTCACATAATCATGTTGTGACTCTGTTTATATGGGTTACTAATTGTGAACAACAACACCTTTCTTCTAATTATAAAGGCTCCTTGTTGACCCAAATTGTAGCAATATAATTAGTTTCCCATGAGTTACCATCTAAGGCCCTTTGCCTTTCTCTTCTAATTATAATAATTCTTTATCACCTTTAGGTTGTGTAGTCATAACTAGATGCCCAAGAGTTACCATCCAAGGCCCTTCACCCACTTCTTCCATAAAACCCAATGAGAACATTATGCCAACAATTCCAAATATAAATATTGTCCCAATAAAGACTAAAATAGTTCAATCCAAAATTCAAAGGCCTTATAGTCTAATAGATCAATTAGATAAAACCCCTACATAACTTTCCATATTAGAACTCTTGCAGACATTTGATGTCCATCGAACCATCTTCAATAAAATTTTGTAAGAGTCTATTGTGCCTAATGATATGAACCTTGATCAATTCAAAAACCTATTTTGACACTTATATTAATTTTGGCAAATCACATTTTATCAAAAAGACATGTCCACCCTCGGCCCAAACCATAATAACCCACTATACATTGAGATAATCATTGTGGATCACAAGATCAAGTAGGTTTTTATAGATAATGGTTATCATCACACATTATTCTATATTTTGGATATTGAGCTTCCTTATAACATACTTCTTCGTCATCCTTAGATCCATGAAGTACAGGCAGTTTCATCTACTCCTCACCAATGACTTAAGTTCCCCATGATGGGATCAAAGTTACTATTCCTATTGATCAGTAGCCATATCAATACTGCAAACATCTTGAAGTAGAGTTTCATAATTATAACTATTTCCTAGGTTATAAATTCATTTCAAAGAACAAAGCCATCATTTCTCATCCATCTCCATCTAATTATATCGGCCCTAGTGATCTATCCTCCACTTTAGTCGATCCATTTCTTGTAGCTCTGGCCAAGCAGGTTATTATTAAATACATAGGCATTTCCATATACCATCTAAAGGACATCCTCCATATTTCAAAATTACCAAAATCCCCTAAAATATTTGGTAAGCCTAAAAATTATTAGAATCCTAATAGACCTGATCAAATTTAACAACCAAAGAAGAAACAACCAAAACCTCCTATGGTTTTTGTACCTATAATTGGGGAAAAAAGAAAAGAAAAAGAAAAAGATAAACATAAATGAACCTATCTTGAAATCAAGAGATGATCTTAAATAGGAATAAAAATGTTTAAAAATAAAAGGCAAGAATGTCTTAACGACATGAGACCAAGATATGAATAATCAAGATCCATGTGGACCATCAATGCAATCTTGAAAACAAAAGAGAAAAGCAAAATAAAACAAAAAATAAGACACCAAAAACAATAAAATAAGTCCAAGAACAATTTAATAACATAGGATCAAGATATAAACAATCAAGATCCATGTGAATCATCAAGATGTTCTAAAACACAAAAGAGATAAGAAAAAACAATCAAGGAAACATAAGACCAAGATGAGACAAAAAGTAAGAATAGAAGAAAAGGAGAGGTGTGAAAGCACAACAAAATACCAAAAAAACTCAAATAAACACACACAAACAAAAACCAAGTTAGTGCGGTTTAAAGATAGATGTTCATATATGTGTGGTAGAGGCATTACTTTCCACCATATCATAACAAAGAACAATGACATGACAATTGTTCCCTAATTAAAGAGGAACAATGATATAAGAAATGGGGGAAGAGAAGAAAAGGAAGGGGTTGGTCGAGCTGACTCTAGATGTATAAGACAAGTGGACACTACCTACATAGTTCCATGGATGCATGTTCCAATATGAAGTTTAGGTCAAATGTAGTTCTCCTAGGAAATGGGATAGAAAAAAAATGATGATCAGACCAACTTGATTAATGTTATATAAGAAATGGAAGATACGATAAAAAATGAGAATGGTTTGACAAATAAGAAAGTGATGAGATGAGATAGAATGACCTTGAAAAATGGCAAGTGTGTGGGACAAGATGAAATGAACTAGTGTTTCTGTGCTTGTAAAATGGCAAGAGCATAACATGGTGGAATGGGAATGTACAAATGTATAGAAGTGTGAGATAATGTTTTTATTCTTTTGTGGATCATGTTCTAATGTTTTTGGTATTTTCAAAGTATTTATAATGTTTTTGGTGTTTTCAAAGTATTTATAATGCTTTTGGTATTTTTGGGATAAAATATGTATAAGGTGGGACCATCTAGTTGCAGAGATGTATGTCCTGAGAGTAGAGGTTTCAATAAGATAGCTAAGCTAGCTACAACGGCTTATGCTCATAAATTAGTGAGAGTGATAATATTGATAAAATAATAAAGAGAAACAAATTTAATATATAATAATGTGAAACCTAAAGTAAAAAATAATTATCTACATTCGCCTATCTATAATAGTGTAGCAATAGTCTGGAACTGAGAAGATGTTTCTATTCACTTGTCTGAAGCTACACAATACTATCCTGACTAAATTGCTTTATAGAACTACTATTGAATATTTTCATAATGTTCATGACACATAATCAAGATCATAATTAGTTATGGATAAAAAGTGTTTAAGCTTATAACATGCCTTAGACATAAGAAATAATAAGCTTCTTGAAGAGAGAAATCTAGAATGGGATGAATAATGTGTTCAGAGTGCCAAGGATTCAAAGCCTTTACTATTTGGAATCATAAAAATTGGAATAAGGTAGTATAAAATGCATTCAAGGTAAGATAAAAGGGTGGAATAACATTACATCAGCACAAATTACCCCCAAGTAAGAGGGCTTGTAGACAATGGTTCAAAGTTGTTCATGCATAGAACTTCTTAAGGTGTATAATGTTCATGGGCTCTAAAATTTCTTCACCATTAAGTTTAGCTAGTCAATATGCTCCTGATCCATAGATTACTATGACAATATATGGTCCTAACCAATTAGGCTAAAACTTGCCTTTCTTTTTGGGTCCAACATTTGTGTTCTCCTAGTTCTCTTTCAAAACTAAGTTACCAATCTCAAACTCTTGAGGGATTATGCATTTATTATAGCTCTTTTGAAATATATTCTAATAGGCTTGAAAATTTTCTAGGGCTTCCAAATGCTTACCATCAAGAAGATATAGTTTTTGCAGTCATGAGGCTTTATAGTCTTCATCATCTTCAATGTGCTCTAGTGATATTCTTAATGATGGGATGTCAATCTCAATCGAGATGATAGCTTCAGTGCCAAAAATAAGGGAGTATAGAGTAGCTCCAGTTGGGGTGTGATGATTGGTTCTATAAGCCCAAAGGGTAGGAAAGAGTTGCAAGTGCCAATTATGACCAACATCATTGATAATCTTCTTTAAGATGTCTAGAATGGTTTTATTTCATGCATCAACTTGTCTATTGCCTTGTAGGTTATATCGAGTGGATTTTTTGTGCTTGATTTTGAATTTTTCACAAATATATTTCACATCTTAGTTCATAAAGTATCTACCATTATCAGATATAATATGGGCTAGGATGCCATATTGACAGATGATATGGTAATGAATGAATTTGGCTATTTGTTTCTTGAAAACATAAGTGAGAGGACTGGCCTCAATCCACTTGGTAAAGTACTTGATTGCAGTCAAAATGTGCTTATGGCCATTTGAATATGTTGGGTTAGTTTTCCCAATGAGATTGAGACCCCATGTTGAGAATGGCCATGGTGTTGTGATCATCTACAATGGGAAGGAAGGTTTATGTATCAAGTTGTTATGTTGTTGACAAGGAACACACTTCTTTTACATAATTACAAGCATCTATCTCCATTTTAGGCCAATAATAGCCTATTCTGAGGAGTTTATTTTTTAGGAATACACCATTGGTATGGGCCCCACACATTCCTTCATGAACCTCCTTTAGTGCCAACTTGGATTATACCAAAGATAAACAACGAAGAAGCATTCCATCATAGCCTTTATGATAAAGTGTGTTGCCAAGGAGGATATAATGTGTTAAGTGATGAAGGAATAGTTTTTGTTTGTTTTTGGAAAGGTCAATAGGAAATACATGACTATGGAAATAGTTATAAAAATCTTGGTACCATGGTAGCTTAGGTAAGGGATTAGATCAGCAATGGTGCATATCCTCTCTAAATCTAATAGAATATGTGCCAACTGAAGAAGATTTTCAATCAAGAACTGATACTCTTTATCACTATCATGTATTTGAATCATGGAACCAATTGTTGCCATGGCATCAATAGATCTATTTTTTACTCAAAAAACTTTCTCAAACTATAGATATTTAAAATGTGTTTTGAGGTTATCAACAATTTACTTGTAAGGAACAAGCTTGTAATCCTTTATTTGATATTGGTCAATTGTTTAATTTATGATTAGCTATGAATCTCCATAGACCTTTAAGATTTGAATATCCCACTTTATAGAAAGATGGAGCCATGTAACTAATGCCTCATACTTGGCCATATTGTTTGTACAATGAAATTATATATGGAATGCTTTGGTGATTAGATCCCCCTATGGCATGATCAATAATATGTTAGATCTAGACCCTCAAGATGTGAAGGATCCATCAAAATAGAGCATCCACTATTTAGGTTATTGTGATGCTTGTTCTATCATAATGATAGAATCATCTGAAAGGTCAAAGTTGAGAGGTTAAGTGGCATTAATAGGAGATTCTACAAATTGGTCAGTAAAAACTTGTCCTTTGATTACCTTTTGATTTTTTTACTCAATATCAAACTCACTGAGGAGCATAATCCATTTAGCCATGTATCCATGAAGAGTTACTTTAGATAAGAGGAACTTGAGAGGATCTACCTTGGTGATAATAGTAGTTTTGTTATTTATCATATAATGCTGTGATTTTTGAGTGGCAGATACCATAGCTAAACATGCCTTCTCAATAGGTATATAATTATGTTCATAAACTACCAATGTGCAGCTTAAATCAAAAACAATTTGTTTCTTACCATGATCATCATGTTGAGCTAAAAGTGCCCCCAATTCATGTTATGTGGTTAATATATAGAGAAGTAGTGGCTTTCCTTATGTTGGAGGTCAGAAGATTGGTGGATTGGCCAAGTATGTTTTAAGCTTTGAAAATGCTATCTAACAATATTCATCCCACTAAAATGTTACCCCTTTCTTTAAGAGATGGGTAAATGGGTGGAACTTATCTACTAATTGAGAAATGAACTTGTATATAGACTGGATCTATCCTTGTAGACCTCATAGTTGTTTAAAATTATTTGGTGGAGGAATTTTAATAATAGTGTTGACCTTTTTAGGGTCTAATTTTATCCCTCATTGTGATATAATGAACCTTAGCAATTTTCCTAATGTGACTCCAAAGACACATTCTTAGGATTCAAATAGACTTTATATTCATGAAGCCTCTCAAATATTCTTCATAAAATGTCAGGATGTCCATCTCTTATTCTTGATTTTGTTAGTATATCATCAACATAGTCCTCAACAATGTCATGCATCATGTCATATAAAATGACAATCATTGCATGTTGATGTGTGTCTCCATCATTCTTCAAACCAAATGGCATGACTTGGTAGTAGAATGTCCCCAACAAAGTGGTGAATGTGGTCTTATGCTGATCTTCAAGGGATATCTTAATCTGATTTTAACCAAAAAATCCATCCATTAAGGATAAAATCTCATAGCCAATAGTTGAGTCGATGATCATGTCGATGTTAGGCAAAATAAAATCATCTTTGGGGTATGCTTTGTTGATATCATGGAAATAATTAGAAATACATATGTTTGGGGTCTTTTTAATTATTGGTACTATGTTGGAAACCCATTTAGAGTAGTCTAGTGGTTTGATAAAATTGGCTCCTAATAACTTTTCCAACTCAGCCTTACCCAAAAGGGTGATGTATGGATGCATCTTTCTTAATTTTTGCTTAACTAGTTTAGCACCAGGGTGAACAACAAGATGATACACAACTAAATTTGGGTCCAAGCTTGACATGTCAGATAATGCCCATGTAAAGATGTCTATATTATCCTTAAGAATGGATATAATATGTTCACATTCTAATTCTATAAGGGAAGCTCCAAAATAAACAATTTTGGGGTCCTCATAGATTCCCAAATTCACTTCTATTGTGTTCTTCACAAGAAGTGTGGATCCATCCTCTATAATTATAGGAAATGTATGGTTGTGATCATTTTCCTCTACTATATATTCTTGTTGTTCCTTTCAAAGATCTAGATAATATGAAGAATCAGAATCTACCTTCTTAACTAAAGGCTAATTGGTAAAAACCTCTGGAAACTCAAGAGCAAGACACTCAAATATTTGATGTTGTTCTAAAGAGATGCTTGTGCTAGCTATGGAACTTGGGCTAGATGTATTTTCAATTTCCTGAGGGGATGAACAAACTTTCCTACTTGGGAGTGCTCGAAACAAGTTTTCACTCAAAGGCTTGCCTTTTTCTTTACTTTTTCCCTAATTGAAAAGTGCCTCAAACAGGTTTTCACCTAAAGATCTCAATGTTTTTTCTTTATTATGACCAAGAAAGTTTTCTTTCTCTCCAAAGTAGGTAGAAGGATCCAATGAAAAATCAAAACCTTGCGTATGATCACCAATGGGGAATGCATCTTGTAGGCCCATGTATTCTACAATCGATTCTTCATTTTGAAACTCATCGAGGCATATGACCAAATTTTGTTGGTCCCAATCTATGAGTTCAGGATAGCAAAGGCATAGGTTATAGTGAGGGTTTTCTTTAGGATGGGAAGTGCCAATGGGAAATATATAATGTCATGCTTTAGGAAGGTAAGCACCACTAGGATGGGTTTTTGCTTCAAGATGGGAAGCTCCAGTAGGCATTATGGTCAATATAGCATTTGAATCAAACAAATCTGAGTCAGTAAGCTCATTTAAAAGGCTATAATGGGATGTTGTGTCACTGTTAAGAGTCTTATTGATAGTCACTTTAGAAGAGTCACTATAAAATTTCATTAGGTCATCCTTTGGTGGTTTAAATCTAAGACCATGATTCCAATTGACAACTCTAGCTGATAAGGGTTCTAAAATTCCTTGCACCTATGGGCCAAGGGCTTTCTCTATATAGTCAAGATGATCCATTATCAAATTAGGGATAGGATACTTTAGATTCTAAAAATAATCATCAAGGCCTTTAAAACATAACCAATCTCCCTTGATAAAATCCTCTCAATCTTTCTTTGGTGTGATTATAGGTACAAAAACCAGAGGAGGTTTTGGTTGTTTCTTCTTTGGTTGCCAAATCTGATCAGGTCTATTAAGAGTCTAGGAATTTTTAGGCTTACCAAATATTTTAGGGGATTTTAGTAATTTTTCAATACAGAGGACATCCTTCAAATGGTACATGGAAATGCCTATGTCTTTAATAATAACCTGCTTAGCTAGAGCTGTAGGAAATGGATCGGCTGAAGTGGAGGCTAGATCACTAGGGTTAATATAATTAGATGGAGATGGATGAGAAATGATGGCTTTTTTTTTGTAATGAATTTAGAACTTGGGTAATAGTTATAATTATGAAAGTCTACATAAATATGTTTGAAGTATTGATATGGCTATTGATCAATAGGAATAGTAACCTTGATCCCATCATGGGGAAACTTTAGGCATTGGTGAAGAGTAGATGGAATTGCTTGTACTTCATGGATCCAAAGATTATTAAGAAGTATGTTATAAAGAATCTCAATATCCATAATATGGAATAATGTGTGATGATAAATAGACCCAACCATGATTGGCAACCAAATTGTACCAAATGACTCCCTCTCAGCATTATCATAAGCCTTGATTGTAATAATTTTTGGATGAATGTCTTTATCCATGTAGCCCAATCTTCATACCAAATTAAGAGATATGATGTTCAGCCCTAAACCATTATCTATAATAACCTACTTGATCTTGTGATCAATAATGATTATCTCAATGTATAGTGGGTTATTGTGGTTTGGGCCAAAGGTGGACATGTCATTTTGATCAAATGTGATTTGCCTAAATGAAGATAAGTGTCTAAGTAGGTTCTATAACTGATCAAGGTTTATATCATTAGGCACAATATACTCTTGAAAAAATTTGTTGAAGATGGTTATATGGACATCATAAGTCCTCAATAGTTTTAATATGAAAATTTATGTAGGGGTTTTATCTAATTGACCTATTAGACTATAAGGCCTTTGAATTGTGCATTGAACTATTTTAGTCTTTATTGGGATAGTATTCAACTTTATAACCATTAACATAATATTCTTATTGGGTTTTATGAAATAAGTGGGTGAAGGGCCCTAGATGGTAACTCGTGGGCGTCTAGTTTCAACTGCACAACCTAGAGGTGGTAAGGAATTATTATAATTAGAAGAGGAAGGCAAGGGCTTTAGATGGTGACACATGGGTGACTAACCTATTGCTATAATTTTGGGTCAATGAGGATCCTTTATAAATAGAAGAAAGGTGTTGTTGTTTAGAATTAATAACCCATGTAAACAGAGTCACAACATGATTATGTGAACCCAACATAGTATTACTAAGGGGAGAGGGTGTTAAACCTATAATTATGGGTCTTGTGTTATGAGAACATGAGATTGGCCACATGGTTTCATAGTAACAGTGGTAATGTGGGCTGCAAAAATGCATCCCATAGTATTATTATAGTCGTAAGGTACATTGTTATAAGCCACATTGTTAATATGGGCATTATGATCTTGATTATGCTCATTATGATTCTGACCTTATTGTTGGTTTTGATTATGCCTCTATCCTTGATTGTGAACATTTTGATTATTTCTTGGTGGTGGTGGATCATGTCAAGGAAAGGGGTCTTTATAGATTCCCATATCCTAATTTATGTCTTGATTAGGGGCTAACTTAATTTATAGTTCACCGCTTTCAATAAAGTCTTTAATAATATGTTGTAATTGAATGCAATGATATGCACTATGACCAACAACATGATAAAAGTTACACCATTCATTCTCTTTTTACCAATCTGGTTTTGGTTGATCTTGAGGAAATGGCCTTGATACTAGCCATACAATTAAATTAGCTACAATGAAATTTTGTAACACTATTTCAACCAATTCTCCTAGCTTACTAAAGACTCTAAAATTGTTATAAATTGTCCTTTGTGGAGGTTATCTCTGCAAATTAGGTAGTGGATTTGGGGGAGTTAATTGTACATTTGGAGGAGGCATAGACTATACCATTTTTACATGTCTTATTTCAGTCACCCCATCTCTAACCATATTCTTATTTTTGCTAAAGCCTTTAGGCTTATCTTACATAACTATTTGAACCAATGATATAATCTAATTAGATGCTTGACCTTATGCAAAAATCTTAACAAGGCCCTTAGCAATAAGATCCTTCTCAATATATACTCCTTTGTCAATAATTTCTTCAAATGAGTTCACACAAGCTAACCATATATTATGCACAACTTTAAGATGCAAGTTTTGTGTAAAGATATCAACCAACTATTTATTTAGAAAGTTATGTTGAAAGCATCCTACCAATGCTCGTAACCTTTGCAGATATGCATTAAAACTTTCACCATCATATTGCTTGGATTTACATAAGTCAACAATAGTTAATTTATGTTCTATGTTATATGATAAATGATTAACAAACTTTTTTGATAAGTCATTCCAATCCATAACTAATCCCTTGGGTAGTGTAAGTAACCAATTAAGAGCTTGTCCTGCTAAACTTTACATAAATAGTCATAGTAAGTACTCGCTACTATAAGCAACTTCTTGACATAAGACAAATAATGCCTTTATGTGCTCATGTGGACCTCCTTTGCCTTTGTACTTGTCAAATTTAGGTGCCTTAAAATGAGGTGAGAAGGGGTTTTAGAGAATAGATAAATCAAATGGATATGGTCATATCTCATTGAATTTTTACTTTTTGACTCTATTATTCATCTCTAATCTTTGAACAATTTCTTTCATAGAATTCCATTCTTGAATGTTTGGTAAATTTATGGATTGTATCTTTCCCATTCCCCCTATTTTTGGGGCCTATTATACCTCTCATTATATTTTGATCACTGATGGTAATCACATATGTAAGCAATAGCTCATCTAGATGTGATTTATTCCATGGGTTAATCTCTCACTTTCTCTCTCTTTTCGAGAGTCCATCCTTTTCTTCCATCCTAGTATGTCCTCTCGAGGGGGAATCATGGGTTTATTCTAATTTATTCTTGAAAACTCTTTTCTTTGAAAATATGTTTTTTCACATGATGTCTTGCTACACCTTCTCTAATAGAGGCAAAATGTAGACATCTAATTCCTAACACCATGTATGTTAAAATTATCAATCTTATTTAAATTACACTCAAATGCACATTTTAGGTCAAAATCTATAAAACACCCTAAATGGTTCGAACGTGTCACTTAAAATTTCTAGTTTAGGTCAAAGTATCCCTAAATAAGGCAAATCATTTTATGGGCCAACTAACTTTGATCAGATCATTTCGAGTCAAAATGATAATTTTGCCATTTAGTGCTCTAGATCACTCTTTTCTTCTAATTCATTAGTACATGTCACGTAACATTTTTATTTGGTGTTGGAAAAATATTAAATAGGAATACAAATCCAACACATCTAACATCACCTTCCATTTCCTCTTCAGTCGAATTATGACCTAGTAATAAGACTTTCTAACCATTTTGATTAATTGTGCACCAATTTCCAAAGAATTGCACTAAACTTGATTAAACTTACTTAAGCTAATTAATCCAATTTAAGATCTTAAGTAAGAATTCCATAGATATTTTTTAATATTTAATTATTGGAAATTGATTTTGAATATCTACATCACCTAGTGACATCATCTATGGGGTGGCATCCATCAAGCCATAAGTGCATAAAATATCAAGATTATGGATCACCCATGCCTAGTTAATGCCTCCCATACATCTTTAATGTTTATTTATCCTGAGAATATTTATGAGTTTAATTCTAAATATTAGTATTATTCATGGCCACACATCTCAATCTTGATATGGATGGTCATGGTTGATCCTAACCAATCTCAAACATCTATAAATAGAAAGGCCATAGACATGAATTTTAAGCTTAATTTATGCAAAGTTATTATGTAGAATTGTCTCCACAATAATTCACAATAGACCATTAAAATTAGTTAAAATATTCATTGATAGGCTAGTTTAGTGATTTTGAATCATGATCTTAGGTTTTATGGAGTGTTCTTGAGACATTGGAGGAGTTTTCCACCTTTGTTGACAAAGACAAGAATGCTTGATTAAGGGATAACATGCTTTTGATCCACATGGATATGGTGAATCCATTTGAGAAGGTAATATGATGTTTTATTTATTCCATTTATTTCTTGATATCCTTTTTAATTCTCATAAGAATAGATAGGCTTAGTTAGTTACTTCTTTATGCATTTTTCATGATTTATGGACTAATGTTTGACTAACTTGTTTGTAATCTTCTCTACAGTTTTTAGCCATTTTTGATAATTCTAAATCATTTAAATGAGTTTAAATAAGTTTAATATCCACTAAAAAATCATCTCTCATGTGCCACTCTTTCCCATAGGTCATACAACCTTTGAAACTCCCTCTTTTACACTTATTTTCTTGAATTTAGTTAATACTTGCAAGCTTTTTAGTTAGAGACTGGCATATCTGATAGGAAATGACATGAGGGACATTGTAAATAATTTTAGAACACTTTTATTTCTCATAAAATTGTACCACCTTCATAAATAACACTAATATGACTTAAAATGACATAAGGACTAATATGAACTATGAAAAAATCTAGAAGCACATTTAAATCACATCAAATTAACTATGACACAACCTATAACATATTACTAGGCCCATATATCATGTTTTAGACTATATGGGGTTGACCCATTTTGAATGTTTGTCAAAATGGTTAATAATAACTAAACATGAAATAAAATAATATAGTTTTCAAATATACAACATAAATGTCTAGATATGTCATCAAAATAAAAAACTACTAATCATTAGTTTCACTTCCTTTACTAGTACTAATGCAATATTTAGAGAGTGGGATGAAATGTGACAATATATATGTAAGGATAGGTGGAGATGAGGTGAAATTAGTGGTGATAACAAAGATATGTACTAAAAAATTTTGGAATTAAAATTACTAAGAGGGGGGTGGGGGGTTGAATGAGTCTTCCAAAAAAATTCATACCAATTTCCTTAAGAAATTATGAACCATTCAAACAAGCATATAGATCTAGCAAGCATAAGCACCTATCCACATAAGCAAGAAAAAAAATTATACATCATGTATGTGGGAAAAATTAATGGGAAGAAAACCCATTGATATTTTCAGATGGACTACAGTCCTATAAGACAAACACCAAATTTAGTGAAGCATCAACTCCACATGGAGCACCAACCCTAAATAGTTAAGCACCAACTCAGCTAGGATTTAGCAAGCACCAACTTAAAAGGAGGCATAAACCCCCTATATTACTCATCACCAAATTATCCACTTGATTTTTTTTATCACCTTCAGGACACCTTGATACTCAACCAACTAATGATGACCATCTCTTCACACTCTTATCCTTCTCAAACTACCTTCTAGGCCTCTTCACACGATTAGGTCTCTTCAAGACAAATTAGGTCATATGACCTTGATTTTCATACATATAATCTCTAAAATATTCATCATAGATTCTCTAAACCCTTCACATGGTCTAAAATACCTCCTTCTACTTATCAATTTGTTATATTCTTCGCATACTTTATCTCACTCAAATAGGCCTAAAATTTTCTTATATTAATATAAGCCACTTGATCATATCATTCTTGGTAAGCCATATTTAATGACATACTTGGATTATAATTTAAATAGGTCTTATAAAACATTTAATATATGAATAAATCATTAAATTAGGTCATCCACATCTTAAAATACCAAAACCTCCTTTAGGCCTTAAGGAGACCTAATTTAATTAGGCCTTCATTAGTGCACGTTACCCTTTAAACTCCTTGGAAAAATTTAAAACTCCATACACAAAAGGAAAACTTAATTCCACTCAAATATACCCCCACTTATATTATATTATGTCCATGACACTTTTTAGCTCCAACCACCACTTGAAGCACATCATTAATATTGTTCACAATTAGGCCTATGAACCTACAAAAAGTCTATCTTGAATACTAAATATTAAACATAAATTAGATAAATAACCATGGAAATAAAACACATATACAGTAACTAAATGACCTCAAGGTCATCACCATGTGCTTTATACTTCACAATTCAAGTCAAAATGACTCAAACACTTCTCTATAAATAGTCCACTTAGAACTACCAAAACACTCCAAATCCCAATCATGAACAACTTGACCTTAAAAACTTGAAAGGAAAATTTACATGATCACTAATACTTTAAAAATATTATTTTACATCTCTATACCAATCTTAGATATAAAAATCATAAGGTCTAATGTCAAATATTAGTCTTGCAGACCAATCTATTGACCTCACTACACACAATCAGACTAGAACCAGACAAGCCATATTGGCTTCAATGTTTCAACCACTTTCACTAACTTAAAAATATTTCAAAAATAATTATCACTAATTTAAAGTAACAAAAAACAACACTATATTCATTATATACATCAACTCATGGCATATATTCTCAAAATCATCACTATAACTTACTTATTTAGAACTGCCAGATTGCCTTAAAATATAGTCATGGTGGCAATGACCTTCAATAACCTATATGATCATTTACAGAGACTCCTAATGAATTTATATGATCTTATGATATTATTATAAAATTATAATATAGAAATTTAATATGGTTAAATGAAAATATTAGTCTTACAGACCAATCTCATTGCATTATATCTCATTGTCTCATCCAAACCAGATAGGTCAACTTGTGAGTAAATTTTTCACCATAAATACTGACCTCAAAAACTTATTAAAAACATGAACATGTAATAAAATTCTTTAAAAATATCTCCATTCACTTGGATTCATACCTATTTCATGATAACACATCCCTAATCACCTTCTCACTGTTACCTAGATTTCTCATTATTTCCACCATTAGGCCTGTTAGTGATTGGTCAACTTGGATGACTGGTTTAGCACACCTAAGGGATAAAACATATAAAAAAATATATCATGGAAAATAAATAAAATTCAATATTTTTCATCCAAATATTTTCATACTTTGACTTGGTCAACTCTAACTACTCTAGGAAATCTCTAAGAAATGTGTACTTTCCTATAGGGTCTACTCACACACCTAATAACTCAATTAGACTTGGAGGTCTTTGCAAGAGTTGAATACAATCTCCAGTAGTTTTTATAGTAATTTTAGACCATTCTATTATATTTTTATTAACATCTTCAATATTGGGTCCTTATTAGGGTTTTATGAGGGTTTAAGCTTGTTTCTACCCTTAACGATCATTCATAAAATATAGCCCCTTAACCCAAAAAATAATGCTTGGAATTTTGAGAAATTAACCTTACCCGTATAACATGAATATATTAGGTTCCCATGTAGAGGTTACATATGCCAATAAACACCTAAAAGTCCTCAGGTTTGTATGCCTTCATTTTGTATACTTGAGAGACCTCAAAACCACTTTTCATGCCTTTTATTACAAACCATGACCTCAAACTTTGTGGAAATGCTTGAAAAAATATATAATACCTATATCCATTCTTACATACTCACACTTTCCTTATAAATTGATCTTGATACCCCAATAGTCTTACACTCTCTCTCTCTACACCATAGTCTTCATACCTCACTAGGCCTTGATCATATGCCATACAAACAATATCATGCTTAAACATATCCATATATCCTTCATATGGCTTGAAAATAGATCATGATGCCTCATTAGGCCAGGCAAGGTCTAGAAATGATCTAGTTATAGACTTGATCTTTAGGTCCTACCCTTGTAGACTCACCTTGAGATTCTTATGAGTGATCCAATGCTTCACATATATTTTCAATAACCCTCATACAACCACTCATGCTTGTGTGTACTCATCTCACCAAGCCATCATACTCATGCCTTCTCATAAGGTCTCTTTATGTTATGACTAGTACCATGATAAGGCTTCTCAAGCACTTGAAACTTGATAACTGACCTTGACATCAACCAACAAAAGAATCATTAGGTTGCCTTCAAATTCTCTCTTGTCACATGGATTCCTTGTCACATCATTCACACAAACTCATATCTCATAGACCACTCACCATGCATCTTCACCAGATGCACCTTGACATCAATGAAATCAACCTTGACATAAAATGACATCAACCTTGACATCAATGACAAAACTTCTCAATAAACTCCCCCTTTGTAATTGATGGCAAAAAATTCTTTAGTTTGATCACTCTCATCTTCCCCAATCTGGTCAATCTTCCATCTTAAACTTTCTCCCCCTTTGAAATTAATGACAAAGGGTTATATATACTACAAATTTTAGAACCACACCTTCTTACAATAAAATCTAAACACACAGAATACAAAGAATTACAAGAACATGCTCCCCCTTAATTTATGCATACTTCCTTCAAATGAACTCAGATTACAAAACCAATTTTCAACACATATCAATCTCATTCAATGACCTGAATAGCTCTCCCTCAAACTGAGCATACACCAAGTTTCTGCTAACTAAAGAGTGTCTCCATGAATCTTAATGGAGTCACCCATTTCCATAGGGCACTAAAACAACACAATATTAGGAGATTCCTAGATCTCTATGTTATCACAAGACTAAATGTCCTTAAGTATCCTTTTAAGCTTGATTGGCACTATAGACTTGACCTTTTCATCAACTGTTTGATCATCAATATGAGATGACAATAGATATTATTGACTTGATTTCACATCTGAAGTATGCTCTACCATAGTAAATAGTCCATTTGATCTTGTAGATTGATCATGACTTACCTTTATTATCTTTGGTTTCCACACATTCATTTTCTCTCTCTTTCACTCAAGGAGCTTCAACCCTCTTATTTTGACTTGATGACCTTTTAACTTTGTTAAGAAAAAATCTTGTAATGTGTCCTACATTATGACAACTATATCAAACCACCTCATTCATACCTCTTGATTAATGATTCCTTTCATAATCCCATGTATATTCATTTTTAGAGGGTCTTCTACACTTTCTTACTCTATGACCAAACTAACTACATTTAAAATAATAACCATTGAATGAATATCTTAGGTTCCCACTCAAATGTTACACATGCTAATGAACACCTAAAATTCCTTCTTAGGTTTACATGCCTTCATTTTGTTTACTTGAGAGACCTCAAAACTAGTTTTCATGCCTTTATTTGAAACCATGACCTCAAACTTTGTGAACATGCTTGAAACAACATATCATACCTTTTTCCATGCTCAAATACTCACACTTACCTTGGAAACTAATATCTCTCTCTCTCTCTCTCTCTCTCTCTCTCTCTCTCTCTCTCTCTCTCTCTCTCTCTCTCTCTCTCTCTCCCCCCACCATAGTCTTCATACCTCACTAGGCCTTGTTATGCCCTTTATGCCTTATTCCACTCTCTCATAAACTCAATGTCATGCTCAACATTTCACTCTTATTACATATAACCTTTCTCATATTTAAACATATCCATACATACTTAATATGTCTTGGAAATAGATCATGATGCCTCATTAGGCCAGGCAGGGTTTAGAAATGATCTAATTATAGACTTGATCTTTAGTTTCTACCCCTATAGACTCACTCTAAGACTCTTATGAGTGCTCCAATGCTTCACATACATGATAAATCATACTTATACAACCACTCATGCCTGTGTGTACTCATCCACCAAGCCATCATAGTTATTCCTTATCATAAGGTCTCTTCATGCTATGACTAGTACCATGATAAGGCTTCTCAGGCACTTGAAACTTGACAACTAACCTTGACATCAACCAATAGAAAAATCATTAAGTTGCCTTCAAATTCTCTCTTATCACATGGCTTCCTTATCAAATCAATTATAGACACCTAAATTTCATTTAATGTTGAAATACACTGAAATCTATGTAATAATTCCTCTTAAATTGATAAATCACATTTCCTCCTAAAATCAAATAATTGAATAATTCAACATATTGAATAAGTCAATTATGCACCCTTAAATATTTATTTTCAATAATAAATATAGATTTTCCACCTATTAAAAACATCTCCCTCATCCTAACCAAATCCACAAAGTTCTCCACCTTTTATGACTCGTCCTCTGAGTTGTCAACAAAATTGACTTAATCTTGTTGAGTCAGCTAACCAACCCCACTCTTTTCTCAACCATTTTGAAAATATCTCCATCCTCATGGGTTAGTAATAATTATCCATCATTGATCATTTGGATCATTGAAAAAATCTAAATTATCCTCCACCATTGGATCCTTCTCCAAGCATCAATAAATAAGCTTGTAAATCTCCATTTTTAAGCATCATAAAATCTAGAGATCACAATCAAAATCAGGTAATCAGAGCTCTACAGACAAGTAAATCAAAGTGAATAAAATAAAATAATAGACTTTATTTTTCACTAAAACACTTCCTGATCCCTCTTTACATTGGAGGATGTAGCACCACATACTTGAAAGAGAAAATCAAATGTATATTGTAATGGATAAATCTTGTGCATTCAAAGCATAGAGATTGTGATTATTGTTTTCTTCCTTTATTTATTTAACATAGTTTAATTTTAGATTATATTAATATTATTTTACTTTATTTGCATGTCTAAATTTAGTTCATATATTTTTGGCATGCTCAATGGGACCTCTCCCACATCTTTGATCATCATCTTTGCACTTAAATATCATTTCTCTTTTGGTTGTTTGTTTTTTATGTTTGCATTTTTTGTTTAATATTTCTTATTTTACTATTGGTATGAGTTATAGGTTACTCCCAATTGTTTTCTATTTGTCTATGTGCATTTCTCTACATAACAGTGAATTTGGAAGATTTAACACTAAAATTATAGACCATATCAGTGAATTTGACCTATTTTTCCATGTTTTTCTATGTTTTTTTGTTTTATTTATAGGTTAATAGAATTTTTATCTGAGAACATTTATTTTGTCACTATTAACAATATTTTCATTAGAAATAGTAAACTCATTCTCCTTTACAATGAATTTATCATTTTTGTAGTAAAATCATCATTTTTTACAGTGAAATTATGTTCATTTGTAGAGGAAATGTCTTTTCTCGTAGTGAATTCATCTCCTTCCATAGTGAATTCATCTTTTTTGGAAGAAAAATCTTTGCTCGTAGTATCAAAATTGTCTTGTAAATATGGGTCATTTTGTCTTTTGTTTTCTGCTTTTTGTGTTTTTCCTATATTAATTTTATTTTAATTTCACTTTTCTAACCTGATTGTGTAATAGCATTTTTATAATAGAGAGTGGTTTTTCACATGTGTTTCATGGATTTTCACTTATTATATTGTAAGTTATCTCATTTATAACCAAAGAAAACATTTTAATACCTTGTTTTTAGAATGCTTGCTAAAGAGGATTAGTAAAAAGAATCAATAAAAGCCAAATTTTCTTGTTACTAATGTTTTTGTTTTTATTTTCAAAATTCTTAGTAATTAAATCACTTTTATTTTAGTATTTTTTATTTGTGGTTTTGAAATTTGTGTATGCTATTTCCTTAGCATTACATTGATAATAATACTCAAAAATCAAAACTCTTTTCACAATTATCTGTGTTATCCAAGTAATATCTGTATATGATCTTTCCTCGGTGTTACATTGGTGAAGAAACTTGGAAATAAAAAATAGGTATCTAATTTTATTTTATTTTTCTTAGGGGCTCTATTGACCATGGTTTTCATCACCATGTAGTAGGGCAAGCTTAATTTATTGGCAGGGTATATAAATCAAGATCCAGTTGTTTTAATTGCCTAAATAGTTGTGTATTTTAAGCACACTATGACATGAGGGGATTTCATCATCCAATACTAAGGATTTAAAAAAATTAATTTAAATCTAATATCATTAATAATTAACATACTAAGACCCCTATGGTTGTGTTGGGTACTTTGGGATAAGACCCAATAGTATGCATTCACTTTATCAATTTGTTCCATAGTTTTTTCCCTAGATAAGCTTGTGTAAATTTTAAGCCTATGATAGCCTTTTTACCATTAAATTTTGGTGCATTAGTTATTATTTATCACCAAGAATAAACTTTCCACACACCTTGAAAACTAGACTCAATGGGTCATGGGAATGGTAGGATCCTCCATGGTTAGTGCCTTGAAACCCTATGCCATAGCTAGGAGCATAGATGAGTAAGTGACAATGGAAGGACCAATAGTTGTTCACAAAACTTTCATCATATTTTTTACCCTTTATGTACAATTGCTTGTTTGTTTAGAATAGAAGTTTTTGTTTATTGTTTCTTTATTGTGCTTGGCACATATCTTGTTTGTAAATTCATTTAATTAAACTTTCAATCATTTTTAGTTCTTTATCAATATTATTGCCCATTGTAAAAAATATGGCATCTTGGAACCACAACACAACCAATTTCATCACAGATCATGATTGAAATAATTCATATTATAATTTGAAGTTAAATCCAACTAAATTTTATTCAAGTTCACACTTGAATCAAATCAACCATCAAGCCAATCAAAATCTGATTTTGAATCTATATTCAAACTCAAACCTTAATTAATTGAGTCAAACTATGGATAATTATTCAAATTCCCCAAACAACCAATTCAATCCACATCATGACCAAGCCATTTATTATTCATATTCACCTATGGAATAATATCATAACTTTAATCCAGGGATAGAGTTAAATCAATTTCCCAAATATAATATTCAAAATTCACTACATTGTTCTTCTAGTCCTAATTCATCCACCTATCATATGCCACCTAACATAAATAAAACTATGTACATAGATATATATGGTTCTAATAATAATGTTACCATAATTCAAACTTTTAGTCCACCCTCACCATTATTTTCTAATACTCATATATACCAAAATACATTCACTAGTCAAACCCCAATCTAGTCAAGTCTAAATATGAACCATCCAAATCAATCTTCCAATTTCTACACCCATACAAATCAACCTTTTTATAATAATAATCAAAATCAATCATTTGATTTTTCATCTAATTCACCCCAAAACATAAACCCAAACTTATTCACAAATCCTCATACATTCATAAATCCAACAAACCAATTCTTCCAAAATCAAGCCATTTTTTCAACACAATTTGTTACTAGTGAATATCAAAGACTTCCACAGTAGTATAATTGTATCACTAGTAACCCTTCAATCCAATCAAATTTCCCATCCATTAATTACAATTATAACATCCCTCATCTCACTAGCCAAGAAATGACAAACATTGAATACATCAGAAAAAACCCACATCTATTCATATTTGAAAAGCCAACTTCACAAATATGTCAAGATGTCTCTTCAAATACAAATCATACAATTTCATGTCTAAATCAAAATTATAACATTTCATCCATTATCCACCAAACAATAATTTTTTACCAAATACCCATTTTTGATCAAAATCCAATATTGACTCAAACACCATATAGTTCACCTATTGAAATATCATATACTTTTAAACCAACACCCAAATATCCACATTTTTGAAAATCTCTTCATCTACGATCAAACATTTTCAAAAGTGCAGTAAAAAATAAATATGGGACTAAGGCACTCAAGCAAGCTTTTCTAATGGCCACATCTAAACCAAAGTCATATATATTGTCCAAATATGATATCCACTTTCTTTTGGAATTAAAAAAAATTTTAACGCCTACTTTGGTCCCAACTATAATTTTAGTAGTAGACAAAATTAAAAATGATAGAGATAACATTATAAGGAAGAATCCTCATTCATCATCAATACAAATGTTATTAATGACATCAAAGTAGTTTGTTTAATTTTCATCAACATTATTCTTCCTTTTCCTATTAACATTATGCTACCTATACATGTTAACTAAAATCCATAGAAAAGGACCTCATTGGACTTATCTCATGGAAACTTAATTATAACATCTATAAACATCCATGAGAAAATCCCATTTAGAGAGACACTACTCCAGCAACCATTACTTCAAGCTTTAAAAACAATCAAAGAACACCCATAAATGAGTGAATCAGTTCTTTGTTGCTTGTGGACAATCATACCAAAAATATTACAAACACCAAGTCAATTAGGAGATAAATCACATGGAATGATCTCCAAATCATATTAAAAGAAAGAATCTTAACTCCCATGTTATATTCTTATTATTCTAAACTAGTGGAATGGCATTACAACAAGTTGGATCATGACTTTGAGATTAATTTCAAAGCACATCACAACTGGTTTGAATATTTTGGATTTGCTAAAGACTTGACAATAGTTAACATGAATTTATTCTATTTTGAATTTTATAGCATTTGGTGGTTAGTTAATAGTAGTTGGGTGAGGGATATTGGCTTATGTATATATGGGGAACTTATTAGTCCCTTGTGCTTAATACTCTTTAACAATATAGCTTATAGTCCTTATCAAGAATGACATCTAGATTTCATGATGGGTAGATGAACTATTATAAGGTTTTTAGAGTTCGACTTTACTATCAAACACATCAATGTAGGTCTCTTTTATAATTGTATTTTTCCAAGGAAAACCAAAGTTATTGCTAAACTTTGTCAAAGAAACTTTTATCTTGACATCTTCATTCAACAAGGATTTCCCAATCAAGATAGACTTTTTGGGTGGTTTTCTAGTAGCGCTTGGTGGGATCAATAACCTCATCCTATTCAAGTTATCTTTAGATTCAATAATAAAACTTAAATAGAAATAGATGAATAAATCCAGTTAGAATAATGGTGACTATCTAGAGTAGGCATGGGGTAAAAAGCTATAAAATCAGGGAACTTATGAATCTTATAACCTTCCATTAGGTACAGATGCCAAAAAAGCATAAAAATCATAAAAAAATAGTATGGAATTGTTTATCATTCCCTTGGCACTTGGGGGCACCTTATTTCCCTCAGTGTTGTCTTCATAGTATTACATTTTACCACCATGTTAGTTTGGTCTTGTATATCAAATGTTATATTTAGTGATTGTTTAGTTGTCAGTCATCATAACATAAATGTTTCAAATTGTATTTTATCATATCATTTCAATATTATCATATCACTATATTATCTCATAAAATACATTTTCAAATTTAGTATTGCATTGGTTCTTGCCTTAATTCTTATGAGCATAGTAAATCTTTTTCTCTTTGCTAAACTTACAGCATACTAGCCCATGGTCTTGTTTAGAAGATCGCCTATGACATAGTCTCTTTTTGCAAGTTCCCTTTTAAGTAGAAAATATTAAATCATTCTACAAAAATAAATTTAATAATTTATTTGCCTATCTTGGTCTTTGGTGATAAACCCTTGCATCTTACTAGTTGCATGAGTCCATGATTATGGGGTATAATTCTCTCACATAAGCAAAAAATCCTTATTTCAGATTTTATCAAAAATCCAAATCCATATCTCTCACCCTTTATTGATATTTGGTGTTGAGCCTTCACATCTTACTAGTTTCATAGGATTAACATTAGGGAGAGATATCCTTGCCTATTTATAGGCTTCGTTGATAATCCTATGTGTCTACCTGGTCACATGAGACTACATATTAGGGGTCATAAATCAAATAAAATAAAAAGGATGATCAAATAAATATTTATTCAAGTGGCTTGTTTACATGTCTATGCTACAATGGGAATAATTTATCCCATTAACCAATTCTATCAAGGCTCGTTCTCGCTAGACATAGCCAATAAAGCTAGTATTTTTATGAGTTTGGTAAGATGTCCACTTTTGGGGATCATAAATCAAATAAAATAAAAAGGATGATCAAATAAATATTTATTCAAGTGGCTTGTTTACATGTCTATGCTACAATGGGAATAATTTATCCATTAACCAATTCTATCAAGGCTCGTTCTCTCTAGACATAGCCAATAAAGCTAGTATTTTTATGAGTTTGGTAAGATGTACACTTTCACTTTTAATCATAATAGTTTAGTCACCATCCTTTTTTATACCTAATTTTTGATTGATTGTCTTCACCATTTATTCCTTTCACTTTTTTATTGTAGATTGAACATATATTTTATCACTACAAAATAACTAGAATCATCCCTCACACGATAAATGATCAATGCATCGACAAAGTCTTATATATACCCATTATGTTAAATTTTTTTTGTCAACAATTACGGCATGTGTAAACCATTTTTTATAACTACCCCAATTACTTGGGGGCATCATCCTTCAATCATCCATTGTATATTTCCAAGTGTGTCATTTTTTGTTACCTATAGCATGCTTAAGTTTGAGGTTGATATTGCTTTTAAGTAAACCTGGATTCTTGCTCATGATTGTGGAAAACCTCTTACACCTTATTTCATATAAACCCAAAAATAAAAGGAAAAAGAATAAATACCAAAAAAATAATAAAACATCATAAAAATCCAAAAAAATCAAACATTTTTAAAACATCAAACTTTACACACACATTTATCTTTCACATATTTTGTTTATTCTTGGGTGGGTCACTTGCACATCCTTTTCATCAAAATACTTTACATATGTCATCAATCACCCACTTTCTCATCACTTCCCATATTTTTATAACTACATCTAGCTAGATATCCACATATAGACTTTGTCTAAAGTGGATTATGTAGGCAACGCTTAAAGACATGGGTTCTCTAGGGTTAGCTCAACCACCCCCTTCCGCATCATCCATTACCCCAACACTGTATTAGCTTATCCTTTGGATTATCCCTCATTTATTTGGTTTTTATACTCACTCTTGGCTATAATTGTTTCATCTTTGTTTAATTTTTATCCTTATTTACAACCTTTTTCAAACTTTTCCATTTTTATGTGTCTATTTTACTTGTTATCTTATTTATTTTCTACCCCTAGCCATTTACTTGGTTGTTTTTATCTCTTTATTTATCTTTATCTATTAATTTGGTTCTTTTCACTTATTTTTATCTCTATCCATTTCAATGGTTATTTTTCTATCTTAGATCAAGTGTGTTCAATTTTTGAGTTACTCTTTGTGTGTGTCATTATTGTTTCAAATTCTTTTAAATGCAACATTATTGTTTTGCTTCAAATCATTTATAATACATTTTTTTGAATTAAAATTTTGTGTGTGTGTTTTTAATCACTTAGCTTAATATTTTGTTCTCATATATTTATTTTAATTATTGTATTCTTTGTGTTTACAAATATTATTTTATGAAATGCATATATAGTATGGTTATGACTATATCATGACATACTTTGCTAAAAACACAATTTATTCTTTTAATTTGTTTAAAATGCTTAAAACATCAACATTCATCATGATTATTCAATATCATTGGTAGTAATATGTTTTATGCTATATTAAAACTCAAGTTCCTTAAATACTCCAAATTTTGTTAGAAATCCAATGCAAAGAATAGAAATAAACCTATGCAGCAATGTCACATTCTACATCCATACACATTATCCAATCATATGTTTATCATGCATCCATAATAACTACATTGGAAAAATAAATCATAAATATTAATACATGCTAACACAAATCAAAATGTAAGAAGTATAATTACTATATCCATAAAAACCATGTAAACCAATAAAGTAATCCATCAATGTCCATAGTCCATAGTACAAATCATCATCATCATCATCATCATCATCATCATAATCATCATCATCATCATCATCATATATATATATATATATATATATATATATATATCAAATGTTTTTATACAAATATAAATCTTAATATATGTATACATCAATGAAATCCATCTATCATGATATCCCCTATATGTATGTCTCATCCTATCCCTCAAATGGATTATCTAGCTTCGGTAATAGATCTTTTTGCCATGGTGTACCCCATGGAGGACCCATCACACATGAAACCTTCCCTACTAATCTATTTGATTCCATTGGCTACATAGATCTAGTAGACATTGATCATCTCATAGAATACTCAATGAAGGATGTTTCCCTCTAGTCCTATGGTACATCCCCCTCATATAAACTCCTATAATATGTAGCCTATTCCATATCTTACATCACCATATCCAAAGTGGCTAGATGACCCTCTTTGGATAACTACACTCTATACTCTATAAGCTCAGTCTGAGTTGTGTCCTTTTCCTATCTATAATGTTGTATAATAGTTGTGTATTTTTTAATCTATGTCTCTACATCATGGGTAACTAATCCTATATCCATGGCATCCCCAACCATCCCATCCATAATACATTATAACCTATCTATCTCACCTTGTAGTAACTTAATCTCTATATTTTGATCCCCTCTACCATCAACTACACCCTATAATCTAGCTACCTCTTGGTGTACTCCATCTATCTCTTTATCTTGAGCTCAAATCTCCTCTTAGAGTTTATCCATAAGTGCATACTCCTCTACAAATCTCAAATCATGTGAAAAGCCTATAACATCCCTTCTCTCTACCTATGTAACATGTGTTGATCTTGTAGTAGTATCATGTCTTGTGTCATCCTCCTTTCTCTCTACCTCTATCAATGGAGTATCTCCTCCAACCCTTTACTCTATATCAACATCCATCTCAACTCATGCCTCTCACAAAATATTAATATCCTCTAACTATAATGAAGATGACTAGACTCCATAGCACATCCTCTACCTCATACTCATGGTCATGTACATCCTTTATCACCTGTAACATCCCTCCTAATTTGAGATCCTAAACCTGTATCTCATGGATACCTACTAAAGCTAGCCACTAATGTTTTCTTCATCAATATCAATGGTCTTTGTCGAACCCACCAATATGCATATCCATCAACCCTTCCTACATCAATAACATCTATCCTATCCCTCCATCTCATAGTCTATAAAAGTGTCTAGCTATGGTCAATAATAGCTAGATCAATCATCATACCCCACTATGGTCTCCCCTACACTAAATGAGCAAATATGTCTGGACTAGCTAGTTTATGTTTCATCACACCAAGCTATCTCATCACCCTATATAGATGATATCACTATATAATGTACACATGTCTCATGATTATGTAGTAAGGGGACATCATGTAGTCCATATGCATTTCTTCATGAGGCCAATTCCATATAATCTCTCTATATGATCTCTAGGTGATGTGGTCATCAACTAGCTCATCAGTTGCCCTCCTATAAAACTCTAGATCCCCCAAATGTGGTATACATATCCTAATAATCACATGTTATGCATATTCCAAAGGATCATCCTCATCCCATATGCTCAAATCCCTAACGAGCCTCTCAATCATAATGTTCTCCTAGTACCAAACATGTAGTAATGTATAAAGCCCTATCTCTGCCCAACCTAAATAAACAAAATGATGTAAATCATGGTATATATGTGCTAAAATGCATGGACCCCATTTAAACATCTCTCCCATCTCCATCATATCCCCATTCACATCTAACAAGATAATAGGACATAGTCTCCCACTCTTATCAGGAAGAAAAATACCACTAACAATAGCCATAAGTACAATAGTCAAAGAATTCATATCTAAATACATTCAATAGTTTACATTGATCTCACCTCTAACAATCATGATCAAGCCATCACCAAAAATTTGGTATAAAGTCACATCCTAAGGACCTTGTCCCTAGTAACAAGTCTAAGTCATATTAGGATACCCAAAATTTGATACACATCAGTGATTGTAATGGTCATCTCCCCAATCAGCAAGTGAAATGTGTTCATCTCACTATGCCACCTCTCTGCTACTACTTTCAATAGAACTCTGTCAACTCAAACCTCTGCCATCTACGCAATGTAGGATAAACACTTGACTCTATAATTCAAAACTCATACTTAGTGAAGTTATCCATGCACACCATAACTACAAATCTATGCTCCTACATCACCATCATTGGTAATACCTCTTATAAATCAAAAATTTTAGTAGTTTATTGGTTTTAAATTAGCATTGTGTTCTTCATTTTCTTTACCATATAAATGCTTAACCATAACAAACAACAAAGTCAACTAAAAAATATCTTCATTCATTATGAAATTACTTATGACTTTTGTGAAATCACTCATCTTTTATAAATTCACTCCAAACATTTTATTAATAAAAATATTACTAAATTTAGTGAAATTACTTCATACTACGATGATTTCGCTTCCCCATTTAGCAATTTTGCTACCCTATTTAGAAATTTCACTACCACCCATAATAGTGAAATTATAAATCCCTCCTAAATAAAATTGCTTCCTAGTTTAACAATTTTACCTCAAGGTTTAGTAAAATCACTATTTACTCTAATGAAATCACCATAATTGATGTCAAAATTGCCATTTTCAAAACAATTGTTTTGTTTTCTTCAATTTTAAACCCTAATAAAAGCTAAAAAATAACAAAAATTTAAAAAACTATGTGAATTATCAGAGAGTCGCTCCTCTCAAGTCTTTGAAAACATCTCACTCTCTTCGCTCAGTGCTCATGGTGTGGAACATAATCCATTTTTCTTTGCAAAGATCAGATCAAATATCTCACTCCACAATTCTTAGCCACTAACTTTCAAGATTAATTTACACAAATGATTTTCTAAATCACCATTTTTCCTACTTATATTTTTCTATATTCCCAACTATTAACCCCCCCATCCAACCCATTATTTCATTAAATCTAAACCATTAAAATGACATTGAATCAAATTATTCTAAATTTATATTCAAAATTGTGCAATCATCTATCAGCGTAAAATCTATAAAAGCATGTGCAAACTCAATATCTTTTATCTATTTATAAATTTATAATTTATTATTGCTAGGATATACCATTACCATACCTACTCAATTGAACCCTACATCATTAACAATAATAGTAAGCATGCAATATTGAATGATTAAATTATTGTTTTTCAAATATATACTCTAGTTTTCATCAACCAGGGGTAACCTTTTTATACAACCAACATATTGCAAATTTGACATCAATTTGAACATACATTGATTTTTAGTTCATCCACATCATTTTAACCATTTCCTTTTTTCATCAATTTCAATCATTTGTCCACGTTCTCGCACAAACCCTCAAGGGGGAATTATCTCACTCATTTTCATTCACTTGTGGCAAGTTTTTCTTTTTATATCATCAACACACTACTTCTACTATTTTTCAAAATAGTATTACTTCGAAACGCTATTTAAAAGATGGGAAAATGTAGACACCTAAATTTAATTTAATTTCAAAATTCACTTAAATATATTTAGTAATTCCTCTTAAATTAATAAATACATTTTCTTCTAAAATCAAATAATTGAATAATTCAACATATTAAATAATTCAATTATGCACCCTTAAATCCATATTTTAAATAATAAATCTATATTTCCACATATTTAAATCATCTCCCACATTTTTATCCCTCATCCCAACCAAATCCAAAAATTTCTCCACCTCTTATGACTCATCCCTTGAGCTGTCAAAGAAATTGACTTAGTCTTGTTGAGTTAGCTAACCAACCCCACTCTTTTTCTCAACCATTTTGAAGAGGTTTCTATCCTCATGGGTGAGAACTCATTATCCACCATTGATCATTTTTATCATTTAAAAATTCTAAATTATCCTCCACCATTGGTTCCTTCTCCAAGCATCTATATATAAGCTTGTAAATCTCTATTTTCAAGCATCACAAAATCTAAAGATCACAATCGCAATCAATAAATTAGAGCCCTACACACAAGTGAATAAAAGTGAATAAAATACTTCCTTTTGCATCTAAACATTGCATGTTCCCTATTTTCATTAGAGGAGTGAGCACCACCTACTTTAAAGAGAAAATCAAATGTATACTGCAATGGAGAAATCTTGTGCATTCAAAGCATAAAGTTTTTTATTGTTGTTTTCTTTATGTGTTTCTCTAACATAGTTTAATTTTATCTTAGATTAGGATTAATTTAATTTGTTTTCATGTCCAAATTTAGTTCATACATCAAGCACACAAGCTCATATCTCATAGACCACTCACCATGCATCTTCACCAGATGCACCTTGACTTCAATGACATCAACCTTAACATCAATGACAATACTTCTCAATAATAAGGATTCCACCATAAAAAATAAGTGCCTAAAAACAAAATAAGAAGACTCATAATATGATGATATTGATAATCTAAGTGTTTGTCAATGTGATGTAGTACAGTAGATAAAATCAAGAATATCGTAGAGGATAAATAAAATAAGGATAAGGATAAAATAACATATTTTAAAAAAGAGGAGGTAATAAGATCAAAACAATTAGTAAAAATTATAAAAGATAAAGGTTTATTAGAAAAATTGGCTCAATTTTATGAATACTGGAAAAAACAAGAGAGAGAATATAGAGTATAAAAGTGTAAAAATAAATAAAAATTTATTTAGGACAAACAAAAAGTGATATAAAAAATATATTCTCATAGATGTCAAACTAAATGGTAAAGAGGTGTGGAATGGGTTATTAGATATATGTGAGAAAATCAACTTTCTACATAAATTCACATGGAAAGCTCTATGGAAAATTCCATTACAAGTAACTACCTATGATATAATATTGGATGATGGAACACTCAAATCCCCTATAGGATTAATAAGAGGTGTTGAGGTTAATTTCATAGGTATAAATAAAAAGGTGTATTTAAAAATGATAGACATATATTAAGCTAACACATGTTACCCATTTATTTTGAACATGGAGTGGTTTTTGAATTGTAAAGGAATATTTAATTCAAAATATGAAGATATCGCCTTTGAATGAAATGGATTAATATCACAATTTATACTGCAAACATACATGAAAGTGATCTAGATTAAAGAGGTGTGGATTAATGAAAAAAAACTAAATATGATTATCTATATGGATTGTATGTCATTAGTAAATATATAAATATAAATGAGGAATTTGACCCAAATGAAGATGGATAAATAAGTCAGGATAGTGAATAACTTTAATCAATCTTAGAGGAAGATATCAAAGAATGAATTTATAGAGAACTAGTTACTAGTGTGTGGAAATATGTGTATGTAATAAAAAGGTTTTTGATACCATGATGATGAATTGCATGCCCTAAAAAAGTATTTTCAAAATTAAAAAAAACTATGTAAAATTGAATGTGGATCTTCCCACTCCAAACTACCTAATTTAGCAGCATCTAATATGTATATGATTACTTAGCCAAAATGGTGAGGATTTTTTCCAAATAAGAGGTAAGAATAAAATAACTTGATGACACTTTTACCATCAATATCACACTCTAGTTTTGGACCCACAAAGAAAATATCAATAATTGGATATATTTCAAGATCTTACCAAAAAAACAATATGTAGAGAATGATGGATACTTCAGAGAGATAATGATATTCTTTAGAAAATTTAATACTAAATAAAACATCCTAAAGTTTAAGAATCATTGGATCAATAATGGAGAAACAAATAAAATACTATGGGTTCAACACTTTTATTGGACCCTGGGATTACTACTTAGGGAAATGTAAATGCCCAAAAAGATGAGAAGAGGGAAAAGAGATTGGGATGAGATAAAAAATGATTTATTTCTAAGGGATTTTAAATGTTTAAATAAAAAAATGAGGGTGTGTAAAGCTCTAATAAAGATACAACCATTTGTAATCATGGCATATGAAACCACTATGAAACATTTCAATAGGTTAAAGGAAGAATCACATTATTAAGGGAACATTTATGACTATGGGCCTATAAGATATATAACAAGAAAAATAAATAGTAAAGGAAGTACATACTAAAATAAAATAAATGTTCCATTGTAAAATTATAAATAAAAGGGAAGAAGACTCCTATGGAGTAAAAATGAACCATGAAAACTTTGGTATCAAATTTGAGAAAGGGGAAATGGAACTTATTGATATGGATGAAGACAAGATAAAATACTTATACCAACCCTTAAAATTAAGAGAAGAAAACATAATAACTAAGGTAGATCCTAAGGTGAAAAAAATAGTAAATTATTGAATTTATCTAAGAGAACATATAGATTTTTTGCCAAGAATATTTAAGGAATTGGAGGGGGTATGCAAAGCCCATCAGGAAATGAAAATATAAAATAGATAATATGCAACCTCCATCAAAAAAAGACCTTTTATACTGTATCATAATGTCAGGTTAAAGGTTGATAAAAAGCTATATACAATGTTTGTAGGTGATATCATTATGCTAGTACATGACTCAAAGTGGATTAGTGTGATGATAATTCAAAAAAATAAAATAGTCAAAATTAGAATTTTTGTAGATTATAAGGATCTAAATAACGCATGTGTTCATGACCCATTTAATAATTCATTTATAAAAGAGGTATTAGAAAATGTGGTATGTAAATAAGTGTATTCATTCATGGATGGGTTCTCATGTTACCATAAAGTAACAATTACTCTAAAATATAGACCAAAATCCATCATTGCAATGGATTGGAAGTCTTTTATCTATAAAATGATTTCATTTAAATTAAATAATTTAACATATGTATTTCACCACATTATGATCAATGCTTCTAGGTAATTTATCCATGAATTTATAAATGCATAAGTAGATAACTAGATGATATATGGGTTACTCAAAGATCATGTAGAAGTATTGATGTAAAAGTATATCTTTGTGACTCCTTTTGGCAAATTTTTGGGATAAATACCATGTAAATAATGATTCATGACAATACCATCTCAAAATCAAAATAATTATAAACTTAATGCCACCCAAAATTCAAAAATATGTGAGGAATTAGTTAGGGTATATTAGGTGCCACTGCATATTAATTGGAAACTATAGGGAAATATGTGTAGTCATTGAGGAACTATTGAAGAAGAAAATTAATAAAGTAATAAAATGGACACAACCATGTCAAGAGGCTTTTGGCCCACACACACACACACACACAGATATATATATACATATATATAATTCACCAATTTTAGTCTTCCTCAATTGGAAACTTTTCTTCCATGTTCATGTAGATGCATAAAAATTGGATAAATACCATCCCAACCCAGGGACCATATGGATAGTCTAATATATTTTTCATTTAATAAGTTGGAAATGATAGAGATATATTACTCTATTATAGAGATATAAACCTTATAAATAGTGTATGCACTAGAAAAATTAGACATTATATGTCAACCACTCCATTTTTATTTTACATAAAACATGAATTGCTCAAGTATTTAATAAATAGACCAGTATTTCAATGCTTCTAGGTAATTTATCCATGAATTTATAAATTCATATGTAGATAACTAGATGATTTATGGGTTACTCAAAGATCATGTAGAAGTATTGCTGTAAAATATATCTTTGTGACTCCTTTTGGTAGATTTTTGGGACACATGCCATGTAAATAATGATTCATGACAATACCATCTCAAAATCAAAATCATTATAAACTTAATGCCACCCAAAATTCAGAAATATGTGAGGAATTCGTTAGGGTATATTGGGTGCCACTACATATTAATTGGAAACTATAGGGAAATATGTGTTGTCATTGAGGAATTATTGAAGAAGAAAAATAATAAAGTAACAAAATGGACAAAACCATGTCAAGAGGATTTTGGCCCACACATGCATGCACGCGCACACACACACACACACACACACACACACACACACACACACACACACACACACACACACACACACACACACACACACACACACACACACATATATAAATAATGCACCAATTTTAGTTTTCCTCAATTGGAAACTTTTCTTCCATGTTCATGCAGATGCATAAAAATTGGATAAATACCATCCCAACCTAGGGACCATATGGATAGTCTAATATATTTTTCATTTAATAAGTTGGAAATGATAGAGATATATTACTCTATTATTGAGATAGAAACCTTATAAATAGTGTATGCACTAGAAAAATAAAGACATTATATGTCAACCACTCCATTTTTATTTTACATAAAACATGAATTACTCAAGTATTTAATAAATAGACCAGTATTTCAATGCTTCTAGGTAATTTATCCATGAATTTATAAATGCATATGTAGATAACTAGATGATATATGGGTTACTCAAAGATCATGTAGAAGTATTGATGTAAAAGTATATCTTTGTGACTCCTTTTGGCAGATTTTTGGGATGCATACCATGTAAATAATGATTCATGACAATACCATCTCAAAATCAAAATCATTATAAACTTAATGCCACCCAAAATTCAAAAATTTGAGAGGAATTCATTAGGGTATATTGGGTGCCACTACATATTAATTGGAAACTATAAAGAAATATGTGTAGTCATTGAGGAACTATTGAAAAAGAAAAATAATAAAGTAAAAAAATGGACACAACCATGTCAAGAGTATTTTGGCCCACACATACACGCACACACATAGATGTGTGTGTGTGTGTGTGTGTGTGTGTGTGTGTGTGTGTGTGTGTGTGTGTGTGTGTGTGTGTGTGTGTAGCACCAATTTTAGTCTTCCTCAATTGGAAACTTTTCTTCCATGTTCATGTACATGCATCAAGATTGGATAAATACCATCCCAACCTAAGGACCATATGGATAGTCTAATATATTTTTCATTTAATAAGTTGGAAATGATAGAGATATATTACTCTATTATAGAGATATAAACCTTAGAAATAGTGTATGCACTAGAAAAATTAGACATTATATGTCAACCACTCCATTTTTATTTTACATAAAACATGAATTGCTCAAGTATTTAATAAATAGACCAATATTTCAAGCAAACATATGTAGTGGTTAATGTTATTTTTTAGAATTTTATTTTAAGATTATGGTGAACCCTGAAAAGGCCAATAATGGAACATATTATTTGTTAAGGATAGATTTAGGGAAGGATAAGTGTCCAGTAAATAATGAGTTTCCTAAATCCCACCTATTTAGAATTGAATTAGTACCATAAAAGATGGAAATTATATCAAAATTATCTCAACAAGAGAGTTTTGAGATGGGTTCAGTAAGATAGAAAGAAGGATATTGTTGATTTAAGCATTTCTTTTTACATTGATAGAGGGAGTGTTGTATCATAAATGAAGGGATTGAGTGTTGATAATATTAGTGCTACAACACAAAAGAGATTAAATTATGAGTAATTCATGATGGTCACGACTCTAGATATGGAAAAAAAATAAGGTACTTTTAATTTGGTTATGGTTTCCCACATTGTTTAAATATGCATAAAAATATACAACATGATGTGATGTCTACAAAATAGTAGGGGGAATGAATGCAAGGGATGAGGTTACATTGAGTATTTTATTAACTATGACACCAATCAAAAAATAGGCTATTGATTTCATAGGCTTGATTAATCCTCCAATAAAAAGGAGTAACACAATGTTCAATATGATAAAAAAAAAAAATACCTAACAAGATATGAAGAGGTTATCCTAATGAATTGTTGTATGACAATAATGAACACAAAGTTTTTATATGAATATATAATAACTAGGTTCAGTTTTATCTTAAGCATCATCAGTTATCAAGTTAAATATTTTGTGAATAGTATGATTTAAGATTTGTTGTGACATTTCTTAATTACCCACAAAAAGAGTAAACCTACTACCCTCAATTAAATGGAACTAAATAAATAGAAACAACATATTGTGACATAAACATCTATGTGGTATTATGGTCATACCACACTACTTACAAAAGATTAACAAAATATTTTCCCTTATAGTTAGTAAATGGTTTAATAAATAAAACACCAATGGAATTCATTTTGCCCAATCAAAGGTTCATGGTAAGTACATATAATGAATGAATATGATTCATTGAAGGATAGGTTAGTGGAATTGGAGAAGTTATATGAGAAATGGTTCATTGTAATTTATAACCAAACTTAGGAAAAGAGAAGAAAAAAATATTTGCATGATCACAATATAAAAATCAAATATTTTGAGATACAAAGAAAGGTATTACTATATGATTATAAATATAAAAATGAATGAAATTAAAAATAAGGTGTTTGGGACTGTATATAGTGAAACAAATACAAGAGTCTAGATAAAGCATAAGTCATACAATCAAAAGTGTACCATGGAAGGGATAAGTAAATGGAACTAGGATAAAATCTTATATATTGGATGAAAGGAAAAATAAGATAGGAACAAAAATAATGAAAATAGTCAAAAAGATTTTGGAAAAAAGGGATATATTTTGGGGGAAAGAGAAAATGGAATTTTTTTTCAGAAAAGATGATTTTTTTTTTTAAGTATTAATAAAAGGTTAAGAAATTTTTAAAAATAATTGAAAAATACAAAACAATTTTTAAAAAATATGAAAGGATAATTTTTTGGGTAAAAAATAGAAAAAGATAAAAAAAACTAATTGCCACTAAAGATGAAAACTAGTAAATGATGCCTCAATGAAGAGGGGGAGTGAAAAACTACAAAGGTAACTCCTCTTATAATTAAAGTAAAATTGTATTTACCATAAAGTTATTAATTAGTATCGTAGATGAAATATTTGGGATAACTATGTATAACAAGCAAGTGGATGGTGAATGATAAAATTTCACAAAAATTAAAGTGTTATAATAGAAGTGAATGACATAGAGGACAAGGAAAAAGATATTGATATGGATACTATAGTAAATGGAAGCTATAAAATTGAAGAAAAAAAGAAAAAATGGAAAAGAGGCACAAAAAGAGATAAATCATTTGAAAATGAACACAAATAATAAATGCAAGCAATAGTTGTTAGTAGAAATGATAAAAATGGTGAAATCCAAAAAAACTATGAAAAAGGGGTGAAGAGAGTGGTAAAAAACTTGGTGAAATCTGAAAAAGACAAAACTATGCAATAAATCTAATGAGAAATAAGAATTATGTCGTGAGAAATTGAGAAAAGAGCAAGAAATTATGGAAGCTCCATAATTTATTCTTGAGATCAAATTAGGATACCCAAATGTATAGATGCTTGTTGAATTCATATCCTCCAGATCCTTATAGGGGAATTTTATGGAACCCCACTTTATATGACTCATTATGAAGACATACATAAACATACTCATTCAAAACGAAGAGATCTTAACCATACAATGAAGGAGTCATAGTGGTTTGGAAGCTCGTAACAAATCCCAAATACACGGGATTTTGAATGGAAATAAAATTACCAATTATTAGAGGAGATAAAATTATATATATGCATCAAATTCACATATTTCACCACATCCATAATGCAATCAATTTTTTTTATAAGTTACACCTATGGAGACACAATCTATCTAGATCAACCCTATTACATAACAAATAAAGTAATACATGTAATCATAGGGATGCTAAATGAAATGCATAATGAAAATAAGTATAATATAATGAGTTCCATCAATGTAAAATAGTTTATAAAATTAAGTGGCATAAATTTTAATCGAAGGGCACTATAAATAAATTAGATCATGGATAGGAGGTCCCAATATGTGACAAAATCCATAGCTTGGTAATTATGTTATACATAAATGGATAATTTAGCCTCTTTGAAAAGTGTATAGATAGCATTGGATATTGTGATGATAGAATAAAAGTATGATTTTTTTCACTTCTAGAGCAAATCTTGGAATACCTATGAAAAATAAAACCTGATAAGCATAACTCTTGATTTGCATCTATCCTCATATTTTAGTAATGTATTTCACTAGAACTTTACAAAGGATATGGGATGTGGTAAACTAGGATACAAATAATACTATAGGAGAATAAGTAAAAAAATATTTATATTCATATGTAAATGGGTATAGATCATCAATGATATTAAAGAGTGGGGAAATAGAATAAATAATATAGTATCTATAAGGTCCTAGGGGTCTAACCTAATTGTGGATAAATACAAGGGTGAGTTTTTATTTGGGGGATATAGAGAACATATATCTACATCCATACCAACCATGGATAACCTCAATTCCCCCATTTCCATATGAGTCATCAAATAAGTAGATTGAACTATTGATAACAACCATTAGGTAAATACCAATGATCCTAGAAGACCACCAACAATAAATGGAGTGAGAAGGTGTCATAACAACCACAAAATATTATGTATATGGAAGTTGTGCATGAATATGGTGCTACAAGGACTAGATAACACTTAGACACCATAAACTAGCAGATGAAATATTGTCATAGTTAGAATTATTATGTATTTGGATAGGTTGACCCTTAAGAGAATAGATAAAATAAAAAATAGGTCTTGGAGAGAGAAAAATTCTCAAAGGATAAGCTTCTTAAGAAGCTTTAGAAGCTTCAAAAATCTTACATAATCTTTCCTAGAATAGATTTAAAGAATAATATGCACTGTGAAAGTGTTAAAACTTTGATATGCACCTTTCATGGGAGGGATATATACTCAAAGGCTAAGCTTCTTGATAAGCTTTAGGAGCTCTAAAAATTTGAAACAATTTTTTACTAGAAGAGCTTTATGGAATAATATGGATTATGAAAGTGTTAAATCTTTGATATGCACCCTTCATGGGAGGGATATATACTCAAATTTTAAGCTTCTTGATAAACTTTGGGAATTTCAAAAAATTTACACATTTGTTTTCCTAGAAGAGATTTATGGAATAATATGGACTATGAAAGGGTTCAACCTTTGATATGCACCCTTCATGGAAGGGATATATATCTAAAGGCTAAGATTCTTGAGAAGCTTCAAGAGCTTCAAAAATATAACACAATTTTTTCCCAAAAGAGATGTATGGAATATATGGACTTTGAAAGCATTAAATCTTTGATATGCACCCTTCATGGGAGGGACATACACTCAAAGTCTAAGCTTCTTGAGAAGCTTCAAGAGTTTAAAAAATCTAACAGAGGTTTTTCCTAGAAGATCTTTATGGATTAATATGGACTGTGAAAGCATTAAATATTTGATATCCACTCTTCATGGGAGGGATATATACTCAAAGGCTAAGCTTCTTGAGAATATTTGAGAGCTTCAAAAAACTAACATGGTTTTTCTCAGAAGAGCTTTATGGAATAATATGAACTGTGAAAGTGTTAAATATTTGATATGCACCCTTCATGGGAGGGATATATACTCAAAGGCTAAGCTTCTTGAGAAGCTTCAAGATCTTTAAAATTTTGACATAGTTTTTTTCCATAAGATCTTTATGAAATAATATGGACTGTGAAAGTGTTAAATATTTGATATTCACCCTTCATTTGAGGGATATATACTCAAAGGCTAAGATTATTAAGAAGCTTCAAAAGTTTCAAAATTTTGACATAATTTTTTCCCAAAAGAGATTTATGGAATAATATGGACTATGAAAGTGTTAAATCTTTGATATGCACCCTTAATGGGAGGAATATATACTCCATGGCTAAGCTTATTGAGAAGCTTTGGGAGCTTCAAAAACCTAACACGGTTTTTTCCCATAAGAGCTTTATGTAATAATATGGACTATGAAAGTGTTAAATATTTAATATGTACCCATCATGGGAGGGATATATACTCAAAGGCTAAGCTTCTTGAGAAAATTTGAGAGCTTTAAAAATATAATATAGTTTTTTTTCATAAGAGTTTTATGGATTAATATGGACTATGAAAGTGTTAAATCTTTGATATGCACCCTTCATGAGAGGGATATATACTCAAAGGCTAAGCTTATTAAGAAGCTTCAATGGTTTCAAAAATCTGACACAGTTCTTTCCCAAAAGAGATTTATGGAATAATATGGACTATGAAAGTGTTAAATCTTTGATATGCACCCTTCATGGGAGGGATATATATGCAATGTCTAGGATTATTGAGAAGCTTTGGGATCTTTAAAAATCTAACACAATTTTTTCCCATAAGATCTTTATGCAATAATATGAACTATGAAAGTGTTAAATCTTTGATATGTACCCTTCATGGGAGGGATATATACTCAAAGGCTAAGCTTCTTGAGAAACTTTGGGATCTTCAAAAATCTAACACCATTTTTTTCCCAAAAGAGATGTATGGAATATTATGGACTATGAAAGAATTAAATATTTGATATGCACCCTTCATGGGAGGGAAATATACTCATAGGTTAAGCTTCTTGATAAGCTTTGGAATCTTAAAAAATCTAACACAATTTTTTCTCAAAAGATATTTATGGAATACTATAGACTATGAAATAATTAAATCTTTAATATGCACCCTTCATGGGAAGGATATATATTTTTAAAGGCTAAGTTTCCTAAGAAGATTTGAGAGCTTCAAAAATATGACACATTTTTTTACTATAAGAGCTTAATGGAATAATATGGATTGTGAAAGTGTTAAATATTTGATATGCACCCTTCATGGAATGCATATATACTTAAAGGCTAAGTTTATTGAGAAGCTTCAGGAGCTTCAAAATTTTGACACGATCTTTTCCTAGAAGAGCTTTATGGAATTTTATGGACTTTGAAATCATTAAATCTTTGATATGCACCCTTCATGGGAGGGATATATACTCAAAGGATAAGATTCTTAAGAATCTTTAGGAGATTTAAAAATGTGACATAATTTTTTCCTATAAGAGCTTTATAGAATAATATGGACTATGAAAGCATTAAATCTTTGAGACCAAAATAGTTAGAATGTATCAAAACCCTTATCCCAAGAACTTTAACAACAAAAGAAATTACAACTTTCATAGTGTGGGACTCCACCATAGGTAGGGTGATCCAAGAAGAATAAATTGGGGAGAAAGGAACCCCCTTATATTTATTGAGGACAAGGAAAGGAGATTTCATGTTAGGATATATACTTTTAATGTAGCTTCTAAGATAAATACAAATGATGAGCTTGAGGTATTTATAACGTCATCAATAGTAGCAATAAGAGAAACATTAGTGAAAATGAGTGGTGGCAAAAGAGAGGAACAAACATCATTTATGGAATTAAAAATAATAATAAAAGGGGAAAAAAAATATTTAAAAACTACATAAAAAATGGTCATCTATAACTATAGTGGAAGGGTTAGTGACATATTTAGAATTTGCATCTAAAGCGAAGAATCAAACAATGAGTAAGGAGAAAAACAAGTAATGTTAAGGAAGATGAATTAGATAATGTGAGGAAGATAAAATATACCAATATACTTATATTACAATGTCACAATAAAGGAGGGGTGACAAGAGTATGGATTTTATATGAGACAACTAATAAGGTAGGTAAGATAAGCATGATACATGCTCTCTTAGAGTATGTAAAATTAATACAATATGTACTATATGATATCATATAAGTAGTGCCACCCACCCTCCAATGTCATATAATTTAGGTAAAAAATATGATAAAATAAACAAATAAGTCTGCCAAAAAATATCAAGAGGAATCCCTACTAAAAGTATCATTAAATAAATAATTTTCTCTTAAAGATAAGGAAACTTTTAAAAAACTAAAAGAAAATAAGGTTGACAAATTAGAGAATAAAGACATTATAAAAATAAATATATAAGTACAAATATTTGAATATGATTAAAAAAACTTGGATAAAAAAACAACTAAATAGAGGTTATACTTAGAGAAGGGTATACATGCTCAAAATGATAAATTGAATAAATACATGAACTAGCCATTTTAGTGGCTAACAAAACATATAAAAATAAAAATAATAAAAAGATGAAAAAGTAGATGATAAAAATAAAAAATAATAAGAGGTGAAAAAGAGGAGTTGAAAAGAAATAAGAGGTTAAAAAGAAAGAAGAGATGAAAAAGAAAGAGGAGTTGAAAAAAGAGAGGAAGAGAATAAGACAATTAAGGTAGAGTGCCAAAGACAACAAGAAGAACTTAAAAAAGAAGAAGATAACAAGGTGATTAGGTTAGAGTTACAAAAAAAACAAGAACAAAATAAGGAAATTGAGATTGAGTGCCTAAAAAAATAGGAGGAATAAAAATAATAAGGATGAGGAGGAGAATCAAAAATAATCACACTAAGCTACAATGACAAAAATGGCACACACAAATAAAAAATAAAAAGAATAAATTAAGCATTGAGGTGGCAAAAACAAGTGTAAAGGGTGCATGCTTAGTATTTTAACCATCATAAGGGCTATTGGGAATTGTGGTAACAAAACCACTAGTCTTAGAGGAACCACATGATCTTATCTCAAAGATAAATGTTATCCTAGCCAAATAACACCAAGAGGTAACATGCATAGTTATGTCACCTATATGTAACAGCAAACATAAAAAGGATAAGTAGTGTAATTAAGGAAGCTAACCCTTATTTATAATTATCAACTAGGTGATTACTTACATTAGAGTGCCACAACCGACTAGATGTTAAGGTGTGTGTAGATTGAGGAGGGCATCATAAGAACAATCAAAACCCTCATTACTAAATGACCTCATCATGAACCATATCATACACTATTAGTTGAAAAATAGTTATATGAGATATTATAGAACCTTATAATCCATGTGTAACCCTCAAAAACATACAATAAAAGAATTGGAGAAAAAATGCATTTTAGATGACTACTATCACACCATTCTCACAAGAGAATGCAACTATAAAAGAAGTATTAAAATATGTAGAGAAACTCAAAAATGTGACATGGGATGCATAAAATTTATTTGAATACACTTTTAGATATAAAACAATAATAAAATGAATTATATTATTTGGAAAGAAAACTCATTGAATCTTCCCTCAAATATGGTGCAAGCATATACCCTACAAGGGCAAAGAGAAAGATATTTTTTAAACAAGATATGAGTATAGATCAAATAAAGAGGAAATGGATACCACTATAATGAAATGGATGAGTATGGTAAACTACTAAGTAGATAGCTAAAAAATATGGATAAATGAATCATTGATCATGAGGCATATCTAAATACTTTGGATGCTCAACTTGTTCTTATAGGAATTACCTCAATCATCTCATAAATTGCTACATGTGATCATAATATACATATGTATAAATTCTTTTTGATCAATTGGGACACAATCAATAATATTTTATCTAATAAATATAATGATATTTTTCATTAGTGAAGGAATTTGGAGCTAAGTATTGTTGGCCATTTTTGGCCCACATACAAAGTCTTCCTAGATGCAATGCCATGTCCTAAAGATTTTTGAGGAGTAGGTCTACAAAGCAAAGAAATAGGTTCCTGAGTAGGTTTTCATGGTGTCCATAGTAGTTTTATGAACAAATCAATGAGCCTACAGCTAAAATCTAAGTGCAAAACCTTTGTTTGGCTAAGTTCAAGTGCAGACCCCTTTTGGGCTAAGTGTTAATATTTCATTTGGGCTAATTGTTTCAGGTTATTTACCTAAGTATTGGTAATTTTTTTAGACATTTTATCAAAAATAAAAGTCTCTAAATCCAAAATATTCCATACATTTTATTTGTAGCAAAAGGCCAAGAATATTTTTGTTAGGAAAATTATCCAGGATAATTTTCCCGAAGACCCTATTTATTTTGAACATTTTATTTGAGGAAAAAATCAAAGCACATGTTTATTTCAAACATTTTTTCCACAATAAATGTCCTAATCAAAAAATCTTGCAACAATATGCCTATGAAAAAATCCCATAACAATTGCATGTTTCAAAAAAATGCAAGGATCATTTGTTTTAGGGAAATTATTTTGGATATTTTGTCTAAAATAATTATCTCAACAAAGATCTGAAGCAGAATTATTTTGAATAAGGTGGTCCAAAGGTAAAAACCCTGAAGGGTCACTCTCACATTAAAATGTCCTAAATAAAGGTCTGAAGGAAATGGCCTTGGGAAATTGATGGTAGTTACACAAATGTCAAATTCCATCCACTTCAAGTAGTCATTTGAAATTAAGAATCCTTGGATGTTTGCATAGATATAGAAGTTGGGCCTCATGAAATAACTATTGGCATTTAAAAATTATTAAAGGGTCTTTGACTGAATGTAGGCGTGATAGGTATCCAAATCATAGGAACCCAGATCAAATCTAATTATGATCGATAATTGGTAGATTAATGGGTCTATGTGGATCTAATGGAGTGCATTTAAGTGTATAATGAAAGATCAATGGCATGTGATTAGAGTCAAAGAGTCCATGAGCTATAGAGGTGCCATGTGGTGTAAGTATGGGAGAAAATAGACTGACAATAGATCTTGAGTACAAATGTGGGATTTCTAAGTGGCACTAGCAAGGATGGAGTTGACAATTCAAGGGTATATTAATGGCTTGCAACCATTTATACCAAGAAATATCAATAGTGTTAGAGGATTTAACAATGTCAGGTCAGACAATTGTTGATAATTGAATGAGGGATCAAGCTTGAGACAGTTTTAGATGGGTGTTGGTGAAGCATTTTTTACCAAGTCAGATAAATACAAAGGATCCAAGCCAAGACATAATCTAGGTTAGACAAAAGCAGATATTTTAAGATCAAATAGTGTCATTAAGACTCTATAGGGGTAGAATAGGTCTTTTTGGACCTAACATAGATCAAGATAGGCTACTAGTTGTTCATATGATATAGACATGTCCAAGTGGATGTATCAACCATTTATAAAAACCAATAAATAAATTAGTTTTCAATCTATAGTAGGCCCAATTTTGCATTTCAAAACAAAGGTAAATTTGTGTAATTAATGGATGAGAATCCCAACCCATAACTTCAACAACTACCTATCCAAAATAAGACACCACCATGGCTCTATCAAATTCATAACCATGATGATATTATCCTTTAGTAAATGGGATATTAATACACAAGAGCTCTAGGTTTGCCAAAATAGTTGAATGCATAAGCAGCTACTAGACATTAGAATACAAGTTCACACCATTCTTTGATATTGTCAGGGAAATATTCCACCTCCCCATGTGCATGTAAGGTTCCTTCTATGATTTCTAGGCCTAATTTGTTACACAAACTTAAAAGATAATGGCTATGGCACCAAAAAAGAATTAAAAGTTGTACCTATCACCCCAAGTGGTACATTAATTGTAAAACAAGCTTGTTCTCTATAAAATCCTAGCTTTCCATTGTAAAAAGGGTTAACACATTTTAGAAACCTTACACTACTAAAATTTCCCTCTATGAGCACTTATATTGGCTAGACCTTAAATGTTAATGAGAATTAAGTTTACCTCCTTCTATTATTCTGATGATCTATGTGTTATTTGTGTTTATTGATTTCTATCTATGGGTAATGTTCACCCTGTTCATTTGTCATTCATCCCCAACACCTCTTCATTGAATGCAAAAATCATTTTTAAGTTGTATCATGTGTGCACCAAGGTCTACGTAGGTTTTATCTATGGATAATCTTCATCGCTCTCAATGTTGAGTTGCATTCTTGTGCCTCTATACAAAATACTTATGTGTGTAGAGTGACTTGGTAAAAACTATGTGATATTATCTTGTTCTCAAGAGTTTGAATTATGTTTACAATAGTAGGAGTGATCTCTCTATTTTGGGCACATCACCTTTTACTTTCAGCATCTCTTACCTTCTCCCTCCCTTTTCCTCTCGAAGATCCTAGGTTTAGATTAGTGGTAGTTTACCTTTTTGCTTTTTAGGCCTATGCACTAGTCTTAAACTAGGTGCATTTAGAATAAAATGAATATGGCCTACTCCAGATGCTCATCCCAAGGATTTTAAGGGTCCCACACCTTGGTTACATTACCATCATTAAGATGAGACAACCAACACTCACACATGTAGCTAAGTGATAATAGTTCCATGCCTAGTACCTTAGACTCTTACACCTCACACAAGGTCTTTGTGTTCAGTGCCCCATCGCTAAGACCCCCACACTATGGAGCATCCACAAGTTTACATTTCTAATGACAATAGTTTTTAGCACACTTATTAGGACCATTTAAAGAAAATATAATGAATTGGTGTTATCTTTAGCTAATAAGTGTATTAGACACTCAGTGATAGAGCTTAGAGATTCCAAACATCTCTGGTCCATAAAGAGTATCCCCTTACCTACATGCCAAGAAGAATAAGATCATCTACAAGAGGCATCAATTGTCATTTCAATGAGCTTTCATTGCCCTCAGAAAGGAGAGTTAGAATATCTTTATCCCCTATTGAAAGATGTAGTGTAACCTAGTCACCTCCCAGAGCATAATCTATGCCTCCATTTAAAATATTTTATGAAAGAAGGTGAGGTTTGTTCCCCATTCCATTCATAATGCTACCAAGAAATCAAGTTTTTGTGCCTTTCAATGGAGGCAATCCGTTATTCCTAGTGTAGTAGGATGACATTCTAGTATCCACTCTAAAAATCTTGTCCTATTTCATAGGTGAAAATTCAACCTCTCTTATGGAGTATATCCAAGACATTTCAAACATTTGCTTAGTGCACCATGTCACCCAAGATAATGTTGCAGTTAGGTTATTAGCTTCCTCTTTTAATGGAAAAGCTCTGCAATGGTACTAAGACTTGTAATCAAGCTCTATTCATAACTAGGATTAGCTCAGTAAATAATTATTTAAGCATTTTAAAGATTAAAGTGATCACTTATCCCTGATAGAATAGCTCATGACTATAAAGTGAGCATTGCATGAAATAATGGTCAACTTCAACTTTAGATTTTAGAGAGTCTAGGATAGAATTCCATCCTTATGTAAGCCTTCTCAAAACACTACATTCTTGTATTTTATAAAAGCTCTTAGTAGTGATATAGTGGTGATGATTTATTCCATGGGAGGTATGGTCCTCCTTGATGCCTATGAAGTGGTAATGCACATAGAAATCTATTTGATTCAAGTAGGAAAGATTGCACCTACACCCCCCATGCCTATATTCATAGAACATCTCCCTAATCAATTAGTTGTTTAACCTATGCTAGCACATATCCCAACTATATTAATCCCACCTACTCCACTCATTGTCCCTTCTAATGAATTTCATGAAGTGAAAACATTATTATAAAAAAATTTGAATGAACTAGTTGCCCTCAAAAGGTAACAAGCACAATATCCTAGACATCATCAACCTTTCACTCAATAATACTAGTGAAATAGACCTCCCTACCAAGGTAGTGCTCAAACACAAAATTAGATCACATAAAATAGAGTACCTTATGCATAAATAATAATTTTACTAATAACTCTAAAGCTCTTATTCTAATATAGAGCAATCTAGCACAGGATTTTGAATGGTGCTTCCCATGCAATCAGCCATATAATCAATTTACATAAATGAATGGGATATTGAACCAAGTGCTCATGGTTTAAAGAATGATTAGTTTTAAGATCAAACAAGTAGTGTTTCCCCACAAAAGGAAGGGATCCAAGCACTAATTTAACCATAGGAAGGGTCCACTTTCAGTAATTGGTAAGAAAAGGACTTTAGCTATGTGAATCAAAGGGGTGCACCTAGTAGAGGAAGCACTCCAATTTCTTTCAACACAAGATTCAAAAGGAGAGCTACATAATAATCTACACCATCCTCAAAACCCTTACCTTCATCACCCCAAGTCAATCACATAGTTATGCAATATAAGATAATTACACAACCTTTTTTCCTAGAAAATATAGTGTAGAAGGAGGGACCATCTTGAGTTAGTATACCAACACTAGAAGAGGTCATTATTCCAAAGCCACAACCAAAGGGATCTCAAGTTCCCTTCAATATAGTAGAATATATGAAGAATGTAAACCTCAATGTCATAATGTGGTATGAACTTATTATTCCAATCTAATAGAATCTATTATTAGATGCACTAAAAGGTTTTTAGGAGTGTCAAACACCCCAGCTATTGCTTTCTACCTTTGCAATCTTGTGCTAACAAAAATAATAAATTTAGGTGCATAATAAAAACAAATCACCCCATTCTATGTTTCCTTAATCATAGGCTAGTACCTGGTTCATAATTACATGATCAACTCAAGGGCAAGTAGCTTGATAATTCCCAAAAATATCATGGATATACTAGGAATTCCATATTCCCCTATTCCAAAAGGATTGATCTAGCTTGATGGCACGATGGTTAAATCTATAGGTATAATAAAGGATTGAAATCTAACATTTTATGCATGCCCAAGCATTTCTATAACATAGGATATCATAGACATCAACTTACCCCCTTTACTTCACCATTTTCCTCTCCCAAGACTTCATGGCAAAGGTGGGTAGATATCTATCTTCATATTAGTCACATTTTCTATTAATAACTAGGTACAAGTTCAAAGTAACCATCAAGGCAGAACCTATCTTTAAAAGTCATGTAGAGCTATGCTCTCCTATACTAATTAAGAAGAATTTCATGATGTTTGATAAATAGGAGAATTCAATTCTCCATGAATCCACAACACTATTAGAGGAAACCCTAGATAATCTTTCAGATGAATGGGTACATGAGAATTTTGACTACGACCCATATGACAATGTAAAAATAGGGTTAGGCACATATTGCATCACAGAATAAAATTCCATATTGCCTAATCTTATGAATGTATGTGAAGAGCATGAAGGTATGTGGTAGCTATAATTTGATGGATACTAGAGTAGGAATGGTACAAGGTTTGGTGTCATATTGGTTTCCCCTCAGAAGGAAAAATATTTTCATTCCTTTACATTTTAGTTTTCTTGCACAAATAATGCTACTAAGTATGAGGTGTTAATTCAAGGCTTCCAATTAATGTGAAAGAAAGGAATCAAATCACTACAAGTATTAGGTGATAGTGAGCTATTTGTCAACCAAGTTAGAGCATAAATCATGACTAAAAATGGCTTGATGAAAGCCTACAAACATAGAGTGTGAGATCTAATAGAAGGCTTCGATGTGTTCAACATCATTTCCTTACCAAGAGCATAGAATGTTAATGCAAATAGGCTTATGACTATAGGTGTGTAGTATAACATTTTATGCAACATAATGAAAGAGTTTGAATAACTCATCAAACTTATGGTTAGATCAGCAGTTCCTAACAACATGAAAAATTGTCAAGTGTTTGAGAGTGATGAACAAATCATAAACTTCCTACACAATGAGGCAAAGTTTTGTGTCATGAAATAGGCATAGCTATAAACCCAATATGAAGATCAAATCATTCAATTAAAAGGAAACAAGTTTCCAAGAGGGCTAGTCACCCTAAAAAACATCTTCAATTATGATGACTAATTCAAAGGAGAGAGACATAGTATGATAGCCAAAGAAGATATCTTGATGCCCATGATCATTTAAAAAGAAAAAGCTCTTAAAGTTGGTAAGGTTTTCTCTATGTTGGAGATTCAAAGCTTTATTCAACTTAGTAGGATATATGATGATTTCTTCACATGGGGATATAAATATATTGGAGGCTTTGATCTTGGCTTAGAGTATCAAATAATTGAGCTCCATCCCAATGTGCAACCCATGCATCAAAAGCAAAGACCTATTAATCTAAATTTAGAGCCATTGATGTGAAAGGATCTCTCTAAGCTCATTGAGGCCAATATAATATTTTTGATAAAACATTCCTCATGGGTCACCAACTTGGTACCAATGTGAAATAATAATAGGGAGATACACCTTTGTGTGGACTTTAAGGACCTGAACAAGGCTTCCCTTAAATATCACTACCCTCTCCTATCAATAGAGAAAACCTTACAAATAGTTGTAGGCACAAAAATATTTTCACTATTAGATGGTTACTCAGGTTATAACTAGATCCATGTATAAGAGTGTGACCATTACAAGATCGTGTTCACCACTAAGTGAGGAACCTTTACATACCAATGCATGTCATTTGGTTTGAGAAACATGTGTACAACCTTCTAGAGAGCCATGGATATGAAATTCAAGGAGATCATCAACAAAATCGTCTTGGTTTACCTTTATGACATAATTATTTTCTTCAAACACACTGAGGATTATTTCGATCACTTGGACCAAGTCTTTTAGAAGTGCCATGAGTTTGAAATATCCTTGAACCCTGACAAATAAATCTTTGTAGTTCATGAGGGCACCCTCCTTGGGCACATTATTTCAAAAGAGGGACTTGTGATTGATATAGAATGAGTCAAGGTTATCTCCTCCTTCCCTCTTCCAAGCCACAAGAAAATTCTCTAGAGCTTCCTAGGGAGAATCAACTTTATGAGAAGGTTTGTACCTAGTTTCACTATCTTGGTCAAGCCCCTCATAATGATGTTAAATAATAATGTTGAATTTAGTTATATGCATGAGGGAAAGGAAATTTTTGAAGCCATTAAGCATTACATTGCACAATCACCCACTTTGATCAACCCAGACTATAGTAAGGATTTTATCCTTTATGTATTTGATAGAGCTGATGGAATCTTGACCATCCTCACGTAGTAAAATAAAGAGCAAATAGAGTAGCCAATTACCTTCTTCAGCTAGGCATTAAAGGATTATGAATTTAACTAAATCTTTGTTGAAAATCACACCCTCATATTTTTGAGATCACTAAATAAATTTAGGCATATGCTCTCCAACAACAAAATTCAACTCATGGTGGTTCACACAAGAATTAAACAGTTCCTACTCAATAGGGACATTAGTGAGAAATGATTTGGTTGGATCACCAAGGTGATGAAATATGACATAGAGATCTAGGTCGCTAAGTTGGTGCAAGGAAAAGGATTCTATGAGTAATTAGCTTAAGTAACAAAACCTAAAGATGGTGAAGTCTAGTATCGTACAAGGAGGAATGCACAAACCCAAAGGCTGTGACCAACTAGGTATATGATATGAAGACCTTCCTTCAGCACAACATATACCTTTTTGGCCTTGACAAAGCTAAGCATAGGAATTTTAGATTATATTCCATTCCCTATGTGTTCATAGAGGGTGCACTTTTTTGAAAGGATCTCAATGGCATCCTTATAAGGTGCATGGAACTAGAGCAAGTAAATAGAATTCTTCAAGAGTTCCACAATGGCCCTATGGGAGGACATTATTCACCTAAGACCACTACCATGAATATCATGCAAGCCATATATTATTGGCCAACTTTGTTCAAAGATGCACATGCATATGTGAAAAATATAAATAAATTTACCTTCTTCATAGGAAAATGAAAGGCTTGCAACTTTACCACTATGCATAATTCAAGTTAATCAGCCCTTTGTGTAATGGGCCCTAGATTTCATAGACATGATTAACCCACCATCAAGTAATGGGCACAAATGAATTCTCATAGACACCAACTATTTCATAAGGTGGATAAAAGTAGTTGCACTCAAGGATGCCAACGAGACATCCATCCTCAATTTCTATGAAGGAATTATAATGATATTTGGCATCCCCACCACCACTATCTTAGATAATGTGTTGGCCTTCCTTAGAACCAAAATCAGTAAATGGGCCATCAAGCACAATATATATTTGAGCACCTCATCAAATTATTACCCTTAGGGTAATGGTCTATCCAATTCCACTAAAAATAACTTAATTTTTATCATAAAGAGAACTCTAGAAGATAATCAGTGAGCTTGGCATACTAAGCTCATAACTACTCTTTGGGCTAATCAGATCATGCCCAAGAGGGTGTTAGTAAATTCACCTTTTCTGATATTTTATATAAGGGAAGCTAGATTACCAACATCCCTCAAGTTACCTTCATTGGAACTCATGCATCAGTTAGAGCTACTCGATATTTATCCCCTTTAGGTAAGACTAGCCGATCTAATGGAGCTTGAAGAAACTAGAATACAAGTTGCATGCACCATGGAGTTCCAACAAGTGCAAATCAAGAGGATCTTTGATCAGAAGGCTAGTGATGGGATTTTCCAAGAGGGAGACTTATTTATCAAATGGGATGTAGATAGATCAAAATTTGAAAGGCACACTAAGTTTGATGCAATATGGAGTGGTCCATATACCATCACCAATTGTAAGCAATTTAATGCCTTCCAACTTACCAGAATGGATGGAGAGGAGATACCAATCCCAGTCAATCGGACTCATCTCAAATACTATCTCCATTAATATTTTTATACATCTATAAATAAGTAGAATAGATGTTTTCATTTCCCTAAAGTGCACCTTTCACACCCTTATTTTAGATTAGTTTCAATTCATCTAAGCACCTATGTTTAGTGTTTTCTTAGCTTAGGTCTTACCCTCTAAGTGCCTTTGGCATAGTTCTTATCTTATCAAGTGAATCTTAATTCATTTTAAATCTAAAGGTATGTATCTAGTGTTATACAAGAGAAAGAATCATAATTTTCAAAGACTCTGTGCCCAATGGATTTCTCATGGTCTAGATTCTCAAGCATAGCAGGCATGCTTCCCTGTGAGTAGTTAAAAATATTGGCCATTTTTAACCCACACAAAAATTTTGCCTAGATACAATGCCATATCCTAAAAAAATTGAGTAACAAGTTTACAGAGTAAAGAAACAGGTTCCCAAGTAGGTTTTCATGGTGTCCATAATAGTCTCATGAACAAATCAATGAGCCTATAAGCCAAAAGCTAAGTGCAAAACCTTTGTCTATCTAAGTTCAATTGTTGTGGACCCATTTTGGGCTAAGTGCTAATATTTTATTTGGGATAATTCTTTATAGTTATTTTTCTAATTATTGGGAATTATTTGGAACATTTTATTCAAAACAAAATTCCCAAAGTGCAAATTCTTTCAGACATTTTGTTCGTAGAAAAAAGCCAAGTATACTTATGTCAGGAAAATTATCCAAATTTTTTTTCCTGAAGATCCTATTTCTTTCAAACTATTTTTCCAAGGCAAAAATTAAATCACATGTTTATTTTGGACATTTTATCCGTAACAAATGTCCTGATGAAACAAATCCCGCAATAATATACCTATGTAAAAATCTTGAAAGAATTGCATGTTTTGGAAAAATGCAAAGTTCAATTATTTTTGGGAAATTACTATAGAAATTTTGTCCTGAATAATATTCCTAATAAATATCTAAAGTATAATTATTTCAGAGAAGGTGGTCCAAAGACAAAAAACTTGAAGGGTCACTCTTGCAGCAAAGTGTCCTAGACAAAGGTCCAAAGGAAATGGCTCGAGGAAAGTGATCGCAGTCACGTAGACATCAAATTATAACCCCATTAAGTAGTTGTTTGAATTTGAGAATCTTTGGATGTTTTTGTAGATGTCAAATTTGGGCCTCACAAAATAACCATTGGCATTCAAAAGCCATCAAAGGGTCCCCAACTAAATGTGAGCTTGACAAGTGTCCAAATCTTAGGAATCCAAATCAAATCTAATGACAAGTGGTGACTACCAGGTCAGTGGATCTAATAAGATCTAACAAATCACATTTGAGTGTATAATGGAAGATCAATGTTATACAAGTTAAAGAATCAATGAGCTTAGGAGTTACAATGTGGCATAAGCATGGGAGTAGATAGACTGGCAATAGATTTTGAGTGCAAATTTGGGACTACCAAGTGGCACTAGTGAGGATGGAGTTGACAAGTCAAGGGCAGATCAATGGATTACGACCATTTATACTAAGAAAGATCAATGGTGTGAGAGGATTTAGTAATGCTAGGTTAGAAAATTGATGACAAATGGATAAGGGATCAAGCTTAGAACACTTTTGGATGGGGGTTGGTGAATCATTTTTGACCAAGGTAGACAAATACAAAGGAGCTAAACCAAGACATGATCTAGGTTAGACTAAAAGTAGATATTTTAAGATCAAACGGTGTCATTAAAACTCTGTAGGGGTATAATAGGTATTTTTAGACCTAACATAGATAAGGATGGGCTACTATCTATTCATATGATATAGACATGTCCAAATGGATGTATCGACCATCTATAAAACTAATAAACAAACTAGTTTTCAATTTATATTAGGCCCAGTTTCAAATTTCAAAGTAAAGGTAGATGTGTGTAATTAATGAAAGAATGTCTTGAGCCATATCTTCAACAAGTAGCTACCCAAAACAAGACATCACCATGACTTTGTCAAATTCATAAGCATGATGATATGGTCCTTCAATAAATGGTACATTAGTACACAAAAGCTCAATGTATTACCAAAATAGTTGAATGCATAAGCGACCACTAGACATCTGAATGCAAGTTCACACCACTCTTTGATCTTGTCAGGGAAATATTCTACCTCCCCATGTGCACATAAAGTTCCTACTATGATTTTTAGACCTAATTTATCAGATGAACTCTAGAAATCATGACTATGGTGCTGTAAAATAATTAAAATATGTACATAATTCCCCAAGTCATGTATTAATTTTAAAATAGGCTTGTTCTCTATAAAAGCCTGGCTTTCCATTGTAAAAAGGGTTGACACATTTTAGCAACCTTACACTGCTAAAATTTCCCTCCATAAGTGCTTGTATTGACTAGACCTTACATGTTAATGAGTATTTAAGTTCACCTCCTATTATTCTGATGATCTGTGTGTTATTTATGTTTGTTGACTTTTGTCTGTGGGTAATGTTCACCCCTCTCGTTTTTCATTCATCCCCATCACCTCTTCATTGAACTTAGAACTCACTTTTAGGTCATACCATGTGTGCACTAAGGTCTGCATAGGCTTTATCTATGAATAATCTTCATCCCTCTCAATGTTACATTGTGTTCTTCAACCTCTATATGAAATACTTATGAATGTAGATTGACTTGGTAGAATATATGTGATATTATCTTATTCTCAAGAGTTTGCATTATGTTTACATAAGTAGGAACACTCAATCTATTCTAGGTGCATTGCCTTTTAATTTTAGTATATCTTACCTTCTCCCTCCCTTTTCCTCTCATAGGTTTAGATTAGTGGCAGTTTACCTTTCTTCTCTTTAGGTCTGTGCACTAGTCTTAAACTAGGTGAATTTAGAATAGAAAGAATTTGTCCTACTTCAGAGGATCATCCTAAGGAGCACAAGGGTCTCACACCTTGGGGATTTTCCCATCATTATGATGAGATAACATATGCTCACACACATAGCTAAGAGATAATACTTCTACTCCTAGTGACTTAGACTCTTACACCTCATGCAAGGCCTTCATGCTTAGCACCCCACATCTAAGCTTTCCAGCATCGTAGAGCATCCATGGGTGCACATTTATAATGACAACAAATATCATAACTTTGAAGGTTTTATTCAAAACTATCATATAAATATAATAAGGTGAGTTAAGTGGGGATACATATGCATCTTATTCTAGATATATAATGTTTAGTTTTTTATCATATTTCAAACCCTTTGGTATTTTTTAGTCTTTTGGATAATTGGAAAGAGAGATGGATTGTTTTGAGTTGTTTCTACTATATTTATTCACCAAATTTGTCTAAATAATGGGATAATGTTTTTAAATATATATAAATTTTGGTAGGATTATTCAACTAAATCATATGAGTACTCAGACATATCACAAAGGCTCTTTGCATTTAGCATTAAAAGAGAAGATGAAAGAATACTAAACATAGTATCTTTATATCTAGATTATGCAGCATTGTAAGACACTTATCGACACCTCATAGATGATTGTATGAAAATGAGTCATGTCTTATAGAATTTTAATTTGATAGGATAGGTGTATTGAGTTGATATTTATAAGACATGACTATAATAGGTATCCTATCATGGCATCAGTTCATTAAGTGTATATGATAAATAATAAAAGAGAGCATATATGAGAGTAAGAGGATAAATAGAGTAAAGAGATATATTATAAGAGTGAGAATGAAATATACATATAAATAGTATGTGACCTTATAATGCAATATTATATAAAAATAAAGGAGATAGTTTAGAAGATATTGTGTTATTTATGTTATATGCATAAAATATATGTTATACTTATTTATAAATTATAAATGATAAGAAAAATATAGTAGTAAATGCATGTGGTTATTCTAATTTGCATAGCATCACCTCTAAACAAAGTCTATCAAATATCATAAATATTTAAACTATCATTATATTTTATGTAGACAATCATCCTTAGGTTATTTAGATTGATGCAAGTAATGTAAAGAATCTTATATTAGTAGAATAGGGGATGGTGGAGTACCTTCCACCCATATTAGTCTAATATGTTCTATGCCTAGGATTTCTCTGCACATCATGAATTATTCTAGTCAGCTTCTAGTACACCATGTTTTGTCTTTGTTTCCCATGGTTGGTTAGTTTTTTAATTTGGATTATCTTCATGTTAAGTGTGATAAGTTTAAAATTATGATACAGAATTTATTTTTTGACATGTTAGGTTTTTGGTTGAACTTCTTTAGTAAATATTTCACATATATTTACATCCCAATATCATGTTATAATTTTTTAAGAGGTGGGTTGGTTGGTATATGCATTATTGGTTTGGGTTCTCAAAGGTTAGATTTGAGATTATTTTATTTTTGTTATTTTTTGGCCTCTTGCAAGGACTAACACTTTCATAATCTTTGTATATATTGGGATGGATCATTTCACTTCACTCTTCCCCTGTGTTTACTCTCTTTTGGTCATATATAAATATATTAGGAATAAGTGATTAATTAATTAATTATTCAATAATATGCAACATGAAATTCATTCCTTAAAATCACAGTAGCAGAGACATGAAATAAAATTTAGATCTAAGCTAATACATACATAACATTGATATACCGTGGTTCAAATAATGTGGGCTACATCCACAAATAATTTCTCTATAATATTATAAACAAGAGTACAAGACAACTCTCAACAAGAAACCTCTCATAGAGATAACTTTCTCCAACCCAAATTCACACCAAAATTCCTGACATGTTAAGCTAGACCTCAAACTTGATCACATTAACTGAAGAGAGAATACAAAGCTCAAAATAAGATGTCGAATTCAATGCTTAATGTGTTTCCCCTTATCATTATTTATACTTTACAAAAACCCTTGAAAAATATTCCATACCATGGAGATAACCATATCCCCACCAAATAAGGTAGGCTATAACCACCCAAGATAAACATAATCCCCTGATTCTCTCAACACATTAACCTCTTCTCCATAAAACATGCCAAAAATGTGGGAAGTGGTTGGCATACTCAAAAATATTGCCCACAATTTGTGTAATTAAAAATTACATGTTAAAATTGCCCTGGTAATTTTATTTTTACCTTACGAGTGTTGAAACGGGCTCCATATTCAACAATCTCCCACATAGAGTTCATTTCTTGAAAAAAATTTAACACTCTTCCATCATCTTCATGAAGACCAACCAAAGTTTAACATAGCCTCAAATTCTCTAATGTGACTACCTTGGTTATCATATCTATAGGATTCTGGCTCATATGTATCTTTTCTAGCTTCACCATGTTTTCCTCCAAAGTTGTCCTGATGAAATGATACCACAGCTATATGTGCTTCATCCTCGAGTGGAAAGTAGAGTTCTTGGCTAAATATATAGTACTCTGACTATCACTATATAATTCTCCAACTTCATGTTTCTACCCCAACTCATTAAGTAATTGTTGTAACCAAATCATCTCCTTGCTAGCCTCTATAGCAGAAACATATTTAGCCTTTATGGTTGATAAATCCACAACCTTTTGTATCTAATAAATCTAACTAACCATTGTATCTTTGATAGTAAATACATAACCTAGTGTACTCCTCCTTTTATCAACATCTCTAGCCATATCTGAGTCCACATAACCATGCAAAATGAATTTTTATCCACCAAAAACATAATGTTATACCCATGGTTCCTCTCAAATATTGAAAAATCCACTTCACTTCTTTCCAGTGCTCATAACCTGGATTACTCATGTACCTACTTACTTCTCCCATTATATGGGAAATATCTAGCCTAGTACAAATCATAGCATACATCAGGCTACCAACCACTGATGAGTAAGGTCCCTTAGACATATTTAGCTTTTATTCTTATGTTTTGGGTCACTACTCCTTTGATAATTTGAAATGGCCTACCAAAGGAGTCCCATCTAGCTTAGCATCCTACATACTAAACCTCTCCAAAACATTCTTCACATACACTTCCTGGGATAATATTAGCTTCATGTCCATCCTGTCCTGAGTTATCCTCATACTGAAGATTTTCTTCTTTACACCCAAATCCTTCATAGAAAAGGAATCACTAAGATACTTCTTAAGTACTTAAATCTGTTGCATGTTCTTTCATGTAACCAATATGTCATCTACATACAAACATAGGATAATATAATTACCATACTCAAATATCTTGACATACACATAATGGTCAGAATGACACCTAGAGTAACCATGTTCCAACATAAAACTATCAAACTTATTATACCATTGTCATGGAGCTTGTTTCAGGCCATCCAAGCTATTCTTTACTATGCACACCAATTTCTCCTTTCCTTAAACCTCATGACCCTATGGTTTCTCCATATATAATTCCTCATCTAAATCACCATGAAGAAATATAGTCCCCACATCTAATTTTTCTATGTGTAAATCCTCTATTGCATCTATACCAAGCATAGTTCTAATAGAAGTCATCTTAACAATAAGAGAAAAAAATCTCATCAAAATCAATACATTTCTTTTGTGCAAACCCCTTGACCACCAACCAAACCTTGTACCTTTTCCTTCCTCCATCCTCTTATTTAATTTTATATACTCACTTGTTCTAAAATGCTCTCATGCCCTTGGGTAGCTTTAACAAATCCCACATTTGGTTCTTCATGAGATAACTATTTTCCACTCAATGGCTTGCTCCCACTTCTTCTTAGCATTCACCTACATTGCTTCCTCAAAACATTTTGGTTCTCCACTATCAATAAGTAATAACTAACTCAAAGATGGGTAAAAATAGTCAAGATATTTTTTACCTAAGAAGACCTTCTTACTATAGGAGTTTGGGGTTCTTATGCAGGAGGTTCCTAAACTATCTCTTTGGACACCATACCATTCATAATATCATCCAACACCATGTACTCTTTTTCTTCCTAATCCTGTAACTAATCCTTATACATGTCTTTTTCATTAAAGACAACATCCCTAGACTAAAATATTTTCTTGACTCTGAAAATCCAAACCCAAAAACTAAAGTCATCCTCACCATAACCAATAAAGGTGCATCTCTCAGACTTAGCCTTTAACTTGGTCCTATCTTTCTTAGCAACATAAACAAATACCTCAAATCCAAAGATATTAAGAAAATAATAATTAACTTTCTTACCAAACCAAACGTCCCTAGGTATGCCTCCATCTAAATGCACTAAAGGTCCTCCATTAACCAAATATATCATTGTGTTAACTACTACCCAAAACATTAAGGGCCACCCTACATGTAACCTCATACTCCTAGCATGCTCCATGATTGTCCTATTCATCCACTCTAACAATCCATTCTCCTATGGCATCCCTAGAACCATCCTTTGCCTACAAATTCCATTCTGTGAACAATAATCATAAAATGATTTGCTATGATACTCACCTCTATTGTCTGACCTAAGATATTTCAACTTGAGACCTCTTTCATTCTCAACCAAAACTTTCCATCTCTTGAATGTTTTAAACACATCAATTTTTTTCTTAATAGAATAAACCCAAACTTTCCTAGTTGCATCATCAATAAATGTAACATAATAATATAAACCACCAATAGAAGATACATGAGTTGGCCCCCATACATCTGAGTGAACCAACTCCAACTTATTCTCCTTCTTAGGTCTAACCCTCAGGAACTTAACTTGTTTCTAATTCTCATACACACAATCATCATAGAAGTCCAAACAACCTATTTTAATCCAAGCAGCTTGTCTTTCAATATTTCCATGCCCTTCTGGCTCATATGACCAAACCTATAGTACCACAAAGTTACATCTCCATCTCTAGTAACTAAATTACAGTGATCAAAACTATTATTCAAATACAAAGTGCCAACTTTCTTACCTCTTTCAACCACAAGAACACCCTTGGTAACTTTATAAGAGTATATTATAAACATCACCAAACAACCCTCACCATCTAATTGCCCCACTGATATTAAATTTCACCTCAACTATGGGACATGTCTAACATCCTTAAATAGCCATGTGTTCCCATTCTACATATTCACTTGAACATAACCTTTCCATAATATACTACATGGTTCATCATCACCAAATTAAACATGTCCAAAATCTCCTTGAACATAATCAATAAAATGGTGCTTATGTAGGGTGGCATGAAAAAAAACCCCTAAATCTAATAACTAAGATTCAAAAAATTATCTAAGGAAAGAATTAAAGCATCTTGACTAACAGTACCTGTTGTCATATTTACCTCCTTGGTTTCCTCATGTTTGTTCTTCTTGTCCTGAAGTTCCCAATAATCCTTCTTTGTGTGTCCACTTTTCCCACAGTGCTAGCACACCATCTTGGCTCTAGATTTAGATCTTCCATGACCCTTTGACTTTCCATAGTTTCCTTTGCTTCTATCATTTTGTCTCCCTCTCGTATCCACCATCAAATCATACTCTGAAGATGATTCCCTGGTGCTCTTCCTTCACATTTTCTTGCTAACAATCACACCTATAACATCTTCAAACTTTAAACTTCCTTTAGTAGGAATGGCATTATTCACATCCATAACTAGGATATCCCAACTATTCGATAAGGAGAAAAAACTCAATAAATCCTTAAATTTCATCTTCAAATTTAATACTAATAGAATTTAGTATACTCACAACCATATTAAAATCATTCAAATGATCATCTACAGAACCATTTTCAAACATTTTCATATTAAATAACCTTTTCATCAAAAATATTTTATTAGAGGCAGAGGGTTTTTCATATAACTCCCCTAATCTCTTCATTAGACCAAATGTGGTTGTCTCCTCTGAAATATTGAAGGCAACCAAAGATGCAAGACACAACTGTATGGCTCCTAGTGATTTCTTATCAAGCAAATTCCAATCTGTCTGATCCATACCTAAAGGTTAGCCTACTTTCCCCATAAAAGGGTGATGAAGATCCTTTTAAAACAATTAATCCTCCATCTACATCTTCCACAATCCAAAATTCTACCCATTGAATTTTTCAACTCTAGATCTGGCATTATCTATCATAGCTCCCACTCAAGCTAATATATTTCCCTATCATTCACCATTTTAGAAAAACCACTAAAGCTAGCTTTGATACTAGTTGTTAAGAATAAGTGATTAATAAATAAATTATGTAATAATATGCAACATATATTTCAATCCTCAAAATCATATCAGTAGAGACATATGAAATAAAATTTAGATCTAAGAAAATACACACATAGCGATGATATAACATGGTTTACCCAATGTGGGCTACATCCACCAAAAATCTCTCTATAATATTATAAACAAGAGTAAAGACAACTCTCAACAAGAAACCTCTCATAGAAAATAACTTTCTCCAACCTAATTTCATACCAAAATTCCCAAGATGCTAAGCTACACCTTAAACCTGATCACACTAACCAAAGAGAGAATACAAAGCTCAAAATAAGATGAAAAATACAATGATTAATGTGTTTCCCCTAACCCCTATTTAAAATTTCCAAAATCCCTTGAAAAATGCACCATACCATGGAGATAACCATATCCCCACCAAATAAGGGAGGTTACAACCACCTAAGATAAACATAATCCCCCAATTCTCTCAACACCTTACCCACTTTTCCATAAAACGTACCACAAATGTAAGAAGTAGTTAGCATACTCAAAAATATGCCCCACCATTTGTGTAAGTAAAATATACATGTTAAAATTTCCTCGATAATTTTATTTTTACCTTAGGGGTATTGAAATGGGCTCCACATTAAATAATCTCCCATTTGGAGTTTGTTTCTCCTTGAACATAATTTAACACTCTTCCATGATCTTCACGAAGACCAACCAAAGTTGAACATAATCTCAAATTCTCAAATGTAACTACCTTGGTCACATATCTATAGGATTCTAGCTCGTATGTATCTTTTCTAGCTTCACCATGTTTTCCTCCAAAGTTGTCCTGATGAAATGATAATGCAACTATATGTGTTTCATACTCAAGTGGAAATTAGAGTTCTTGGCTAAATGTATAGCACTCTGACTATCACTATGTAATCCCCCAACTTCTTGATTATGCCCCAAATCATTAAGTAACTATTGTAACCAAATCATCTCCTTACTAGCCTCTGTAGTATCAACATTTTCAGCCTTTGTGGTTGATAAAGTCACAAACTTTTATATCCAATAAATCCAACTAACCATTGTATCCCTAATAGTATATACATAACCTATTGTAGTCCTACTTCTATCAACATCCTCAACCATATTCAATTCCACATAGCCATGCAAAGTGATGTTTGATCCACCAAAAACATAATTGTGTACCCATGGTTCCTCTCAAATATTGAATAATCCAACTTCACTTCTTGCTAGTGCTCATAACTTGGATTACTCATGTATCTACTCACTACTCCCACTACATGGGAAATATTTGGCCTAGTAAAAACCATAGCATACATTAGGATAAAAACCACTTATGATTAAGGTACCTTGGACATATTTAGCTTTTCTTCTTCTATCTTGGGACACTAATACTTTGATAATCTAAAAAGGCCTACCAAAAGAGTCCTAACTAGCTTAGCATCCTACATACTAATCCTCTCCAAAACTTTCTTCACATACTCTTCACATTATAAGATCAGCTTCCTCTCCTTCTTATCTTGAGTTATCCACATAATAATAATTTACTTCATTGCACCTAAATACTTCATAGAAAAGTAATCACCAAGCTACTTCTTGAGTACTTGAATATGTTGCATGTTCTTTCCTACAACCAACATGTCATCTACATACAAACATAGGATAATATAATTACAATCCTCAATTCTCTTTACATACATGCAATGGTTAGAATGACACCTCGAGTAACCCTATTCCAACATAAAACTATCAAGCATCTTATACCATTATTATGGAGCTTGTTTCAGGCCATACAAGCTCTTCTTCAATCTGCACATCAATTTATCCTTTGCTTCAACCTCATAACCCTATGGTTACTCCATATATAATTCCTCCTCCAAATCACCTTGAAGGAACACAGTCTTCACATCTAATTATTCTAAGTGCAAATCCTCTACTACAACTATACCAAGCATAATTTCTAATAGAAGTTATCTTAACAATAGGAGAAAAAATCTCATCAAAATCAATTCCTTTCTTCTGTGCAAACCCTTTGACCACCAATTGAGCCTTGTACCTTTTTCTTCCTCCATCCTCTTCTTTGATTTTATATACCCACTTGTTTTTAAATTCTCTCTTGCCCTTGGGTAGCTTCACCAAATCCCATGTCTGGTTCTTCATGAGAAAACTATGTTCCTCTTCCATGGCTTAGTCCCACTTCTTAGCATTCACCTACATTGTTTCCTCAAAACATTTTGGTTCTCCACTGTCAATAAGTAACAAATAACTCAAAATGGGGGAAAATCTTCAAGAGGTTTTCTTACCCTAGAAGACCTTCTTACTATATGAATTTTGGGTTCCTATGTAGGAGGTTCCTAAACTGTCTCCTTGGACATCTTACTATTCATAATATCATCCAACATTATGTACTTTTTTTGTTCCTATTCCTATAACAGATCCTTATACATGAATTTTTCTTTAAAGACAACATCCCCATACTAGAATATTTTCTTGTCTCTAAGACTCCAAACCTGAAAACCAAAATCATCCCCACCATCACCAATAAAGGTGCATCTCTCAGACTTAGCCTCTAACTTGGTCCTGTATTTCTTGGCAACATAAACAAATGCCTCAAATCCAAAGACCCTAAAAATAGAATAATTAACTTTCTTACCAGACTAAGCTTCCTTAGGTATGCCTCCATCCAAACGTAATAAAGGTCCTTTGTTAATCAAATATATCATTTCCTAGCTACTTATACCTAAAATAATAGGGGCAGCCCTACATGCAACCTCATGCTCCTATCACACTCCAAGATTGTCTTGTTCATCCTCTCTAACACTCCATTATCCTGTGGCATCCTTGGAACCATCTTTTGCATACAAATTCTATTTTGTGAACAATAATCATCAAATGATTTACTATAGTACTTACCTCTATTGTTCAACCTAAGACATTTCAACTTGCGGCCTATTTCATTCTCAACCAAAGCTTTCCATCTCTTGAATGTTTCAAACACATCATATTTCTTCTTAATGTAATAAACCCAAACTTTCATAATTTCATCATCAATAAATGTAACATAATAATTTGAACCACCAATAAAAGATACCTAAGCTAGCCCCCATACATTTGAGTGAACCAACTCCAACTTATTCTTCTTCTTCATAGGTCCAACCCTCAGGAACTTAACTCACTTCTTCCCATGCACATAATCATCACAAAAGTCTAAATCAACCTATTTTAATCCAAGAAACTTGTCTTTCAAGATGTCATGCCCTTCTGACTCATATAATCGAGGCTGTAGTGCTAAAAAGTTGCATCTCTATCTTTAGTAATAAATTACAATAATCAACACTACTAGTCAAATATAAAGTGCCAACTTTATTACCTCTCACAACCATATGAGAACCCTTGGTAACTTTCCAAGAGTCTACTATAAACATCATCGAAAAACCCTCACTATCCAATTGCCCCACTGATATTAAATTTCACCTTAACTATGGGACATGTCTGACATCCTTTAATAGCCATGTGTTCCCATTCTACATATTAACTTGAACATAACCTTTCCCTACTATACTACATAGTTCATCATCACCAAGTAAACATGTCCAAAATATCCTTGAACATAATCAATAAAATGGTGCCTATGTAGGGTGGTATGAAAAGAAGACCCTGAATCTAATACCAAATATTTAGAAACATTATCTAAGGATTGAATTAAATCATCCTAATTAATAATACCTATTTTCATATTTACCTCCTTGATCTCCTCATGTTTGGTTTTCTTGTCCTAAAGTTCCCAACATTACTTCTTTGTGTGTCCAGTTTTCCCATAGGGCCAGCACACCATCTTGGCTCTCAATTTAGATCTTCCCTGACCCTTTGACTTTCTATAGTTTCCTTTGCTTCTATCCTTTTGTCTCCCTCTAGTATCCACCATCAAATCATTCCCTAAAGATGATTCCTTAGCATTCTTCTTTCACATTTCTTCGCTAAAATCACACCTATAACATCCTCAAAATTTAAACTTCCCTTAGTAGGGATGACATTACTCACAGTCATCACTAGGCTATCCTAACTATCTGATAAAGAGCACAAAATCAATAAATCCTTAACTTCATCTTCAAATTTAATACCAATATAAGTTATCATACTTACAACTATATTAAAATCATTCAAATGATCAGCTATGTAACCATTTTCATATTAAATAACCTTTTCATCAAAAAAAAATTATTAGAGGTAAAGGGTTTTTCATATAACTTCCCTAATTTCTTCATCAAACCAAATGTGGTCATTTCCTCATAAATATTTAAGGTAACCAAAGATTCAAGGCACAACCGTATGGCTCTTAGTGTTTTCTCATCAAGAAAATTCTAATCTATCTAATCCATACCTAAAGGTTGGCCTATTTTCTGCATCAAAGGGTGATGAAGATCTTTATGAAATAAGTAATCCTCCATCTGCATCTTCCACAATCTAAAATTTTTCCCATTGAATTTTTCAACTCTATATATGCCATTATTTGTCATATCTCACACTCAAGCTAATATATTTCCTTGTGATTCACCACCTTATCAAAACTACTAAAGCTAGCTATAATACCAGTTGTTAGGAATAAGGTATTAATTCACTAATTATGCAATAATATACAACTCAGAATTCAATCCTTAAAATCATAGTAGTAGAGACATATGAAATCAAATTTAGATATAAGAAAATACACACATAAAATTGATATAATGTGGTTCACCCAATGTGGGCTACATCCACCAAGAAGCTCTCTATAATATTATAAAAAAGAGTACAAGACAAATCTCAACAAGAAACCTCTTATAGAGATAACTTTTTCCAACCTGAATTCACACCAAAATTCTTGAGATGCTAATCTACACCTCAATCTTGATCACACTAACTAAAGAGAGAATACAAATCTCAAAATGAGATAAAAAATACAATGCTTAATGTGTTTCCCCTCACCCCTATTTATACTTTCCAAAATCCCTTGAAAATGCACCATACCATGGAGATAATCATATCCCCACCAAATAAGGGAGGTTACAACCATCCAAGATAAACATACTCCCCTGATTCTATCAACACATTATCCACTTCTCCATAAAACATGCCACAAATGTGAGAAGTGGTTAGCATACTCAAAAATACACCCCACCATTTGTGTAAGTAAAAATTACATGTTAAAATTGCCTCAGTAATTTTATTTTTACCTTAGAGGTGTTGAAACGGGATCCACATTCAACAATCTCCCACTTGGAGTTTGTTTCTCTTTGAACACAATTTAACACCCTTCCATGATCTTCACGAATACCAACCAAAACTAAACATAACCTCAAATTCTCTAATGTGACTACTTTGGTCATCATATATGTAGGATTTTGGCTCGTATTTATCTTTTCTAGCTTCATCATGTTTTCCTCCAAAGCTTTCTTGATGAAATGATACCACAAGTGTATGTGCTTCATCCTCAAGTGGAAAGCAAATTTTTTGGCTAAATTTATAGCACTCTGACTATCACTATGTAATCCCCCACTCACTAATTATTCCCTAACTCAATAAGTAACTATTGTAACAAAATCATCTCCTTACTAGCCTCTATAGTAGTAACATATTCATATTTTGTGGTTGATAAAGCCACAACCTTTTGTATCCAAAAAATTCAACTAACCATTGTATCCCTGATAGTAAATACATAACCTATTATACTCCTCCTTCTATCAACATCCTCAACCATATTTAATTCCACATAACCATGCAAAGTAATGTTTGATCTACCAAAAACACAATGTTTTACCCATAGTTCCTCTCAAATATTGAAGAATCCACTTCACTTCTTGTTAGTGCTCATAACTTGGATTACTCATGTACCTACTTACTACTCCCACTACATGAGAAATATTTCACCTAGTACAAACCATAGCATACATCAGGATACCAACCAATGATGAGTAAGGTACCTTACACATCTTTAACTTTTCTTCTTCTATCTTAGGACACTTCTCCTTTGATAATCTAAAATTATCTACCAAAGGAGTCCCAACTGGCTTAACATTCTGCATACTAAACCTCTCCAAAACTTTCTTCATGTACTCTTCTTGGGATAAGATCAACTTCCTCTCCTTCCTATCCTAAGTTATCTTCATACCAAGGATTTACTTTGTTGCACCAAAATCCTTCATAGAAAAGGAATCACCAACCTACTTCTTGAGTACTTGAATCTATTGAATGTTCTTTCCTACAACCAACATGGCATCTATATACAAACATAGGATAATATAAATACCATCCCCAAATCACTTGACATATATGCAATGGGTAGAATGACACCTAGATTAACCTTGTTCCAACATAAAACTATCAAACTTCTTATACCATTGTCATGGAGTTTTTTTCAAGACATACAATCTCTTCTTTAGTATACACACTAATTTTTTATTTCCTTTGACCTCATAACCCTTTGGTTGCTCCATGTATAATTACTTCTCCAAATCACCATGAAAGAAAGCAGTCTTCACATCTAATTATTCTAAGTGAAAATCCTCTACTGTAACTATACCAAACATAGCTCTAATATAAGTCATCTTAAGAACAAGAGAAAAAATATCATCAAAATCAATACCTTTCTTCTGTGCAAACCCCTTGACCACCAATTGGGACTTGTACCTTTCCCTTCCTCCATCCTCTTGTTTCATTTTTAATACCCACTTGTTATGAAATATGTTCACTTTCCCTTGGGTAGTTTCTCCAAATCCCACATCTGGTTCTTCATGAGAGAACTATGTTCCTCTTTTATGGCTTGCTCCCACTTCTTCCTAGCATTCACCTGCATTTATTCCTCAAAACATTTTGTTTCTCCATTATCAATAAGTTATAAATAAATAAATAAATGATGGGTAAAAATATTCATGAGCTTTTCTTACCCTAGAATACCTTCTTACTATAGGAGTTTGGGTTCCTATGTAAGAGGTTCTTGAACTATCTCCTTGGACACCTTACCATTCTTAATATCATCCAACAATATGTACTCATTTTGTTTATGTTCCTACAACTAATCTTTATACATGACTCTTTATTTAAAGACAACATCCCTAGACTAGAATATTTTCTTATCTCTAAGACTCTAAACCCAAAAACCAAAGTCATCCTCAACATAACCAATAAAGGTGCATCTCTCAGACTTAGATTCTAACTTGGTCCTATCTTTCTTGGTAACATAAATAAATGCCTCACATCCAAAGACCATAAAAAAATAACTAAATTTATTAATAGACCAAGTTTCCTTAGGTATGCCTCCATCTAAATGCACTAAAGGTCCTTTGTTAATCAGATATATCATTTTGCTAACTACTTCTACCCAAACCATTAGGGGCAGCCCTGCATGCAACCTCATACTCCTAGCATGCTCCATGATTGTCTTGTTCATCCTCTCTAACACTCCATTCTCCTATGGCATCCTTGGAACCATCTTTTGCCTACAAATTCCATTTTGTGAACAATAATCATCAAATGATTTGCTCAATTACTAACTTCCATTATCAGATCTGAGACATTTTAACTTAAGACATGTTTCATTCTCAACCAAAGCTTTCCATCTCTTGAATTTTTCAAACACATATATTTTTTCTTAATGGAATAAACCTAAACTTCTCTAGCTGCATCATCAATAAATATAACATAATAATTTGAACCACTAATAGAAGATACCTAAGCTACCCCCCTTACATTTGAATGAACCAACTCCAACCTATTCTCCTTCTTCGTAGGTCCAACCCTCAAGAACTTAACTCATTTTTGCTTCCCATACGCACAATCATCACAAAAGTCCAAATAAACCTATTTTAATCTAGTCAACTTATCTTTCAATATCTCCATGCCCTTTTGGCTCATATGATTGAGCTTGTAGTGCCACAAAGTTACATCTCCATCTAAAGTAACTAAATTATAGTGATCAACACTAGTAGTCAAATATAAAGTGCCAAATTTCTTACCTCTTGCAACCACAAGAGAACCCTTGGTAACTTTCTAAGAGTCTGCTATAAACATCATTAAATAACTTTCACTATCCAATTTCCCCACTGATATCAAATTTTACCTTAATTATGGGACATGTCTAACATCATTTAATAGCCATGTGTTCCCATTCTACATATTCACTTTAACCCAACATTTCCATACTATACTACATGGTTCATCATCACCATGATAAACATGTCCAAAATCTCTTTAAACATAATAAAAAAAATGGTGCCTATGTAGGGTGGCATGAAAAGAAGCCCCTGAATCTAATACTCAAGATTCAGAAACATTGTCTAAGGAAATAATTAAAGCATCCATAATAATAGTACCTATTGTCATATTTACCTCTTTAGTTTCCTCATGTTTGTTCTTCTTGTCCCATAGTCCCTAGTATTCCTTCTTTTTGTGTCCACTTTTCCCATAGTGCCAGCACACCATCTTGGCTCTAGATTTAGATCTTCCCTAACCCTTTGACTTTCCATAGTTTATTTATCTTTTTTCCTTTTGTCTCCCTCTATTATCCACCATCAAATCATTCCCTAAATATGATTCCCCAATGCTCTTCCTTCACATTTCCTTACTAAGAATCACACCTATAACATCCTCAAACTCTAAACTTCCCTTAGCAGGGATGACATTACTCATAGCCATAACTAGGCTATCCTAACTATCTAGTAGGGAGCACAAAATTAATAAATCCTTAACTTCATCTTCAAATTTAATAACAACAGAAGTTATCATACTAACAACTGTATTAAAATCATTCAAATGATCAGCTACATAACCATTTTTAAATATTTTCATATTAAATAATATTTTCATCAAAAATATTTTATTAAAGGCAGAGGGTTTTTCATATAACTCCCCTAATTTCTTCACTAGACCAAATATCCTCATCTCCTTTAAAATATTGAAGGCAACCAAAGATACAAGACATAACCGTATCGCTCCTAGTGCTTTTCTATCAAGCAAATTCTAATCTGCCTAATCCATACCTAAAGTTTGGCCTATAGTCCCCATTAAAGGGTGATGAAGATCATTCTCAAACAAGTAACCCTCCATCTGCATCTTCCACAATTTGAAATTCTTCCCATTGAATTTTTCAACTCTAGATATGTCATTATCTATCATAGCTCCCACTCAAAATAATATATTTTCCTATAATTCACCACTTTAGTAAAACCACTAAAGTTATCTCTAATAACAATTGTTAGGAATAAGTTATTAATTAATTAATTATGTAATAATATGCAACATGAAATTTAATCATCAAAATCATAGCAATAGAGACATATAAAATAAAATTCAAATCTAAGCAAATACACATATAACAAAGATATAATGTGGTTCACCCAATCTGGTCTACATCTACCAATAAGCTCTCTATAATATTATAAACAAGAGTAAAATACAACTCTCGACAAAAAACCTCTCACAAAGATAACTTTCTCTAACCTGAATTCACACCAAAATTCTTGAGATTCTAAGCTACACCTCAAACCCGGTCGCATTAACCGAAGAGAGAATATAAATTTCAAAATGAGATGAAAAATGCAATGTTTAATTTCTTTCCCCTCACCCATATTTATACATTCAAAAATCCATTGAAAATGTGCCATGCCATGAATATAACCATATCAACACCAAATAAGGGAGGTTACAACCACCTGAGATAAACATAATCCCCCGATTCTCTCAACACCTTACCCACTTCTCCATAAAATATGAAACAAATGTGGGAAGTGGTTGGCATACTCAAAAATATGCCCCACTATTTGTGTAAGTAAAAATTACATGTTAAAATTTTCTTGGTAATTTTATTTTTACCTTAGGGGTGTTGAAACGGGTTCCACATTCAACAAACTCCCACTTGGAGTTCATTTCTCCTTGAACACAATTAACACTCTTCCATGATCTTCATGAATACTAACCAAAGCTAAACATAACCTCAAATTCTCTAATGTGACTACCTTGGTCATCATATCTATAGTATTTTGGCTTATATGTATCTTTTCTAGCTTCACCATGTTTTCTTCCAAAGTTATCCTGATGAAATGATATCACAACTATATGTGCTTCATCCTCAAGTGAAAAGTAGAGTTTTTGGATAAATGTATAACACTTTGAATATCACTATGTAATCCCCTAACTACCTTCTTATGACCCAACTCATTAACTATTGTAACCAAATCATCTCCTTACTAGCCTCTATAGTAGCAACATATTCAGCCTTTGTGGTTGATAAAGCCACAACCTTCTATATCTGAGAAATCTAACTAACCAATATATCCCCAATAATAAATACATAACATGTTGTACTCCTCCTTATATCAACATCCTCAACCATATCTAAGTCCATATAACCATGCAAAGTGATGTTTGATCCACCAAAAACACAATGTTGTACCCATGGTTCCTCTCAAATATCAAAGAATCCACTTCACTTCTTGCCAAAGCTCATAACTTGGATTACTCATGTACCTACTTACCATTTCCACTACATTGACAATATCTGGCCTAGTATAAACCATAGCATACATCAAGATACCAACCATCGATGAGTAAGGTGATTAGGACATCTTTATCTTTTCTTCATCTATCTTGGGACATTGCTCCTTTGATAATCTAAAATGGCCTACCAAAGGAATCCCAACCAGCTTAGCATCCTGCATACTAAACCTCTCCAAAAATTTCTTCACATACTCTTCATCAGACAAGATCATCTTCCTCTTATTCCTATCTTGAGTTATCCTCATACCAAGGATTTTCTTTGTTGCACCCAAATCCTTCATAGAAAATGAATCACCAAGTTGCTTCTTAAGTACATGAATCTGTTGCATGTGTTTTCCTATAACCAACATGTCATCTACATACAAACATAGGATAATATAATTACCATCTTCAAATGTTTTTAACATACATGAATGGTCATATGGAAACCTAGAGTAACCTTGTTCTAACATAAAACTATCAAACTTCTTATACCATTGTCATGGAGCTTATTTCAAGCCATACAAGCTCTTCTTTAGCCCGCGCACCAATTTCTCCTTTTCTTTAACCTCATAACCCTATGTTTTCTCGATATATAATTCTTCCTCCAAATCACCATGAAGGAACATAGTCTTCACATCTAATTATTCTAAGTGCAAATCCTTTACTATAACTATACCAAGCATAGTTATAATAGAAGTCATCTTAACAATAGGAGAAAAAATCTCATCAAAATCAATACCTTTATTTTATGTAAACCCCTTGACCACCAACTGGGGCTTATACCTTTTCCTTCCTCCATCCTCTTATTTTATTTTGTATACCCACTTGTTCTAAAATTCTCTCTTTCCCTTAGGTAGCTTCACCAAATCCCATGTATGGTTCTTCATGAGAGAACTATGTTCCTCTTCCATGGCTTGCTCTCACTTCTTCCTAGCATTTTCCTACATTTCTTCCTCAAAACATTTTGGTTCTCCACTATCAATAAGTAACAAATAACTCAAAGATGGGGGAAAATGTTCAAGAGTTTTTCTTACCCTAGAAAACCTTCTTACTCTAGGAGTTTGGGGTTCCTATATAGGAGGTTCTTGAACTATCTCCTTAGACACCTTACCATTTGTAATATCATCCAACACTATGTACTCTTTTTGTTCTTGTTCTTGAAACTGACCCATATACATGACTTTTTCTTTAAAGACAACATTCATAGACTAGAATATTTTCTTGACTCTAAGACTCCAAACCAAGAAACCAAAGTCATACTCACCATAACTAATAAAGGTGCATCTCTTGGACTTAGCCTCTAACTTTTTCCTATCATTCTTAGAAACATAAAAAAATGCCTCGCATCCAAAGACTTTAAGAAAAGAATAATTAAATTTCTTACCATACTAAGCTTCCTCAGATATGCCTCCATCCAAATGCACTAAAGGTCCTATGTTAATTAGATATACCATTATGTTAACTTCTTCTACCCAAAACATTAGGGGCAGCCCTACATCCAACCTCATGCTTATATGACACTCTATGATTGTCATGTTCATCCTCTCTGACACTCCATTCTCTTGTGGCATCCCTAAAACCATCCTTTGCCTAAAAATTCCATTCTATGAAAAATAATCGTCAAATGATTTGCTACAATACTCACCTCCATTATCCAACCTAAGACATTTTAACAAGAGACCTATTTCATTCTCAATCAAAGATTTCCATCTCTTGAATGTTTCAAACACATCATATTTCTTCTTAATGGAATAAACCCAAACTTTTCTAGTTGCATCATCAATAAATGTAACATAATAATTTGAACCACCAATAGAAGATACCTAAGCTAGCCCCCATACATCTAATTGAACCAACATTAACTTATTTTCCTTTTTCATGGGTCCAACCCTCAAGAACTTAACTCACTTCAGCTTCCCATACACACAATCATCACAGAAGTTCAAATCAACCTATTTTAATCTGGGTAAATTATATTTCAATATCTCCATGACCTTATAACTCATATGGCCTAGCTTGTAATGCCATAAAGTTACATCTCCATCTGTACCAACTAAATTACAGTGATTAATAATACTATTCACATATAAAGTACCAACTTTCTTACCTCTCACAACCACAAGAGCACCCTTGGTAACTTTCCAAGATTCTATTGTAAACATCATTAAACAACCCTCACTATCCAATTGCCCCATTTATTTTAAATTTCACTTTTACTATGGGACATGTCTGACATCCTTTAATATCCATGTGTTCCCTTTTTATATATCTACTTGAACATAACCTTTCCCTACTATAATACATAGTTCATCATCACCAAGATAAACATGTCCAAAATCTCCTTGAACATAATCAATAAAATGGTGCCTTTGTAGGGTGGCATGAAAAGAAGCCCTTGAATCTAATACCCAAGATTCAAAAACATTATCCATGGAAAGAATTAAAGCATCCTAACTAATAGTACCTATTGTCATAGTTACCTCTTTGGTCTCCTCATGTTTGGTCTTCTTGTCTTGAATTTCCCAACATTCCTTCTTTATGTGTCCACTTTTCCCATAGTGGCAGCACACCATCTTGGCTCTAGATTTAGATCTTCCCTGACCCTTTGACTTTCCACAATTTTTTTTCCTTATATCCTTTTGTCTCCCTATAGTATCCACCATCAAATCATTCCCTGAAGATGATTCCCTAGTGTTTTTCCTTCGTATTTCCTTGCTAAGAATCACACCTATAACATCCTCAAACTTTAAACTTCCCTTAGTAGGGACAGCATTACTCACCTCCATAACTAGGCTATCCCAACCAACTAGTAAGGAGCACAAAATCAATAAAGCCTTAACTTCATCTTCAAATTTAATACCAACAAAAGTTAGAATACTCACAACCATATTAAAATCATTTAAATGATCAGCTACAAAACCATTTTCATATTAAATAACCTTTTAATCAAAAATATTTTATTAGAGGTAAATATTTTTTCATATAACTCCCCTAATATCTTCATTAGACCAAATGTGGTTATCTCTTCATAAATATTGAAGGCAACCAAAGATGCAAGGCACAACTATATGGCTCCTAGTGCTTTCCTATCAAGCAAATTCTAATCTACCTGATCCATACCTGAGGGTTGGCCTACTTTCCCCATCAAAGGGTGATTAAGATACTTCTAAAACAACTTTTCCTCTATCTAAATCTTCCACAATCTAAAATTTCTCCCATTGAATTTTGTAATGCTAGATTTTCCATTATCTGGCATAGCTCCCACTCAAACTAATATATTTCCCTATGATTCCCCACTTTAGCAAAACCACTAAAGCTAGCTCAAATACCAGTTGTTAAGAATAAGTGATTAATTAATTAATTAATTATAAAATAATATGAAACATGAAATTCATTCCTCTAAATCATATCAATAGAGACATATGAAATAAACTTCAAATATAAGCAAATACACACATAACACCGATATAACGTGGTTAACCTAATATGGGCTACATCTACCAAGAATCTCTCTATAATATTATAAACAAGAGTAAAAGACAACTCTTAACAAGAAACCTCTCAAAGAGATAACTTTATCCAACTAGAATTCACACCAAAATTTGTGAGAAGTTAAGCTACACCTCAAACCTGATCACACTGACTGAAGAGAGAATATAAAGCTCAAAATAAGATGCAAATTCCAATGCTTAATTTTTTTCCCCTCACCCATATTTATACTTTCTAAAATCCCTTGAAAATGCACCATACTATGGAGATAACCATATCCCCACCAAATAAAGGAGGTTATAACCACCTGGGATAAATATAATCCCCTGATTCTCTCAACACCTTACCCACTTCTCCATAAAATGTGCCACAAATGTGGGAAATGGTTGGCATACTCAAAAATATTCCCTACCATTTATGTAAGTAAAAATTACATATTAAAATTTCCCTGGTAATTTTATTTTTACCTTAGGGGTGTTGAAATGGGCTCCACATTCAATAAATTCCATAATATTATTGTAGACATCTAATTTTGGTATGAGGGTAGTTATTAGTTTCAAAAATAAATTATTCTAGGATACTTGTGTGGTTTTCAATTAATGGTTCATATTATATTCTTATTTACATGTGTACCATATGATTTTAGCCTTTACCCAATATTTTCATCATTTATTTCTCCTTCATTCTCAATTTGGTTTTATTTTATAGGTTTTTTCCTAAAAATATACATTGTTTGGTTTTATGATAGCCATGTATAAATATATAAAGAGGCACACCAAGAGGTAAATAATTTTATGCATGGGATGACCTCTCAAGGCACATGGAGATGTGGGAAGTGATAATCATCATTTTTCAACTCTTCATCTTGACTCTAGCATCACATGTGTTCATCCATTAATAATAGAGGGTTGGGGGAGTAACCCCCAACTAGGTTGGTGTAACATGATCTCTACCTAGGCATATTTTATGCATCATGAATTATCCTAGTCAATTTATAGTATGCCTTATTTTTTTCTTTTACCCCATATTAGGTTACTTGTTCAATTTGGTTTATTTTCATTTTAAGTGCAATAAATTTAGAATTAGAATATGGAACCTAGTTTTTTTCTTGCTAGGATTTTGGTCACCTAACCTTAATGGATGTTGGGCATGTATTTATGTCCCAATTTCCAATTATAATTTTCTGAGAGGTGATTTATTTTGTAGAAGCATTATTTTTGTGTCTTCAAATGTTGGATTTAAGTTTGTTATTGGTGTAGTTATTTTGTGGCTTTATGTGAGGACTGATTCTTGTAGTGTTATTGTGCACATTGGAATGCTTGATTTTTCTTTATTATTCTCTAAACGTTTTCCCTATTGGTCATATATAATCTCACATTATTATTGTAGACATCTAATTTTGATATAGGTGTAGTTACTAGTGGTATAAATGCATTATCCTAGGGTATTTTTATGTTTTTTCTTATCACTTCATATCAGGATTTTGTTTCCATGTTTTACATATGATTTATCTTACTGCCTATCTTTTCAATTGTTATTTATTTCTCCTCCTTTTCTAATTTTATTTATTTTTTGTATTTTTTCCATAGCTATACATTTTACAGTTATGGGGCACAATAACCATACAATGTATGGTTTTGGAAAGCCCTCAAGACACTTGTTTTAGATCTCACATGCCATATGTTCCTCTTTTTTTTTGCCTTTCCTTATAGTTCTATATTATCTCACATACTAATAGATCTTAATTTTATTTTGAGAAGTTCATAAATACACATGCTTTAGTGCATATAGAATATGATTTGGATAATGAATGGACATGAAATGAATTTAATTAATTTATTGTAAAATATAAAGAAAATCTATTTAAAGAATTTAGATAAATATTTAAGAAGTTATGAGCATTTATTCCTTTGTCAAGCATTCATTCTAGTAAAATAAATTCACATACGTTTAGGCCCTACATTCACTTGACTACTTTCTAAAAGTGTATTATACTTGGAGAATAATTTGTAAATTTATATAAAAATATTAAGTGATTAGTAATAATTGATGGATAATGCAATACCCTCATCCCTCCTTGAATATGTGTCCCATTTTTCTAGTCTCATATATATTAATAGGGTTCAAAGAAGTAGATATATTTTAGAATGATTTGAGTTAAATTTTGGAAAAGTGAGTGAGCTTTTCAGATCTTTGAAACTAATTAACATGATCATCAAAAATTTCTCACTAATATATAGTTTACTAAGCTTGATCTTATGCTTATATAAATTTTCCTACTCTTCCATAGGTATCCATACAATTTTGGAGAGTAATCTTTATTCGCTCTTATTTTTGTGGGTTTTATTTTCCTCCTTCATTAGACCTATATAGTTTTATGTAGATTTGAAAAAAATAAGAAATAATTATTAATCCACCTATTTTTATTTATCATTACATTAGGAATAATATTTTAGGAAAATAGGTTTAGTTTTACATCTTTAGATATGATTATAGTCTTATATTTGTAAATTTTTGTGGGTTAATGTATTAAATGTTGATGTAAAATAGTTTCCCATAAATAGTTTTAGTGAACCCATGTTATCTCACACACCTCAAGATAGTATTATAATTTCATTATAGTGGATTTTAATTTTTATTAGGGTTTCATAAATTATTCTATGTTATGTTCTCCTTCCTAAGGTTAATGTTGAATTTACATAGGGTTTGAGTTATTTTCATGTTTAGATTTTCCTAACCCTAATTTATTTGTACTCAATTTAAAACCTTTGTATTATGTATGTCCTCTTCTAGGGATATATATTATACATATTCAAATACATCCCATTATTTAATTGGTTACTTTATTACTTATTTTTCCTTAAGGTTTTCTTATTATCATATGTCTTTAGCCACCTAAAATTTCATTACATAAATTATTGTACATCTTCTATTTTTATATTTATGAATAGGAATATTCCAAGATGTGATTCCATTATGACATGATTTATAATGTTCACATTCCATTGCATATTCCTAGTATGTGTATATTATTGTGTATTATATGTTTTAATTAATGTACATGTTGTTTGCATGCATATTCTTATTTATTCTAATGCATACCATATAACATTCTAATATTCTTTAGTGAATGTTAGGGTTTCATAAAAAAATTATATTAATTCATTTTAATCTTTTTATACCAATGATATAAGAACCACATATCCTCATGTATAAATTCCCATTCCTAATTATTAGTGCATGATGCTAATGTGTGGTCAACAAAACTATGAAAAGGAAAGATAGATCCAAGTATTTAATATCCCATCTTAACCTTATTTAATCTTAAGGAGGTAGTAACCAAAACATCCATCTTAATATTCCTCAAGATCCTAATCTTAGATTGTAATCATTCAAAGATTATGTTGCTATGGATCAATTTAAATTAGTACTAATTAAGATATTTATAATTTAGTTACTTATAATATCATATTTCTACAAGGATGACCTTTATAATGAATTAGAGGATACAACATTTCCAAGTGATACTCAATTTTCTCACTTTTCTTCTATTGTTGAATATTTGAAATAAAGTGAGGATATTATTAGATATGAAAATGTGAGATGCCTTCAAAATATATTATTGATCAATATGTATAGTATCACTTTAAAATTCTAATTAATAACTTTACGATCAAAATCATACTTGTTGAAACTGATTTATGATTGAATATATGTAGTGAATGTATTTTTTACAATTTGGAATTAGTAAATATGCCTTAACTATTTAAAATATGATTATAAAATGGTTTGAAAATTAATAACTAAGAACACATGGCACAATTACATTGAATATTACTTTAGGGCCAAAAATATTAATGATTAAGTATCATGTCATATCCAATTATGCAATTTATAATATTTTTATTAGAATACCTTGGATTCATGTTATGGTGTAATGTATCCTCTATATCACATATCTATTTTAAATTGTTTCATGATGTAATTATTTATACATGTCTAAAAAATGATATACCTTTTATATATTTTTTAAAATTGTCAATACTCAACATAAATCTATGCATTTGATGGATAATAATTAAAAATTTATAGTGGGACCTTCAAAATTATTCTAAAGGAAAAATTCTCAAGGTTTGAATTTGGTGAATGTAGTAAAGCTAAGGAAGATAATGATGAAAATGATTACCAAGTTTATAATATTAATGAGAAGTTAGCAAAACTAAGTCTTACACCATCATGCCCTATGGAATATAGAGATGATATGATAGTGTTTGATATTATATAACCCCTAAATATTATGGAAATCAAGGTTTTATTTCAAAAAAATAAAATAAATAACAATAGAAGATAAGGTATAATAACCGATGAGGTATGAATTTTTTATTAAAAATAATAATGATAAAGGTGTTCATCTTATTCAAACATCCCTGAAAAATATGGATTGTTTTCAAATACGTATAGAATATGGGTTATACTAGTAAATAACTTGACAAAAGAGAACATGGTATAATAGATCCCATTATTCTAAATTCTCATGTATTCAAGCAAGAAGTTGGTTCTAAAAATGATGAAAACTCACATAAGGGTTCCATCTATGGATATATGGATGATGAATCACATGATATAATTAGCAATATACATTTTAATACGAATAATAGATATGTGGGTAATCTAAATCATCACAAGTTTGGCAATGTTAAAAACTCTTTTCAAGTCATTTGTAAGAAAATAAAACCTCTTGATTTCCACATTAAGAAGTTTATACTGGATCAATCTCAAAAAATGAGTAGTATAATACATTTATCATAAGAATATTATTATAAAAATTGCATCAATTAATAAAAAAATTCTTTGGAGAGATACATAAATGATGTTTCCTATTACAAATTAATCCTATAGAAGTAATCATCAAACATGCATGTCAAGTAACAATCAATGCCATCAAAGAATGATCATGAGATTCCCTTAATAAGGAACACAAATTCTAAGACAAGGTAATTTATTGTGTACAAGTGTATAAAAATGTGTCAATGAAGAGTGGAGGATTACCTTATTTATTGACATATTGATTATAACCTTAGCTCTTCATGGAGTTATGTTCCTAAAATGTTTACTTTTTATTACCTCCATTATATCTAAAAACATATTTTTATATAAAAATAATCTCTTTCCTTAGTTATATTTTCAAATTATCCTACATGAGCCACATCCTTAGGTCATTAAATTTCAATGGAATACTAAAATGTATTATTTGGACCATAGATAAACTTATTTATCTTGTATTGTTCTTCTTCTATGCAGTGCACCTACAAATTAAACTCAAAACATTTTTAATTTTAATCCTCATACCTAGTGATGTTCTAATTATTATCCTTAGAAGCAATGTACTCCTCCCCATAAGAATATTCCCCATATTTATAATCTAATATTTAATGTTGAATCTATTAATATTATAAATTATCAATAGATACCTAGTTTTTTATATTGGTTAGAAATTTGGGTTCAAATGGTATTGACCTATCCTTTATTCCTTGTCATTTTTTACTTTTCATACCACCCAATTTTTGGTTGCATCATTTTCCATCTATTTCTCATCTCTCTATTGCAATTGGTTTTAATGATACAAGATATTTTGAGTAATATACAGTTAAAAAATGGTTAATAGAAATCTATGTTAGAGATTCATGGTGGTGGAATACCACTCTGATAAAAATGTGAGATCCAAATAATAAAATAATGATTTTTTTTTATTTTTTTCATATATAATCCATCTTTTAACCTTGAAAAAAACTATTAAAGTCATTTAGGACAAGGATATGATATCATATTCACAGGTTTTACTTATTCAGCAATTTTTATGCATGAAAGGTGATTTAAACCACAAATCTAATTACATGGTTTCACTACAACCTTGAAATGAAAATCCTTTAAAAAAATATCTCATTAAATATGCATCCATGGAGATATTTAAATTATACTAAATATTTTCAGGCATTATGGTTTTTAAATAACATGAATAATTTTTGATAAGTTACTTTCAAAATGTTTGCAAAGAGTATACCATTTTCAAAGATGGTACTAATCTCAAATAATTCCATTTGGATTCCCTCCCCTAAAATTAACATCTTTGAGGCACCATATCCCTATCAAATTGATGCAGACATGACTATATGAGCAACATATATTACTCTTCAAAAACATGCAACCTTATTGAAAGTTACCCTTATGATATTCCCTAGATTAAAAAAGGTCTAATCATCACCAATTATTCTTCATATAAAGTGTTGATAAGGTTATGTGATATATATTATTGTAACTCATGAATTATTTTTTGGTTTTAGTTTACCTGACATGATACACATTATACACGTGTAATACTTAGTTGTAAGGATTTGATTAGAATTTTTTTGAATAGATTAGGTGTTTCATAAGGAAACACATTTCTAATAACAAGGGCTCTCTTCAAATGGTCATCTAATTAAATCCTAAAGTTATAAGGCTCATGTGTCATATAGGATATACACCCTATATTGGAACCCATCCAAAGGACTAGGTCAAATATATAATCAAATATCCTGGGTATTCCAATAAATACATACAAAAATAAAATAAAATCATTAAGAGAGGGGAAATATATTTCAAAAAGAGTTAAAATTAAAATCAACACTCCTAGCTAATTTTAAAATCAACAAACTAAATAATACTTTCACTCAAGAAAAATTACATGAATGAAGGATGTGTAATACATGCAATCCTCAACAAGGCATACATAAGGATGGCCCTAGAATTAAAACCCATGTAAGGGTGAGGTATGGTTTTAAAAAAGAGGCACTACAAGCCTAAATAATCAACATGATTTCCCAAGTAAGTTACCTCATACAACAATAATTTCCATGCATTTATATGATACATACTAGCTATTCAAATAAATGGTCAACATAAAATAAAATAGGTCACCTATAAAATATCGATGAAAAAAATAGCTCAAATATCACAATTTAATGTTATTTGTATTAATTAGGTAATAATCATTCATATTTAAATCTAAAAATTTTGAACAATGTATATGTAGGCAGATGGGGAAGATGATGATGGTGAATGTTTAGGGGAAGATGAAGATGACAAATATTGGAGGGCAAGAAGTGATAATGAATACTGGTGAAGAATAGGCATTTGGGGAAGGACAAATGTACATTAGTGGCTAGCGACTATCAATGGTAGAAAAAGTGGTGGTAGTGGGTTTGGGTGCATAGGGGAGAAAGATAATAGGGCCACAGTATATAACAAAGAACATGTATCATAAAAGTAAATTAATTAGAGTATATTTTGGGGTGAGTCTAGGAGAGCAGGGGATAGAATAAGGGACAAAATTGGGCAAGGGAAGGAAGAAGAAAAACTTCAAAGACTATACTAGTTTTTTTTTTTGCTTCACAGTTTATTTAAGCTATTATGCCTTTTGAAGAGTTTTTGTGGTTAGATCAGTCAAATGTGGATAGAGGCTACTCTCTACGGAAGTGGGTAACTAAAGAAACAATTGAAATTTCTAGGCTTTCAGCAAAGGCATCAGTGTTTTCAAGTTTCATTAATATCTCTAATCCTTTTCATACCTATGCAACTTTTTGTAATGAGATGATACTCATAAATCAGCCTAGCTCAGACCCTATTTTGATTTTCATAAGCTATATTCAAAAGGAAAATCTCTCAAAAGAGGATAAAGAGACTATGGAGGACTCTAAGGGGAAACAAAAGTAATTTCTTCTTAGAAAAAACATTAAAAATAGCCTACTTAGGTGATATTCCTTTGATTTTTTTTGACGCTCCTCCACTACTTGAAATTTTTTATGTTGAGCTTTCATTGTTAGGCATAGAAAGAGGACAAATATCTTTGATTGGTAGATGTGTTTGAAAGTGACCTTCCTATAAAATTCTTTCAAAATGGTCATAGATAACCTATCCCACTTTAAAAGATCCTTTTATCTCAATGTTGCCAAATGGTTACTTTTTACTTTTTGTTTCAGTCTTTAGAAGATAAAAATTTTGTCTAGGCAAATGGGCCATGGTTTGTTTCCAAGCAGGGGGTGTTTTTGTATCCCTGGGATCCTTTTTTTGACCTAGATACTTTGGTGATCTCCCAAGCCCCATTTTGGGTCAGATTTTATAATCTCCCCTCATCCATGTAGGATATTGATATTCTCAAGATGTTGGTTAGCAAGATGGAGCTTTTGTCAAAATTGATGAATCTATTGAGGCTAATATGAGTTATCTCAGGGTGTGTATTAGTGAATCTAGCCAAACCTTTTCACCATTCTATTCATATTTCATCTTCCTTGGTGTATGGACTCAAATTATTAATTTTGAAGGTCTCTCCTTCATAAGTCTCAAATGTATTCAAGTTGATCATAAGATTGTCTCTTGTCTTGGAAAAAGTTTTAAAGGATCTCATAATTTTTTATTGAATAAATGGGTTAGAAAGATTGGTTTTCTGAATCAAAATTTGGTTCACAAAATGCAATTCCCATTTAAATTCATTCCTATTGAGTTTTCATCTGCAACAGTCTTTCAGGAGATTTAGGAAAGCCCTTTGAAGGGTGAGATTTTGTAGATAATAGTAGATTAGATCAATAGGGAAGTAGGGCATCCCTCCTTTCCCTTTCTAGAAAAGGAAGTTATCATGGAGAAATTTGAGCTAGAGGGTGTTAACAACTTTCTAACTTTAGTGGATCATTCATAATATAAGGAAGCATCAATAGATATTGGTGAAGACTAGAACAAATAAGAAGAAGAGATGCTCAATAGAGTAGTTCTATTTATATCGTAATATCCTAGTGATCTGAAGACTCCCAATTGTGTTAAAAAAGGGAAAAGAGGTAGGAAAATGGAATAAGAAAGGATAAAACTTGATGTTATGAACTCCATTAATCATGGCATGCAATGGATGATGGAATCTTTACTCTCTAGTGGGGGAAAACATTTATTGGTAGCGAAATATTGATTTACTAACTGAGCCTCCAAATTTTTTGTTGAGTAGTCTCTAATTTTGGCCTTTTAGTGTGTTCAATTTTTTGAATTTCTAGTTAGGTTCATAGTTTTTATCTTTGAATCATCTTTTTTATGCTGAGTTTTTTTCAATTATTTTATGTCTAACTCATACCATGGTTTAAAATTTTGCATTCATGTGACTGTCATTATTATTGGTTTAATTTTTCATGGGAACTAGGCCCTTGGTTTGTGCCCTATAATCTATTATAATTTTAGTCAAAAACTAAAATCAATCTAAAAATAATAATTCATACTAAAAGCTAATATCAAATATCATGTTCATGTGAAAATGAGGGCACACCCTCTCAGGGTTAAAAACTATAGATCCACAAGAAATTTCCCTATTGTTGATGCCAACTCAACTCATATTGAAGTCACTATAATGGGTGTCACCCCATTACACAATGATCCTATATTATGATATAAGGATGAGACTAACTACTCTCAAGGGAACTTTCTCTATCTAGGAGACATTGATTAAAAAATGATGTTTCATAAATAATAATTTAGGATAAAAATATTGAGTGATAAGGAACATGTTCTTGTCATATTTATTTACCACCAAGATCTTCTCTAAAGTACTATTGGCTCAACACAAAATATGTTTACAATATAAATTATTCTAAGAAAGGGGTCATAACCTCAAGGGGTTACTAACAAAAATTTCTTGGATATCAACACACATACTTGATCTATATATTTTGGTTAATAATCAAACATGTTGCTAGCATAAATGACACAACTATAAAATATCCATGAGTTGATTAAGTATAATATCACACCTATAGATGAAAAGTTTTGAGTAATTAAATTGATCTGGTTGTAAATACATGAGTCTAGTCTAAAAGCAAGATAAACATATTAAAATGAGGTAAAAAAATAAGTTGACTCCAATAGAAATGATTTTATGGTTGAGATGCACCCTCATTTTCATTCCAATTGGTGTATGACATGTTTCAATCAATTAAACTACGTTGGTCGTATTTGTATGAATGTGGCATGGAAAGTTTGGAGGAAAAATGCTAAAATGTTTCAAAAAATGGGAAAACATGAACATGTATTCAATTACCTTGATTCTTAGGTTCATATTAACATTCCATAATGGTTTCATTGCATGATGACAAGTTTTAATCCATAAACTATTATTGTTATATATACATGAACAAACCATTGAAAGAAAGCTATATGTCTTGAAAAATGTCCTTGATTTTATATTTTGATCCACACCATGTGATGAACTAATAATGTAAGAAGTATGATGGATTCCATAAATAATGGAATTTGCCTTTGTAATATATTCCCTATCTTAGGAATAGTTTCCATGTATGTATTTGCATAAGAGATAATAAAAATGTACGTATGAAAGTGTTATGAGGAACATAGTGTTATCCACATTAGTTTATATTTTTCCATTTATAAGATTGATGTTGCATTTCCTTGTTATTCCCCCATGGTTATCCAAAACTTACTCAATCATGGATACATATAAATAGCGTGGGCCCTATGGGGGTTTCTATGATTTAAAAGAACCCAGTGTGTTTGAAAAAAATTATTAGTATAACCATTGTTCATGAATCTAGTCCACTCTAACTCCTTCCAAAGTCTAATTTTAGTTGCATTCCTTTTTTTATATGCATTCTAGGGAATAAATGTAAATATAATGTAAATTTATGATTATAAAGGCACATTTATAGTTTTGGTTTTAAGGTTGCATAATAACTTCATGTTTTAGAAGAATAATGTAGTCACTTTTACTCTTTTATGGTTGTATTAAATTTATATGTATGTTGGAATACTCATATTTTTTTATGCATTTGGTGTTCCACTATGCATTATTATAAAACATATTTTTTTTTGAAAATCAAATACATATTAATATTGATTAAATATTCACAACCAATATTGCATGTGTATTAGTTCACTAGAACTTGTATCTCATGAGCTTGAATGGTCCACTTGAAACTCAAGATCCCCTAGATGTAATAGGTTTCATGTGGATCATTCAACCTCATGAGATATGGGTTATTGAAAACTACTACTTATAGTTTGAATAATTTAAATGAGCCACAAGGGTTTGGTAGAGGGGGTAAAAATCAAATACCTATGGGATAAGGAATATATAAAGCCACTAGAATTATATGGTAGCTATCTAGTTTTCCAAATTGCACTAGGCCATAGACAAACCTACAAAACTAGGTTAGGGATAGCATGATCAATATCACAAAGGAATCAAGTATCTCTAATTTATATAACTATAGTAAATCATGTAGCTAAAATAAATAAAAATTTGTAATGAATAGGAAAGCAAGCTATGTAAACAAGTAGCACTAACAAGAAATGAAAATGATTCAAAAACATGCATCCCTATGGAAATGAAATATGATTCAAATGAATTAAGTCTTGAAATGGAAATGCATAAACAATTCATAATAAATGATAAATTCCTATTTAGAATGAAGATAACTCTATCATGTAATTTTTAACCCTATAAATAATACTAATCTAATCTAAAAGAAAGGTTTTAACTTGCAAGCAAGGTGCCTTCAAATCATGCAAAAACATAATAAAAATAACTACCAACCAATAATCCAAGATTGATCTTAATTATATGAAGACCAAGCTATAATGTAGAGATCTATCCAATCTAATGTTTTCAATTCGAGAGAGTAGGTGAAGCATAAGAAATCAAGAAGTCTATTAATCAACCCAAGTGCACAAATCAAGTGTAATACCAATTGGTGTAGCAATATAACAAGTAACAGTGAGGGAAGGAATAACAATAGAGCATCAATGGTGGAACCAACCTATCTAGCAAGTGAATGAATGAATTTATCTCAAAGTGGAGGATAAATCATAGTAGCATCAAGAGGAAAGTTGAAATATCAATAAGTAAATGCCAAGAGAGGGCCAAGAGCTCCAATAGAGATCAAGTGCTAAATAAATCTAAGAGAGTGTCTCAAGAAATATGAAGAGTTATATAACTGAAGGAGAGTGTCGAAAGAGGCTAAGAGAGAGGTCAAGAGGGAGGTTTGTAATTTATATAGGGCAACCACAAGGGTGAATTTTCCAAATGTGACCATTTTTTACTATTTGGGAATGGCTTTGTGTCAAACATGCACATTGTAGAAAAGTGGTGGTCCAGGACACTAGCCACTAGGCCAACGGGTGTTTTAGGCTTCCCAACCACCTAAATGGTCTCTACAAAGTGTATAAGTTTGTAACAAGGTGTGAGGAGGTATGGCATAGTGAGGGGAGGCTCGATAAGGTAGACGAAGGTTAGATAACTCTCTAAATAACTAATTAGGATCAATAAGGTCTCTCAATATCTAGTAGTATGCATGACAAGTAGATATATAATCATCAGGAAGAATATAGTTAGATGAATCATGATTACATATGTCCTCAAGTTATAATCATTCAATGTTCATCAAAACAAGGAGTGTTGTTTAGTACCTAGAAGCTACATAAAATCAATAAAGAGATAAGAATAGGAAAATAGAGAACATTACAAGCACTCACTTGATAGGAATAATGGTATATGAATAGTCAATTACATGATCTAATATGTGCAAGTATGAACTCTACATGATCTAATTATAGCTCCAAATCTATATCTTGTATAAGAAATGACAAAAACTGACATCAAACCAAGAAATCTAAGATGAATAAAGGATGTGAGAGGTCTAAAATTCTTCAAAAGAGGATACTAAAGCACACACTACTTCAAAGAGGAGAAATGACTCATTTTTAAGGATATTCTAGACCTCGGTGAACTGATACACAGTGAAGAGTGAGTTAAATAAAAACTTCACACATCATGTGCCTAACATACAGGTATTGATTAGGGATGTAAATATTGTGTGATACATGGTAGTATTATTCATCTAACTGGTAAGAAGAAACCAACCAAAATAAGCTTATGGCCTAATGGATCATGAATAGTTCAAGTTGTAACTATAGGTCTTAGGTTGAATCGATTGTCACCATCAATGTGAATCACCATAGAGTGGTACACCATGATGGGGGTCAAGAACACAAGACATAGCAAGTATCATAATGGAGACAAATAACATCAAAAATCCATAATTAGATAAAGGAGACTGAGCCAACCATGGTGAGAGGTGAATAGGGGTGGTAGGAAGCCCATGAAATACCAATACTAGTTGTATAACACTAGAGAAAGTCTTGAATAACTATAACCACTAACCTACACCACCTATAAAAAACCATGATAAGGAGAAATATGGACTTAGTAGAGGACTAGATGTAAGTAAACCTTAACACTATTGACTAAAAGACACAAAATACATTACTTCTATCCTAAGGTGTATAAATAGGCCAAATAACCAAAAAGAAACATAAGGTCTAATAATGAACATCACAAGAGGAATAATCCATGGAATGGGGGCCTATGGAGGGTATTGTTGTAAACTTTGGGGCTTACCATAACATCACAGGCCCATGTTATATCCTAACTCAAGGGAAAGCCACTGTGTAAACCTAATCAATGGCTTTCTCCAAAGGTAGGTAGCAGATTATCCTACTAAGTTATAGTTTACCCTTTTGCGGGATATAAAATCCATAGATAGACCTAAAAAGAGGACAAAAAGGAATAAAATAAGTGGAGGAATGAAATAAACTATCAAACTCCTTAGACTCATCGGTCATGATCCAAACCATGGAAACTCTACAAGTAAGGCCATTGTTAGTGAGTGAAATTTCAAAACCCAAACAAATAATAGGGTGGCAATGCTTGCAATACATCATCATGAGATTACTGTAATCCCTCTCATTTAATGAGTTATGTGTTATGACATGGATGAAATGACACTCAAGATATAAATCAGTAACTTTATAGGCCTTTGTGGGGGAGGCATTAAGAGCTTTGATGCCATGATAGATTATTTGTGATGATAAAAAGGGTTTGATAGTTAGGGAGACATATCAAAAGAGATCACCTAAGAGAGAATAACCATCTTGATTACCAAAAGAGAGAGGTGGAAATGAAGAGCATGAAATAGGTGTAGGAGGAGTAAATGTTGATTGGTAGTCAGTAGGATCAAATTGTTCATCCTTGAGAAGTAAAGATTAATTAATGGGTACTTTGCCAAAACCTATAGCTACCACATGGAGACAAAAAAACCTTGTAAAATGGATTTGTATTAACATATATCCACACCTAGGGATTAGTTTCAACTTCCAACATATGAACCTCTCATTCATACATGAATTGGACCACATGAAAATTTTAAAACGTAACATCCTTCATGGAAGGGGTTCAAGGATGACCAAGGATCATGTTGTATGAAATATCTAAGTCTAACACACAAAACTTTATCCTAATCATCTTGGGCCCAAACTTAACTTGAAGCTTCATATTACCCATTAGCAAAACTATCATTAAATCCAACACAATTATGGTGAGAGTCATAAATCTTCTTGAGACTAATACCAAACTCATTAAAAACCTATAAAGGCATGAAGTTTAATGAATCACCCTCATCAATGATGAATCTCTTATTTTGGCTATCATAAATTGAGATCTCTATGTATAATGGGAATGTATACCTCTTTTATATAATGGAAGGGTCTAATAAGGAGACAGGGTTAAAATACAAGGTAGGTTGGTGAGTGTGATTAGGGATGTCTGAGTTTAATAACACCTCATCATCATCCCATAGTGGTACATCATTGGAGAGACCAATCTCATTGAATATGATGCCCCTTTGCTCAATGAAAAGGTGGATAAGGTCCCAAATGGAGATCCCTATAGATATGTACTATATCTCTTTTATAACCAAGTAAGGACACTACCTATCCTGGGGAGGGATATTATGTCAAAATTCAAATCTAGATTTGGGATTCTCTATCCCAATGGCTAGGCCTGTGAGACCCACTTTGCTAGTTTCTATGACGGGTCCAATCTCCCAACCTAAGCATGTGTTGATGAAGTGTTCATATCCAGTAGAGGTTATGCCAATAGAAATAATGACCTTGTTAATTTTGCACTTAACCTTCATTTTTGGGTTAACTAAGGAAGAGGAACCAAAAATAGGGATAAGTAGAACAATGGACCTTAGCCTTGGATTTATTCTTATTCTTCTCATTTTCCTTGTTACGGTTAGGAAGAGGCACTTGTAACACATCTAATTTGTGGTTAGGATCAGAAAGTGGATAGCTTTCAAGAGTGGATGAGGTCTTCGCACTAGATTTTTGGGTGACACATTCCTTTTTATAATTCCCCTTAATCTTGTGGAAGTTTCAAAAAAATTTAGGGTCATAGCGATATAACACCCACTTCCCTTTTACACTCTTTTCATGGGCCTTATTTTCAGTTGGCCTCTTACTTAGAATGTTGACCTTATAATCATCCTTCTTGTCCTTATTCTCTGGTGTAAAATCCATGACACTATCACCATTCACATTATGGTTATGTCACATGAGGAGGACTTTTAGGTAGATATAAGCCTTATATACATATGCACCTCGAATACTTCAATATTTAGACACTCATTAAAATCTTCATCATAAGCCATGGGCTAACATTTGAGGACCTCAAGGTGAACCTCTTACCTCACTAATCATGTTAACATATCATAAATTTGATCATCCATGAATCGGTCATCCACATGTGGACAGATTAATGCCACCTAAGCACAAATTCAAAGTTTGAATCACCCTTGACCTAGACCATGGAGGTAAGTGATTAGATGTTGATTTTAAATGGTATAGAGATATCAAAATACTATAATCATACTCCCCATGACCCTACTCCTCCATATTATTACACATCGACTCACATGAAGACTACCAATCCCATTTATCCCACTTAGAGAAATCATCCACTCATGTGGACCCTTCCCACATGATATTATCACCCCCTATACATCCTCAGTCTACCTTGGCCCTTTCTCATGCGAGACAGGCTCTCTAGGGACCCCCCAAGACCCTTTTGGGAGATTGTTGACTTGAATAAGCCCCTATTTGACCCAAGTTACAACTTAGGAAGGAAACTCATAGCCTAGCTACATGTTTCCTTTACAAAAGTCATGGCTTAGGATATGTCCTAGGTAGTAAGCATGAAAAAGTGTAATGAACGGACCCAAATAGTTAGAGATGGCTAATTTTTTTGTGTTTTGGCAGATTAGGGCTGAGATATATTGGCATTTCCTCATTCATTTGAGCCTCTAAATTCACTCTCTCTGCATCTCTGCTCTAATCTTCTCAATTGATCACTCACATACAAAACTTGGTTACCTCCTTGAATCCCTCTTGATTCTTTCTTGGCACAATAGCTTTCTTTGTGAAAGGGAATGCCCTACTCTATTATAGATTCCATTAGTGATTCACATTATTGTTAACAGTGTTCCTAAATCTTGTGGCTTTCTCCTTACTCCCTCAAGACTCCATTTCACCTATCTCTTGTGCTCCTTGCACTGGCTTCCTCAGATTGGCAACTTCATTTTCACCTCTTCCATAGCTTTTGGCTTTTGGTCTAGACTCAGCCTACATAGCCTAATCTTCTTCATCTCTTGCCTCCTATCTTGGATAATCGGTTGGTAGAAAGTATACACATCTTATTTGAGCCTAATATGAGGGCACTTTGCTTTGAAAAATGAAACTCTTTATTTATTTATTGTAGTATATATGCTACAGTTTGAATTTTCTTATCAAAATAATTATTTTTTGCATTCTTTAGAGTAGTTTCTAAAGTCCTATACATTTGTATATGGTTAAAGAGTACTTTCATTGCTTGAAATATTCCTTTGTTGCATATCATTATTCAATTTTGAAACATTACTCATTGCATAGTAGAGATATACATGCTCAAGACAAACTAAATAACTTGTTAAACATTCTCTCTCTCTCTCTTACTAAAACAAGAACATTGCATTATTATAAAATAGTAGTATTGATTTTGAAAGATACCTCAAATATATAATAGGCATACTCTTGAACCCTTTCTTAGAAACATTCTTATTGCTTAAAACATCTTTCATTTAGCCTCAAAGTACCTTAGCTTCAAGATTTACATTTCAGTTATTATCTCCTTTCATTTGGTATTTTTGTTTTCACATTGTGTATGCAATCAATAGTCTAGCCTTAACCACTTGATTTACTGTGGTTATATCTACTAGAGGTACCTACTTACTTTGTGCTAGCCCCAACCTAGTTTACAAGTTTGTCTATAGCTTGATTCAAGCTAATAAACCAAATAGCCACTATAGACCTCCTATAGCCTATAAAACCCCTGATCCTTCTATCCTCTTAGTGGTTTACTTTAGCACCATGATAAACACTAGTGGTTCTATTCATATTCTTGAATCTACATTCTAACATGCCTAGTGGGACCTCACATATAGTCACACACTTGTTCTATCTCATTTGGAGCTCTCTTAGTTGACTCCTTTCTGTTAGTTGTTAGGCTTTACTTTTAGTTGTGTTTCAGCTCTTACCTTAGTTATTTTTTCCAGCTTTGGTTTTGTGTTGTCCTCCCTATTGGTTTTCCATCAGTTTAACTTTGTTGTTGCCTTTTGTGTTGTTTTTTTTCATTTCACCCATGTCTAATCTCCAAACATTGGGATGTTGTTCCCATTAGATTTAAGGTTTCATCCCTTAGCTCACTCATGATCAAGTTGTAGTTGTAATGGAATGTCATAAACATTGTAAGATCCAGGAGGTTCCCTAATCCCAACATGGTATTCTACACCCTCTCACATTTGAAAGGGAACAAGAGTGGCATGACTAAAACCAATGGACTTAGTCTCTTTTTCACCAATTTGAGCTTCATTCATCTGAGGATGTTTTCTCTCATCCTCATGCCACATCTCATTCACCCATTTGAGGTGATATGGATCCTCTTGATCAACTAAGTCCTGATGAGTTACATGAAATCATAGATTATTATCATAGATACCTTTAGGTCAATGAAGTGCATCCCTCTCCCCCTAGGAGTTGATGGTGTGTTTCCTCTAGAGATAGAGATTACACCCATTTAGTATCAAGTGGTACGAACAATTCTCATGTGAGCTCCCCACCTCTTTCCTACATGGAAACTTTATAGAAATAATATCCACTTGTCCATGTTACGAATCATAGGTATTCCCACTTAGGGAGATATCTTCATCATGAAGACTCTTCCCATCCTCCTAGCCCTTCCTTTAAAGTTTCTGATGAGCATGTTGATTTTGATCACCACTTATGGACTAGAGATCCTTGGGATGCATATTGGGAGCATTAGTGGCCATTGGTTGACACTCATTTAATGGCACATGACTAGCATCATGTATATTTTGGTCATCACAACTATTTTGATGAGTACACCATGTCTTCCCATCATCCATGTGGGGACCATCATACTTCTCATGGTTATTCTTCACGTTGTGGTAGAGATGATTTCCATCATGAGCATCCTCCCTACTAGGAGCCACTTTGACATCATCCTCTCCATGGCCATGGTTATGATGATGTTTATGGGCATTGGTAACATAATTACCATCATGAGCCCCCTCTTGGAGCTTGTCTTTAGCCTGTTATCAAATGTGCTTATGAGGATCTCCATTAGAATCCTCTAGCACTTTTGGTGCATGTTATTCCCCTTCTTAATCCTATCCTTGAAATACCTAAGTTCAATGGGACTTGAGACTCTAGTCTCATAGAGCATATTATGGCATTCATGATGGTGTGTATGGATTAGGAATAGGATGAAGGCATGATGTTAAATCTCTTCACTCATTTTTTATGAGTTGAAGCTCTTGTCTAGTTTTATAATCTACCTCCAGATTCTCTCTCTAGTTTCTAGCTCCTTCTAGATGACTTCCTCCAATATTTTGACATTTCTAGACCCTTTAACCTTAGAATCTATTCATTCACCTCCATGACATAGGATAAGGATGAGTCAAACTTTGATTTCATGCATAGATGTCATTTAGTTGTTTATACATGTAGGACTAGGTTCTCAGATGACTAGCTTTATGATATGTTTACATGAGCATTGAGGCAGGAGATTCACTTTGAGGTCCTCAAGCATGAACCCACCTCTTATGATGAAGTTGTTAATGAGTGTCTAAAGATCAAAGTGTTGGAGGTGCATGTAGACATGTGGCCCATACCTTCCAAAAATTCATCCTCATCACATGATCACAACCATAATGCAACTGACATTGGTGTCATTGATTTTCCTCCTGAGAAGAAGGACAAGAAGGAAAGCTATGAGTTAAATACTTTGAGAAAGAATCCAACTAAAAATAAGGATTATAAATCAAGCACTAAAAATAATGGATAGTTTTTCCTTATGACCCCACCAATTTTTGTAATTACCATCGGATGAAGGGGTATGATGATGCCAATTGTGCTACCCAAAAGTCTAGTGGGCAAGCCTCACCTCCATCATAGAGTTATCCTCTTGCAAAACCCAAACACAAGTTGAATGTTTTCAAGGAGCCTTTACCTAACCATGATAAGGATAAAAAGAAGAAGAAAAAGAAGAAATCAAAGGCTAAGGCCCCACATTATCCTTCTTACTCTTCTACCTCTTATGACTCATCCTCCCAGGCTAACCCAAGAGGTAAACCCAAGAATGAGAGTAGCAAGTTTATCACTAATATCAACATAGCCTCTATTGGGTATGAGTGTTTTATCAACACATGCTTTGATCAGACCATCAATCCTATTAGAGAGATTAGTGGTGTTAGGCCTTTTGCCTCCTATCCAACCCATAGGGGAAGGGAACCCTAAAGTCAGATTTGACTTTAGACATAACAACCCTCCCTAGGATAGATAACATCCTTACTTTGTCATAGAGGAATTATAGAGCCTCTTGGTTGGGATCTCCATTTGGAACCTGCTTCACCTTTGCATTGAGAAAAGAGGCCTCATAATTGATGATCTTAGTCTCTCTCATGAGGGTCCACTATGTGATGATGTTGAAGTGTTATTCAACTTTGATGCCCATGAGTACCCTCATCCTCCTATTTTATCTTTTGACATAGCCTCTTTACCAAATGCTTTGATTCTTGTAAAGAGGGCTTTGTTCCCTCTCTATATTGAGACTTTTTTCATGATTTTTTGGTTAAATGGTGCACCATCAATGAAGGAGATGTATTGAATATCATACTCTTGTGTGTCTTTAATGAGCTCCAGATCAATTAAAATAAGTTATTCAATTATTTCCATAACTATGTTGGTTTCAACAACAACATAGTTATGATGGTCAGGAATGTGAAGCTCTAGGTCAAGTTTGGCCCCAAGATAGTTAAGATCAAGTTTTGTGTATTAGACATTGATCTTTCATATAACATGATTCATGGCCATCCTTGGACTGTTACCATGTAGGACATCACATCAACCATGTTTTACATGGTTTGGTTTGTGCATGAAGGGTGAGGTTCATACCTTAGAGGTTGACCTAGATCCTTGGGTATTACTCTATGAAAATAAAAATCCCTTCGGTAAAGTTTTGGTTGTCTCCTCATGGCGGATCTATGGATTCCTACATAGCCCCCACTTTGAGTCTAATTTTCTGAAGGATGAAAGTTGTGATCCAATTGAGTATCCAATAGAGTTCATTCCTTAGGATTATAACATATGGTTGCCAACACCCTTTCCTACCCCACGATGTCAGGTTGACTCTTCTCTTCTTAAAGATATATTTCAATATGTCTCCTTGAATATTGATCTTCCCATCTCATTACACTTTTCCCATCAGAGTATCAAATCTCTCAATACATCTCCCACTAAGGCTATTAGAGTAGCTGAGTCCAATCTTAAGTGTTATTCCATCCATGGTATAGCACACACCTTGATCAATAAGAGGAGATATTATAAGAAGCTCATGATCACACATCATATCTGTCACCATCCTCTTCTTTAGGTTAATATGTCTCGTTCACCAATAATGACCGCACCTTTGACACTCTTATGTTTTGAGTCATGACTGGTGAACCTAAGGATATGGATATTCCATACCCTTCTTCCCACCTTTTCCTTATTTTTTGGACTCTTTATAGACTAATCAATGGCCTACCTCAGGGGTAGGCCTCAAGTTAGGGAGAAGTGGCAGTCTGCCCTTGGGAGCAAGCTTGAGCCTAGGTATGTGGTACTTCAGTCAACCTTAAAGCTTAGTAGAACACCCCCTTTAGGCCCTTGTTCAATGGATTTCCTCTCTTGTGGCATCCATCATTTGACCCTTATGGGTCTCTTTGGTTATTTTTCTTGTGCACTCCTCCTTAGATGCACCTTGGGATAGAAGAAGAGTCTTTTGGTTCTTTTAGTTGGTCAACCTATTGATTTCTAGTAGCTAGCCCTCTATTGACTCCCTCTTTCCTTTTCTACAGTTCCTTTAGGTGGTATGGGTTAGTGGTTGTGGTTTCTTGATACTTAATCTATCCTTATTTGGTTAGTCTTCATCTATCACAAGCCTCCTACCACCCCTCCTTGCCTCTCATTTCAGTTGGCATTGAGGTACTCTCACAGTAGCCTATCATATAGTAGTGGTGACTCTATTGCCTAAGATGCCTTTTCTACCTCTACCACTATGAATCTTACTCATGTATGCATGAGAGAGAAGTGTGACCCTAGATTATTCATTCATTCAATGGAATAAGAAAAACATGTTTTGATAAGCTCACAAACATACTTTTCTTATTTCCCTCTTTTCCTTCCTTTTTGGGCCAGTTCTACGCTGTGTTGGGCTCCCTGGGCTTGGTTTTGGCCCTTTTTAGACCAAGCCATGGGTTTCTAGGCTATGTTATGGCCTGGTAGTGGTCTATGCCATGTCTATACCTATGCAAGTCATGATATGGGCTAGCATCCTTCTTTTTCCCCTTTTTAGGCCTCCATTTTGATATGTCATTAATCCCAAATCCATAGAACCCTCATCTTAAAGGTTTTATCCCATTTTGAACATAATGGTAGGGTTTTTTTCTCTCTTTGAGGCCTCCTTGGGTGTGTTTCAGGACTATTCTGGTCTCCTAAACCCGAGGTCCTTTGGCCTATTAGGCCCGTGTACTCCTTGCCAGATATACCTTATGAGCCCTTTTTGGATGTTTTCCTATGTTTATGTTCATAACCACAAAACCTCCATCTTAAGGGTTTCAACACATTATAATCACATTGATTGCCTCTATTTTTTAATCCAAGGATTCTCGAGGCCTGCTTTGGCCTCATTTTGGTCCTCAAGACCCCATTCAAGTCCTTGTTGACCTCCTGTGTCTGTACCCCACTTCATGGTTTCTTAGGGATAGAAATTACTTGATGTTCTTATTTTAGTTAGTCATTTTTATGATTTCCATAGTTGATCCATTCTAACTCCCTCTCTCTCTCTTTTCATTATGGTTTTAGCTAGGGTCATTAGCTGGTTGCAGTGGTTTAGGACTTACTCTAGTCTTATTGACTAGTCTTTGTCTTCTTCAAACTTCCCCCCACTTTCCCTTATTGCCTCTTCTCGTGGCTAGTGTTGGTTAACCACTATGTTTGTGGCTTGGTGTCATTATTTGTTTCCCTCATAAAACTCATTTATATTACCTTCCTTTGAGATTTCCTTTCAATAGTTTCTAGTCTTGCATCCTTGACCCTTATCATGGTGCACCTCTTAGTGGTGATTCACATAGATAGTGGTTGTCAAGGTAACCTAGGACCGGCAGCTACAACATGGGTTATCGATGACCCATGGGGCCATGATCTTGTTGTAGTTGGTTTCTTCCTTACCAGTGGCATGAATAATGCCATTGAGTATCATGTAATCATTAGTACCATGACTAATTCCCATAAATTAGGCACATGTTATGTGTAGTTATTCTCTAACTTACTATTAGCCATGTCTCAAATCATCAGTGTTTGGGCCATCTTTAGCTCTGAGTTTCTCCCCCTCTTCAAGGTAGTGTGTGATTTTCTCTTCTACTTCGAAGATGTCTAGTTCACCCATATGCCTTACAAGGAGAACACTAGGGCTAATGCCTTAGTAATTTTCATTCTATATAGTATGATTTGATATCACTTATGTCCCTTCTTTGTAGGATTTGGAGTTAGATTTTGGATTATATAGAATTTGCACTCTCACCTATGGATTATGTCATCAATTTCTTCCACTACCATCCTTCTATGGTAAGTGTGGGTAATTTTTTCTTCTATCTTTTTAGTTATTACTTTCCTTTGCTTTGGCATGGCTTCCAAGTACTATACAACACTCCTTATTCATTTGAACACTGACTACTTATACCTCAAGGTCATATGTAATCATACTTCTCATGACCCTACTACTCCCTATGATTACACATCAGTTCACTACAGACTATCAATCATGGTTATCCTTCTTAAAGACATCTACCATTCTCTTGGACCCTTCTCAAATGATATTCTCACCCCCTATACATCCCCAGTCTACCTTGGCCCTTTCTCACACTAGACATGCTCTCTAAGGACCCCTTAAGACTCTTTTGGGAGTCTGTTAACTTGCCTAATCCCATGTTTGACCTAAGTTACATATTAGGAATGAAATCCATGGGCTAGGCCACATGATTCCTTCATGAAATCTATGGCCTAGGCTACAGGTAGGTAGTAAGTGTCAAAAAGGACCCTGAATGGGCCCAAATGGCTAGAAACAACTAGTTTTTTATAGTTTGGCATATTAAGGTTGAGATATATTGGTATTTCCTCATTCATTTGAGCCTCTACACTCATTTTCTCTACATCTCTACTTTGATCTTCTCCATTTTTCACTCACATCCAAAGCTTGGTTGCCTCTTTGAATCTCTCTTGATTCTTTCTTGAACAATAGCCTTCTTTGTGAAAAGGGATGCCCTACTCTATTGCATATTCCATTAGTGATTCAAATTACTCTTAACAGTGTTCATGAAGATTTTGGCTTGCTGCTTGATCCCTTAAGACTCCATTTCACCTATCTTTTGTGCTCTTTGCACTGGGTTCCATAGATTGGTATCTTCCTCTTCACCTCTTCCATAGCTTTTGGCTTTTGGTCTGGACTCAGCCTACACACAGCCTAATCTTCTTCCTCTCTTGCCTCCTATCTTGGACAATTAGTTGGTAGAAAGTTTTCACATATTCTTTGATCCTGATATGAGGGTACTTTTCTTTAAAAAGTGAAACTCTCTGTTTATTTGTTGTAGTATACATGCTAGGTTTTGAATTGTTTTAGCAAAATAGTTATTTTATGCATTGCTTAGATTAGTTTCTAAAATTTCCTACATTTTTATATGGTTAAAGAGTACTTTCATTGCTTGAAATATTCCTTTGTTGCATATCATTACTCAATTTTGAAGCATTCCTCATTACATAGTAGAGATATACATGCTCAAGACAAACTAAATAACTTGTTAAACATTCTCTCTCTCTCTCTAAAACTAGAACATTGCATTATTAGAAAATAATAGTATTAATTTTGAAAGATACATCAAATATAGAATAGGCATACTCTTAAACCATTTCTTAGAAACATCTTTATTTCTTAAAACATCTTTCATTTAGCCTCAAAGTACCTTAGCTTCTAGATTTACATTTCATCTGTTATCTCCTTTCATTTGGTATTTTTATTTTCATATTATGTATGCAATCAATAGTCTAGTCTTAGCCACTTGAGTTATTGTGGTCGGATCTCCTATAGGCACCTATATACTTTGTGTGCTTGTTCATGCTAGCCCCAAATTATTTTACAAGTCTATATATAGCTTATTGCAAGCCAACAAATTAGATAGCCACTATAGACTTCCTATAGCCCATAGAACACCTAAGCCTTCTAGCCTCTTAGAGATTTGTTTTAGCACCTTGGCAAACACTAGTGGTTTCATTCAAATTCTTAGATCTATAAGTACTAATGAAATCATCCAACAAGGATAAGAAATATGAAAAATAATCTGGTGGTAAATTTTTGAACCACATCAAAGCCTCAGCTAGTAACATGTGAGTGAAGAGATTGAAAAAAAATGCTTTCATCATGCTCCCAATACATACATGACATCATGAATGTTATGATATGATGTGGGACTATCATCTTAGATCCTATTAAACTTACGAATTTTAGGGACTAAATTTTGAAGGGGGGTGGCATACACCCAAGGGGATAGAGGATTCCTATGGAGATCCTCATATGCACGATTGATATTGGGTTAGTAATAAGATCTCTAAGGAGGCTCATATGGATCATGATGTTTTCTATACAAGTAGATATCATCATGACCTTGGGCATGTGGTAAGTGATGTTGAGGTGGATCTTTAGGTGTGAGGTGCATATGATGGGGATCTTTCTACACATGAGGTGGTATATGGCCATGTAAAGGAAATCCTTTTGCATGGGGATAATGAGGTGACATATCATGAATAAAGGATCAGTCACAATGACCTAAATCCCTAAAGGGTTAGTTGTGTGTGTCAAGACAAAGGTCTGCTCAATTAATAAGCATCCCATAGATCCCTAGTCTATAGGTGGTAGTTAAAATTAGTGTGATCATCTAAAAAATTAAAGGAAGGACTAAGAGGATGGGAAGGCTCTACATAAAACAAATGCCAAACTGATTCTATGTTCTTATGTTTGTCAATGGGGATGATAGGGGGTTCTTGTCATATATTTTCCCATTAAGAAGGATGTGGAGAAATTAAATTAGAATTGGTTGAGGCAATCTAATTGGAATGGTTATTATCTTTATCTCTATAAGAATAATATCACATACTCATATGGGAAGAGTAGTGTTCATCATTCACATGAAGTTATCTGTGACATTTATTGATGATCATACACAGCTCATCAAGGCTTCAATTCAAGAGAGGATCATTCTCACCCTCATAAGTGAATGTAAAGTGGTCAAATTTTGTGTAAATGTATCCTCATATAGGTAAATCTTGGATTGATAAAAAATAAAGTGAACTCATTGGTTATATGACTACCACTCTTATTTTGTGTGATACACAAGAGGGTCATGGTCACCTAGTTAGGGCATGATCACCTCTTAAATCCTATAAGCTCTATTTCATTCCATTTTAATTTTGCTTTTTTCAAGAGTGAGATGAAGGAGATATCTTTAAATTAGACACAAATATCATCCCATAGTTGGGAGATCAACCATAGATTTAATGAAACAAACACAACTAAGAAAAAAAACAAAAGATTCAAACTATTGGAAAACCAATTGGGAGGAGGACCTAAAACTAAAACAAGTTAAAACAACCAGAAAGGGAGCTAAAACACATATGAAAATAAATCCTTGAGGTTATCAGTCAGAAATGGGATAAAAGAGATATAAATGGGATAAAACTATTATGAAACCTTATAGAAGTCCCACTAGGCATGCCATATTATAGATCAAATAATCAAAACAATCCACTAGGGTTTGTAAGATGAAGTAAAAATCAAACACTTATGAACTAAAGGATGCAAGAATCCACTATAGGTCTATGGAAAATATCCATTATTTTGGCTTGCACTAGGCCATATGTGGACCTACAAAACCAGGTTAGGGATAGCATGATCAAGCTCACAAAGGAAAAAAATATCTCTAATTGATGTAACCACAATAATTCAAGTAGATGAAGGAAATAAAAAATGTGTATTGAAAAATAAATCAAGATATCTAAATAAGTGAGAACTAAAAATCTATAAAAATAATTCAAAAGCATTCAACTCTATGGAAATGAAAGATGATTTTGAATGAAAGATGTTTTCAAAGGTAAATGCATAAGCAATTAAAAAGATATGTTATATGTATGTTTATAATGAAGCTAACCCTATAATTTAATCTATATTCATGGTAATAATACTACTCTAAGCTAAAATAAAGGTTTCACCTTGTAATCAAGGTGCCCTCATATCATTCCCAAACATAATGCAAAAAACTACCAATTGATAATCTAAGGTCGATGTTGATTATATAAAGACCAAGCTACAATGTAGAGCTTTGTCCAATCTAATGTTATCAATCTACCAGACTTTTGGATTTAAAGTAATAAATAGATATAGGGATCAACACAAGTGCATAAAACAAGTGCAATTCCAATAATTACAAACAAGTAGTAATGAGGGAAAGAATAAGTGGGGATCAAAAATGGTGGAACCAATTTAGCCAGTAAGTGAATGATTTAATTAATCTCAAAGTAGAGGATAAATCAAAGTAGCATCAAGATGAGAGATGAAAGATCAATAATTAAATTCCAATATAGGGATAAGAGCTATATCATAAATCAATATCTAAATAAATCTAGGAGATTGGTTCAATAAATATGAATAACTATTTAACTAAAGGAGAGTACTAAGAGAGGCTAAGAAAGAGGTCAAGAGGGAGGTTTAAAAGTGATCTATGGTAGCCAAAGGGGTGAAGTTTCACAAGTGAACATTTTTATCCTTTTGGGAATGATTGTTTCTAACAAACACATTCTAGGAAAGTGGTGGCCTTGGTCATTGGCCAAGAGGCCAGTGGGCAACCTAGGCAACAAAGCATGCCCAACCACCTATAAGTTATCTTAAGAGTGTAGAAGGCTCCAAAAAGGTGACAAGAGGTGTGATAGAATTTAGGAGGCCTAATAAGGTACATGAAGTCTAGATAACTCTCTGAATGATTGATTAGGATCAACAAGGTCTCTTGGGATCTAATAGTATGCATGATGAGTAACTATATAATCATCATGAGGAATAGAGTCAAAATAATCATGATTACACTATTAAAGGAAGATGAGACATGAATATGATTTTTTAAAATTTATTTAAATTATAATACACTACAAAAACACAAAATTCAAAAAATAATAATAAATTTTTATTTAATTTTATGGTGAAGAGAGGATGGCAAGCAGTATTTGGTTAGTAATAACAATGATGCACAGAAGTAGTAGATGGGGTGTTTCAGGTGGCATCAAGAAAATCAACAATGGTGGGAAAAGGTTTGGTGTCTAAATTTGGAATCAAGGGTATGACAAGATTAAATGACATGAGAAACAATTGGGTTTTATACTTAGTGCATAAAAATTTGGATAATTCATCTTCATTCCATAGGTCTTCACTCATAAATCTAGGTTTTTTTTTAGTGATGCGTTGGGATATAAAATTATTTATGAGTTAGACTAAAGTGGAGAGGAATATGAGTGGTTGGGAGATGTTGTTAGGGATATTGATCTAATTTTTTATGAATTAGACTAAAGTGGAGAGGAATATAAGTGGTTGGGAGATGTTGTTAGGGATATTGATCTAAATTTTCAAGACTAATTCAATGCTCTAAATCCATTTCACTATTGCATCAAATTTTTTGAACAAAAACTCCTTTATGACAAACCAAGTTCTCCCCTCGATCGATTCATAAGTTGCTTGATCCAAATTTAGGTTTGTCATTTCATAAGAGAGGGGAAGAAATTGGTCAATTCAAAGATGAGTATACCTGATTTGATTAGTATCTTAATGGAGTGTCTATAGACATAGGTAAAACTTAGTAGGAGGTGTTAACAGCTATTTCAATTGGGTATGTCATTGTAGTTTTTCCAATAAATTTCTAAATATGGATCTCATTGATGACTACCTTAAAGCTATGTAAAAAGATGAGGGAATTAGATCACTTACTTTTATATTCTTGGGGAATTGTTTATGATTGGAAATAAGTTTTAAATAGATCAAAAAATATTGGTACAAGGTTTTTTAACCCATGGTTTCATTGTTATGACATGGTTTATTCTTATTACAATTATTCACAAAGGAAGACAAGAAGTTTGTGTGTCACAATGATACATTGTTTTTATAGGTGAGGTGTGTCTATGAACCTTTAGACATCTTTATTTGTCCCTACATATATGGTTATCTCTTTGTTCCCTATCTTGGTTCACCTATACAATGTACCTTTAGTGATGTGTGATCCCAATTTAATTCATCAAATGATCTCAAAAATTGGGTACTTTATCTAAATGTATGATGAGACATTTTCAATTCATAAAAAACTCTTGTGGGTTTTTTCTATGGTAGATATATCCAAACCCATCTTTCATTCCATCAAGATAGTGTCTTTAAAATGCAAGTGGGCTCAATTATTTAATTTTAAGGGTTGTCATTCTATTATTTTTAGTGTAACTAGATAGGTCATTTTATGATGGATTACACTTCTAAGAATCCTTTTGGTTCTAGTGTGTCTTAGCATCTGACTTGGAGTAAGAAAGTGGGTAGTCTCAACTTCATTTTTACAAAGATTAAGAAAGTGGGTAGTCTTGACTTTGTTGATGAGTGTATTTCCTTCCTTTTGGTTGGCATTAAGGAAGAATCTCCAATTCAAGATAATATTGGGTCCACAAACCCAGCAAATATAGATACTTTAATCCTTAGTGAATAGAATTGTATGCGACCAAATAGATGTCATTTATTGCCTAAGGATCCTTTGATCAAATCTAAAGCATCAGAAGGAACTATGTTTTTGATGTTGGGAGGGTTTAGGATTCAATTTCAATATCATTCTTTCCATAATATGGTTCCTACATAGGTAGCACAGAACATATTTCTAGTAGCAGGAAGAGGCTTTGAGGGAGTCAAGTTTAAGAAGTGAAGAGATGAAGCAGACAACCTTAGTATTAAACCAAAAAATAGGGATCTATGCTAGGTTTGGAGAGTGAATTGAACAAAAATTACTTGCATCAAAATGATGATTAAGAATATTTATATTTTCACTCCATCACCTTGACATTATCTCTTTTAACCAAACCAAATTATGCAACTCCAAGACATAGAGGAGTAAAAATGGAAGATAAAAGACTACAAATGGATGTTATAAATTCAATTGATTGGGGCTCATGATGGACTATGGAGGCCCTTATTTCATGAAGATAAAGTAGAGTGTGTACTTATCGCTATTGAGGAGGGCATTGTTGAAGGTGATCACTTTTTATTTGATAGATTAAGTCTAGTTTTAAATACAACTTTCTAGGTATTAGTGTAATTATTTCTATTATTATATT